>NC_047567.1:9888939-11088939 GCF_902806645.1 Magallana gigas | reverse complement strand
TTTTCATAACTTCCATTTTCTTTGAGAATGAAAAGTTTAACATTTTATTATCCTTTAAACAAAATCACTTAGCTCGTGATTATACGTGAATAATCCACCTGTGTCGTTTTTGAAGACCAGGTCTTCCAAATATCGATAGTCATTCCCATTGGCAGAAATTGTGCTTCCCTATTGGCTGGTTTATTTTCATATCCATTTGAAGCAGAATTAATTCAATTATATTCAATCCTTATGCGAGAGCGTACTTTACATACAAATAATTCCTTAAACGAGACATGCTACTTACATACAAGTTGTTGGGCCAAGAATATCAAAAACTTCGATTAAAATCATTAAACGTAAGTTCTATGAACAATATAATGCCGTTGTCTGCACGTACAATGTGTCATAAAGTGACATGCTGACTGACGTCTTTGCTTGTTTGACCATTTTTTATACACCGGACAGACGACGTTACCCCCCCCCCCGTTTTTCATGACCTTGACAATGAACACACGGCGGGTGTGACCGGTCGGCTGGAGATGCCAACTCCTCTTTTGCACTTAATCCTATCTCTACCTTTTTAAAGGTCCGTGTTGCTCTGCTTTGAATTTGTAATTTGCTTTATGGATTACTGAAATGGTGTGCGGTTTGTTATTGTCATTTTTAACTATAATGATATAAATTTTAAATATTTAATACATTTTACACACCCACATCATTTCACTTCTACTTCTTTATAATACGATATTTGAAATTTTAGTACATTGATTAGGAACTTTGAAGATACTTCTATTTTTAGTAAGCTGCTGAGAATGTCTTAAATTATTGTTCTCAAGATACGAACATAAGATCTAATATTTTAATTCTGATTGTAGCGCGCTTTCTGATTTGCTAAAAAATTATTTTATATCTTATAAAGAATGTTGCCTACGTCATAGTAAGACTAACGTCAAAAACGTAGCAATACGCCTGACGTTACATTTGAATTTTGTACATTTTTACGTTATTTTAAAGGTCAAATGACCGTTTCTATCTACAATGAAGAGTACAAAAATTAAACTATAAGCAATAAATTCAATACTTTTCAGTTTTATACGATATAAAATGGTTTGAAACAGTTTCTGGTTTTTTAAAACCGCTTAGGGTTTATAAAGCGTAAACTGCTCCAAACCATTTTATATCGTATAAAAGAAATAAATATTGAATTCATTCCTTAAATAAAAAAAATAATCATATCACTTTTGGCATTTTAGAAGAACGCTATTATTATTATTTGCCTTTTGAATACTTTTTTGAAAAAAAAAATAAGACGAATGATTGCAGTTAGTAAACATATTGTTAGCGACACACTTCAAGTAAAGACAAAAACTGTTTCTTTCAAGTTTTATTCACACAAGGGGTCTTAATCAGGTTGTCTGGTCAATTTATGATAGAAAATAAAATCATTATAAATCTTTTCGACGAAATCACCAGTCCTTCAAGAAAGGTATTCGATGTTTCTTAGGATCAGGAATCCATCACCGTAGAAGTTGGGATAATAAGTACATGTAACTTACAAGTACATGCAGGTTCCAATTAAAACAAACCTCGCCATATATGATGTCAATTACCGAATTTCAAACTTATAATCACAAAATATATAATGCCTGAATGATATTGAAACCTTTATGCACTAACCTTATGCTAATGAACGAAAGTATTGTCGTAGCTATTTTACATGTACGTCAGTTAAGTGCTGATATCGTTACATCCTGGATTGAAATCGCAACCTATTTAACGTATGGCGAACATTCTAATGTTTAGAAACGTGTACCTTTACAAAAAATTAATGGAGTGAATATGAACATTAAGGAGGTTCGTTCCACGTCACCTATTTTAAAGATGATGTTAAGTGGAATGGCTGCCTCTTGGTGTATCGACACAGGAAAAAGCAACTAAATGTTAATATTATTAAATTTGAATTAAAAACGAAAAATATAATCATTTTCTTTAAAGCCTTATTAAGGATATTAAAGTACAGTGTAATACATTTGTTATCTCTTTTTCTAAAGTCTGTTAGTTTTGATAAAAACCTAGAAAACTCATAGCGAAATTAGGTGTAACTAGATAAGGCATTTTCAATTGTATGATACACTTTTCTCAAACGTTTCGTTAAAAAATATATTGTAAGTTGAGAAATAGAACTTACATGTTACTCAAATTGAAAAGGAGCCAGCTGGTTTCTTTTAAAAAATGATTTTTGAATACTAAAGATTTAAAACAACATCTAGTGATTTATAAAAGAGGGAGGGTTTTTTTCTCATAACCTAGATCTTAGAATTAGTTAAATTTTTTTTCTTGAACAACTTTCTGTAATTTATACGTGTTGTATAAGCGTCGTATACAAATCTTAATTTTAATAATTTATAGGAAAGCAAAGATACTGGTCACTTGATGATAGAAAAATATTTTCAAAGCGCTAACGTTTGACATATTAAGTGCTTCCAAAATTTAACAACAAAATAATTTATTTGTGAAATCATAGTTAACTAGCAAATCTTGAACCTTAAATCGCAACAAAAAAATTCAGTCAGATCAAATATAATGTTCGCATTACTTTATTTAAAAGTGTGCGGGTAGAATCATTATGAATCTTTAACATTGATGAGCAAAACCAAAGCTTAAACGATTATATTTTACTGCCATGAGTATAGTTTTAACTGGATATTATTCTAAACTGATGATTATTATTACAAAAAATTGGAAAAATAAAACTTATTTTTAGCTTAGCAAAATTACTTAATAATACTTTATGAATAATAAGCTGAATGCACTTTTAAAAAAGGTAAAGATTGTTTTATACTTTCAGTAAAAATCACGGTAAGAATATCATGTAATCTCTTGAATCATTCCATTTTAAAAAAATCATGATTACCATATATCAAAAAAGAAATATTTTTTTCAAATCAGGAATTTTGCAACCATTTTAAGTTAAGTCATCATGACATGCCCAGTTGTGACAAGGAAAACACTGCGGTGCGTCCGGTCAACCGGCGATGCTTACTTCTTCAAGGCACACGATCCAACCTCTATCTTTTTAGAGGTTCATGTTACTCCGCTTTGAATTTATATTTCACGTTATGGATGTTTGAGATGGTTGACCGTTTTTTATTGTCTCTTTTCATCAAAATATGAAAAAAAAATATGAAATATTGTTGCACTCTGGCAAAGTTTGATCGTTTAAGATTGAAGAATGTGACCCAAAGCGTGTTGTAAAAAAAAAAAAAAGGTATTATTAATTTGAATTATAAGTCGGCAACGTACATTTTATCAATTTCTTATTTATTGACCAGGAAAACATTGTTTTCTTATTTATAGTAAAGGTTGCCTCTATCTGAATTTAAAGTAACGTCTTACGGATGTAAAATCTGATGCAGTAGAGAGTACAAAATTGCATGTATAGCTTGTACATTTAAAAAGTGGGGGGGGGGGGGGGGGGATGGGGGTTCATGTTATAACAAAACAAAAAAAATTCAAAGAATTCAAAAAATTAAGTGTAAAGTTAAAAAAAGTCACCATTGTAGCATTTCAAAACCACACATTAAATTTATTTCATTTATTCCAACCGTTTGGTCAATAAAATTGAAATGGTTGCAATTGACACAATTTCAAAATTCATTAATTAAAGTAAATTGTGTGATACTTGATAGTAAATAATATGATAATTATAATTGCACTTTTATCTTACGCAGTATAAATTTTATAACCATTACGGTGACGTCAATAACTCTCGTATCAGATTCATTGCTTTTGATGGTAGATACATGTAAAAAAAAAAAAAAAAAAATGCTGAATAACTATGTTTTTTATTTTATTTTTTGGCACCTGATGAATAATATTTCTAAAAGAAATGACATTGCAATTTGTAATTAATCAATTGTAGCGTATTTGTAAAAAGTTATAATGAATATAAATCTAAAAACCAAGTAAGTTTGAAAAAAAGCACAAGTTTTTCAGGCATTAAATACTTTTTTTTATATCAATACCGTATGAAATTTTTTTTATCTGAACGAGTCTTAAATTGGTTTAATATCCTAATAAATGTCAACTATTACTAATTTACTCATCGCAGATAACTTGAGTAATATTATTTGATAAATAAACTAGAGTAAAAATAAGCACAAGTTTGTATTGTCTATCTCTTAAAGTTTATATTATAGAAATATCACCCAGGAGTTCATCTTCAAATGATTTGTTTCCTATAAATTTTCTGTCAAATAATATTTAGTTGCTAAGTACAGATAACAAGTAAATGTGAAAAATTCACAAAAACTCAAATAAGCACAATTTTACACTTGTATTGGTAATCTTTATAAAATTATATTCGTTGAAAAATATTTTATTCAAATGAATGTTCATCTTCATTTTGGTATTTCAGATATATGACATATATTACTAATTTTAGATAATGAAAAATGACAATAACAAACTGTCAACCCTCTCAAAAATCCAAAAATACATAAAACGAAATACAAATTCAAAGCAAAGCAACAATTAAATTTTCTAAAAACAAATTTCCATAGACACTGCCTCATTTCTTAGGATATACGGAAGAGGACAGAGTACAACAGAATGAATTGAACAAATTCAAATTGATGTTTTTAACATTCCAGTAAAACTAGATTAAAATACATAAAACGTTTGTTTCATGATAGAAGACAATCCTGCTACTTTTTTTTTTTTTTTTTTTTTTACAAAAGTTCAAGAGTCACGAGGTTTTGTTGATTTTTTTTTTATTTGAAAAATATGTATATCTGCAGACGGATGTAAGAAAATGCGTGAAAAGTTATTACGTGTATTGTCATTTAGATTCCAAAGATTAAACTCTGATTAAAGTACAATCGTGAAATCTCCAGGGGGTTGCCACTTTTTTATGGTTTGACAGACAAGTATATAATCAACACTAGTTCTTTCTTTAATCATCAGTGCTTTGACACCTTGCAACAATGAAGTTGGTACTCTTATTTTGCATTGTCTCTACAATGGTAGGACTCGGTGAGAGCTTCCATAAATTTAAAGAAAGAGGTAAGACTTTTGAACGATGGATGTTAAAATACGATTGCCTACTTTAACCGTCATTTTACTGATTTAGAACTCATATTTTTATATCGTTAAATTTTCTAAAATATGATTGGTATATATTAGATATATCTATTAAAATATAATTGTCAAATTATGATTCTGCTTTTCCCACATAATTTTTCTGTCTGAAAAAAATTGCTTCATCAAAATAGCTTATATTATTATGAAATGATTGTCATCTCCTTAGAGTCTAATCCAGTTGCTGTTGAACTGCAATTTAAAAACTTGTAATACTGGAATACTGTATTTAAAAATTAGTTTGAAAAAATCGTTAATGCACATAAAGAGTGGCCAGTTTAGTAGCATTATGTCAATACAAGCAGAACAAATATCGACAGATATAATGATAAACTCGAATGATAATATGTTATTTTTACATGTATCAGAAAAGGCGGCTTAGCTGTAGATATTTTAGTGCAACATGCTCTTGTTGCCTTGAAATATTTTGCCAGCGTAGGTACATGTAACTTTTTACTTAGGTATAACATTAATGCATTTAAACGTAGTTTTTATATAGTTTGGTGTAGGTACATATACCTTTCTAAGTTAGCGTACTTAATAATCAATTATATATTAAAACTGGTCTGAAAAGATAAAAAAAAACCAACAAATTAACGAGATATTTGCTAACGGTAAGGATACATAACGAAATCAAAACTTAATGAAAAATATTTCAGAATAATTCAAACTTGATTAATAATTGTTTAATCAATCTTGACAAAGTATGATTGCTAATTTGTTTATATCTTGGTTATGACCGTTCACACGGAATGTGCTATTATATAAACCATGTCACTTTGTGAAGATAAGAATTCACAAAGGTGTGCGACTTTATTGTTGAATAAATTGTTTTAAGTGTAAATAATTAGTTATATTTATGTCAGCTGTTTCCAGTGGTAACGATTATGAAATGCTGTTATTGTATTTCATGTATTGATGTTTTTTCTGTTTTCGTTGTCTATATCATAAAAAGAAGATCGGTTTGAAAGTATTCTGCAAACAAACGAAAACCCCAGCAATGAAGACCCTCTGGAAAAGGTATTTTATTACTTATTTTTATTATATCATTTTTTTTATATTTTATTGTTTAAACAAAAGGGGATAACAGCTGAATATGTTAAAAAAAAATGAATATCATGATATATTGCAAAGTAAAATTAATAATATTATAAAAAAAATGATTAACATATTGACAAAATGAAATAAATTCCAGATTCTATGTAAAGCTACTTTATTTTTAGAGTTTTTGTAAAATATATGCTTTTATATAAGAACATCTTTTTTGAAATATTAAATGTATATTTTTAGGACCTTGATCCCAATTCAGATTTTGAAAACGATGCCGAGAAGCAGAGCGTAGATACAAGGAATGGAACATTCAGAGTAAGCTGGGTTTTGCGAAAATGAAACAGAATGTAGGTCGTGCCCATCTTAAGTAATTAATTTTTTTTATAAAAAGGGTTCTGTATAAATATATAGGACAAATTAAAAATTTTATAGTTATATACCAGACATTTTTCTTCACTGATAATAGTTTAAAATGAACAAAATGACAATAACAAACCGTGAACCATCTGAAAAATCCATAAAACGAAATAAAAATTCAAAGCAAACTAAAAGCAAACTTAAAATTCAAAACTAAAAAAAATAGTAATTTGTGTAACTCAATCATTAAAAAAAATTGATGGAATTATTCTATTGTTTACAATATTTGTAACGTTGCCAATTACGAATCTTCATTTTTTTAAAGATTTATGTTGAACATATAGACTCATGAATACAAATCAACATTCTTACAGATACTGTGGGTCATAATTATTTTCTAAGTAATATCATATGCCTTCTACTAACAGCCGAAGAACATTCATCCTGAGTTGAAGAAATATCTACTGAATCAGAAATACGACAACCATATTTGGAACTTCCAAAAAGGCCGGGTAATAGTCATAACCTCGTATTAACCTCAATGATAAAGTTACTGTTTACAAAGTAAAATATATGCCCCCGTTTTACTTTGTTCTTTTGCCCTCGTTGCCATACACTAATTTAAGACTAGTAGGTGAATTCAGAGCATTTTTAGATTCTACGATCACTTCTTAAATGTATACAGTTATTTATTTTATTATTTGATGTCTGAGCGAATTTAAGACGCGCCAAACTGTTTGCAAGTGTATAAGGGTATACAGTCTACATTAGACAATACAATTTGATTATTGATAGCATGTATATGCAGCTCTTCTACGTGTATTCTATCGATTCAGCCACCCCCGGAAGAAAAGAATAACAACACTATCTCTAAGAGGAATTTTGCGGAAGATTTTCCATTTTTGTGGCCAAACGGTGTTATTCCATACGTAGTAGACTACGCTTCTTTCGGTTCGTATTCAGTAAAACAAGGTGACAGTTTTTATGACAATTTAATGGTAGACGTTCCATTGAATGTTCAAGCATATGTGGACCAAATATTGTTAACATTCATTGTAATCTGACTTCCTTATGCCAAAGTCCGACCAAATATGCTGTTAAAACATAAAACTCAAAAGAAATAAAGTTTTACAAGTTGTTTAGTATGTAATATGTACACACAAGTACTTCAATATCGGTCTTAAATATAGGGGTTTAAAAACGTGATTTAAAACATAATATTTGTATACCTGTAGATTCCTCTGATGCAAGCAGACTGTCTAATTTAATCAACTGGGCTGTAGAGATCATTCACAATTCATCGTGTGTCACGTGGAAGCTGAGAGAGAACGAACAAGAATATGTCAGGATTTTCAATGGAGAAGAGTAATAGTATTTATTTATGATTCAAGCAAAAGTTTATTATTCAGATAAACGTTATAAGTTTGGGAAAAGCTAGACACTCTCTCTACTGGAGTTTTTAATAAAAACGGGCACGTACAAAATTGTTTAGATGCAAACAAATGGGGATGTTATATCAGTTCTGAAAGGTTTTTTTTCTTTTTTGGTACAGTGTGAAATTTACCTTAAATATATTGTATTAAAGCATGATTGTAAACCAACTTTTATTCCCGTGCGATATATTTTCACGGGTATCCTGAGAGCCTCGTCGTCCTTAATATATATTTTCGCCCCTAATTTATTATTTTATACAATGCCCCGCTTAAATTTTAAAGCCATTCATAAGTTGTTTTGATACCTTTTTTCAGCTGTTCTTCAATAATTGGAAAAGTAAGCGGATCTACGTCCGGGCAAAAGTTGTCTCTGAACAGCGCAAACTGTTTGTTTGTAAGTGATATTCCTGTAAAAATATATGAAAAAAATATATCAAAAATATAGGGTAGTCTTTAAACAGTTCGATTATTGTATTTACATAATACAATAAGACATCGAGTTAAGGCATAAAAAATAAAAACATACCATTTAGGTTCTGAATAGCCATTGTGTTCATTCTGGTGAACTCATTGGAATCTAGATTTTATGGAAATGGCTTTTTTTCTATTTTTTGTTATTATCATGATATAAAGAATAAGTCATCGTACATTTTCAGCTAGAGACCGTTATTCACGAAATGTTACATGCTATGGGCGGTGAGCATGAACAGACTAGAGGAGATAGGAATAGACATTTGAAATTTAACTGGGAAAATATAGAAGAAAATGCCGTTCATAATAATATATTAAGGCCGACAAAGAATGATGCCCCTTATGACCTCTCATCGATTATGCAATACGGACTGAAGGTGAGGATATGTTCTTAATTATCAGATTGATTGATTGATATTGATTGATAAATTAATATGTGTTTATGAAAAATGGTAACATCAACAGTGATTTATTTTTAATGCCCTGTATTCGGTGAAAAAATGCGTATTATTAGTGATAATTGCTGTAGACAAATCTTCAATTATGTAGATACGTTAGATTTTTTTTAGATTTCCAGAAAGGCTTACATGTTATTTTTGAGGCCATAATGTGTCAATTGCAAAGAAAGAAAATTAAAACGGACGTTAGGTATAAGTCTTTCTTTAACTGCTTGAACGCATCAAAGTGGAAGCCCTGGTAATGTTTTGATTCTCTTTTACGTAATTTGAAGTTTAGATTCATTTAATTTGTTTCATGCCTTTGTTAAGACGTGTCCATTTTGCGACCGCGTGTATATTGACTTCCTTGAGACGAGAGTTCTGTATAACTTATTAGAATACTATTAAAATCTATAAATCTAACACTTCTCCTGAAAAAATACATATAGTTTATAGCTGAAAAAAATTCTTTAGGTAGATTTAATGGGTAATGTTTTAAGCATCAATCAACAGATGTTCATAAATTGCATAATCATTTTTTTAAATTTTATATACAAAAACTTTCAACACAAAAAAAGATTAATTATAGAATTTAATTTCTATTAAGAGTAAGAATTTGTAAGATTAAATGAAAAATAAAATCGTATTATAATTAGGGTGATTTCACCATGAATCGGACACCTTTGGGTTTTTTCCTAATTTCATGCATCAAATATCGTCCAAATATAAATAAAACTTCTTTTAAAAGTTATGATGCCTATATTGCTATTTCTTTGACAATGTGACTGTCAAATTCTTAATAATGATAAAGTTCATTAGATTTAATTCAGGAATATACGAAACAACACATTAGCGCATGCACATTTATTTATATATTTATAACCAAAGTAGTCCGATCCAAGGTATGTGTCCGATGCATGGTTAACTCACCCTACATACCACACGATATGACATTTGTCTATTTTACAAAAATATTGTTGGTTTAAACACGTCCAAATAAATATCTGAACTTGAGCTGTTCTTGATGTTACAAGCTTCCGTAATAGAGTGTGTGCTTTTTGATTTCATTTTGTCATGAATCTTGAAGGACTTCAGTAAAAACAATAAAAAGACCATGGAATTGATCAACCCCGATCTGGAGTACCTTTTAACAGAGGGTGGAAAGACCCTGACTATTTACGATATAGCAGAAATAAACGACGCCTATCAATGCACAGGTAATACTTGCCTATAGTTTTTGTGTAATTGATAAAACATCGTTCAGAAGGATGAATAGTCGTGATCAATTTCATTATTCTTTTTAAGAAATGTGGAAAAATATTCAAATTTTGAACTTATAATATTAGGATTTTTTAATAAAAAAAATAATTGACGAAAGATTTCATAATTGCAAAATGGTAAGAAAGATAAGACATTTTACCACACTAAGCTACATTTTTTTTTAATAAAAAGACAGAAATGTATGAAAGCAATTTAATTAATCTCTTTAAGAAGAATCGAAGAACTTTGTATAAAGATATGAAAAAGTGTTCAAATTCTAAATTTTAAGCATTAGAATTTTTAATATAATTAAAAGAAGTGCTGATTTTAAAAAAGTGTTTTATTATTAATTTTCAATATTTTAGCAAGTTGCACTAATGTCTGTAAAAATGGTGGTGTTGTTAAGAAGTCCAACTCAGTCTGTAGCTGCTCTTGTCCCCCCGGACTCAAAGGGTCAGACTGCTCCCAGTTGGACACTAGTCAAGGTTAGTTACCCAAAAACAAAATAAAGAGTGAGAAATCAAAACACTAGATTTGGATATCAATGCGGTCGCCTTCCCACCTTAAGAGGGCTCAATGATATTGTCCATGTTTACGCTATTTTTATCTTCTAAAGAAGAAGACCTCTGAATAAAAATAATTTATCTCAATGTTTTCTTTTAAAATTGAGATAATAGCTTATTTTACCGCCATGATTCATCTGTTTGCAGGTTGTGGTGGATTTATTAATCTGTCGGAGGGACAATTTTCAGCACTAAGTCAAATTAACTACGTCACTGGTCTCACCTGTACGTGGTTGGTGAAGGTATGATTGTATTAATCATTCTCTTAATATATTCGACAGTGCTATGTGACATTTGTTTATTTCGTAAAAGAATGGGTCCCTTTTTAAATTGTTTTGTTCCTATGGCAAATGGAAATTTGTAATCGACTTAGGCCGATACCAACTGTGTCCGCATGAGGCATCTTGGAAATTTTATAATTTGCGCACGCATTGAGCCTCGCTCTACTGTGTTGACTATGCAGTGACTGGTTCGTGTAATTCATGTGAATCCATAATTCCATGTAGATTACGAACAAACTTATTTTCAGTGCGTTACAATAAGATTTATACAGATACATATTGATTCAGATCACGTTTTTCTTTACAAGCTTTTTAATTTGAATCGGAATTACACTTTGCCAACAAAGAGTAAAGTTTTTTTCCATTCCTTGCTATTCCAGAAATCAACAGAACAGTGATTTATATCATGTATATGCAATTTCTTCGCCTTACATTAACAGCTCACCAATGATATTACATGATAGCATATGTAAATCATTCCTTTAAAAGAAATACTTGTTTCCTGTTTATGCGAGTTCCATTACTATCATATATATAAACTATATTTGACCAAAAAATATGTTATAAAAAAACAGTGGATAGGTAAAAATGCCCCGGCATAAATTCTCTAACCATTTGCGCTACGCTGTTAGGTACCAATATATTACAATATTCTTGATTAAATTGTGAAAGAACTTGATCATATGCTTTACACAATTTCTGATAGGGTACACCTGGAACAAGAATAAAAGCGAAAGTTTTAACAATGGGCCTACCTTACAGTTCACAGTTTGACTGTTATCATTGGATCGAGTTTAAAGACAATTTGATTGGACAATCCGGAAAGGAGTAAGCTAATCTTAATACTGCATTGCAACAATGTACTATTTGACAAACTACGAAGCATTTCTTTTTTAGATAATGATATGTAGAACCTCCAATAACTACTCACACTTACAAAGGATGAAGCCAATAACATATCATTTCTATTTGATAAAATACCAAAAAAATCACAAGTGAATTTTCACAACAAATTTGTTCGATTTTATAGAAAATGTGGGGACGTCGGTGGCGCCGAGTTTGTGAAGAGTCTGTATGGAGACCCGTCCATGATGATGATACGATTCAATAGTGCCAAGCATAGTGACAAGACACCAGGACTAGGCTTTTATGTCACAGTGGAAGCATATCGCTCAGGTATACACAAAGAACTGCTTTCGATTTACTGTATACAGGGCAATATTCGACTTGTTTGCTTTTGCCCCTTTCTTCTTCGCTGTAAACTGCCGAATTTAAGACAGGGCGAATGACAATGACTGAAATCATCATGTGATGATCCCAAATGACAAAATTTAAACAAAATATTGAACAATGATTTTGATTTTTTTTTCTTATTATGTTTCCTTCCATTGAATGGAAACATTTGTTTTTTTTAATGAAAAAAAAGCAAAATTTGATGATAAGTCAAAATACAAAACGATGTAATATATTCTTATTCTTATATGTTTTTAGAATAAACTGACATTCTGGTAGAACCCTATTTTTATCTTATATATTCATTTTATTTCATTGAAGGTTGCATAAGGTTTCCCTGCAAAAACGGAGGAAAATGCACAGAAACTGAAAATGCTGGTTTTGTTTGTACATGCACTGAAGGCTGGTCTGGTTCAACGTGTGAATTTTTCGGAGGTAAAATTAAAAAATCACAATGATATTAATATTGTCTTCGTGATTATCTTGTCGATACTTCTACCTCAGGGCACATTAAGCACAAAGAATTACCTTGTATTTGAAAGGTTTAGATGTGTTTTAAAAACAATGTTAAAAATGTCATTCATTAAAACATGTTTTGTTCAAACTATATTTTCAGCTGATTCAACCAACGTTTGCTCACTAGATAACGACTTGTACACATGTGCTTTTAAGCAGGACAGAACCGAATCCCAATTTCAGTGGGCAATATCATCAGTAAGATCCTGTTTTATATATATTAATAGTATTCTAAAACGTTTTAAAGAATTGAGCTTTTTGAATATCAATATAATTTATGGAGGTAATAGTTAGATTTTATTGTTCTATATATTTATAGATGTAAGATAACAGGGAAATTCTAAAGATTTTACTTATCAAAACTGCTTTAAAGTTTTTAAAAATCCAGTGGCTCTTTTTTATCTAGCCTTCTTAAACAGTTTGTTATCAATAAAAAAAATCCCAATTTCAGTGGGCAATATCATCAGTAAGATCCTGTTTTATATATATTAATAGTATTCTAAAACGTTTTAAAGAATTGAGCTTTTTGAATATCAATATAATTTATGGAGGTAATAGTTAGATTTTATTGTTCTATATATTTATAGATGTAAGATAACAGGGAAATTCTAAAGATTTTACTTATCAAAACTGCTTTAAAGTTTTTAAAAATCCGGTGGCTCTTTTTTATCTAGCCTTCTTAAACAGTTTGTTATCAATAAAACATGGATTTACTTTTAAAATACTAACACTATTAACTATCTCTTTCAGAAATTTTCTGCCAGCACTAATAACAACCAAGCTTTGATTCTATTCCCTCTGGAGTATGGTTCATTTTTCTACGGATGGAAGTCAATGCTAACAACTTCGGCTACATTTGAAGGTAAATCAAAAAGAAATTAGTTAATTAGCACGCTGGTCTTTTACGCTTCGACCCAAGTTACCTCCTGTATGATTGCAAGAGGTCATATTTAAGAGGGCATGGTGGTCGCCCGCTTGGTCACGTGGTCTCCATCCGGGCACCTCGTGATTCTCCAACAGCATTATTCCACCTCTCGCCAACATTTCTGCAAACAAGATACACTAATACAATATTTTAAACTTGTTTATTAAACGCTCTTCAAGAGAAAATAGATTGAGTTTAAACATGAGTGGTTATAAAGTTCGACTTTTCCACTAAATAAACAAAGATAAACTCCCATCATGGTCACTTACTAGAGTTTTGTTTTCACTTTGACAGCAAATAAGAGGTGCCTGTCATTCAGGTACATTTTTCCGACCAATGCAATAACAGAGAATTTTCCCTCGTCAGTCTCCATATTTTACGAAGGGGACGGGCTACCTAAAACAGATGCATTAATGCTGACCAAGGAGAATGCTACAGAAGCGTGGGTAGACCAAGAAGTAACCATTCCATCTGTTAACAATCTGAAGGTATGTTATGTAACTACTAGAATACGTACCATTCTTTCTATATATTTGATACATATATTATTACATTAAAATTTAATTATTTATCTAAGCCATTTTTTCTACATTGTTGTGAAGTAGTTAACAAAGATGTTGTTTGCAACGAATAGGTAAGAAATTGACTCAATGCATTATTTTGAAATTGCGATTTCGGTCTTTAATAAATTTTGAATAATATTTTACTGCCTGTAATTTTTTCTGTTTCAGATATCAATTAAGTTTGTATTTTTTTTTAAATTCACCCAGCAATTAATGACTTTAAAATCAATATAAAGCAATGTTTACGATTGAGTATTTTGCAGATGAGATAGAAACGTCGTAGGACTATTTAGTTTTGTACTAACTAAAATGAACTCCATAATAAAAGATTTCTTACTTGTCTAGTTTGCTTCTGAAATAATATTAAATACATGCATCGTTTGTAGTGAATGGGGAACTGCTTTAAGGATATATAATTGTGCATAAAGATTTGTCTTAAAGTATGCAAACTTTTTATTGTTGTTATAAAACTTATTGCATATACAAGGTTGGGGTTTCTGAAGTCCAAATTAAAAAAAAAACAATAAATTGATGTAACAAGATGTTAAAAGATTTGTACTAAACTTTTTTTTCTAAAATATGACCATACATGTATAAAATTTTTTAAAAAACTGATAAAATAGCAATGTGTTAAAATTTGTATTAAGCTGAGCCTTTGCTTAAAAATACGGCTTTTTGGGAGTTGATTTTAATCAACTCTCCTATGCAGTCACTCTGGCAAACCGAAAGTGAAACAGTGTTTGGACCTAAGCACAAATCATCACCGCTGACAAGACGTAGATCTTGAAAATAATAGATAAATTCGGTGTACTGTATGCTGTACCATTGTTCCTCAAAGGAAACGTATTTATAAATACCTTGAAAATAGTCAGATTTTTTATAGTACGAACAATTTAATTGTTTTTTTGTAGTTGCATGTATTCCTACGCCAGAGTTAAATATAGTCTCGTTCAACCAGACGCTCGATCGGCTGTCTCCGTAAATCTCCGACAAGCAAAGAGTCTCTCTTGGTTGTCGGATATTTACGGAGACAGCCGAGTGTCTGGTTGAACGAGACTAGAGTTCAATATTGCTTGGATCCAGACGTGTACAATTTTTAGAAACATTTCGATTACTGATAAACAGTTTGATGGAATTAATTATATCTTTAAATATTACACAACATGATTCATACGGGGTTTTCTCGAAATTCTTGTCGGAAAAGTTCGAGAATTCATATTATAAAAATGTGCGAAATTCAAATACAGATTAGAAACTACTCGCAGGCAAAATAACATATCGTTAATTTTAAAATTGTTAATCATAAAATCAACTCCCAACAGTACTTCAGTACTTTGATTATAATTAGTATTGATATCAATAGTTGACCATTGAGGGCACGATTGGGAGACAAAAGGTTGTTTTGGATGATATCGCCATCAAACCAAGGGGTTGTGGTGAGTATATACAATTTGACCAATAACGAAATGATTGACACGATTTAGTCATTATTAAAGTTGATTGGAAGATCATCCAACCTCTTTAAGAGCAATCATTCTAGTCGATGTAAATGCAATCATTTTTTTTTCAATATTTTAGTCCTGGGACAAAATAATCAAGTTGTCACGACCTTTTGTAAATTTTTACCACAAATATCATTTTTGTTCTAAAAATATATCTTATTTATTAATATTGCGAGATTAATAAGATAAGGTTTTAAATGTCTAAACGTATTTCAGTGTTAAATTTATAATTTCGTTGTTCAAATTTACCTCATTATTCATCTACTTTTAAATGATGCAAATTCTCTATTGTTTACAGGCGAGTCAGTCCCCTGCGTTGATTTTAACCCCTGTAAGAATGGTGCCCAGTGTGTACCATCTGGGTCATTAGCGACGTGTAGCTGTACCTCCTGTCGATTCGGAGGAATGTATTGTGAGATAGGTAATATTCGATTCATAAACTTATGATCTGATCACGAAAAAAGTAATGAACAATTCATATGCTTACGAGTTTTATATTTATGAACTAATAAAGAGATAAGAAAATGTTCATTTCAAAAACAAAAACATACAGGGATTGAGTTATATATCAGACATATATCTAACCATCCGGCCATTTCGGTAAGACAAGAATCTCGCTTTCGATGACGAACGGAACCTAGCGCGCTGGTCGCTCACTACATGGTCGTTTGAGATACAGGTGGAATACAGTTAAACGACAATTTGAGATGATCTAAACGATACACATTGCATAGATATATACATACATTTGCATATCCATTGTTCTTTCCCACTGTAAGTCCATACGGAGGAACTGCAATTATTTTTCTATAAACGCAATACTATGACGTCATAAAGGTGTGACGTCATATACTTTTCCATGACATTATAGATTTAAACCATTATACGATACATCATGTGTTTTCTCCAACTCCACAAAATTGATGTATTTAATGTTAAAACATGTCTTACTCTAACATTTAAAGGAATTACTGTTATAACATATCATTGATTCTGTTAACAAATCTATATGAATTAAAAAGATATATTAAAGTCTGAATGTTAATTTTTGATGCAATAGCTAAATGTGAAAGTCTAACGTTAGGCTAATACAGGGTATTTGCAAGTGGTAAAATCCAAATATAAGTAATAAACAACGATTATTTAGTGGACATGGCTTTATGAATAGCAACTGCTCTGCTTGCATATTTCCCACGATGCGCTAGCGCGCATCATGAAATATGCCAACAGAGCGATTGCTGTTCATAACGCCATGTTCACTAAAAAACGTTGTTTATTTCTTAAATAATAAACACATTGCAACAAACATTGAAATAACTCTCAAATTGACAAACATAGCAGAGTGGTTAGCGGTAACCGCTCATTGCTAGGAGAATAGGTTCCAGAGGTCGTGAGTTCAAGCCACGGCTGGGTTGGAGGTGTACATGTAGCTCCAATATAGTGAATTTCCCTGTGCCTTACGTATATTTATTTCCTTCACAATATCCAAGTATATGTCAATTTGAGAGTTATTGCAACGTTTTTGCTTCAATTGTCTTTTCATTTCATTCAATTTTCTCATTATCTGATTAACACGGTACATTTCGACATTCACTGATTCAATATTATTTAAAATATAATAATTGTAGTGTATTCAATGTAAACATTTCTTTTGCAGATCTAGCTTTTTCCTGTACGTTTGAAAATTCAAATTGTTTTCTTGATGACGTACGATATGACGAATTTAATTGGAGAGTTCAACAAGTATGTCGCTATGGTTACAAAAGTATTTATTATATATATTACACTTTTAAAAAGATACATAATTGATTTTAAAAAATACGTGCATATAAACTATGCTATTAGCATCGTTGGCAGATATAGGTGTATTCACTGGGAATAAATTTATAGGAAAGATAGAGAGATGCATGTAGAAACACTAAATATCTTTAAGAGATGGAGATGAGAGATATTCCTTGATTAAATCAAAATACTCATGTTTGTTGACAACCAGATTTACTGGAATTTAAGAAAGATTAAATATTTTATTTTTTAGTATATCGATTAGGACTGTTTATTTTCCCCTGATAGAGCATCACTTATATTGTTCTCTCTTATTCTTCACCTTTACCTGAAAAAACAAACAAACTTTGGTAAAGTTTCATTTTATAATATATTTACTTTATATTTTTACTTATTAGGGCATTACAAGCTCATACAACACTGGACCAAACAGTGCCTATCAGGGATCGTATTATGCGTACATTGAGGCGTCTGCTCCACGTGTTTCTGGTGATAGGGCTATTCTGCGGAGCAACCAGATATTCCAAGGTTAGTCTAACTGACGCAAAATATATGTCTCTATGTTAAGAAAAAAGATACTTCCAGTATGGTTATTTCGAAAAGAAAGAGTAACAGTGTTTAAAGTAAATCTATATCAGGACCTGACAGTTTTTATGGAAAAGTTATATTGAAAGAGGGAATCTTTTATACAAACTTTTATAATAATTTTTTGTACGCAAGCTTCCAGCATATTTTGTAATCTGGAGAGACTGGTCTTATCTATTATCAAAACTTGGATTTTACCTTATATCCTCTTTTACTAGTACATTTTTTAAATATCCACTCTTGGGCATTATTGACTAATTTGAATAATTGATAGCATTAAATATATTTACATTTTGATTTTCTGTTTTAGATCAAGTCTATTGCTTTAAAATGAAATATCACATGTACTCCGGATATTTCAATCATATGGGAAGTTTGCGTATCATGACAAAGACCGGAACCAGAAGGCCAGTGACGCAATGGGAGGTTTCCGGAAATCAAGGATTATTCTGGAGGAGTATGCAAATCAGCCTAAAGCTGGACTCTAAAACAAAGGTATCTTTTTTTCTATCATATCTTATTCTCTAAATTTTTTTAGCTTTTGGTTTTTCATTTCTAGTTAATTATTTATACAATAATATATGTTGGCGCCAAGTTTTAAAAAACGGGGGATTTAATATATTTTTAGATATCCCAAGGATCTTTTGAACAATGACAAGTAAAAAGTGAAAATTTAACCAAGATATACAAATATACTTTATCTACATCATGTGAATCTCTGTCCGTTATGGCTGAAAAGCAATTTTACCCCATTATAGAACGGTAGGCTGAATGAAAAGTAACAACATGACCAATAAAGAACATTATTTCTTCTGAATAATGACATTATATTTTGATTTTTAACAGATCCTTGTTGAGGGTGTTGTAGGAAACGGCTGGGCCGGAGACATCGCTATCGACAATGTTCGTCTGACCGGGTGTGCTTGTTGATAGTCAACTTAGTAACTATAATGTCGGACATGAGACGCCAGTTGAGAATAAAAAGACCACTAAACTGATTTTGTTTTTGTTTTTTGTTGTGTTTTTTTGTGGGGGGGGGGGGGGGGGTTGGTGGGGGGTCTTGGTTTTTTTTTATGAAATGTCTGTGATCTTCTTTTCACTGAATACACCAAAGGTCAAATTCCTTTTTCGAAAGATTTGGCGTTACTGTTATTTAATCAGAGCACTGTCTGACCAGGTGTGCCTGTTAAACATCGACTAACTTAATGTGGAACCTGAACGAGTGTTCTAGATAAAAATAACTTTTCAATGATTTTAATGATTTTATGGGTTGGTTTTATAAATATGGAATTTCTGTGATTTTTTTCTTCTGATTAATAGTTCACCAAAGTAGACTGTCATTTTTTAATATTATCTCCCATCTTTGACGTAACTTAAATTTTACCACAGTATCCTTGAATTTGTTGCTAACTTGTTTTTTCAAGTCTTTTTTGACAATTCGATGCCATACTCATACTGTCTTTATAAGTAATTAGCCTGTCGTACTATTAACGGAACATGGTCTATAGGAATGTTGTCATCAATTGGAATAACCTACCAGATGTTGAATATTTAATCACGTAGTGTTATAGTTGTTCTGAAGTTTACAAAATGTTATTTCAAAAGGATCAGACTCGTGTACAGAAAGCAAAGGATGTAACAGCTCAAAAGATTTTTTCAGTAATTAACATCAAAATGAATATTAATACCAGTGCTAAGGTGGCTTTAAATTGTTACCCGCTTACGACTTACGTTCCATAAAATGCCCATGCGTTTCTTATAGACCATAGTCAATAGATGATATAACGACTTTTGTAAATGGAGGATTTCATTTGTTGTTTTTTGAAGAAAAAAAGGTCTTTTTTTGAAAAAGATAACGAAATTATACATTTTTTCACATAGTTTTGAGTCTAAAACAAAGGTGTTATTACAACAAGCGCGCATGTGAATGTCAGTCAGATATGCTAGTAAGTCTTAGACTGGCAATGCCTGTCTGATATGCGCGATATACACGTACGATAGAGACAGAGGACCAGTCTAAGTAAGTCTATGAATAATGCAACATACAGATGTTGCATCATATTGGAGTGAAAGTTTTCGACACTTTGGTTCTAAAAGTTGTATTTTTACAACTTACCATTAAAAAGAGTCAAAAGACATTAATGATAAAAATTCTTTTGAAGTGCATTTTTGTTTGTTTGTTTGTCTTTAGGGGAGGGGGTATTTTTTAAAATTATTATCGTTCAAATATAGTTAACTATCAAACAGGGAACAGCATCGAGAGAAGATAGTATTTCTAAGTGAAGCCTCTGGAGTAAACCATGAACAACGATCGTAGAAAGAACTATAATGACAGTAAATATTTGTTTTATAAATCCTAGATTAAGTCTTAGCAAGAGTTTCTCCTCCCATACTTATTTCTATCTGCTTGGGTGCGGATAAAGATAAAAAAAACATGTCTTCTTTGTTCTGCGAGACATGTATGAAGTTTGATAATTTTGCACTTGAAATGACTCCTTCGTGTTTATATGTTTACTAAGCGAGGTAGGAATAAAGAAGTTTATCTTATTATCAATTCAAAAAATAATCAACTAAATTTTAGGTGAACATTATGCTTAGGTTATCATTTTATATCAATCTATATTTTGTGTAGAATTACGGTTTGCGTATCTAGGGTTCCCTAACCTACCTGCGCCTAATATATATATATATATATATATATATATATATATATATATATATATATATATATATATATATATATATATATATATATATATATATATATATATCAGAGGTATGTTAATTACTAGGATTTTGATTTCTGATAATTTATCAAATATATCAGCTGTTGAACTTAGTCATTTTTTGGCAAAAACATTGCATATAGAGTCCCCCATTTCTTTGGATAGGTAGTCTTTATCAATTCAGAATTTACAAATGGATTATAGATACTGTTCACACACAAGAAAACCCGGTTTAATGTCACATTGACAGCTTTTCTCTTGTTATTTTTGTTATTTTTCTGAATTAGTTAGAATAAACGACCTGCAAAGATTCAGTCATTTTTTGCAGAAAAATTTATGTAACTAAACATGTATTTATAATTTTTTTTAGTATCAAAATGATTTTGTTGTGCAAGTTAAAGATAAATAATAAAACAATATAAAACTGTTATAAATAAAAAGAAGTTTTATAATTATTAATAAAAGCACCAAGTTTTGTTAAAAATTAAAAGGCTTGAAGAAATAGCAATGGTATATTAGTATGTTTATGCAATTATGATTTTTCTTCAGAAATTGGATTTCTGAAAGTAAGGAACGGGGTGGGTCAGATGAATTAGATCGTATATGAACTGGTAGAGTTTGAATCATAAACTATTTTAAAATACATGTATATACTGTATTGACGATAATTTTACAAAATTAAATAGTTGTTTATGGCAAACAGTACATGTTCACTAGTGGCTGTAAAGCTGTTTATTAATAGCTCTACGGAAATTTTTTATCAACCAATTTCACAAAGTAAGTCTGTATTGAACCGACATTCAGGACGTCATGCTCATATCCCGTAATCATTGTTTGAATTTTTTTAAAAAATGCCAATTTTCACCTGCATGATACGAGGCTTTTTTCCCTATACATTACCGTCAATGCAAAGTGAAACATTTAAAAAAAAAATTCTTCACATTTTATTTCACGACAGTTAACCTTATCTTTGGAATTTTTATTTATTTAAGAAATGAATTCAATATTAATTTGTTGTATACGATATAAAATGGTTTGGGGCAGTTTACGCTTTATTAACTCTTCATTGTAGAAAAAACCGGTTATTGGTCCTTTAAAATGACGTAAAATTGTACAAAATTCAAACGTTACGTCAGGCGTATTGATACGTTTTTGACGTTAGTCTAACTATGATTAGGCAACATTCTTTATACGATATAAAATAGTTTTTTAGCCAATCAGAAAGCGCGTTACAACCAGAATTAGATTTTTTATTTTAAAAGGGGTGTCGCTTTTCTAATGTCTCATATTAATCAAAATCTCAAAACCAATGTCTTTAAATTCGTTGTTTTTCTTATCGATAACTTTCCGATAAATAATACTTTATAAGAAAAGTTGTTATCCAGAGATAATATGATTATAGACCTACCTTATATTTTTTTTATTTATTCCGTCCCAATTCCGGCGATTGCGGCATGCCTTTACCTGCAGCTAGCCTTTTTCTATCGGTGACGTCACTGTTTTCAAATATGATCATGTCAAAATATGACAAACTTGTAGACTTCACTTTTGTTGATTTGCAACATGTCAGCCATGATATTTCAGAAAACGGAAATACAAATTCAGAGACTACAGATGGAAAGTCTGTATTTTAGTGGCAGGTTACATGTAAATAACAAACAGCATTTTACAGCTGCAATTAGCATCTGTAGAAAAAATTAGATTGAAGGCCTGCAGGGTCAACTCTAAAGTGTTTATCCCTGAGTTTAGAGGTTACACGATCAGAATAACACATTTAGTAAAACTCGGTTACAGCGAAGTCCTAGGGACCAATAGATTTACTTCGTTATATCCGTAATTCGTTATATCAGTATAACGAATTCGTAATTATAACTAAAGCGAATTCACTATATACATGTTTTCTTTCAGCAGACTATAAAGTTTGTTAATTGAGGCTTAAAATAGAAATACATTACTTTGATACCTTTGATAATCGGATTATAAATTGAAAAATATTAATGAAAATAAATTCATTCAAACTATTATGTTAAATGGTAGTGTAAACTTTTTTAACTGTAAAGAAATTCGTTATAAAAGTGGTAATTATCGTTATTATTTACTTCTACGTGACTCAAAATGAGTTCGCTATATCCATAAATTCGTTTTATCCGAATTCGTTATAACCGTAAAATTTTGCTACAATTTGTTAAGAATTTTACCGGGGATTCAAAAACACTTCGCTATATCCGAGAATTCGCTATATCCGTGTTCGTACTAAACGAGTTTTACTGTATTCATACTCAGACTCACACACCAACACGATTTCATATTCGGATTTACCAGTTTACATGTCTGGATTTTCGAACACGATTACCCTCCATAGATAAATGTATCACTTTTGGTACCCTCATAGAATCTCTTAAAAGAAACAGAAATGCACCAAATATTTAGCATACTCTGATAGGTATTTTGTCCCATAAATCAACCTCTAAATAATGTATATCAACTTTTTCTTAGAGTTTGCGCGGTACTTCTCATGAAAAAATTGAAAAAAATTACGACAAACTGCACTTTGGCATTTGCCTTCGTCATAAAGAAGTAGACGACATGTTCAGTTTTTAAAAGATGTTAATTTAAAATTATAATATGTGTCATTTATTTATTTGGATAGAAAATCTATTGCAGAGCACAGGATAAACCTCTGCCATTCAGTCAACTGAATGATTAATCTTCTCCTCTCTCTCTCTCTCTTTCTCTCTCTCTCTCTCATTCAAGTCACGAGCGGCAACTCCGCCCAGCTACGGTCTGATTGGACAAAGGTCAGTCAAAACATTACGTAGAAACTTTTCTGGAGTAAACCCCTCTTTTTCTAACTTTAGCGCTTTTCAGTACTTTGATTTTTATATTGAGGCTAGCGCAACAGTAATAAAACATTTTGAAATCCTGTGAAATCCTGGATTTGTGTCTAAGACTTTATTTTTAATCTAGATATTTTTTAAACTCTTTATATCTTACTATATACAGTGCTTACAAATAGTATTTTTTCGGGCTTCTAATGTTTCGCGTCATTAGTCATACTCGCAATAGATGTAGATTGTCGTCCCAGATCGTCTGATTCATGAGAATGTAAGAGATTTCTGTGTTTCACTGTGTTTTTCCGTGATTTACTGGGTATTTATTTTATCTACTTATCAGTATACTTCATTTAAAGTGATTGCTTTATTTTGGCCTCAAAATTTGTGGAATTATCGCGGTGGATCAATTTACCCAAATGGACCCAAATGGAACGTAAAATGACCCAAATGGAAATTGAATGGAATAATTGACGATTTTATTTAATAATTTCAATCATTATTTTAAATATGATGAGTTTTTTAATTGAAAATTTTAAAACAATAATTTTTGACCAAATGGAAAAAGAATGTGATACTGTAGCCTTTTCAACTAGTTTCATGATTTAAATACATGATTTAATTTTTTTTTCGAATCTATTTATGGCTGTTATAAGTAGTGTTACGTTGCCCAGCTCTTTTCACGTTGAGGCCATCACGATAATAGCCATAATTTTGAAATAAAAGTATTTCAATCCAAAATAACATATTGAAATAATTTTGAAATAAAAATATTTTAAGCCAGATGATTGAAAATACTGAAAAGAACTGAAAATATTAAACGTAAAAATAATTATTTCCGAGCAGAATAAGAAAAAAAAATTTATGTATAAAAATAAAATATGTATTTTCAAATAATTAATGGTTACTTAGAATTTCCTATGACCTTAAAGAAAATTTCAGCCAAAAAATCGATTGAGAAACCAAAGAGTAATTCAAAATTTGATGCATGTAAAATGAATCATATACTGTACATTTAAATGCAAACAAAAAACATCATATCAAAACATACACTACATGACTGGTTTCAGCTACTATTTTATTACATGCACTATTAGAAGAAAAACCGAACAGCACCTAAATTATTTGACATGCATTACAAGAATTTGCCATCTAACTAACTTGTATACATCTATATTTAGAAGACAACTATGCATGGTACTCCATTTTCCAATATCGAAAATATTTGAATTATATTGTTATGATTGAAAAGGTATCTCGAAATTATTATATATATCAACAGTTATTTAAACAGTTATATATAAATTCATATATCAATAAAAAATCATTAACAACGCAAGAAAACTGTCGTTTTAGAATTCATATTTATTGATTTTTCATCATATAATTAAAATTTCAATGATATGCCATTCAATTTCCATTTGGATTTCCATTTGGGTCCATTTGTTTCCATTTGCGTTTCCATTTGGGTTCATTTGGGTTATTTTACGTTCCATTTGGGTCCATTCGGGTTAATTGACGCACCTGAATTATCATTACCGGGCTACAGAACAAAGCAGTTGACTATAAAAGAGGAGTGTGACTATAGTTAGCCATTACATGTATCACTTTATTTACAGTGTGCACACTTAACATATAAACTTATAAAATGATACCACTCTATAATGACCATGATGACAACACAAACTACGGGAACTCAGAAATCGAGAGGATGTAGATAAATCATATATTTCCTCTTTCCTGTAAAATCTACTTTCGTTTTGGGAAGGTTGGGACAAATCACCAAAGGAGTTAAGGTATTCTCTTTTGAGAAGTGGACAGGCATAGCCTACATCCACTTCTCTTTGCAAGCCCTCAATTAACGTGTAATTGTCGGAACTGAAGACGGTGAGTCGGTCTATGCTTCGACCAATGTTTCGACTCAAGTTTCCCTGACTTTTTCGTATCAGACCAGGGAGTATCTACTAACGGGGTAGGCAACTTCTACATTCGCCATGTTTACTTCCAAAACTATCACACGAGCCTTGACAAGTTTTTAAATTTCTTCATTTTTTATTAGATTTTGCATTTCCTCTAAAACTTGTTAAAAAGGATAGCTTTTTCATACATTTTTAATCGTATGTAGTGAAAGAAAATAAACATCAATTTTTACGTGTCCCTGGGTTTTGAGAACTCTGTCTTTATTATGATCAGATGAGGGTTATAAAGTACATATAACAATTATAGAATAATTTCAAGATGTGTCAAATAAAACCAAATATAAAATCATTTTAATCTTTCTAACATGCTATATTAATCAGTGTATGTTTAATGTTGAAAAACAGATGTATAGCATAATTTGTCACCTAAAGAGATGGTTTAAAAGGGAAGAAATACCACTTTGTAATAATGTGACTCACTATTTGTTTGCACATTGTAAGATTAAGTTGATTTAGTAACATTTTCAGCATTATTGCATATGTACTGTTTTAAATAATTTCCAATTTTATCAGAAACACAAACATTTAATTTATGATAGGATTTTCATAGATAGGCTGATGTGCTTTCGAAAGGTTACATATACTATATAGTAGTTAACACTAATTTGAACTTATAACATGTAAATAAAGCAAACAATGCATTAATGTTTGTGACAAATATATGATATATTGTTTACTTTTTAGGTGTTTTATCCTCATTCAAGGTAGAACTAACTGATCCAGTTTTGGAAAAACATTTATAACTGTGGTAAAGTATGAACATTTATTTCCAATTATGATATGTACAACAGTGATTTATTCAGCTATTAAATCTCTCATTATTTTCCGAGCAATGGTATAAGTTGGATGAATTGATTAATATTTGTATACATTATGTTTAAAGCTATACACGCGATAATTTGCGTCAATTATAAACTATGGTGAAAAAATATATTTTTGTTTAGTAATAAAAGTTACACAAATGCTGTAAATTACAACGCTGAAATCGATCGCGGTAAAAAGAAATATAATTTCGATTATTTATTTTCCTGCCAGGAAAGTAATGCCTCTTTTTGAATATCAATCTATCACGTGATACCGTTTGCCAAATTTAGGCTAGTAAACAAATATGGCGTCAAGAAAGCGAGGTAGACCATTTGGTGCTCAATTGACCTTATCTGAAAGAAAAGAGCGTAAAAGGAAGTCGGAAAGAGAAAGAAGCAGAGAGAAGATTTTTATAGGGGAACATTCTGAGCGATGGAACAGATTAAAGGACCAGCTGAAGTTTACATTCAACTTTGAATTGGCGGGGTTTCTGCTTGATAGGTTTGTAACTAAGTTTAGTTTGTTTTTCTGCAAAGATCGAATCTTTATAACTATGGTAATAGAAAAATTAGTGTAAATAAATTAATGTTTAATTGGAAATGAGTATTAAGCAGAAATCAATAGTGGTAGTACACGTTTATCTATCGTAAAATCAATGTTATACAGATCGTGAGGCCCCATAAGGGAAAATTTTATTGCTATTTCATTTATGTTTCAAATCCTAATACGTTTCATAAAATTTATAAAAGTGATAAGAATAGAAGGACGTGTGAACAAGTCTAGGTATATGAAAATACAAATCATCAAAGAAAAGCATGTTTTATATGATAGTTTACAAAGTAATAGAACACATGAACAGACGTGCATGATTTCTCATCTTATAACATATTTGCAGGGTGATGTTTATGTACTAATATTACAGATAAATGTTTTGTAGCAGTTAATGTTAAAAATTTCTCTACCAAGAGCCATAACTATTATATGGTTGCATTGGAATCTTTACTAGGTATGATCAAAGCCAGCCGATAGTTGAACATGACGTAGCCTCTTCAACCCCTATGCATTGCCAGGCAGGTACATCAAGGCTTTTTAAAGAAGAGTTCATGCAGCCAATCATTTCTGATATTTCTGCAGCAGAATCAGGGAATGCAGCCTCTGATCCGTATGTTAAGACTGATTGAAATATCTAGTATATTAATTATCCTAATTATTTATTTTAATTTTCATGTTTTATATAACCCAATCTAATTAAAATTAGACTTGTAATTCCGCTCCTCTACGATACGCTATACAAGTATAACGTATCGTAGAGGAGCGGAATTACAAGTCTAATTTTAATTAGATTGTATATAACCAAAATTCATTTGGATGCATTCAAATTTAAAAATTATAATTCCTCAAAAGTTATTTATTATCAAAAGGTCATAATTTCACATATCAGATTTATAAATCATTTTCTAAATGACTCTCATCCCATTTGCATAACGGAAAACGGAGCCCTATGCGCCTCCATGGCACTGAGAAGGGTATGTTAATTATTTTGGTCTATTTCTTTTTGCAGAGGGGTTTCAGGTGTTGAGGAACTTGAACCAGGTCCATCAAGCAGGTTTGAACTTAATTAGAATTGTAAATAAAACAAATATTTTTTTATTTTTTTTAAGTAAGAAGTGCAAAATGAAATAGTAATATGTGTAAAATATTGCAATTAGTAATACAATCATGTAATTTACATAATTATTGAATGATCATTTCAATCCAAGTATCATGATTGATTTTGTATTTAAAAAGATTGCTTATCATGTACATATAAAGTACATGTACTTAATTCAATTGAAATAGTTTTCCAAATAGACTAAATAAAGAAATTTTGATTTGTATAAACATAAAAAATCATTTATTTTTTTGTTTTACAGTAAAAAGAGCAAAGGAACATTTAAGTATGCCTCATCATTCCTGAACCCATTAGAGTGAGTAGAAGTCAAATTTGTTTTATTTAACTTATATAAAAAAGAAATATTCAAAATCATGTTAGGTGTAAAGATTTTTTATCATGTCCTGGATCTGAGCAAGGTCAGAATCACATTGTCATCAATTAACATTAAATAGCATTTATCAAAAGAAAGATTAGTTCTTTCTCATGCAGTTCTATTTAATTTCATATAATTTTACAAGTATGTTTTATCTAATATGGATTGAATATTGTATTTTAGATTAAGTATCGACATAACGGAGGAATCTAATGCCTTGGAAGGGAGTGATGATGATGAAACATACTACCCGAGTTTCAACATATCAATTGGGTAATAATTGAATTGTAAAAATACAATATTTTGAAACATGCAGATTGTTTTGTTTATATATTAATTGATTACCAGATATAGAAGTACTACTTTCACAAACATTTAAAAAATTACTTCTATTTATAGACCACGAGATGTTACAGGCATTGAGGACTGTCCATGTGAAGAGGCAGTGTTCCCAAGAGAAGATGATGATGAAGAGGAGGTTGACAATGAAGAAGCAGAAATTGGTCCGTCAATATGCAGAGTTCTATGTCCTGATGATTTTGACCAGCTTTTAGACAGTCATACTGCCCTCGTATATCTGCAGCAACTGAAAGCCCTAGCTATGAAGAAGGTAGACCCATTGTGCAAGATCAAGGGATGTGGTGGAGTTCTTGACATTGGGATAAAGCATATAGGCTCTGCAGTGTATTTAAAATGGGTAAGATTTTTGTTGAATGGAAAGCTACATTCAAAAGTATACACAATATTGTTGAAAATTAAAGTTTATTTATTTTTCATTGTTTCAGATATGTCCAAACTCTCATGTAGCGGAAACATGGTGCTCCCAGCCAGTCTTGAACCGAGGGTTACATAGTGGAGACCTGCTTATTTCCTCTGCCATTTTATTTTCTGGAAATAATTTCAACAAAATTGAATTATTTGCCAAAATTCTTCATATGGGCTTTCCAAGTCAGTCCTCCTTCACCAAGCTTCAGAGGAAATATTTGGTGCCTGCTGTTGATGACCTTTGGGAGGAAAAGCAGGGAGAAATGACAGCAGAGATGGCAGACAAAGATCTTGTACTTCTTGGTACATGTATTTATATAAATTTTTGTTGTGACAATGTTTGTGGTTCAATGCACTGTTAAATACATGTAATTTCCATAGTGCAAGAAAATCTAATTAATTGCAAATATTTTACAGGAGATGGCAAGATGGATAGTCCAGGACTCTGTGCTCAGTATTGCACTTACACTTTCATGGAGAATGACAGCAAGAAAATCATATCTGTCAAAACAATGGACAAAAGAGAAACTGAGCGAAAAAGTGCAAACCTGGAGAAATTAGGCTTCATTAGAGGAATGCAAGATGTCCGCGAAAGAGGGTTGCAAGTAAAAGAAGTTGTGACAGATGCCCACCTCCAGATAGGTGCCATGATGAGTAAGTTCCACTTTAAGGAGTACCATAGTCCATTTCTTCATTTATTACAAAGCAATTTCATCTATTGTAAATCATGTGTGTCTTGCCTATTTGTATATTTGATGAATGTACAATATGAATAAGATTTGCTCAAACTAAATACATTAAAGTTCATTTTAGTTTAAAGAAAAATCTTTATTTTCTTACAGAAAAAGTCTACAAAGAAGTTAAACATAGTCATGATATATGGCATGCTGCGAAGAACCTTGGCAAAAAGCTGATTGCAGTGAGTCTCTATATTCCTAATTTTGAAGTTTTTGTCAAAGTGCATACAGTGACTTTTTACTCTTTTGAAATATCAATATTTTATTTTACTTCACAGGCTGGGCAAGATAAAAACTGCAGAGAGCTTCTAAAGTGGTCCAAGGACATTGTAAACCATTTCTGGTATACATGTAAAATTGCAAATGACTTGGATGAGTTTATGGTAAGGGTTGTGCACTTCATAGATTTTTACTTATCATTATGTATCTAACCTCATGTAATATTATATTTCTTTGTACAATATATTGTAATTGCTGGGTTTTTTTCTCATTTTAAAGGGAATATGGGCAGGTGTTCTCCACCATGTTGTTGGAGAACATGAATGGTTTTTGCCGTACAGCGATGCTGGACCAAGCTCCTGCAGACACAATCCCATCAGTGAGGATACAATGCGGGACAAAGAGTGGATGAAGAAAGGCAGCCCACCCCACGAGGCACTCAGAAAAATTGTCCTTGACAAACGATTTCTTCACAATATCCCATACTATCTCAATTTCAGGTACAATAGAAAAGCATTTTATGTGTATATCATTTCAAATTATGAAGTTCACAAGACATGATAAACACATGTTATGTACATGTAATATAGAACTGAGTTCATATTGTATTTTTTTTACATAGAAGTACAGCGGAGCTGGAGAGCTACCATAACCACATGCTAATGTACTCCTCCAAGAGGTATGCTTATACCCCACCAGTGTACAGAGCAAGGAGTATTTTGGCTGCTTTGGATTATAATGAAAATGTGAACAGGGAGCCAATAATGAATAGAGATGGGACAATCAGGTATGTACACTCATACATGCATGCACAATATATGTACTTGTATTGGTACATAGGAGTTTTCTATATATGTATATTCATCCAATTGTAGACTGCAGAGGACGTACAATAAGAAGTCTGGGCGATGGTCGGTGTACCCAGTGAAGGAAAGAAAGAAGTATGATCATGTGTCCATTCTTTTACAAAAAGTCCTAGAAAAACAAATTGCAGACAGAGAGGGATTTCATGGACAACTTAAATTAGAAGAAGATGACCAAAGAAGAATTTCCAAGACGATTGCCCCCATCATTCCACCACCTTCAATTCAACTGGCTGAGGAAAAGAAATCAAGATTTGAAAACTAACTTTTGATTCAAACAATTCACTGTGTCAATAAAAAGCATAGCTTTTCCTACAACAGTTGAAAGAGTAGACAACAATACATGTATTTTTTTCTCTTTCCAAATTCTATGTTAACATGATTGTATATCACAGTAGTTTATATGTGTGTCTCTTTGACAGTTTTGTCTGTGTAATAGTTGTCATGTTTATTTATTTATTACATAGATATACATGTATGATCAATACACTGAGCATATAGTATTGGCATGTGATCATTGTCTTATATAGAGTATAAATTTGTGCTAGTTACAACTGCTGAAAATGTTTTATAGTTGCATGTGTATATCTGTTGTGGACATGATAGCTTAAGATTGTTTGATGGTGTTAACTTTGTCTGCTGTCAGAAATGTAGTCTCAGGGAGGTTTAAATATATCGCCATGCATTTCATATTCATCAACACAGTTGTTTTTATAACCCTGCTCAGAGAGGGGGGGGGTGTTATACCGTTTCTTCCTTATTTGTATGTCAGTCTGTCCACTGCAAATTTCTGTCATATTTTCCTCAGCAACTAGTTATTGCAGATGCTTGAAAAATTTAACACTCTTTGTTTAGGTGATGCCATATGGTGGGTATTTCATTTTGTATAAATCGGGCATTAATTTCCTGTTAAATGATAACTTTAAATTTCATACTAGTAAATTTTTTTTGAAAGAATTCTCTTAAATTGGATATTTTAACACACTCTTTGTTTAGGTTTGTCATATAATGGAACTCATTTTTACACAAATGCAATATCAATTCCTTGTCAATTTATCTGTTGACTTTGCTTATTTTGAATTATTCTCACCAGAACTGTTACATCACTAGTGAGCATTGATTCACAGATATCTTGTTCACTTTGGAAATTGTCTGTCCTATCAATTGTAATTATGATATATATTGACATTAATCTGTAATTCATAGTAATTATGGTTTAGAATGTCAAGAGAGTTACTAAAATCATAAAAAGAAAGTAACAAATCAAATGAATTTTGTTTTATTTACTCATAGACAATGTGATGTGTAGATAATTTCTTAAGGAGCATCCGTCACTTCACCCTAGTCGAGATGGAATAAATCCAACATATTGTCCATATTGGTCTGGATATTTGTCTCTAATGGTCCAAACGCAGCAGCTTGGTATGATTCGCCTCACACCTACACCAAGGCGTCCATGATGCCACAGGATGAATTGACGGTATGCCGCATGACGCTTGCCCTGGTTGTAATCTTCATCCTGTGGCAAAGCAAGCACATCTTGCCTATACATCTGGGCAATTTGGAGGACCAGTTCATCCATAACAAGAAGATTGAAATCCTGTTAAAAAATATTTATATAAATATTAAATGAGTGCCCTATGATCTGCAATTCCCATCTTATTTGAAACAGAAAATTGATATATTGATATAGACCCAACGAAAATATATGTTTCTACAGTAAATAAATGTACATAAACTTACAGGCAACTGAGATTGGCACTGGTTTGGGGGTCTCCCACAACAAATCCTCTCAGCCTGTGTAGGCATGTCTCTACACCTTAAGCAGCTACACCAACTTGGCGTCTGGTCAGTGGGCTGAGGATGGAATCCTCCATGTGGGGCATGGTGACTGTCAATAATCTGCATAAAGAGACTTGGGTGTTTCTTACCAGCTTTAAGGAGCAATTCCTTCCTTTCCTCATCTGTCATCTCTTAAATGAATGCCTGTCATATAAAGGGTAGTGAAACTAAACAATTTGATAATATAGATAATGTATAAAAAAAAAACCCCAAAAAACCCACCCATATATCTACCTTCGCACATTCATTGCTACCACAAATTATACGTACTTGAAAATTCCTTTGTCTCTCCTGAAGAGCCTGCGCTGCTAAATCTTCTCTATGGAGTCCTCTCGTGCCTGAGTGACCACCTCTTATTCCTCTTCCGGATGGTCTTCCTCTCCCTCTCCCTCTTCCCCTGCCTCTTCCTGTTCCACGTCGCACTAGGCTCGAAGTTGAGCTGGAGTCGCTGTCCCATTTCTGTTCCTTTCTTGGTCTTAAACTTCTTACTGGACTTCCACTAGAACTTGCCTACAAAGTTTAAGAACTGAGTATGAAAGCTGTGAATACCAACAATAATGGTGGTTTTCAAATAATTTGTTATATATGATCAATATAAAGCCTAGAGTATCCAACAAACCAGGGATGTATACTGGTGTATATGTATGCCTAATGTGTGTGTAAAAAGTAAACAAAACGAGTGTAGAAGTTTATAACATTAGTATGCATGTGTAGTTCCAACACAAACAAAGAAATAATATCACTCAGACTCACACGAATTGTGACTTTTTAAAATAAGAAGAGTGCATAATATAAATTCATGGATTACTCAGTAATTCACTGATTATAAATTCCATACAATATATGCTTTACCAGCTGTTTACTGTTTTCAACAGCTGTGAAATACAAAAAAATAGATATTTTGCTGATCAAATATATGATGCTTACTAAAAGAAGGGTAAAATTATTAATTTTTGTATAGCATATATTGATTCGTTATACTGAGTGTGAACGGGACAAAACAAGCAACGAAGAATGTATTCCCCTAAGACTTTTGCTTTCCTATATGTTTTAACTGAAATTTGCTGTATAATATTACTTTGTGTTATACATTACTGGTGTGTAGAATTGTGTGGTCTCTTTATAGGTTTTAAGCGTATGATACACGGAGATACAGTGGATGAAGTCAAGAAAAACAAAGTACATATGTGGTATAGTATTCATGAATTTTTAATGTATATATGAATTTCTCATTAGGCAGCTAATCTTTTTGTGTCTTGGTCACTCAGAAGACCTATTGCAATCGCTCTTCTGTCGTTGTGTGTCATTCATAGACATCATAGTGTACAGCTCTTAAATAAGTATGAGGGCAGTAGTCATTGTGTTAGCCCTGGGGTAAGAACTGTTGCCCGAGAGGATAGGCCAAGGTCAACATTAATTTCTTACCAAGGTATTGACAAAATAACTATTGCCCTCATCCTTATTTAAGGTTTGTTTTGTCAAACAAGGGAAAAGTATATTTTTCTGGTAATGTCAGGGTTGGGATATTGTCAAATTATCTTCCCCAGAGACCGTCAAATACTCAGCCAGGGTAAGGGGGAAAGCCAGTCATAGTCCACAGTCAAATACTCAGCCAGGGTAAGGGGGAAAGCCAGTCATAGTCCACAGTCAAATACTCAGCCAGGGTAAGGGGGAAAGCCAGTCATGGGCCACAGTCAAATACTCAGCCAGGGTGGGAGGAAAAGCTAGTCATAGACCATCAGCAAATTGTCAAGTGACCTCAAATATAATTTTTAGCTCACCTGAGCTGAAAGCTAAAGTGAGCTATTCTGATCACATTTTGTCTGTCGTCCGTCTGTCCGTAAACTTTTCACATTTTCAACATTTACTCAAGAACTACTGGGCCAATTTCAACCAAACTGGGTACAAATCATTCTTAGGCAAAGGGGATTTAAAGTTGTGAAAATTAGGGGCCAACCCGTTTTCAAGGGGAGATAATTAGAAATTAATGAAAAATTTCGAGAAATTTTCAAAAATCTTCTTCTCAAGAACCATAAAGCCAGGAAAGCTGAAACTTGTGTGGAAGCATTCCCAGGTAGTGTAGATTCAAAGTTGTGAAATTCATGACCCCCGGGGGTAGGGTGGGGCCACAATGGGGGCTCAAAGTTTTACATAGGAATATATAGAGTAAATCTTAAAAAATCTTCTTCTCAGAAAGTAATCAGCCAGGAAAGCTGAAACTTGTGTGGAAGCATTCCCAGGTAGTGTAGATTCAAAGTTGTGAAAATCGTGACCCCCGGGGGTAGGGTAGGGCCACAATGGGGGGTCGAAGTTTTACATAGGAATATATTGAGTAAATTTTTTAAAATCGTTTTCTCAGAAACTAATCAGCCAGGAAAGCTGAAACTTGTGTTGAAGCATCCTCAGGTAATGTAGATTCAAAGCTGGGAAAATCATGATCCCTGGGGGTAGGGTGGGGCCACATGGGGGGGGGGGTGTTTAAGTTTTACATAGGAATATATAGAGTAAATCTTTTAAAATCTTCTTCTCAGAAACAAATCAGCCAGATGATTCTTTATAATTGTCAAGACTTTGTCTCCAGGACAATTCTTCAGCCTCACAAGAAGGTTCAGAGTTTGATGTAGCTTTATATCCCATATATAAACAATTGTTAAGGATCTTTTTGAGAACTGCAATACTCAACATGTGATATGACTATAAAATCATCCTGTTAGAAAAGGAAATAATGATTATAAACATAAGAAAATCCCATTGGGGAAAATGGATTTTATTTATACAGGATTTACATGTTTTATTGTACATTGTCCAGACTGTTTGTATTATGACTCCATTAGGCTGATTTTATCATACCTATTGTTCCTCAGGTGAGCAATGTGGCCCATGGGCCTCTTGTTTAACATATTTGATAATTCAGTGAGAGTAAGAAGAAAACAGTACATGCATGAGAGAGTATATATATATATATAGATAGAGAGAGAGAGAGAGAGAGAGAGAGAGAGAGAGAGAGAGAAACCGGTGTTATAGAGAGTGGGTACATGTTTAGCAGTCTCTCGATCCCTTTTCCCATTTGTTTTATCTCTCTCTTTCTCTCTCTCTCTCTTTTCAGAGAAACCAAGCATGTATGAAAGCAGAGAAAGGGATATAGAATGAATTAAGGAATGGGCAATAAGCTTAGCAAGAAAAGTCTGAGATATATACAGAGAGAGAGAGAGAGAGAGAGAGAGAGAGAGAAAGAATGAAAGAAAGGAGGCAAGGATCTACGTTAAGTCAGAAAGAGGGAGAAAAAGAGAGATTAAGTTTAGTAATGAAACTCTTTCTCTCTTTCAGAGTAAGCAACTGTGTTAAAAGCAGACAAATTTTGAGAAATAGGGATAGAGAATGAAAGAAGGAATGAAAAACATGGGTTCAAGCTAAACAAGAACATTCTAAGGGATATACAGAGAGAGAGAGAAAAAAGAATATTATCTCTCTCTCTCTTTCTCTCTCTCTCATAGAAAGCAGCATGTATGAAAGCAAAGAAATATTGAGAAAAGGATATAGAATAAAAGAAGGAATGAGAAATGAACAAAGCAAGAAAATTCTGAGATACATACAGAGAAAAAGAGAGAAAGTGAATGAAAGTAAAAGGAGACAAAGATATAAGATAAGTCAGAGAGAGAGAGAGAGAGAGAGAGAGAGAAAGAGAGATAAATTTAGGCTATGGAACTTTCTTTCTCTCTCAGAGAAAGCAACGATGTAAAAAGGATAGAAATTTTGAGAAAGAGGGATAAAGAATGAAAGAAGGAATGAGAAACATGAGATCAAGCTAAGCAAGAACATTCTGAGGGATATACACAGAGAGAGAGAGAGAGAGAGAGAGAGAGAGAGAGAGAGAGAGAGAGAGAGAGAGAGATTGAAAGAAAAGAATCAAGGGTATGTGTTAAGCCTCAGAGAGATAGAGAATTCTTGTCTGGAAAATGTTCTAGAGAGTGAGAAAAGGATAGATAGAGATAGAAAGAGAAAACAAGAATACATGTTAAGTAGAGGTCTCAGAGAGAGAGAGAGCGAGAGAGAATTATCTCTCTGTCTCTGTTTCTCTCTCTCTCTTTTTCAGAGAAAGCAAGCACGTATGAAAGCAGAAAAATATTGAGAAGGGATATAGAATGAATTAAGGAATGAGAAATGAGCTAAGCAATAAAAGTCTGAGATATATACAGAGAGCGAGAGAGAGAGAGAGAGAGAGAGAGAGAGAGAGAATTCTGTCTGGAAAATGTTCTAGAGGGTTAGAAAAGGATAGATAAAGAGATAAAAAGAGAAAACAAGATAACATGTTTTACAGAGAAGGTCAGAGAGAGAGAATTCTCTCTCTCTCTCTTACTCTTTCTCTCTAATGTCAATCATATTTTGGGCCATTTCTTTAACAAGTTGAGTATGTCTGTAACCAGAGCCATATTGATGAATCATTATTTAAATATGAATCATTATTATCTTTGTAAGAATGATATATTATTACATTAAAGAAACATGTTTTAAATGAAAAAAATTCATATAAAATTTGATATTGATATGTGGAAAGAATGGGGTTGACTTCATTTAAAACACTTTATTTTTAATTAAACAGGTTGTGATTTTGAGACCTAGTCCCTCCACACAATGGAAACAGCAAGCATTCCATGTAAAGTACATCAATGTTCTAAGTGTCCGGGGGACACAGAGTACTATTGTGTATCGTGTCCATGTGATCTGTGTCCCCAGTGTAAAGAGAACCATGTAAAAGATCTCCAAACAATAGACCATGATGTTGTGTCACACCGTGATAAAATCAACTACATCCCAACACAAGAGATCTGTGTGAGACATCCTAGCCATGTTTATAGAAAGTACTGTGAACCTTGTCAAGTTCCTGTCTGTTACCATTGCACACAACATAGAAATCACCAACAATTAGTTATTACAACATCCTATAACACTAAGCGACAACAACACAGAGGAACCATTCATACCATCAGAAGTGAGGCTCTCTTTTACAGACCTGTTCTCCTGCCACGAATCAAAACTGATTTCAAAACCTGTCACACAGAATTTTCCCTCTATCAATCAGAGATGTTAACAAAGGCCCAGACACTGAATTATCTCATTGACTATATACAAAACGATTTCATGTGTAATGTGTTTTGTTACTTTGATTTCAAACACAGATGTTTAAAACAGAAGAAAGAAATGATCAGACATATTGTCAGCCTACAGAGATATGAACACATATATGAACAGAGGAGAGTAATCAGACCGCTACAATTCCTCTCCTCCATAAAGACAGCCCTCCCCCAGATACATCCTTCACTCCACACCAGCCAGCTCTCCATGACTGAGTCACTCAACGAGGAGGATGTGATGGAGTTACTGAGTGCAATCCAAATCACAGAGAGAGGAAACCGGCGCATAGGAAACCAGTGTCTGCTGAAACTGACATCTGTTCCTGAGTTCCATCAATCTCTTACAGTGACAGGTGTCAGTCGTTGTTTACACATTTCCTGTGTGACATCAGACCGGGTCTGGGTCAGTGATGATAGAAACAATCTCATCTTGACAGACACAACAGGTGTCACTCTACATTGTGTAGAGGATTTATGTAGTGATTTATATGGTACAGGATTACACACAGTGAACAGTGAGAGTGAACTAATTTATATAGATAGGAATTATAACATCAAAAAACTGTCAAAGGATATGAAAACAACCACCATATTTATAGAGAGAACAGACTGTACATGGGAACCACGGTGTGTGTACTGGTCCCCAACCACTGGGGACCTACTGGTCGGGATGCGTTATTCATATATACATACAGTGACAGGCAAGGTAACCCGGTACAACCAGAGTGGACAACTGACACAAACCATACAGTATGACAACACAGGACGGGTACTGTATAGTAAACCTATCTATATAACAGAGAACAACAATGGGGATGTCGTGGTGTCTGATCATTGGTGTTTAGTGGTGACAGAGCGTGGAGGAAGATATCATATCTACTACCAAGGACCTCCATTAGGATCAAGACTAGATCATGGTGGAATTTGTACTGACGCGCTGTCAAACATCCTGGTGTGTGATCGTAGAACCGAAACAGTACAGATGTTGGACAAGGATGGTCAGTTCCTGTCATATCTACTGACAGAATCACAAGAGATGGGCAGACCATGGAGCCTGAGTTATGATGTCAACACTCACCGTCTCTGGGTCGGATCACGGGACAACAACAAGGTGTGTGTCTACAGGTATATCACCAGACAGGACGCTGTGACAGGTAAGTCTGAGTCATTATCATTGATGTAGAATATATGTGTTAGGTATCATACAGGTTTCAATGAGATCTAAGTATACCTTAATTATTTTTGTTATATCACACGTCATATTAAATTGTTAATTCAGTTTATATCTATTTCATTGTGATTGTAATTCATATATTAGTTATATATCCATGTAATTGTTATCCATTATTATATCTATGTACATGTTACTAAATGTAGTTTATTCCTCAAACTTTATTTAAATAAGGGGATGCAAACATTATCATGGTTATGAAATTAAAATATACAAGAGTAATTCATTTAAAGTATTTAAATGAGTTGGATAATTACTTTAATCAGAGTATTTAATTAACTTAATCTACTCCTTGTAACAGTACAGGATTAGAACTCTATGTTTGATGTTTGTAGATCAAAGTCGTGTGATGGAGTCTCTGAGTGAAATCCCAACCCCAGGGATCGAAAAACCACAGCAAGGAAACCAGTGTCTGCTGAAACTGATGTCTCCCCCCGAGTTACTTCACTCTCACACAGTGACAGATGTTGATCGTTGTTATCACATTTCCTGTGTGACATCAGACCGGGTCTGGGTCAGTGATAATGGAAACATTCTCATCTTGACAGACACGACAGGTGTCACTCTACATTGTGTGAAGGATTCATGCAGTGATGATTCACGTAGTCGTTTATATAGTGATGGAGGATTACACACAGTGAACGGTGAGAGTGAACTCAGTCTGATTTATATAGATAGGAATTATAACATCAACAAACTGTCAAAGGATATGAAAACAACCACCACATTTATAGAGAGAACAGACGCTACATGGAGACCACAGTGTGTGTACTGGTCCCCGTCCACTAGGGATCTACTGGTCGGGATGCGTTATAAACAAATATCCACAGGCAAGGTAACCCGGTACAACCAGAGCGGACAACTGACACAAACCATGCAGCATGACAACACAGGACGGCAACTGTATAGAAATCTTAACTATATAACAGAGAACAATAATGGGGATGTCGTGGTGTCTGACTTTATGGCTGTAGTGGTGACAGAGCGTGGAGGAATACATCGTTTCTCCTACACAGGACCTCCATCAGGATCAGGACTAAGGCCACTTGGAATCTGTACTGACGCTCTGTCACACATCCTGGTGTGTGATCGTAGAACCGAAACAGTACAGATGTTGGACAAGGACGGTCAGTTCCTGTCACATCTACTGACAAAATCACAGGAGATGCATGAACCATGGAGCCTGAGTTATGATGTCAACACTCATCGTCTCTGGGTCGGATCATGGGACAAGGTGTTTGTCTACAGGTATATCACCAGACAGGACGCTCTGACAGGTAAGTCTGAGTCATTATCATTCACATTAATTAGATATAAATAACTAAGACACAGTCCGTTTTAATTATCAGTCAATAAGATACATGTAAGACGTTTATCTGTGTGATTGTCAATATAAACAGCTCATTGTTACAGGGTTAACTGTATCTACCAGTCACTCAGCTTCATTGTTTGTCTAAAATAAATAGAAATTGAATGTATTTTATAAGATGTGCAGTCACATGTCATTCTAATTAGTTAATTAATATAACAGGTCAGTGTAAGGCCAAAAAAAAAAATTATTCCTGTTTCCTGTCGCCCGACCGACCCTATCTTTTACCCTCCGACCCTAAAAGTTTTTTTGTGATCATGATGGTGATCGGTAACTTCGCCAGAATTTGCTCAGAAAGAGAAATGAAAGTGCCCGGTCTTCTAAATTCACAATCGTGTAAACTGACCTCACTGGCAAAATAATGATTGTAAACAAATATACAGACATTTTCACTGCATAAATTAACCTTGTGGTTATAGTATAACTTGCACCTATCTTATTTTTAGGGGTTATAAATACGGGTGATGCAACAACATACTGTGCATTGGAAGTTACAAAAACGATGTTTATTACTTTGAATCCTGATATAACAGGTAGTTAATAACCTGTTATTAGTTAATAACTGCAATAAATGTTAAAATTATCATAAAACTGCTGTCTATATTATCTTGAAAATTAAACAGATCCTCTACATAATAACGTATGGTAGTAAGTGGGTCAAAGGGTTGGACTAATACCCCAAATACATGAAAGTACAGACACTTATTTGATATTGACATTAGGCTAAAACAAAACAGAAATATTTATCCAGAAAAGGATAAATACATTCATACACATGCAGATTAAATATTGCAAATAATATTAGTTTTTATTTTTTATTTTTAAAATGTTTTCTATACATTACATGCATCAATAATACAAAGACCTTTGGAAATTTTGAATCATCATTAACATACTGTGCACTGTGAACATACTTTTTTCTCATTATAACACATCCTTGAAGTTTTTGAAAATAAAATATTTTTTAAAAATAAAATTATTTTCCTACCTACCTACCCTACTTTTTAGCTCACCAAGACGAAGTCAGGGGGAGCTTATGCTATACCCTCGGCGTCGGCGTCGGCGTCCGGACCTGGTTAAAGTTTTTGTTGCAGGTCGTGTATCTAAGCTATTACTTGTCCTATCTTCACCAAACTTGCATGGATGATGCATCTGGACCTACTGATGGACTTGAAAGACTTGGATGCTGAATCTGAGTCCTAAATTTCAGATGCTGGAGGAGGTTAAGGTTGTTGGACCAGGTTAAAGTTTTTGTTGCAGGTGCCCTTTGATAGCAATATCTAAGTTACTGCAGGTCCGTACTTCACCAAACTTGCATGGATGGTGTGTCTTATGAAACTGATGCACCAGACAGGCTTGAGTGCTGAATCTGAGCTATAGGTTTCGGATGCTGGAGGAGGTTAAGGTTTTTGGGGCAGGTTAAAGTTTTTGTTGCAGGTGCCCTTTGATAGCAATATCTAAGTTGCTGCTGGTCCGTACTTCACCAAACTTGCATTGATGGTGTGTCTTATGATACTGATGCACCAGGCAGGCTTGGATGCTGAATCTGAGCTATAGGTTACAGATGCTGAAGGAGGTTAAGGTTTTTAGAGCTTGTTAAAGTTTTTGTTGCAGGTGCCCTCTGATGATTATATCTTAGTTACTACTTGTACTAACTTCACCAGACTTCCATGGATGGTGTGTCTTATAATACTGATGCACCAGACAGGCTTGAATGCTGAATCTGAGCCATAGGTTTCGGATGCTGGAGGAGGTTAAGGTTTTTAGAGCTGGTTAAAGTTTTTGAAACAGGTGCCCTCTGATGATTTTATCTTAGTTATTACTTGTCCTAACTACACCAGACGTCCATGGATGGTGCGTCTTATGATACTGATGCACCTGACAGGCTTGAATGCTGAGTCTGAGCCATAGGTTTCAGATGCTGGATATGGTTAAGTTTTTTGGATCAGGTCACATGTTTAATAGATAATAGTACTATTTCAAACTTGCATAGTTAATTAAACTGTAATATGAATGAATCACAGAGGAAGCTTCAGATGCAGAGCTTGATCTCCATTATCAAGGATGCTAAAAAATATATCTTAGTTATTACAGGTCCTAACTTCACCAAACTTGAATGGATGGTGTGTCTTATGATACAGATGCACCTGACAGGCATGGATGTTGAATCTGAGCCATAGGTTGTGGATGCTGGAGCAGGTTAAGGTTTTAATTGCTAGTGCCCTCTGATGATGATATCTTAGTTATTACTGGTCTGAACTTCACCAAACTTGCATGGAGATGCGTCTTATGTATACTGATGCACCTGACAGACTTGAATGCTGAATCCGAGCCATAGGTTTCGGATGCTGGATGAGGTTTAATTTTTTGGAACAGGTCACATGTTTTATAGATGATAGCTTGCATAGTTGATTAAAGTATATTAAAAATGAAACGCAGAGGTTGCTTCAGATGCAGAGCCTGATATCCATTATCAAGGATGCTTAAGAAATCTCCTACCTCACTCAAACCTCCTCGATAGATAGATGTGTTTGTTGATTAATGATAAAACATGATTCCTATGATATAGTATTGTATGTTATGAAACAATATTGTTTAATATGATACAATATAATATCATATGTAATATTATAAAAAGTTATATAATACGATATGATATTGTATCAATTTTTTTGATATTTTATGTTATGATATTGTAACATGATATCATTATGTATAGTATTGTATATTATGATACAATATTGTAAAATATTGAATTGTATTATTAATTTATTATTTTATCACATGATAATATTACATAAGATATTGCTAAATATAATATTGTATTCTATGATACAATATTGTATATTCTATAATATTGTATCATACGATATTGTATAATATGATAATAGTTTCTGTTATATAGAATTATATCACATGAAATTGTATAATATGATAATGTAATATTATATAATATCGTATCATACGATATTGTATAATATGATATTGGTTTATGATATGATATTTTATCACATGAAATTGTATTGTATGATACAATATGTATAATATAATGTTGTATTATATATTTTACTTTATTACATAATTTTGTATCATTTGATATGATACAATGTTGTATCAAATTATATTGTATCATATGATACAATATCATATTTTGTTTCAAAAATGATACAGTATCATACAATATCATACTATATTATACATTGTTATATTCAGTAGTATATTCTCACTATATAACTCTATATAGACGAATAGTCAATAATTGTAATATTAGCTCGTCCGAAAAATATTGACCGGTCAATATTTTTTTGATATTGACCGGCTAGGAATAATATCTAGAGAACATTCCCTCTATTTCAAATAATCGCCTCTGATTTGTTGATTCGTAAACGGTGACGTAAATAATTCTTCGCGACTCCAAAACAAGGTGACGTCATAATAGACAGTCAGTCAACGAAAGTAAACAACGGACGCGCAATGCGACGGTTTGCTATGATAACGGATTTAAGGATTTGCGAATTACTGTGAAGTAAAATCAGGTAGAACATCTGTATGTTAATTCTTACGGTCGGCGGAATATCACCAGCGACCGTTTGATGCTGAGGATAGTTTGAAATGAACTTTTGAATTGAATTCGTGAATTCTTTGTTGAGCTGAGAAAATTACGGCGATCTGTTTTCAATTAATTTCTTAAATTTTGGTTTGTTTCTTCATATAACAAAACAAATGTTGACTGTGTTTTCGGGCAACATTGATTATATTAGCCCCCTTGGGACGAATATATTGCCCTCCGCTTCGCGTCGGGCAATATTTCGTCCCTCGGGGGCTAATATAATCAATGTTGCCCTCAACCCCAGTCAATATTTGTATAATATAATATCATATGTTTCAATGTTATGATGTATTATGTAATATGATATTGTAATATAATACTATATTGTTTTATATATTATGATATTGTATTATGTGATCAAATACAATAACGTATACCACAATACAATGTCATATCATACGTTACAATATCATATCTCATCATTGTTTATTATGGTATTTTATTGTATTATGTGATATATGTTGTAAATATGATAGGATGCAATATTTAATTTTATATTATTGTATTGATTAACATATGAACATATGATTATCATACAATTTTTTAACAGATGATATACGATATTGTGTCTAAACAGAATCCATGAATATCCAAGATCATAAAGTATGATTTCATTTAATATGATAAAGGTGGTCTCATAAAGGTGAAGTCTCTTAAGTGTGATGTCTCGTCTCGGTGAGCTTTGTAATCTGTGATTACCTATGTTTTTGGTCTTGTGACAGGAAACAGGAATATTTTTTTTTTGGCCTAATTAATAAACCAGATGTTAATATAGTGACACATGTATTTGTAATTTGTTTTGTTACGAGTACAAGTCGATTGAAATGATTTAATTAATTACATAACTATTAAAGCATGTGTCAATGTAATTAGGTTAAACTTATCTGTAGATGTAGCTCTGTCTTATATATACTGTATGATGTTGATTTATCAATTAACAGCTAATTAATCTCTTGTTGTAGATGAGCACAGACCACGTCCTGATGAGGAGGCCATGTTTAGCTCAACATCAGCCGTAGAATGGAGATAGCTTGAATATTGACAGGTTGTAAATGTTTCTGTACAAATCTAGACTATTTAAAAACCATACATGTTGTTTGTCACTTTGTTCAACATCTGCAGCTGAAATTGACCTGTGTATAATCCATATTGACTGTAATACTGACTCCTGTTTATTTCACACTTTGTGATCATCCAAACATGGCTGTCTGTTGCACATAAATGGTTGTCTGTTGCTATATGTGGATATGTGAATAAAATGTAATGGAAATGGACTGGAGATATAAATAAGATAATAATTAATTAATAAGATAATAATTAATTAATAAGATACATGTAATAATTAATTAATAACACTTAGTGTTTAGATTTATACTAGTGTCTTTTTTTCACCATTAGATATGAAGAATTTTATTGAATTCATACAAACATTGTGGATTCCTGACTATGATTTTCCATTTAAAGTATATCCAACACACTTTATGGTGGAATCGGACAAAATATTCCCTGAAGAGACAGATACCAGTATCTTATTCCGGGATGTAACGGACTGTGTGTTTATACCTCTACACAGACTTACTGAGTGATGTAACGGACTGTGTGTTTATAGCTCTACACAGACTTACTGAGTGATGTAACGGACTGTGTGTTTATAGCTCTACACAGACTTACTGAGTGATGTAACGGACTGTGTGTTTATAGCTCTACACAGACTTACTGAGTTATGTAACGGACTGTGTGTTTATAGCTCTACACAGACTTACTGAGTGATGTAACGGACTGTGTGTTTATAGCTCTACACAGACTTACTGAGTGATGTAATGGGCCGTGTGTTTATAGCTCTACACAGACTTATTCAGTGATGTAACGGACCGTGTGTTTATAGCTCTACACAGACTTATTCAGTGATGTAACGGACTGTGTGTTTATAGCTCTACACAGACTTACTGAGTGATGTAATGGGCCGTGTGTTTACAGACTTACTGAGTGATGTAATGGGCCGTGTGTTTATAGTCTGCTTTACACAAACTTATTCAGTGATGTAACAGAAGTTGTTTTTTTTTACATGAACTGTTGTTTTGGGTAAATGATTTCTCGGAGAACTGGTTTTTAAAATGAAATTTCTCATCAATTATACATGTATCTTGGTTTTACTTACATGTTAATTCCAAAATTCTATGTCTTCTTAATACAATATTATTCAATATTGTACACCCATTTTTTTCCCTTTATCTTTATGTCTGTCAACTTAAAGTTTTTGAAAGTATTTTTTGAGAAGATCAAATACATGCAACCATAGTACATGCATACATGTTTGATCAATGTCTTAATAATTTTAGGTTCATGTTATGTTTTTTCCCAAGTAATCTCATTTATGATTCACATTTGATGTATATGAAAGTGAATAAAATACATTTAACTATCCATATAGTTATATATTTTTATTAGTCGGACTCTGTGCAGTTTACAAAAGAACAAGGAGACAATAATGGATCAAAATAATCATCTAAGTATTGTGAATCTACCTCAATATGATGGTTTATCAGGTATAAAAAGCAGGATAATGTATTTTATAAACAAAATGATTTGATTTTAAAAGGGGCATAACTCAAAAATCTATCATATCAAATTTCATGTCTATACTTTTTTTTAACGACAATAATATTATAAATTGAAATGTACAGAAACTCAAAAAATGATGGAATTAGTAATTACTGGTATTATGCACATTCACACATTATGTCCTAAAAAGCTAGAAGGCTTTACGAAATTCTGTGCAGCGGTTTGCGAGGAGTTGCGCTTAAAAACTATTCATTACGTACTATACCAATTATTTAAACAATAAAATGCCTTCTTTGGGGATTCATTCGGGATATGAAGGGCGACATTGCAGAAAAAATACATAAACCGCGTTAGCGGGTTATGTAAAAAATTTCTGCAATGATCGCTACCTTCATAACCCGCATGAAGCATCCAAGAAAGCATTTTATTATTTATATTAACATCTTTCTTTTAACTAATTAATAAATTGATTATCAAAAGTAAGTAAAATTCACTAAATTACTGTTAATATACGTGAGTACTTTAGCTAAGAGAAACAGCCAAATCGTCTCATGTGAGGCTTTGAGTCTGACAGCATCATGATTATTTCGTGCAGTCCGTGATTTTTCTTAGGTCGCTGTAGGCTTCGACCAATCGATAAACAGGGCTTGTGAATTTCACTCCTGTCAGTTTCTTCTCAGTTTCAGCCGCTGTAGATTTCGACCAATCGATAAACGGGGCGTGTATATTTCTGTCTAGCTGTTTCTAAAGAGCTATGAATTAACTATATTTACATTTATTAGTGTCTTTTGCCTGTGATATAACTACGTATCGATGTTGTACTATATAACCCATAATACAAATGTCGCCAAATTGAGGCGCCAGCGGGGTTTGCTTATTTATATTTAAATATTTAATCATACGATGGCTTAAAATAATATAAACATAAGTAATAAGGAATCATTCTTTGAATATTATGAGGTGATAATTTCGGTCTTGGGGTTATCAAATCTATCATAAAGCCCTTCGGGCTTTATTGGATTTGATCACGCCCCGACCGAAATTATCACCTCACAATACTCAAAGAATGATTCCTTATTCCTTATATAAGTTTCCTTAAGAAATAGAGGAAATAATATTTAGTAGATGTAAGTATAAATTAATGAAGTCGAATGTTTGGGGTTATATGAACATCTTCACAGTGTTTTCATAAAACCTACAAAGTTTTTCGGAATTCCATTTAGCGGTTTAAGATCTAGAGGAGTTTTGTCTTAAAAAGGGAATGATCTGACGAGGATTCTCAATCTCGTCATGCTTTTGGTCAAATTTTATTTTTCGATTTCTATTGTTTACAATACTTCAGTAAGGCATTTCTAATAATCAATTAAAATTTGAGAGTGATTCGTAGAGTTATAAACAAGTTAATGGGCTCACAATTCTTTGCCATGTAAATAAAGCTCGTGTCCTGTTTTTGTTTACATAGGTCCAATATACCAGTAAAAAATCTATTTCCAGCTTATTTGTCTATCTTTTTATTTATTTTAGGCATGGGTAAACAGTTCCTAACGTATAACACATTCGTTTTAAGTTTAAAAATGAAATTTTTACTTTAATGTTCAAAATGTAAACAAACACTTTGTTTACATAGCGAAGAATTTCAAGCTCTGTAACTCGCTTATAACTCAACAAATGACATTCAAATTTTGGTTGCCTATTAAAAATGCCTTTCTGAAGCATTGTAAATATTAAAATCGGAAAAATAATTTTTGACCAAAATCGTGACCATGCCCTTTTAAGAATGCGTTTATCAATTGGAATACCGTACCAGATGTTGAATATTTCATCAGGTAGTGTTATATTCGTTCTGAAGTTGACAAAATGTTGTTTCAAAAGGATCAGACCTGTGTACAGAAAGCATAGGATGTAACAACTCAAAGCTTTTTTCAGTATTTAACATCAAAACGAATATTTATGCCAGTGCCAAGGTGGCTTTAAAATGTTACTCGCCTAAGACTTACTTTCCATAAACACCCCATGCGTCTCTTATAGACCATAGTCGATAGATGATATAACAACTTTTTTTAAATGGAGGGTTTCATTTGTTGTTTGCTGAAAAGAAAAAAGTCTTTTTTGAAAAGATAACGAAATTATACATTTTTTTCAAATAGTTTTGAGTCTAAAACAAAGGTGTAATTACAACAAGCGCGCATGTGAAAGTCAGTCAGACAAAAGATGCTAGTATGTCTATGAATAATGCAACACACAGATGTTGCATCATAATATTGGAGTGAAAGTTTTCGATACTTTGGTTCAAAAAGTTGTATTTTTACAATTTTCTATTGAAAAGAGTTATTCCGGAATTGAATTTTCTACGCAAAAATGCCTCCCTTGAATTAATAAACTTGAGTTCACATATGAACCTATCGTTATAATAGAAAACAAACGAACAAACAAACAAACAATTTTCTCTTGTGTGAACATTTTAAATATTAATTGCACATTCATAAACGCAAATAAAAAAAAAGAGTAAATATATGATTGTATGTCTTTAATTATTTCAAAACTTTTTAGAAATAGTCAAAATTTTCTTGTGCAAAATTCTTCAAAACAATTCATTAAAACTATTACATGAGACAAATACGAGCATCCAAACAAATGAATCAAATTATAACGTAACACTACATTAATGCTATTAGAATGTTCTATCACATATTCTAAAAATGTTTCCTTTTCGAACAAGAAATGAAATGGTTGGTACTGATTGCAGTTTGTGAATAGGCGTCTACAATGGATAGATCAAATCAAAGTCTTATTAGGTGTTTGATTAACAATAATTTCCAACCTAAAAAAATCTAGAACAAATGTATCATACAACCATTACATTGACATTGTTAACTCCGTGTTGTTCATGATCAGCCTTTGGCCGATTCGTTTTGCTTTAACGGACTTCAACGTTTTCTTGTTTTGTTACACAAATATTTGTCCACAAATAGATAAACCATGAAGATGATGAAATAAAAACAAAACAGAGCTCCGCACATAATCAACAATTCTGCTGATACGTTGGCAGCAGACATTTTGGAATAAATGTATGATAATGTATTGTCTTGTTCTGTGGTAAACCTGTAAAAATAATATGTATATATAGAGAATAGAGAGCAAGAAAAAAGAAAGAAAGAGGAGGTTGTGGTTAATAGTTCAACTTTAGACAATTTTTACCTGTTTAGTTCCGTTTTTATAATTAATCCTAGAAATAAATTGTTGACCAAAGTATGATACATAACTTGAGTCCGGAATTAAAAATTACATTCACAACTGAATCATCCAAAAAAAAAACCCAAATCGTCTACAAATTAACTAAATTTTAATTTTTCTATTTTATTCCGTTTTTAAAAAGAAATTTCAATTGAACTTCTATTTTCCTACAAACACCAATAATGAACAAAGTAAATAAATCAAACCTTCGACGATTTAGTTCCTTCGTTTGAAAGGGATAACTCACTTTTGTGACTAACTGTAGTAGGTCTGAAGATCGTTTTAAGATAATAATTACCGATTTGTTTCACCCTGGTGGTTTCTAAAATTGTTTTTTCTTGATTCCTTCCAAACATACTCAAGTCAATTATTCAAGAAGGCTTTTGCATACATCAATGGTTGTTTTAAGATTTTTTTATCAAGAGAAAGTTCATAATTTACGCAACGCAAGTTACATCACTAACATGAAAGGATCACTAGTAATGAGAAAACTTGTCAGTTTTACTAAGTAGAATTATTTAAACAGGTGGTAAGAGGGCTGGATGGTTGTGCCCATTTTTAGAATATGTTTATCTCCTTGAGAAGAAGAGCTCTTGATAAAAATATAGAAATATATTTACATACTAAAATATATGGATATTCGGTTTTATGGATGCCAGTTCATAGCTAAAACGATCATATCATTTATTCTTAAGTAGAAGTGAAGGCACTTTGATGACCACCTAGCCTCCTTTAATCGTAAAGCAAAATATTGAGGAATGTGGTTTTCCAAATAAATAGCGAACATGTACAGCACTGATCAAACCCAACCTTACAGAAAGTAAACCCAACTAAACCTCGAATTACTTTCTGCGTTTAGTCTCGGTTTACTCCGGGTTTACTAGAGTGGCTCAGAGTAAATCCAGAGTGAACACAGAGTGGACACAGAGAGTAAACCCCGATCAGAAGTAAACCACTAAAGCAGCCGGCACGTGTATTTAGGATACACAAGGGGCAGGAATTACAGGCATAAGATGGTAAGAGAAAATAATGGTCTACTTCACACTTCAGTGAGTGCATTTGATCCTAAAAGCAAATCCCAAGTTAACCGAAAGTAAACACCTAGTGGACACTTAATATCCACTCTTGAGCATTATTGACTAATTTGCATAATTGATAGCATTTAATATATTAACATTTTGATTTTTGATTTTCTGTTTAAGATCAAGTCCATTGCTTTAAAATGAAATATCAAATGAACTCCGGATATGTCAGTCATATGGGAAGTTCGCGTATTATGACAAAGACCGGAACCAGAAGGCCAGTGATGCAATGGGAAGTTTTCAGAAATCAAGGATTACTCTGGCGGAGTATGCAAGTCAGCCTAAAGCTGGACTCTAAAACAAAGGTATCTTTTTTTATCTTATATTTTATTTCTTGAATTTTCGTAGCTTTGGGTTTATAAACATCTTTTGTAGGCAAATATAATATAATATATTTTGTCGCCAAGTTTCAAAAAACGGAGGATTTTATATATTTTTAGATTTCCGAATTATCTCTTTAAAAATGACAAGTAAAAAGTTGAATTTTAACCAAGATATTCAAGTACTTTTTCTTCCTCACGTGAGTTTCTAAATGTCCATTATGGTTGAAAATCAATTTTACCCCATTAGAACGGTAGGCTGAATGAACAGTTAACAACATGACCAATAAAGAACGGATTTTTTGAGTTCTGAATGATGACATGATATTTTTACTATAAACAGATTCTTGTTGAGGGTGTTGTAGGAAACGGCTGGGCCGGAGACATCGCTATCGACAATGTTCGTCTGACCGGGTGTGCTTGTTGATAGTCAACTTAGTAACTATAATGTCGGACATGAGACGCCAGTTGAGAATAAAAAGACCACTAAACTGATTTTGTTTTTTTGTGTTTTTTTTTTTTTGGGGGGGGGGTTAGGGGGTTGGTGCGGGGTCTTGTTTTGGGGGGGTTTTTTATGAAATGTCTGTGATATTCTTTTCACTGAATACACCAAAGGTCAAATTCCTTTTTCGAAAGATTAGGCGTTACTGTTATTTAATCAGAGTACTGTCTGACCAGGTGTGTCTGTTAAACGTCGACTTTAAAATATAACTTATTGTTGAACCTGAACGAGTGTTCTAGATAAAAATAACTCTTCACTGATTTTAATGATTTTATGTTTTGGTTTTTCTGTGATTTTTTTTCTTCTGATTAATAGTTCACCAAACTAGACTGTCATTTTTTAATATTATCTCCCATCTTTGACGTAACTTAAATTTTACCACAGTATCCTTGAATTTGTAGCATACTTGTTTTTTCAAGTCTTTTTTGGTAATCCCATGCCATACTCATACTGTCTTTATAAGTAATTAGCCTGCCGTAATATTAACGGAACATGGTCTTTAGGAATGTTTTCATCAATTGGAATAACGTTACAGATGTTGAATATTTCATCACGTAATGTTGTATTTGTCCTGAAGTTTACAAAATGTTATTTCAAAAGGATCAGACTCGTGTACAGAAATCAAAGGATGTAACAGCTCAAAAGATTTTTCAGTAATTAACATCAAAATGAATATTAATGCCAGTGCTAAGGTGGCTTTAAATTATTTCCCGTATAAGACTTACTTTCCATAAAATGCCAATGCGTTTCTTACAGACCATAGTCGATAGATGATATAACGACTTTTGTAAATGGAGGATTTTATTTGTTGTTTTTTGAAAAGAAAAAAGTCTTTTTTGAAAAAGATAACCAAATTATACATTTTTTCAAATAGTCTTGAGTCTAAACAAAGGTGTAATTACAACAAGCGCGCATCTGAATGTCAGTCAGATAATAGATGCTAGTAAGTCTTAGACTGGCAATGCCTGTCTGATATGCGCGATATACACGTACGATAGAGACAGAGGACCAGTCTAAGTAAGTCTATGAATAATGCAACATACAGATGTTGCATCATATTGGAGTGAAAGTTTTCGACACTTTGGTCTGAAATTTGTATTTTTACAACTTACCATTAAAAATTTATTCGTTGATAAAGTATTAAGCGCACCTAAGCTAAAAGCTCAAGTGAGCTCTTCTGATCACATTTTGTCCGTCGTCCGTCCGTCCGTCTGTAAACTTTTTACTTTTGAACTTCTTCTCTAAAACCGCTCGGCTAAGCATCCTTATGGTAAGGCAAATATAAATTGTAGAAATGAAAGACCGATCTTTATTCAAAACGGAGATTTTCGGCTTTCTGTATTAATTAGACATTTTCATTATTACATGTTTCGTTTATTATTATTGTCTTAATTTTGGTTTTATTTAGGTCTTATTCCTAAACACTAATGGTATGGCATAAAATAGGATAAGATAGATATTATTTGCAGGATAAGATGTAGGATACAGAATATAAACTAGAATAGGATTGTTTTATAAACGTTCACGTTAGCAGCACTGTACATGTTTATTAGCTATTTTTCCTGATTACCGACGAAATGCAATGTAAGGATAACTCTCGAGGCACTCCGAATAAATCGTTCATCTTGCGTTCACAAAGGGTTTACATATCGTTCAACGTTCACTTTGCGCTCCGTTTGCGCTCTGCGTTCGCTGATCACGTTCACCAAATTAGCTTTCACCAAATTCGGTTTAGCGTGGTCACCGTACTCTCAGAGTGCGCCACCGTTCACTCACCATTCAAGTGGGAAAGCAGAACGTTTCAGAGACTGGAAACACCGTCTCAATCAATTGTCAAAAGACATTAATGATAAAAATTCTTTTTTAGTGCATTTTTGTTTGTTTGTTTGTTTGTCTTTAGGGGAGGGGGTATTTTTTTAAAATTATTATCGATCAAAGATAGTTAATCATCAAACAGAGAACAGCGTCGAGAGAAGATAGTATTTCTAAGTGAAGCCTCTGGAATAAACCATGAAAAATGATTGTAGAAAGAACTATAATGACAGTAAATATTTGTTTTATAAATCCTAGTTTAAGTCTTAGCAAAGAATTTCCGCTCCCATACTTATTTCTAACTGCTTGGGCGCGGATAAACATGAAATAACATGTCTTCTTTGTTTTGCGAGACATGTATGAAGTTTGATAATTTTGCACTTGAAATGACTCTTTCATGTTTATATGTTTACTAAGCTAGGTAGTAATAAACAAGTGTATCTTATTATCAATTTTTAAAAAAATCAACTAAATTTTAGTTTAACATTATGCTGTTAGTCTCATTTTATATCAATTTATATTTTGTGTAGTTAAATACGGTTTGCGTATAGGGTTCCCTAATCTACCCGCGCCTAATTAATATATATATATATATATATATATATATATATATATATATATTTAAGAAATGAACTCAATGTCTACCCAAGTTATACTCGTATAACCTGGGTTGGGGCAATTTACGCTTTATAATTCGCGAAGCGGATTATAAAAAAGCGTAAATTGCTCCAACCCAGGTTATACGAGTATAACTTTGGTTGATATTGAGTTCATTCCTGATAATTTAATTTTCTGGAATTTGCTGTACAAATTGAGTCCGTTTTACTTTTAAAAATGATATAAATCTGTTCAAAATTCAAACGTAACGTCAAGTGAATTAGTACGTTGGTGCATTGTGACGTGTCTTGTGACGTGCAAACCAGGTTATACAAATTTAACTAAATTTTTCTATCCAATCAAATGCCGCGTTACAACCAAAATTAAATTATATATATATATATATATATATATATATATATATATATATATATATATATATATATATATATATATATATATATATATATATATATATATATATATTTGTTATATTCAGTAGTATATTCTCACTATATAACTCTATATAGGCGAATAGTCAATAATTGTACTATTAGCTCGTCGGAAAAATATTGACCGGTCAATATTTTTTTGATATTGACTGGCTAGGAATAATATCTAGAGAACATTCCCTCTATCTAAAAAAATCGCCTCTGATTTGTTGATTCGTAAACAATGACGTAAGTAACTATTCGCGACTCCAAAACAAGGTGACGTCATAATAGACGTCAGTCAGTCAAGGCAAGTAAACAACGGACGCGCAATGCGACGGTTTGCTATCATAACGGATATATAAGGATTTGCGAATTACTGTGAAGTAAAATCAGGTAGAACATCTGTATGTTAATTCTTACTGTCGGCGGAATGTCACCAGTGACCTTTTGATGCTGAGGATATTTTGGAAATGAACTTTGCACAAAATGGAATTCGTGAATTCTTTGTTGAGCTGAGAAAATTACGGCGATTTGTTTTCAATTACGTTCTTAAGGATGACGTTTACTCAGAATGAAAAAAAAATCCACTGATGATAATGAAAAACCAACTATTGTGTGTTAAAGACCTTTTAGTGTTGTGTTATTTTTCATTTTCAAAAAAGTAGGTCAATGACCTACTTTTTGAGTTAATGGCCATTGTATATTTTTGGAAAATTAAAGGAAAATCACTTAAAATTTTACTCTATGAATGAGATTTTCTTAATTGTTAAAATAATAATAATTGCTCAACACTTTTGAAAATGAAATACAATTTATGAATGGCAGTGACACTAAATACATACAAAGCATTAAGTTTTCCTTCACAATTTTTATAAATATTCCAGTCCGAATTTCCTCTATCACTTTTCAAATTCCTACCCATTTTTGATCCAATTTTATTCAATAAACACCGACTGATGAAGACCGGTAACACGGTCGAAATATTTGAAACAGTGTTTTAAAAGTTTTTTATTATATATATATATATATATATATATATATATATATATATATATATATATATATATATATATATATATATATATATATATATATATATATATATATATACATATATATATATATATATATATATATATATATATATATATATATACTATCGTCTGTAAATCAACATGGCACCGAGCTGGGAAAATATGTGGAAGCAGAAAAACAAGTCGTGATACAGATGTCAGATGTTGGATTTTAAACGTATAAAACTGGAAGGATCATCGGAATAAACAACAAAAACTTTGAGGCAAAGGTTTAATACCGAAGACCGGAGTAATGCAAAAATCGTAACTCAAAGTGGAAGTTTTTGAAAAAAGACACTGCTAGATGACTAAATCCCATTTTCGAGTCCCCAGATATAACAAAAACCATGCTATTAAGAGTCGTTAAGATTGATTTACTGCAAGATCAGAGTCTATTGTGTAAAATAAACGCCCTCTCTGTCGCTTCAGGTATTAATACACAACCCAGAATAGAAAGTCTAGTAGATTTACGGAGATTTTCAATTGCATCAGCCATTAATTAGCCTGGATAATAATGTTGAAAAATTGTGCGAGGTATCCCGAGGGAGTTCTGAATGGAAATAAGCTGTAAACATTTCACATTATAAATCTTCGTAAGAAATCTGTTTCGTTCCCGTGAACTTTTATGAGTGAATATTAATATTTTTTAGTGAAGATTTCTTGAATATATTCCCTTTTATCGATTTCAGCTGTTTTTCTTTCACATGTATTTGTATTTTATTTAAAATAAAAAAAAGTGATGGAAGCAATAACTTGGGACAAACTATTAACCACAGATAACACAATCTCTATGTCAAATTAGTCCGTAAAGGAAAACAATATTAACACGAGTTTGGGCATACATAACGTTCATACATTAATATCATTACGACAAGGCAAAAATGTTGAGTACACAAGAACACAGGTAAAAAAATGAAACCCAATTTTTTGTGACCTGGGAAGAGTTCTTGTTGACATTTCGAGTAGTCTCCCTTTAAATTTAATACAAAGCCTGTACAAATGTATATCGCTTAACGAAGAAAATTCTAAGATTATTCCTCTCCCTAGGATATAATACAAGTACCATATATGTCTGCTAAGTATGGTGTTTCAATGGGGCCACTTCGACCTTCGCTTTTTCGCCTTTAGATCAAAGATGCGAGAGTGCGAAGTTGCGAAGGCGAAAGTGCGTAAGTGCGAAGGTGCGACGGCGAAGGAGCGAGAGTGCGAAGATGCGACGGCGAAGCGAAGATGCGAAGGCGAAATTGCACTCTTGCCATCGCATGTTCGCTTTCGCCTTCGCCTTTTTATAATTGTGGAGCTCTCTGTCGTTTAAAGGACATCTGAGGCAGAAGATGAACTTTTAAGAACTTATTTTCAACAGCCAGACTGCACAAATATATCCATAACTTTTTAGGGGGGGTAAGGCTTAGCCCCCCTCCCCCCCCCCCACTTTTTTTGCCAAGTTAGACCTAACCAATAGGAACATAGCAACAGGGAGGGTTCAGCCCCCCTCCCCCCCCCCTTTTTTTCTCGGAGCAAACAAAATTGTTCCTTAAAAGACCTTGAAGGGAATGAAATATTAATAGTGATATTGAAAATTGGAGTCATAGCACGTATACTAGCACACCCCCCAACACCACCACCACAGATTAGGAATTTGGGGGGAAAATTGGGCAGGTAAGATTGGAGTTATAGGTATACCCTCCCCCCCACACACACAATGTCATTAGGATATTCATGATTTTGGGAATTCTTGTCAATATTTTTAATGATTAGACTCGCCTCCCCCCTTTCAATTTGCTTCCAACGCCATTGTTATTAGAGTACATGCAACAAATTGTTAAAGTATTAAGAAAATATCTCCAAATGCATCCTTATCGCAACCACAAAGTTGTGACATGACAAGACTCCCCCCCCCCTCCCCCACATACCCTGCGAAAAATTACACGGGGTCGGTCAGCTGAGTTGCAAAGTTATCGATAAGAAAAACAAATTATTAAAGACATTGGTTTTGAGATTGTGAATAATATGAGACATAAGAAGCGACACCCTCTTTAAAATCAAAGTACTGAAGAACTTACGGGAGTTGATTTTGTTGATGTTTATTTCTTTTAAAATCAATAATATGTTATTTTGCATGACAAGTATATGTAGTTTCTAATTTGTATTTGAATTACGCACAATTTTATGATATGAATTTTTTGACTTTTTCGACAAGAATGTCGAGAAACCCCCATATGAATCATGTATAATAATAATTAAAGATTACTATGTATCAGTAATAGAAATATTTCTCGAAAATTGTATGGATCCAAGCAATATTGAACTTAGGTCTCGTTCAACCAAACGCTAGGCTGACACCGCAAATCTCCGACAAGCAAGAGAGACTCTCTGCTTGTCGGAGATTTACGGAGACAGCCGAGCGTCGAGTTGAACGAGACTATATTGAACTCTGGCGTAGGAATACATACGACTACAATTATATCTGAATTGTTCGTACCATTTAAAATCTGACTATTTTCAAGGTATTTATAAATAAGTTTCCTTGAAAAACAATGCTTTAGAATACATTACATCGAATTTATCAATTATTTTCAAGAACTAAGTCTTGTCAGCAGCGATGGTTTGTTCTGAGGTCCAAACATTGTTTCACTTTCGGTTTGTCTGAGCAACTGCATAGGAGAGTTGATTAAAATCACTTCCAAAAAAAATGAATAATAATTCCAAAGATAAGGTTAACTGTGGTGAAATTAAAATGTGTATAAATTATTTTAAGAAATATTTCTTTACATTGTCGGCAATATATAGGGAAAAAAGCCTATCATGCAGGTATTATTTCAAGCAATTATTACGGGATATGAGTATTACGTCCTGAATGTCGGTTCAAAACAGACTCACTTTGTGAAGTTGGTTGATACAAATTTTGTGGAGAGCTATTATAATACAGCTTTACAGCCACTTGTGAACTACCTGCAGGTCTGTAGCTCCCAGTCTGAAAAAATTCAGATGGACGAACTGGAAGCTACAGTGCCTCCCATAGTAAAAATTCAATTTACGGCGCACAATAAAATATGCGCTAGTTTTTTTTTTTATTATTGAAGATTGTGTTATTTATTTATTTATCTTTCACTTACACAACAAAAAAGTATAAATAAATGTAAAGTAACATAAATTTTTCCGCGAAAAACTACCAAATCTTTGCAGGTCGTTTATTCTAACTAATTCAGAAAAATAACAAGAGTAAAGCTGTCAATGTGACAGCAAACCGGGTTATTTTTTGTGTGAACAGTGTCCATGATCCATTTGTCAATACTGAATTCATAAATACTACCTATCCAAAGAAATGGGGTATTCTATATACAATATTTTTGCCAGTTATCGGTACAATAAGGGTACCTTTTTGACACCCACTCGCCCGCCCGCTATTTTTACTATTTCAATAGCAGGAAACCCGGTTAAAAATTCTCTCTCAAAAATTCTTAGAATTCAGAAGCAATGGAGTTTCATGGGACCTCACGGCGGTCTTCGAACCCAATGCCGCTCCAAATATATTTACCCCCTTAATTAAGAAATTTCTTGATCCGTCTCATTTCTAGAAAAGAGTACGTTTTAACTTTTATCTCATACGTGAGGTGTATATTACCCGTGTGATAAACCTTTGCTATATCAAACGGGTGATGCTTTATCAAATACTCCCTGTCCGAACTACTTTTGACACAGCCCCTCGCTTCAACGCTTCAGTGACCTACTTTCGAAGCTTTGCTAGTACTTTCAAAATAACTATATCTCATCTACTACAAAAATTGATAATAAATTGATTTTGTCAAAAATTTAGATTCAGATATGAAGAAAAACACATAACTGCGTAGCACAGGCGTCGGAACCGGGGAAGGGGGGGGGGGCTTAGCACCCTCCCCCCACTTCTTTGCAAAGTTATACATAGACCCTGTTTTCTTGTTTGTCAAGATTTTATTCATAAGTTTAGGCCCTTTCCAACTTTCAATTTGCTTTGTGTAGTTTATAAAACTGCAAATTACTTTATATATCAAGGAGTTCATCCTAACGACGCGATGAAGGTTGTGTTCATATAGGCCTACATACAATAACTTACCGAAATAATGTTTATTAGACTTTTATTCCACCACTAGTGAGCATCCTTATTCACTATTTCAATTTCGAATCATTAGGCCAGGCCTAGTGTTTGTTTTATAAAACATCAACAACCGTTCCTCGTTCGAGTCAATTCAAACTAACGAGCATTCCCAACTTTGTTTATGTCAACAAACTTGATTATTCAATTCTTCTGATCAGTATTTCTATTTAATCAAGTAAATAAGCTGTAAGAAAAAATTTTAGAACTAAAAAATTATTTCAAGGTTTATTCAGTGAAACTTTACTTCAAAACACTTAGATTTATATCAGAAATGACGTACTAAATTGTATTGCGCAAGGTCACAATAACCGCATAACACAACGTTGCATCATCGTCTTTGATCTTTGAAAAATCAATTCGGGTCATATAATGGACTGTCTCAAAAGCTTCATAATATAAATCAAATTGTATGAGATAAATAGAACATCTATAATTGTGTGATTTTATATTTGCTTTATCCAACTCGTTGAAATGCTATGGTTATATTCGCTCGGCAAGCATCGCGAATATATACACCATTTCAACGAGTTGGATAAAGCAAATATAAAATCACACAATATAGATATCCTCTTTATATTCAAGTTTTAATTACATGTCAGATTTTTTTTTTAGAGAATTAAGATATTAGGCATTTCCTTTTATAATACTATGAGAATTATATATAAATACGAAAATTAGCGCATGGTGTTAATCACCATGTAAAATGTATATTTTACATGTTGAGAACATTTTCTATAGTTAAGCTTGTTGGTAAATTAACGTTATTTACTCTTCTTAATTATCGTGAAATTCCTCCTGACTGTGATGTGTTAGAATGTAAATTAATGTTTATCAAACGTCTTAACTGTAACAAAGAAATAGGACATCAAAGTAATCAATTGTAGCTTTAGGAAATATACTTATTAGAAAGGCAGTATTGCAGGACAATGGTTTCAGATAAGAAATGTGTGTTTGACACTAATAGAGTTAATGCAATTACATAACAATTAGCAGATTAACGCAGGTGAATAAATGGGTGTTTACCTGGACGATGGTCAGTTAGGATCAAGAAATATATTCTCTGATTGGGTGTTTTATACATGTTAATTATTTAGAGGGTCACGCCAGTAAAATAATATTATATGTTTTAGAGATGAGATGATTGTAAGTTAGTTGAAGAGAGAAGAGAGTTAGAGTTCGATATATAGTTAGAGGTTAAGAGTCAAGATACAAGTCGTCTGGATAATCCGTTACGTTTTCCCTCACTGTCATATGTAGGTTAACATTAGATAGAATTAATAATAAGCGAGTTTCCCCTTTTTAATGTGTACGGAGTGGAGAGTAACTGTTTGTATAATTGTGTTATTAACTGGAATAAATGTGGAAAATACAGCGAGTGTTGAGCTAATTCCCTAGTAATCGCCCGGTACGGAAAATACCCCATACGGTACAAACCCGGCGGTTATAATAATGCAACATTCAAACGATAAGCGCGTACCGTACTTATTTTGACTTCATCACAGAAACGATCTAAAGGTTCATATAAGAAAACATATTTGCAAATGTAAACATTTGGATTTGTCATTCCCGATGTTATAATTCAACTTATCAGTGTTGATAACAATGACCATAGCATCATTGTGTGAGCAATATCGTATATATACGAAAGCCGAGAAGGATCATTCGAGATTCGAGATTCGAAATACGAGATTCGAAATACGAGATTCGAGATTCGAAATTCGAGATTCAATATCTAAATTAACCAATCAAATCAAGGATCTGAAAATATGTATCCTAGCGACATCAAACTGTTCTAAATAAAAATCATACGTACATGCTCTTATATACAAATAAATGCTATGTTCACTTCTCCCTACCTAACTAAATAATTATTTGTATTTACTTTTACACAGAATATCTAAGTAGACTAGTAATAATGCAGTGTGCTTCGCGGATCTAAGTGATTTTGTTTGCCCTGGTGCATTTCCACCTGATGCGTTTGAACCCTAAGGTATTTCACCACCAGTAATAGTTTAAAACCCGGGTTTATTCACCCCTTTTGTGTAAAAATGCGGTTATGGTAGAGAACTTCATAAGCGTAGCTATTTTTTTCTGTAGGGGGTCCTAGGCCAATTTTAAAAAATTTTACTATGTAAATTTAATAAGCTCCAATTTTCCCGAGGAGGGGGTCCAGATCCCCTCCTTTCTAGATCCCCGCATGAAGATTAGTACATGTATCTAAATAATCTAAATATAAATAATCTGTCCTGTTTCACTAATAAATATAAGCATTACTTATCGTTTTTATGTATGCATGCAGTGATACACTAGTACTATGATTATAAACAAATTATTGAGATATTATCACATCATACGGAATTATATATAAATACATTTTTTTTTCCCTTTTCCTCAGTAAACAACTTATTATGAATCTTACTTTTGGAATTATTTTCAATATAGAAGGATACCTACTCTCTACAATTAAAGGTAGGGATGATAGGGTGCCAATTTGTCCACATTGCCGATTTCTTGTGCAGAGAACAGTAAAACCTTTTATTTGATTGTGCATGAATATTTCAAAATTAATTGCTGTACATATATTTTGTTATGATTCATTCATTGATATATCAACAAGAAAGAATAAAAGCATATGTTTCACAGCCAAGTTAAGTTTCTCTGTAGTTTCCTACCCCCCTACCCCCACCGCACCAAAATTGACAATAATTACATATAAGTCATACAAATGTTTACTTTTTTTGTAAGTAAATCTCTAAAGATGTAAATAAGCATTGCAAACAAAGATGCGTGTATTTAATATACTACTACATTACACTTAGCCAGATAAAATGTAATCAGGATGAAGCTACAAGGGGTGAGTGGTGCAAATTTACCAATTTGTCGCCATACACACACAACACCAAATAAAGAAACTGTGAGTGGTGTGTGGAATGCATAAAAGATGGCGGCAAATTATCTCAAATAATCAGTGCAAAAACCCACAAATAGGCTGTTATTTGTTACATATCCTGCAAAAACATTGATAAAAAATGTTATCGTCCCATAACATAGCCGATTAAGTTAATGTGTACATATGGTCAACGTACATGTAATTCTAATATACAAGAAGGCGGACGTATCAGGCGGGGATCCAGAAAATTAAATTTCAAAAATGATCGGTTGAATTATATTAAATGCTTTGAAAATTGTTTTAAACTATCGCACGGTTCAAAATGCGTGATAGAAGCTATGTACAGTGTAATTGGAAACTTTCATTTTATATCAATATGTAGTATTACCTATTATAACAAATGAGAGTATAGCACAACTGCCACAAGCAATACATGTCCTTTACCGGCACCACCTCCCTCCCCATAAAAAATGAAACAATTGTCGTTTTATTTGCTAAACATGTGTGTGGTTCAAGATTTTTCTAAAGGACATACCCGATTAGAATTGAAAAAGAGTCGTACGTTTAAAACTAATTTTGTCAAAAATTTTAGATTCATTTGGTTATATTTTGGTCCATTTGGGTAAATATTTGCACCAGCGCAGCTCTAATTTATATATATTCAGGCCATAAATTCAAAATATTTTCAAAAATTAATAGCTTTAAATCCAGTGGATGAAAGAAAAGGAAAGCAAATCGAACTCGATGAGTGCTAATACCTGTGTTGAATGAATGGTACAGTAGGATATGCGCAAAAAAGTCCCGTCTACTCTTTCCTACCCTATAATTATTGGAACATTAAATTCGATTATAAGAGTCAAATTAAAAACCAAGTACGGATATGTACCTGTTTATCAAAAGTAAAACTACTCATAATTTATCTACAGTGCATCGTTATGGAGCTACACAGAAAGTTTTATATTAATTTGCCGAGCCAAATAAAAAAAACCTGGAAAACGAAGAGAAAACAAAGTGGGGACAGAATAACTGACAAATTAATTAGGACTATATAGCCCCCCCCCTCTTGAAATGTTTATACTGAAAACAGATTATTGGCGTACAGCATCCGCACACAATTTAAAGAAAATTTCATGTTTTTTTTTATCATTTTCGCTAGCTAATGTAAGACATCACAAATACCCCAAACCCCCTCACGGAAAAGGAAATGCTAGGGGATGAGAGAGAGAGAGAGAGAGAGAGAGAGAGAGAGAGAGAGAGAGAGAGAGAGAGAGAGAGAGAGAGAGAGAGAGAGAGAGAGAGAGAGAGAGAGAGAGAGACAGACAGACAGACAGACAGACAGACAGACACAGAGAGAGTTTTGTAGTGTCAAATTCAGTTTGATTTAGAATTTGAAATTGATTTGATTTGTTACAAGCATATATAGACAATAATTAAGCCTCTAAAACGAGAAAAGAGAGGAGGTAGCTATGGTAGGGCAGAGAGTCGATGTAAATCACAGGTGCGCTAACACCGTTAAAATTAAAGCTTGCTAGTTGGTCTGCCCTACCATAGCTACCTCCTCTCTTTTCTCGTTTTAGAGGCTTAATTATTGTCTATATATGCTTGTAACAAATCAAATCAATTTCAAATTCTAAATCAAACTGAATTTGACACTACAAAACTCTCTCTGTGTCTGTCTGTCTGTCTGTCTCTCTCTCTCTCTCTCTCTCTCTCTCTCTCATATCGACAATGCCATTGCCATACCCTACAATACACTATTCTTATCTGGATTTTTGTCTTTGAGGTTGTAAATCATTATATCTTCTATGGTTTAAAACTTTATCATAACCTATATTTTGACATGTCGATTATTTCATTGAGTTTCGTTTCATAGCTAAAACATTTAGATTAAACAGATCTTTCTTCGCGAGCCGATTTTTACACAGTTGGGGCGAATACACTTCGGGTTAAAATTGTTCGGGGGGAAATACATACAGGGCAAACAAAACCACTTAGATTCGCAAAGCCAACGGTGTTATTTCTAATTTAATTGTTTATACTGTGTGGGGTTAATTCATCAATGTTAATTTAACCATTTTATAACCACTATATAAGAGTTATTAAGACATTTATTTGTAGGAAAGAGCATGTACGAATGATCTTTATTTAGAACAGTTTGATGTTGCTAGGATACAGGTTTCAGATCCATGATTTGATTGGTTAATTTAGATATTGAATCTCGAATTTCGAATCTCGAATCTCGTATTTCGAATCTCGTATTCCGAATCTCGGATCTCGAATGATCCTTCTCGGCTTTCGTATATATATCAAATTTTGTCATGGACATATATTTATAACCCTGAAGGTTTGAAGTGGAACTGATTGTTAGAGGTTTGAGAAATACATGACAATATATTAACAAATACTTCATTTGGGATCGCTATGCACAAAAAATAAATGACAAGATACTAAAAAAGCAGGGTATTTGCAATACGAATAAAGAGTCTTTAGCATAAAATGTTAACGTCAGGATACTCGATACATCGTCATTCGATAACCTATCACAAAAATATGGGACAAAGTTTTAATACCTGTGTGTAAACATTTTATAGCAAATAAACTGCCTGGTTTAAATGTTCAACTCGTTTTGATTTTAAACAAAGTTCAATGTGTAACTTACCTGTGTAAAGATAATTGGTTGATTTCAGGAGGTTGAAGATATGTATTATCCAAGTAATGTATAAGCTTAAATCATTGGGAGGGATAGAGGAGATCCAGGGACACGGCGCATGGTAAGAACAATTCCCTTTATATCTACTAGTGAATCAGCGATCCGAAATAATCTTTTTTTACACTAACATTATGCGTATGAAACTTAAATAAATACATATACCACAGTTAAAAAAAAAGATATTAAGCAATGTTTAAAGTGAGAGTGAATGTGTCATTAATCATTATATTTACGTGTTCTGTGTCTATGATAACATAACAAATCAATTTGGAAGCCCATAGCGGGTGATCCTAATAATTTCATAATAGATGGGCGACATAAAATGGGCGTGTGTTATAGCATATCTGGAAAATTTATTTTCTCGCATTATCACCGGTGTGAGATCGGTTTGTCCAGTGTGAGACAGCAGTGTGAGATTTTTCTGTCTTACACTGTGTATTACTACGCCGTTTCAAAACGTAAACAAACGTTGTCTGCTGTAGGGAAATGCAAAATGGTGCATTGAGATTATCCATTAAGTATTTGTGTTTCTTAATTAATTACAATTTATCATATTTTTGATTAAAAAACTGTTGAATGCTCTCAATTTGACTTGCACTATTTGAAGCACGCGGAGGGATAAATCGAACGTAATCTTTTGAACGTCATAACAGAAAGTTGTCAAACATCATTTTTTAAGGTAATATAATGCGAGAAAAATAATCATTCATTATATACTCGTGTGGGATAGTGAAATTCCACCTCGGGGCCAATATTCACGGTCTAGGACTCGGCAAAGCCTCGTCCTAGACCGTGAATCTTGTCCCCTCGGTGGAATTTCACTATCCCACACTCGTAATAATGAATGATTCTATTAGTCTGCGCCGCGTAGAAATGCATGGCATGGGTAGCAAATCGTTTCGGCCTTTTCTCAGTTCGGCTCTTGGTTTGTTCGGACCAAGAGCTTTCTGGACATTCGTGGTTTCGGCCCTACAAGCGTAGTCGGTTCGGATAAGATAAGATTTCGGTGTTGCTCTATTAAATATGTTCATTACGAATATTCTTTATCTTTTATATTTCTGTAATGCCAAATCTATCTAGATAATAATTAAACAATGTTAATTGTCAGAACAGATGTTAATTGCCAGAACAGGTGCATGTATGTATACCCCGAATATTCTTGTGTAAACAATAGCGTTAACACTTCTCCGATCCATAGAACGCATATCACCGTTATAAAACTCAATGCCATAGTCTTTTTGGCAAAATTATTTGAGAACAAGTGTCAATATAATAGATTATTTATAGGGATGTCAAGTTTACACGGAGAGACAAGTCAATTAATTCATCGGGGGCATTAGTCGAACGATTGTCGAGTATTCATCAATTTATCTAATTGAAGTTTTGTGTCTTTTTCAAATAAAATAACGCTTTGTTACATACATCTTGTCTTAGATAAAAAGATATTAAAGCTTATAATAATAAGCAATATTAATGAATTTGGTTTGAAATAAATTAACTTTTTCAATCTTACGATTGGGTGCGTTCAGAGTACTGCCGTTGGCACTGGTAAATTTTTTTACCATTGGTATGCCAACGGTACCAATGTTTGTCGATAAAATTTACCATAGGTAGACATTTCTGTAGACGATCTAGAGCTCTGTTAGCGATGGTAACTTTTTTATGACGTCACAAAATGGCGGATATCATGTATGCAGTGAGGGCAACAGATTAATTTCACAGCTTTTCAACCTTAAATCTCGTTTTAGCTGAACAATTCCTTCTAAGCATTGTAACATACCAAAAATATTCTTTCAGTATATGTAGGCATGTTGCAGGTGTTCGGGGACATTGGTTGGAATATGACTGCCATCTAAAACACCAAAAACAATTTGAAATTGAAATTTTTTTCCAATTTTTTGCTTGTGATGTAGACTGTCTATCTATTCGGCCTTAATATATTTTATGAGGAAAATATACTCTATAAAATCTTTCTTTTAATAGATGTTTTAAAACACTTCTTTTGTTTTTGTTTTTTTTTTCTATACCATTTTTTTTTGTATTTTTTCCTTTCTCATTCTTTAATTGTTGTTGTCTATGCATTTCCTGTTTAAACATTTTTTATTTTCATGCACCATACTTATATTGTTAATTTAATTACACAGTGTTATCTTGATCTTGTTTGTAGACAGAGGACAAAAATATGCCATGCCTGTTGTTTGATCCTATTTCATTTTGAATTAAATACTGTTTACATTAAAGCTCTTAAACGTAGTTTCCACAAAACACCAACGGTTCTTTTTCAATATTAGGGGTAGGACCCTTTAGATTTTTGTTGGCATTAACCATAGCATTGACTTTCAAATGTGTCCCTGGACAAACGGTATTAATTACAATCATCGGGGGTATATTTGATTGCATAGTAATCGCATAGTAATGACTCACGCTAGCCATGTTTTTCAAAGATATACCCAATTTTGCAGGAGATAAAAAAATGTAAAAAAAAAAAAAAAAAATACTGTACACGAAAAATATTTATAAACATATATATTTATAAATGTATCCTATTGGTGCAAAATGATCAACGAGGCAAAAATATTGCATCTTGGTTTAACATTTTCCGCTAAATAATTAGCCAGTGTTAACAATGGTATACCAAAGGTATCATTGTTAACATTGATAAATTTCCCACTATTCGTACCCCAAAACTCGTTCAGAGTATATATGGGTCCAATGGCACCAATGGCACGAATGCTTGCCATTGGAAAACAGGTATTGGTACCACTGGAAATACTCTGAACGCATCTTGTTTTGTTTGAATTGTTGTCACTTGCGGTCGTCACCGATATTTGAATACCGGTATATAATTACACGATCTTATATATGTTAAATAAGAAAAGATATTCAACTTCCGGTTATATCAAATATCTTAGGTACCTAGCCTTTTTACAAAATTGATAACCGCGAGATTTTAGTCACTGTAAGTTATTGAGAAACGAACTCTTATAAATGATAGACAATCGATTGAAGATATGTTTAACGGGTTTTCTTTTGTCAACTGTCACTTCCAGTACTTACCAGAAGAGTTCAAACCATTTTTTTTACAAGTTTAACCGATTATCTTTGGTGTTTCATCTTCCATGATCAACAGTGGTGTTCACTAGACAAATGTATAAAAAAAAAAACAGCTTTTATTTTTATAAATCTCTTTCGTTCGTCCGTTTCCGGTCTCGAGACAAAAAACCGAGATTCACCAAGATCGCAGATTTAGCAGAGAATATCGATATTTCATCGATCGTCTCATATAAACACAAAATCGGGCAGAAGACCTACTCATTACTCGTAACGAGATCTAGTTAACAATTATATTTATATACCCTATGGACCTACATTTATAAACTGTTGTAAACTGTAAATTTGCATTGTTGTAAAATTCCATTTTTAAGGAATTTAAGCATTTCCTGAATGAATGTTGTGGCCTAATGTAAAATTTATGTTTTATATGTGTTTTGATCTGATAATATGGAATATTTCTAAAAACAATTCATTTGTTATTTTTTCAAATTCCGTCAACTTGTTAAATAAAGTTTTCAAATAATAAAAAATGATAGGAATTCCATAGAAATGCTAATGTGTTATTCAAAGTTTCTATGTAGTTAACAGTCTAATTTCAACTTATAAAGCAAACGATGCATTAATGTTTGTGAAATGATATTTGCTTACTTTTTAGGTGTTTTATCTTCATTCAAGGTAGAACTAGCTGATCCAGTTTCGGAAAAACATTAATAACTGTGGTATAGTATTAAATTTATTTAATTATGATACAGCAGTAATTAATTCAGCTAATCACTCATTATCAACAATGATATAGGTTGGGTGAATTGACTGACATCTGTATTCATTACATTCAAACTTTGATTTAGATTAGAGGTAACCTTCTCTGACACTACTGAATCAGGTTAAGAGCGGTAATGTTGATTTTTTTTTTAATCACATTTTATTCAGCTGATCCCTCTCTATTCTTTCAGTATTAGTATAAATTGATGACTTGATCATGAATTATCTGTTTACATATAAATCTGAAAGTTGATTGAGCTAAGTTTCAGGAACACTACCGCTTTTAATTAAACACAGTCTCACTAATCAAGCAGAGTGAAAAGGGGAATACACAATTTTCCAATTTTAACATGAAAGGAGTTGTTCCCCTTTTCATCTCTACTTAAAACAATCCAAGTTTTAAATTAATGTACAATATATGTTTCTGTTTTGAATTCATTATAATGGAAATGCACAGAGGAATTAATTATCTTGATTATTACAAAACAGATTTAAACACACATTAGATAAAAATTAGTGTTAGTAACTCTCTCTCTCTCTCTCTCTCTCTCTCTCTCTCTCTCTCTCTCTCTCTCTCTCTCTCTCTCTCTCTCTCAGTACTTTTGCTTTCCTATATGTTTAAATTTTAACATCACTTACCATCCAAACTATTTTCTGTATAATATTACTTTGTGTTATACATGAATTGGTGTGTAGAATTGCGTGGTCTCTTTATAGGTTTTAAATGTATGATACATGGAGATACAGTAGATGAAGTCAAGAAAAACAAAATACAGTGGTACATATGTGGTATAGTATTCATGAATTTTTCATGTATATATGAATTTCTCATTATCTTTTTGTTTCTTGGTCACTCAGGAGATCTATTGCTATTACTCGTCTGTCCTTGTGTGTCATTCATAGTCATCATAGTATACAGCTCTTAAATAGGTATGAGGGCAATAGTCATTGTGTTAGCCCTGGGGTAGAAACTGTTGTCCCGAGAGCATAGACCAAGGCAACATCAATTTCTTACCAAGGTATTGACAAAATAACTATTGCCCTCATCCTTATTTAAGGTCTGTTTTGTAAAGCAAAGGAAAAATACAGGTAACTCTCGATGGCTCAAACTTCGATCGCTTGACGTTCTTGACCACTCGAGGTGAGTCAAGGTCCCGATTTTGTTCCCTATAAAACCAAGCAAATTTACTCTTGATTTCTCGAACTCTTGATCTCTCGAAACCCTTGATTCCTTCAATTCAAACTGCAGTCCCGTTGTTCATAATCTATAGTTTCTTACTCTCGATACGTCGAAGTCGCCGTGTAAATCCAAGCGCTATACTTAATTAACACCTACTTGGTCATTTAAATAGCTCCAGGCGTTAGACGCGGGACCCGTGTCAAGATCTGTTTATTCAGGCGACACTTGTCCTGCAAGGTGATAATTGTTTGATGATTACCCATATCGATAAATAATCTATAATCAACACCAACCATTTTACGATAATTTGGAGACGCAATGGAAATGAGAAAATAATTGAGAAGAAGTAATAATATTGAGCCATGGTCAAATTTTAGAATGATAAAACTGTAAAAAATATGCTTATTAGCATCATTGTCATTAAAATGATTATTGTTGAACAAGTTCTAACAGTTGGTGAAGGAACCGTAGAATGGTAACAATGGGTGATACTCGGTTATCTCATTAAGACATGTCGATCGTCTCGCAGTACATTAGTACTGAGCAATCTGGTCTTAATATGATGCTTAAAATAAATAATTATTATGAATTTATTCAATACTGGTTTGTATTTAGTTTTTAAAACATCCAGTTCTGAATATTTTAAAGAAAAGAAAACGTTGTTTAAGCAGCACTAAAAAAATGGCTTAATCATAACATCCAGTAAGACTAATTTTAAAAGTCGTCGGTCAACCCGGAAAATTCCTAACTCTTGAAAACTTGTACTCTTGAAACTTTGAACTTTTTCCTCGGTCCGATGGACTTCGAGCTATCATGAGTTACCTGTATATCCTTGTGGTAATGTCAGGGCAAGGTATTGTCAAAGTATCTTCCCCAGGGACAATCAAATACTCATCCTGGGTAAGGGGGAAACTCATTCATAGACGACAGTCAAATTCTCAGCCAGGGTAAGGGGAAAGCCAGTTGTTGGCTATAGTAAAATACTCAGCCAAGGTAAGGGGGAAAGTCATTCGTAGACGACAGTCAAATACTCAGCCAGGGTAAGGAGGAACAACAGTCAAATTCTCAGCCAGGGTAAGTGGGAAAGCCAGTCATAGGCCACAGTCAAATACTCAGCCGGGGAAAAGCCAGTCATAGGCCACAGTCAAATACTCATCCTGGGTATGAGGGAAAGCCAGTCATACGCCACAGTCAAATACTTAGCCGGGGTAAGAGGGGAAGCCAGTCATTGGCCATAGTCAAATACTCAGCCAGGGTAAGGGGGGTAGCCATCATAGGCCACAGTCAAATACTCAGCCAGGGTAAGGAGGAGTGTCAGTCATAGACAACAGTCAAATACTCAGCCAGGGTAAGGGAGAAAGCCAGTCAGAGAAAGTCTCTCAATCCTTTTTTCCTATTTGTTCTATTCTCTCTCTCTCTCCTTCTCTCTCTCTGGTGACATTTAAATAAATATTACTTACCTATATGTTTTAATTATACCCCCGCTCCGAAGGAGAAGGGTTATACTGTTTTACCCTTGTGTGTTTGTCTGTCATTCTGTCTGTCTGTTCGTCCGTAACAAAAATTTCTGTCGCATTTTTCTCAGCAACTACTTATCGCAGATGCTTGAAATTTAACACACTATTTGTCTAGGCATGCCATTTCGTTGGATATATTTTTGTACCAATGGGACGTCAACTTCCTGTTAAATGACCTCTTTGTTTATTTTTAGCCAACATTTTCATTCAAATTTTCGTCAAAGATTTCTCAGCAACTATTTAATGCAGATGGTTGAAATTTTAAAACACTTTTTGTTTAGGCATGCTTTATTGTAGGATATATTCTTGTACCAATTGGATGCCAACGTTTTGTTAAATGTCGACTTTGCTTATTTTGAATATTCACATTAGAGCGGGGGTATCACTAGGAAGCTTTGGCTCAGAGATATCTTGTTGTAAAATCATTTACCATCCAAACTATTTTTTGTATAATATTACTTTGTGTTATACATGTATTGGTGTGTAGAATTGTGTGGTCTCTTTATAGGTTTTAAGCGTATGATACATGGATATTACTGGTGTGTAGAATTGTGTGGTCTCTTTATAGGTTTTAAGCGTATGATACACGGAGATACAGTGGATGAAGTCAAGAAAAACAAAATACATATGTGGTAAAGTATTCATTAATTTTTAATGTATATATGAATTTCTCATTAGGCAGCTAATCTTTTTGTTTCTTGGTCACTCAGAAGACCTATTGCAATTGTTCGTCTGTCGTTGTGTGTCATTCATAGACATCATTGTATACAGCTCTTAAATAGGTATGAGGGCAGTAGTCATTGTGTTAGCCATGGGGTAGGAACCGTTGCCCGAGAGGATAGGCCAAGGTCAACATTAATTTCTTACAAAGGTATTGACAAAATAACTATTGCCCTCATCCTTATTTAAGGTTTGTTTTGTCAAACAAGGGAAAAGTATATTTTTCTGGTAATGTCAGGGTTGGGATATTGTCAAATTATTTTCCCCAGGGACAGTCAAATACTCAGCCAGGGTAAGGGGGAAAGCCAGTCATAGTCCACAGTCAAATACTCAGCCAGGGTAAGGGGGAAAGCCAGTCATAGGCCACAGTCAAATATTCAGCCAGGGTAAGGGGGAAAGCCAGTCATAGGCCACGGTCAAATACTCAGCCAGGGTAAGGGGGAAAGCCAGTCATAGGCCACAGTCAAATACTCAGCCAGGGTGGGGGAAAAAGCTAGTCATAGACCATCAGCAAATTGTCAAGTGACCTCAAATATATTTGATGTGTTCCTATATTTTTTTAACATATTTGATAATTCGGTGAAAGTAAGAAGAAAACAGTGCATGTATGAGAGAGAGAGAGAGAGAGAGAGAGAGAGAGAGAGAGAATATTAAGTTTCTGTGAAAAACAATGCTTCTGAATACATTACAACAAAATTATTATGTCCTAGTACTAAGTCTTGTCAGTAGTGATGATATGTGCTAAGGTCCAAACACTGTTTCACTGCCAGTTTGCCATACCAACTCATAGAAAAATATGAACTCAGCTCCCAATAGAAACCAAAACTTTATTAAGCAGGGGAAATGGGAAAAATAAATAGAGAAAGTGAAAGAATGAGAGAGCAAGGGTACATGTTTAACAGAGAAAGTCAAAGAGAGAGAGAGATTGACCATAAGTACATGTATAGCAGAGAAAAGTCATATAAAATGAGAAATGTCAGAAAAAGAGAGTAAATGTTAGTAGTGATAGTGTGAGAGAGAGAAAGACACTTGTTACATGTTTAGCAGAGAATATATCTCATTCCATCTTCCATAATTTTTCAGTTTAACATGTATGCTTGTTTTCTCTCTCTCTCTCTCTCTCTCTCTCTCTCTCTCTCTCTCTCTCTCTCTCTCTCTCTCCTTTTGCTTCCCTATATATACTAGTATATGTGTGTTTGTGCATGTCTGTCTCTCTCTCTATATATATCTCTCTCTCTCCTTAGAGAAAGCAGAGAAATTTGAGAAAGGGATTATAGGGTTGTCTATGAAAATTGAAGTAGAAGTAAGAAATAAAAAAAAATATAAAATATAGCTAGATTGTGTTTGAAATGCAATATAATAGCAAGGTAATTATTTAAGGTCCTCCCCCAGGTCTTAGAGACAACCCTGCTGGGAAAGAGAAGGAAAGAAGGAATGAAAAAGCGTAAGTTCAGGTTAAGCAGGAAAAGTCAGAGATATACAGAGAGAGAGAGAGAGATTGAAAGAAAAGAGACAAGGGCAGATGTTAAGCAGAGAGAGAGAGAGAGAGAGAGAGAGAGAGAGGAGAGAGAGAGAAACCGGTGTCATAGAGAGTGGGTACATGTTTAGCAGTCTCTCAATCCCTTTTCCCATTTGTTTTTTCTCTCTCTCTCTATTCTCTCTCTCTCTTCAGAGAAAGCAAGCATGTATAAAAGCAGAGAAAAGGATCTAGAATGAATTAAGGAATGGGCAATAAGCTGAGCAAGAAACGTCTGAGATATATACAGAGAGAAAGAGAGAGAATGAAAGAAATGAGACAAGGATCTATGTTAAGTCAGAAAGAAGGAGAGAAAGAGAGATTAAGTTTAGCAATGAAACTCTCTCTCTCTCAGAGTAAGCAACTGTGTTAAAAGCAGACAAATTTCGATAAATAGGGATAGAGAATGAAAGAAGGAATGAAAAACATGAGTTCAAGCTAAACAAGAACATTCTAAGGGATATACAGAGAGAGAAAAGAGAATGAAAGTAGGAGACAAGGATATAAGTTGAGAGAGAGAGAGAGAGAGAGAACAAGAGAGAGATAGTTAGCTATGAAACTCTTTTTCTCTCTCTCAGAGAAAGCAACCATGTAAAAAGCAGAGAAATTTTGAGAAAGAGGGATAAAGAATGAAAGAAGGAATGAGAAAAATGAGATCAAGCTAAGCAAGAAAATTCTGAGGGATATACAGAGAGAGAGAAAGAGAGAGAGAGAGAGAGAGAGAGAGAGAGAGAGAGAGAGAGAGATTGAAAGTAAATAATCAAGGGTACATGTTAAGCCTCAGAGAGATAGAATTCTTATTTGGAAAATGTTCTAGAAAGTTAAAAAGGGATAGGTAGAGAGATAGAAAGAGAAAACAAGATTACATGTTAATCAGAGAAGGTCTCTCAGAGAGAGAGAGAGAGAGAGAGAGAGAGAGAGAGAGAGAGAGAGAATTCTCTCTCTCTCTCTCTCTCTCTCTCTCTCTCTCTCTCTCTCTCTCTCTCTCTCTCTCCAGAGAATGCAAGCACATATGAAAGCAGAAAAATATTGAGCAGGGAAATAGAATGAATTAAGCTAAGCAATAAAAGTCTGAGATATATACAGAGAGTTAAGCCTGAGAGAGAGAGAGAGATGAAGAGAGAGAGAGAGAATTCTGTCTGGAAAATGTTCTAGAGGGTGAGAAAAGGATAGATAGAGAGATAAATAGAGGAAACAAGATTACATTTTTACAAAGGTCAGAGAGAGAGAATTCTCCCTCTCTCTAATGTCGATCATATTTTGGGTCATTTCTTTAAAGCTACTTGGTCCGATTTTGTATCAAATTTTATGCACGCTTTTAAACGATGGCTATGCTTAGAATATGTATAATAATAGACATTGCAGTAGTTTTACCCGTCAATTATGCCAAATTTCAATGAAGAAAAATACGTACAAAATTTGCTAACAAAACAAACGACATTAAAAGGTACTGCGTTATTTCGCCTCTTGTTAAATTTCACCCCTGACGACGAGACGGGTATGGTTGCATTACGACTTTGACATCGCTTTAAATAAAGGTCGACATGATCAGACAAATTACAAATAAACATCTGTGCGTTTTGTTCGCTAATATTTCCAAAGTCTGTTTTCTTTACAATCGATGCATAGCATGCGGGTTGAATAACCCCAATCATTCGGGGGACGAAACCAAGCGGTTTCCTTTTCTAAATATTACCGTGATGCATTTGGTTTGTTTTTTCGTTTGCCCAAAGAGAAATTATTTTCATTTACTTTGAATATTTCTAACTTTGAAAGGAGACTGATTCTGCTGGTATAAATAGGAGAAAGTCCATAACTTTCTAAGATTAATGATTTGTATTAAAAAAAAATTTGATACTGTAATTACAAATAAATTGGACCAAGCAGCTTTGATAAGTTGAGTATACGTCTCTGTAACCAGAGCCATATTGATGAATCACTATTTATGTGAATCATTGTTATCTTTGTAGGAATTGTATATTATTACATAAAAGAAACATGTTTTAAATGAAAAAAATTCATATAAAATTTGATAGTGATATGTAGAAAGAATGTGGTTGACTTCATTTAAAACACTTTAAACAGGTTGTGATTTTGAGACCTAGTCCCTCCACACAATGGAAACAGCAAGCATTCCATGTAAAGTACATCTGTGTTCTAAGTGTCCGGGGGACACAGCGTACTATTGTGTATCGTGTCCATGTGATCTGTGTCCCCAGTGTAAAGAGAACCATGTAAAAGATCTCCAAACAATAGACCATGATGTTGTGTCCCACCGTGATAAAATCAACTACATCCCAACACAAGAGATCTGTGTGAGACATCCTAGCCATGTTTATAAAAATTACTGTGAACCGTGTCAAGTTCCTGTCTGTTTCCATTGCACACAGCATAGAAATCACCGACAATTAGTTATTACAACATCCTATAACACAAAGCGACAACAATACAGAGGAACCATTCACACCATCAGAAGTGAGGCTCTCTTTTACAGACCTGTTCTCCTGCCACGAATCAAAACTGATTTCAAAACCTGTCACACAGAATTCTCCCTCTATCAATCAGAGATGTTAACAAAGACCCAGGCACTGATGCATCTCATTGACTATATACAAAACGATTTCATGTGTAATGTGTTTTGTGACTTTGATTTCAAACACAGATGTTTAAAACAGAAGAAAGAAATGATCGTACATATTGTCAGCCTTCAGAGATATGTACACATATATGAACAGAGGAGAGTAATCAGACCGCTACAATTCCTCTCCTCCATCAAGACAGCCCTTCTCCAAATACATGTACACCCTACACTCCACACCAGCCAGCTCTCCATGACTGAGTCACTCAACAAGGAGGATGTGATGGAGTCACTGAGTGCAATCCAAATCACAGAGAGAGGAAACCGACGCGTAGGAAACCAGTGTCTGCTGAAACTGACATCTGTTCCTGAGTTCCATCAATTTCTCACAGTGACACGTGTCGGTCGTTGTTTACACATTTCCTGTGTGACATCAGACCAGGTCTGGGTCAGTGATAGAAACACTCTCATCTTGACAGACACAACAGGTGTCCCTCTACATCTTGTGGCGGATTCACGGAGTGATTTATATGGAGGATTACACACAGTGAACAGTCAGAGTGAACTGATTTACATAAATAGGAATTATAACATCAACATACTGTCAAAGGATATTAAAACAACCACCACATTTATAGAGAGAACAGACTCTACATGGAGACCACGGTGTGTGTACTGGTCCCCGTCCACTGGGGATCTACTGGTCGGGATGTGTTATATAAATAACTATATAAAAATAGGCAAGGTAACCCGGTACAACCAAAGTGGGCAACTCACACAAACCATACAGCATGACAACACAGAACGGGGACTGTTTAGTATACCTTACTCCATAACAGAGAACAACAATGGGGATGTCGTGGTGTCTGACTATGATGCTGTAGTGGTGACAGAGCGTGGAGGAAGACATCGTTTCTCCTACACAGGACGTCCATCAGGAGTAGGACTAAGGCCACGTGGAATCTGTACTGACGCGCTGTCACACATCCTGGTGTGTGATAATACCACCAAAACAGTACAGATGTTGGACAAGGATGGTCAGTTCCTGTCACATCTATTGACAAAATCACAAGAGATGGGTGAACCATGGAGCCTGAGTTATGATGACAACACTCACCGTCTCTGGGTCGGATCAGGGTACAACAACAAGGTGTGTGTCTACAGGTATATCACCAGACAGGATGCTCTGACAGGTAAGTCTGAGTCATTATCATTGATGTAGTATATATGTGTTAGGTATCATACAGGTTTCAATGAGATCTAAGTATACCTTAGTTATCTTTGTTATATCACACAAGTCATATTAAATAGTTAATTCAGTTTATATCTATTTCATTGTGATTGTAATTCATATCTTAGTTATATATCCATGTAATTGTTATCCATTATTATATCTAGTATGTACATGTTACCAAATGTAGTTTATTCCTCAAAATTATTTAAATAAGATGCAAACAGTTTATAATCATGATTATGAAATTAGGATATACAAGAGAAATTCATTTAAAGTATTTAAGTGAGTTTGATAATTACTTTAATCAGAGTATTTAATTAACTTAATATACTCCTTGTAACATTACAGGATTAGAACTCTATGTTTGATGTTTGTAGATCAAAGTCGTGTGATGGAGTCACTAAGTGGAATCCCAACCCCAGGGACCGAAAAACCACAGCAAGGAAACCAGTGTCTGCTGAAACTGATGTCTCCCCCTGAGATACTTCAATCTCTCACAGTGACAGGTGTTGGTTGTAATCACATTTCCTGTGTGACATCAGACCAGGTCTGGGTCAGTGATAGAAACAATCTCATCTTGACAGACACAACAGGTGTCCCTCTACATTGTGTGGAGGATTCGTGTAGTGATTTATATGATGGTAATAATGGATTACACACAGTGAACAGTGAGAGTGAACTGATTTATATAGATAGGAATTATAACATCAACAAACTGTCAAAGGATATAAAAACAACCAACACATTTATAGAGAGAACAGACTCTACATGGGTACCACGGTGTGTGTACTGGTCCCCGTCCACTGGGGATCTACTGGTCGGGATGTGTTATATAAATAACTATATAAAAATAGGCAAGGTAACCCGGTACAACCAGAGCGGACAACTGACCCAAACCATACAGCATGACAACACAGGACGGAGACTGTATAGTGGACCTATCTATATAACAGAGAACAACAATGGGGATGTCGTGGTGTCTGACTATGGCTATGGGTCTGGTGCTGTAGTGGTGACAGAGCGTGGAGGAAGACATTGTTTCTCCTACAGAGGATGTCCATCAGGATCAGGACTAAGGCCACGTGGAATCTGTACTGACGCGCTGTCACACATCTTGGTTTGTGATGGTAGAACCAAAACAGTACAGATGTTGGACAAGGACGGTCAGTTCCTGTCACATCTACTGACAAAATCACAAGTGATGGGTGAACCACGGAGCCTGAGTTATGATGTCAACACTCACTGTCTCTGGGTCGGATCACGGCACAACAACAAGGTGTGTGTCTACAGGTATATCACCAGACAGGATGCTCTGACAGGTAAGTCTGAGTCATTATCATTCACGTTAATTAGATAAAGCTAACTAAGACACACAGTCGGTGTTAATTATCAGTAAATAAGATATATGTTTATCTGTGTGATTGTTTGTCAATATAAACAGCTCATTGTTACAGGGTTAGCTGTATCTACCAGTCATTGGGAATACTTGTTTATCTAATATAAATAGAAATTGAATGTATTTTATAATAAGATGTGCAGTCACATGTCATTCTAATTAGTTAATTAATATAACAGGTCAGTGTAATTAATAAACCAAATGTTAATATAGTGACACAATCATGTACAGTAGTTGGCCTTAAGTATGTTCCCAAAATGGTAGACGTTAACGTAGATCTCGTCATATCCCCTGAAGTTTTTTGACTAACTACTTTTAACAACAAAGTAAAAATGACTTTGCAAACATATATATTACTTTGTTTTATATCCTAGGATATAAAATGTTCTTGCAATTTTCTTCGTTTAATGATGTAAAGGCTTGTATTCAATATAAAGTGAGACTACTCGAAATGTCAACTACAACTTTTTCTAGGTCACGGAAAATTCAGATTTCGTTTTTTTACCTTAAAGTTTGTAACCGTATTATCAGCATTTTTCACATTAATTCAATGATATTAATGTCTGAACAGTATGTAAGCCAAAGTATGTGTTGATGCTGTCTTTCTGCTCTGTTTAATTGGGCCTAGATGTCTGGTTATCTTTTTCTAACAAGCTATTGGCGATTTGTGAAGTGACAAACAATTACTGATGAGAAGCAGTCTACTTACAGTTTTATTCATCACATTATACTTTGGTCTTGCTGTAAATCAAGCTGTTTGATTTTTGAAAGCATGTTTTTGGTTGTCTCTGGGGACTTTGAAATGGGACTCAGTCATCTCATGGTTACCTAATCTTACAATTTCCAGTTCGAGTTACGATTTTACCATTATTCCGTATTTTTAAACTTTACATAACAGTTTCGGCTGTTTATTCAGTTGATCCTTCCAGTTTTATTACGGTAATGTATAAATCTCAAATCTGACATCTGTATTACGACTTGTTTCTGGCTTCCCATACGTTTTCTGTCGTTCGTCGTTATGTTGTTGTGCAGACGATAAATGTTTACCAAAGGGGAATAACTCCAAAAATATGAAGTGACACATGTATTTGTAATTTGTTGTGTTACGAGTACAAGTCGATTGAAATGATTTAATTAATTACATAACTATTAAAGCATGTGTTAATGCAATTAGGTTAAACTTATTTGTAGATGTAGCCCTGTCTTATATATACTGTATGATGTTGATTAATCAATTAACAGCTAATTAATCTCTTGTAGATGAGCACAGACCACGTCCTGATGAGGAGGCCATGTTTAGCTCAACATCAGCCATAGAATGGAGATAGCTTGGATAGTGACAGGTTGTAAATGTTTCTGTACAAATCTAGTCTGCTCTCAAAACCACACATGTTGTTTGTCCTTTTGTTCAACATCTGCAGCTGAAATTGACCTGTGTATAATCCATATTGACTGTAATACTGACTCCTGTTTATTTCACACTTTGTGATCATCTAAACATGGCTGTCTGTTGCACACAAATGGTTGTCTGTTGCTATATGTGGATATGTGAATGAAATGTAATGGAAATGGACTGGAGATATAAATAAGATAATAATTAATTAATAAGATGATAATTAATTAATAATACTTAGTGTTTAGATTTATACTAGTGTCTTTTTTCACCATTAGATATGAAGAATGTTATTGAATTCATACAAACATTGTGGATTCCTGACCATGATTTTCCATTTAAGGTATATCCAACACACTTTATGGTGGAATCGGACACAATATTTCCTGAAGAGACAGATAGCAGTATCTTATTCAGTGATGTAACGGACCATGTGTTTATAGTTCTACCCTAACTTATTCAGTGATGTAGCGGACTGTGTGTTTATAGCTACACACAGACTTATTCAGTGATGTAACGGACCGTGTGTTTATAGCTCTACACAGACTTACTGAGTGATGTAATGGGCCGTGTGTTTATAGCTCTACACAGACTTATTCAGTGATGTAATGGACCATGTGTTTATAGCTCTACACAGACTTACTGAGTGATGTAACGGACCGTGTGTTTATAGCTTTACACAGACTTATTGAGTGTTGTAATGGACCATGTGTTTATAGCTCTACACAAACTTATTCAGTGATGTAATGGACCATGTGTTTATAGCTCTACACAAACTTATTCAGTGATGTAACGGACCGTGTGTTTATAGCTCCACACAAACTTATTCAGTGATGTAACGGACCGTGTGTTTATAGCTCTAGTCTGCTTTACACAACTTATTCAGTGATGTAACGGACCGTGTGTTTATAGCTCTAGTCTGCTTTACAAAAACTTATTAAGTGATGTAACAAAAGTTTGTTTTTTTTAAATCAATTTTACCCCATTAGAACGGTAGGCTGAATGAACTGTTAACAACATGACCAATAAAGAACATTTTTTTTAGTTCTGAATAATGACATATTTTTATTATAAACAGATCCTTGTTGAAGGTGTTGTAGGAAACGGCTGGGCCGGAGACATCGCTATCGACAATGTACGTCTGACCGGGTGTGCCTGTTGATAGTCAACTTAGAAACTATAATGTCGGACATGAGACCCCAGTTGAGAATAAAAACACCACTAAACTGATTTTGTTTTTTTTGTTGTTTTTTTTTGGGGGGGGGGGTTAGGGTGTTCGGGGGGGGGGGGGGGGGTTCTTGGTTTTTTTGTTATGAAATATCTGTGATCTTCTTTTCCCTGATTACACCAAAGGTAAGATTCCTTTTTCGAAAGATTTGGCGTTACTGTTATTTAATCAGAGCACTGTCTGACCAGGTGTGCCTGTTAAACGTCGACTAACTTAATGTGGAACCTGAACGAGTGTTCTAGATAAAAATAACTCTTTACTGTTTTAATGATTTTGTGGGTTGGTTTTATAAATATGGAATTTCTGATTTTTTTCTTCTGATTAATAGTTCACCAAAGTAGACTGTCATTTTTTAATATTATCCCCCATCTTTGACGTAACTTAAATTTTACCACAATATCCTTGAATTTGTTACGTTACTCTGTCCCGAGTTTTTCCTTCCATCACTATATGCTTGATATTTCAATAATAGTAAATACCTTTGTGCTCAAACTACGTTCCTCCACTAATATGAAAAATGTCCAGAAACGCCTTCTCTACCGCTTCAGGTTTCAATACAAATCCCAAAATTGAAAGTCTACGGAGATTTTGCATTGCATCACCCATTAATAAGCCCGGATGATAACGTTAAAAAATTGCGCGATGAATTCCGAGTGTATTCCGAATGGAGAAAAGATGTAAACATTTCCCATTGTTATACTTTCATGTTAAATACTGAAATCTGATTGGTTAAGACGCAGTTAATAATATTTACTATTACCCTCAGCGTTAGCAACGCACTTGGCAACGGGTAACATTAAAAAATGTTACATGCGCGAAAATTATGCGCGTACGGTTCGCTGTAGAATTCACGTTATTCCTATATAAAAGCAGTAAAATTTTCTTAAAAATTTTTAAAAAGACATTCAGTATAACAAAATAAATAGTGCCTGTTTGGGAGGATAACAGTTGAAATTGACACCCCGAGAAAACCATTGTCAACCGACGCGAAGCGGAGGTTGACAATGGTTTTCTCGGGGTGTCAATTTCAACTGTTACCCTCCCAAACAGGCACTATTTATATATTATAAATCTCCGTAAGAAAATTGTTTTCGTTCCTGTGAAATTTTATGAGTGAAAAGGGATAATTGTTCAATGAAGATATCTTGGATATATTCCCTTTCATCGTTTTCAATTGTATTTCTTTCACAGGTATGTGCATTTTTATTTCAAATCATCAAAAATTGATGGAAGCAATAACTTGGGACAGACTATAACTTTTTTTTCAACTCTTTTTTGGCAATTCGATGCCATACTCATACTGTCTTTATAAGTAATTAGTCTGTCGTACTATTAACGGAACATGGTCTTTAGGAATGTTTTCATCAATTGATTGGAATAACGCACCAGATGTTGAATATTTAATCACGTAGTGTTATATTCGCTCAGAAGTTTACAAAATGTTATTTCAAAAGGATAAGAGTCGTGTAAGGAAAGCAAAGGATGTAACAGCTGAAAAGATTTTTTTCAGTAATTAACATCAAAATGAATATTAATGCCAGTGCTAAAGTGGCTTTAAAATGTTACCCACCTAAGACTTGCTTTCCATAAAAATTCCATGCATCTCTTATAGACACTAGTCGTTAGACGATATAACGACTTTTGTAAATGAAGGATTTCATTTGTTGTTAGTTGAAAAGACAAAAAAGATAACCAAATTATACATTTTTTACATAGTTTGAGTCTAAAACAAAGGTGTAATTTCAACAAGCGCGCATGTGAAAGTCAGTCAGATAAAAGATGCTAGTATGTCTATGAATAATGCAATACAGAGATGATGCATCATATTTGAGTGTAAGTTTTCGATACTTTGGTTCTAAAAGTTGTATTTTTACAATTTTTTATTGAAACAAGTTATTCCGTATTTGAATTTTTCACGCAAAAGTCTCACTTGAATAATATACTTGAGTTCACATATGAATTTATTGTAATAATAAAAAAAAAACAAACAAACAAAAAATAATCTCTTATGTGTACATTTTTAAATATTAGTTGCATATTCATAAACGGAAATAAAAAGGAGTGAATATATAAAATGATTGTATGTCTTTATTTAAATCAAAACTTTTTAGAAATAGTCAAAGTTTTCTTTTGCAAATTCCTCAAAACAATTCATTAAAACTATTTACGTAAAACAAATAGGAGCAAACAAATAAATGATAACGTAACATTACAATAATGCTATTAGAATGTTCTATCACATCTTCTGAAAAGGTTCTGTTTTCGAAATAAAATGGTTGGTACTGATTGCAGGTTGTGAATAGGCGTCTACATATTTGGTGATTTATTAACAAAAATGTCCAACCTCAAAAAATATAGAACAAATATATCATACAACCATATTATATTTACATTGTAAACTCCGTGTTGTTCATCCTTTGGCCGATTCAGTTTGCTTTAACGCACTTGAACGTTTTCTTGTTTTGTTACACAGATATTTGTCCACCAATAGATATACCACGAAGATGATGAAATAAAAACAAAACAGAGCTCCGCACATAATCAACAATTCTGCTGATACGTTGGCAGCAGACATTTTGAAATAAATGTATGACAATGTTTTGTCTTGTTCTGTGGTAAACCTGTAAAAAATAATATGTATATATATAGGAGAGAGAGAGAGGGATAGAGAGAAAGAGCAAGAGAGAGAGAAAGAGCAAGAAAAAAGAAAAAGAGCTGTTGGTAAAAAGTTCACCTTTAGAGAATTTTTACCTGTTTAGTTCTGTTTTTATAATTTATCCTTGAAATAAAATGTTGACCGAGAGTTAAATACATAATTTGTGCCTTGTATAAGATTTGCATTCACAACTAAATCACCTTTTAAAACTTTTTTTCAAATCGTCTCCAAATTAACTATATATGAAATTTTTTTTATCACTTTCCGTTTTCTCAAAGAAATCTCACTTGAAGCACTATTTTCTACGACCCCTAAAATGAACAAACGTAAATCAAACCTTTTACGGTTTTGATCCTTGGTTTAGAAGGGATAGTACACTTCTGTGACTGTCTAACTGTCGTAGGTCTGAAGATCGTTTTAAGATAATAATCCCCGATTTGTTTCGCCCTGATGGTTTCTAAATTTGTTTTTCTTGATTCCTACCTAAGTCAATTATTCAAGAAGGCTTTTGCATACATCAATGGTTGTTTTGAGATTGTTTGTCAAGAGAAAGTTCATAATTAACGGGACGCAAGTTACATCACTAACATAAAAGGATCACTAGTCATGAGCTCAGTTTCACAAAGTAGAATTGTTTAAACAGGTAGTAAGAGGGTTGGATGGTTGTTGCCTTTTTTGGACTATGTTTATCTCCTTGAGAAGAAGAGATCTATATAGATATATAGAAAGATAATCACACACTAAAATAACTGGATATTCGGTTTTATGAATGCCAGTTCACAGCTAGATATCATATAGTATATTCTAAAGTTAGCGTGATAGGCACTTTGTATAACACTTAGCTATAGCCTCCTTTAATCGTAAAGCAAAACATTGAGGAATATGGTATTCAAAAAGCGTACATGTACAGCACTGATCAGACCCAACCTAACATAGAGTAAACCCCAACTAAACCCTCGATCTACTTTCTGGGTTTAGTCTGGGTTTACTCCAGGTTTACTAGAGTGGATCCAGAGTAAACCCGAAGTAAACCTAGAGTTGACACAGAGATTAAACTCCGATTAGAAGTATGCCACTGAAAGCAGACGTTACATGTGTATTCGGAATACACAAGGAGCAGGAATTACAGACAGTGAGCTGGTAAGAAAAAGGAATGGTCTGCTTCACACTTCAGTGAGTACATGTACATTTGATCCCAAACGCAAATTCCAAGTTAACCAAAAGTAAACACCCAGTTGACCCAAATTTTCAAAATGCAGGCCCAGAGTAAACCCAAAGGAAACCCAAAAAGTAAAACCGGAGTTAAGTAGGGGTTTACTTTGGCGTTAGGTGGGGTCTGATCGGTACAGTACAACTGCTCGTTATGCAAGATGTTCACTCGACAAATATATGTATGCAAATCTATTCATTACAATTCTAGATGTTAAGGTTAGTACAGACATTAAAACAGAGATTAAAAAGGAATATGCAACAGAAAAAAGTGATTTTTGTGGCCGATGCGAGGTAATTAAAAGGAAGTTTATATTTCTTCCAAAAAAAATTCTTTTCGTACAACATTTGAAGAATAAGCACTCAATATAATTATTGATTATTAAAAGCGTTTTATAAAGTACTTTATCACGTCAAATACGTTATGCAACTTTCAAATACGAAGTATTGGCCAGTCGGAATTTCATTTGTAGTAGACACAAAATATAAATTGGGGGGGGGGGGTTGCAAGATTTTTTTTTGGGGGGGGGGGGGGGGCAAGGTTTTGTAAAAGTATAAATTTTATGAGAATTGATGCTATATGGCTGAGGATTTTCTCTTTAAATGTATCATAGGTATAACTACCTAAAGATTCAAAACTCAGTCTTTCTTCCCATTCTGTTAAATAAGAATTAACCTTTTTAACATCAAACAAACAATGTCCCACCTTAGTATCGAAAACCTAAAACATTGCTAAATATCTCCTTAAGGTACCTTGCAAATTTCCTTGATCGACAAACCCTAATTTGAAACAAGCATATAAACCATACTTATCCTATTTATCTTTAACATCCTATTTAAATTTATAAAGAAGAATATGAAGGGGTTTTTTTTAAAGTAAGTTAAATGGATTTAGCGGAATGACCGTAAACAACTATATTCCAAGAATTGTTCCTTTCTACAAATTGATATTATACAAATATTATAAATCTTGAAATATCATCAGGCAATAAGATGTTTTTATCTTATTTTCAAAACTACATGTATCGACAGAAAGAATACATCAATACAAGAATCAATCATACTTCTGTCTTAGTTTTAAATCATACTGACAGCGGAATGACATCTTCAAAACAATAATCAATAATGCATCTGTCTCACCTAAAAAACTATAAACAGGGTTAAGACATTTGAATAGGTTGCAATCGTGCTACTGTCACTTTTTTAAAACATTATGACATTCATTAGACAATTATCGTACGTTTTTAAAGCATACTGACTATAATTAAACAATTATAATCATGTTCTCCCATTAAAACCTACGTACAATGAAGTATCAAAGTATGAAACTGTCTGCTGAGCTTTAATCTCATTTGTCTCATCTACAATGCGATGGATATTGGAGCGGCATTTTGCCAATTTCTGGTAAGCTTTTTTCATTTGTTTTTTCTACAAAACGTGAATATTGGACGACCTTTTGCCAATGTCTGCCAACCCTAATCTTTTTTGTCTGAATTGTCTCATTTATAAAACTATGAATATAAGAGTGGCATCTTGCCAATAATCTGCCAAGTTTTTATCTCATTTGTCTCATCTGCAAAACGATTAATATCAGAGTGGCAGCTTGACAACTATCTACAAAGCTTTTATCTCAACTGTCTCATTAAAATGGTAGACTAGGCAAACGTCTTCCAAGCTTAATATTTCAGTTGTCTAATTATTTAAAAAAATTACAATTAACTGTCTACCAAAGTTTTATCTCATGTGTCTTATTTACAAACTTGTAAACCAGCCAATATTCGCGACAGCTAAACAATATTTGAACATGTTAATCAAAAGTATACTGTACAGATTAATACATAAAGCAGCATAATTGATAATTGTCTTGATGTCATACCACTGTAAATAAGTTTGTAAATGACATGTTAGAAAGTTGTCCAGATGTCATTCAACTGTAAACATTAGTGTTAATGACAAAAAAGTGTAGTAGAACGATGTATAGATGTCATTTAAATGTACGTAGTTTTTTAAATAAGAAAGAAGTAAACTTGATACAAATACATAGGTATTGTTAAAAAATTACCGTAATGAAAGATCAGTCAAACCATACGCCATGCAATTATCTTTACAGTCTCGGTCGGTCGGTTTGCATTGTCAAGCCTACGAACCTCGATAGCAGATCATTTCTTCCCTCTTTTGACATATTACTAGGTGATTTTCCTAAATAAGAGAAGGTAACATATTGAGATAAGTTTTATTCCTCTCAAAAATGCTTAACAAAATCTAATAAAGTTTTTTTACTTATCTATCTAGATATATATGTCAGTCATGCTTTGAACTGCGTTCTTTGTCATGCAAGTTCATTTTGGGTGGGTTTTTCTTTAAATTACTACACCCCTGTGTGCACCTCAAACCTTAACTCCTATAAATGAAATAAAAACCGGTCGATTAGTCTTAACATAACAAATATATAAATGCAAGAATGGAATATATAGCACACCAATACTTGTACAGGACGACAATAATGTAATTTGCTTCAATGAAAGCCTTTAAATAACCTTTTACACAGACATGTATTTGACTAACAGATGTTTAAACGCCATGATCTTTAACTTTAATTCTACAATACAAATTTCGACATGGAAATTGAAGCACATATTGCTTGCATATTCAATCAATGGTATGTAATTGAAAGGGAAAATCTATTTCGAATTTCGTGACACGTGGTCAGGTTTTCGCTTCTCAGAGGTCACAATACCCCCAGCCTCTCGTTCTGAGACTTCCCAATTTTCATCCCATTGCTTACATGTTTTTATGTTTTAGTTACCTTCCATTTGAACACTTTTCGTCAGACACTTGAACTAACTATTAATAGGTATAACTAAACCAATAGTCATGAGCGTATATGTCTTCTCAATCCCACGTACTTGAGGAGGCATGGTCACGATATTGGACAAATTTTATTTTTGTTTTTTTATTATTCAAAATGCTTAAGGAATGCATTTCAAATGATCTAATAAAATTTGAGAGTTGGTCGTTGAGTAATAACCAAGATACGGGGCTCACAATTCTTTGTCATAAAATGAAAAATTGACAATAACAAACTGTCAACCATCTCAAAAATCCATAAAACGAAATAGAAATTCAAAGCAGAAAAACATGGACCTCGATAAATATAGAGGTAGGATCAGGTGCCATGGAGGAGTGGGCATCCTCTGCTGACCGGTCACACCCACCGTGTGCTCTTTGTCGTAATCGGGGAAAAACGGAAAAGTCCATAGACAATTGAGTGATTGATTATGGTCTAACAATAAGTATGGTACATGTCAGTCAGCATGCTACCCAGTGGAAGATTGTATTTGCTGACAAAGTCCTTGTATCGACCATAGAACTTACGAAAAGATGACCTCAAACGAGACTGTTAATAGTCCTGTTTTATCAACTTGTCTGTTGGTAGCTTTACCTCGCCTTAGAAACTGTTCATACGAAGAGAATGTCCTTGTGTATCGAATTAACTGAGAGACAAAAACACCATATGCAGGTGATGAAGGTATATTGCTACATAAGTATGGAAAGTTGACTATAGAAAAATTGAAGTCATCGCGTTTATTATAAATTTTGTTGCTAGGTTACTAGTACCATCAAAGTCCATTTCCAGTAAAATATCCAAAAATGAAACAGTTGAAGCAGACTCAGTGGTATCTTTTACTACAAGTTCACTGGTATATATCGAGTCGACTAAAGTATGGAAGTAACAATTGTAAATTGATAATACGTCGTCAATATACCTGAATGATGAGTGGAAGGCCACAGCGAGTTACTTTTTTTTTCACATACAAATTTTTGTAAAGTTTTGCAAACAAGGCTCGTGTCCTGTTTTTTGTTTACATAGGTTCAAAATGCCAGTAAAAAATCTGTTTCCAGCTGATTTGTGTGTCTTACTAAAGCATTGTAAACCCTAAAATTGGTAAAAAAAAAAATTGACCAAAATCGCGACTATACCCCTTTAACAACCTCTTATGTAGCATGACTTTTTTAAAGCGTATTTTTCTTTCCAATGAAGTCTTCGTGTAAACAAATTCAGCTATCATATAATAAAAAATGTCTTTTGAAAAACCAAAATGGTTTTTCTTTTCACAGGATGAATGACCATCTTTAAGTCCTCCTTAAAGATAGCTTAAAGGTGTTTAAAGGTAGCTTAAAGACGATCTTTAAGCCACCTTTAAGCTACCTTTAAGCTATATGTATTGCTTAAAGGTGGCTTAAAGAAAGCGTAAAGATGGCTTAAAGGCAGCTTAAAGACTATCTTTAAGCCACCTTTAAGCCACCTTTAAGGACAACTTATAGGTCCTTAATGTCCAAACTTCTTTAAGCCACCTTTAAGCCACCTTTAAGCTACCTTTAAGCCACCTTTAAGCCATTAAAAAAATTTTAATTCAATATTGTGCTTAATTTCCAACAAAATGTATTAACTTTATGAAAGAAAAGGTATTAAAACGGTTTTTGTTCTAGAAAGAAAAATGAAAAAAAAAACACCAAAAAAAAAAAACGGCCGCGGTGAGAATTGAACCCGGGACCCTTAGTTTACTAGCATCACCAAACATTTTTTTTTTTTTATCTTTTATTGATATTCAACATAATACACACTGTACATATCAATTCTTAAAAAAGGCAATGTCTAATAAACAATTGAATTTATACAAAAGGACAAGTATTAAAAAATAAATATCAACACACCCTCCGTTTCTTTAACTAGAGGATTTCTGTTCAAAAATAATTTGGAGAAAATATTTCTTCTGTTTTCCTTGATACACAATTGATAATGATTATATGAAATAAATTGTCTTAACATGTATTTACAAAATTTAGTAACATCCACGCGGGCATGTTAAGGCTTCCCGATGCGATATGTAGAAAGTCACTTGTCTGTACTTCATACGATATGACGTCATAATTAACTTTGACGTCACGATCTGCATTCCTGTCGATAGTTCTCAGGGAATGTATCTTAACGTTAAAAGTGAATTATATCAAACCAGTATAATACCGCATGTTTCCTTTATATAGATGTTGCAGTTAATTCTAGACGTACAGAATTCATTCATATTAAAAACCAGTATCAAATAATCGGCAGTTTTAAAGCTTCGTTTTAAGTAAAAGACTATTTATAAACTAGTGGTTTGGAGACTCTCCCTGTTACGTGTAAACAACTGAATGAAGAAATTTTAATGCATGTAAAACCAGCTTGGCGCAGGTGAAAGATCAACACAATTTTAGAATATTTTACGTAAAATTGGTAGAGAATATAAGTACCAATGTGAATCGTGCTGCGAAAACCTACGGATTTACCCCATTTTTTTGTAAATCGCTTTTGATTAGTAAAAATGTGCATTATTTTGATGATTTTGTGGAATGTTTCAACAATATCTTCTATGAACGAAATATCTATTTCTTTCCCAAGCAAGAACTTCAAAGTTTATGACTTAACAAAGGATTTTTCTTAAAAATATGTATGATTTAATGTCATTAATCACCTGCGCCGATGCGTTTTAACTAGATCATTTGCAATATTAGGATTCGCCTTTCAAGTGATTACGAAGTACATATGACGTCACAAAAATGCATCAAATATAATGTTTAACATCGATGTCAATAAATATAACATAGATTTAAAGAAATACTCCCGGTAAAATTATTTTTGCCATGATTCAAATAATATCGTTTTCCAGCCGTATTTTAGCATCGGGACGCCTTAACAATGCTGCGCATCTTCTGTTGACTTTTGATAAACAGTTGTCGTCGTTTGTATATACTTAATCTACATATTGATAAAAAGAAATTAACAAAAAATGTATTTACATTTTTTATACCCGTTGACAATGATGAGAAAAACATCTCATCAAATCTTAAAGTATTGAAAATATTTACATCTACATCTTTGAATAATGTTTCTAAATGATACACAACAAATTTGTTTATAAATTCATGTAGTTCATTACAGCCAATAAATAAATGAATAATATCTTCATTTTGTAATGAGCAAATTGGACAACAATTTGATTCTGTTTTGCCGATTATAAATAATTTTTCATATGTAAATATTGCATTGTGATACATCTTAAAATCTAATTCAATAATTTCAGGTGGTTTATAAGACTCCAATAATGTACCCCATCTTTTGAAAAATACATCAGAATCATCAATATTAAATTTTTCTTTCCAAAAACTATTTGATACAGGATGTTGAAACAATTTGTGTATCAGTAATTTGTAAAATATTTTAACAGTACATGTACTAAAAACTATAGATTGATTTTCATATTTTACACAAAAGTCTGCAAGAAAAGCCATGTTGTGAAACTCCTTTTCTTTTACATATTCTGTCCATTCCCTCGGAATGCTTTCTAAAAGAGTTCTGTAATTTTCCTTCATAGCCAATACATTTACATCAGGGTCATATTCTTGAATAATATCAACAATATAAGAACTTGGTAAAAAACCTGGTATAACTTCATATGCTATATGTTTTACATGTGTAACGCCTGCCTTAATAAAAACATTCCACTTTAACATTTTACCTTTGTTTGTTACTTTTGGATTACAAAAAAGACAAAAATTATACACGTCACTTTCTTTTTGGTTAAATATCACATAATCTTCTATTGCATACCATGCGCTAAACATTTCTTTATAAAACTGAGGTAATGTAGGTAAGTCTTGACTAAACAATCTCAGTAAAAATATTTCTGAATTTGCTCCTAAAGAACATATCTTTGACAGGTGATATTTTAAAATGTGTTTCCACAAAAAATCTTTCGATGTACAAAAATATTTAGCTAGAAATTTAAGTCTAAATGATAACATTTTGAGATAAATATCATTCAACATTAAACCTCCATTATGTTTATCACCAACAATAGTTTTGTAAGACACCAAATGTGCACCATAATTCCACAAAAATTGAATACATTCTTTTTGTATTGAATCTCTTGCCCATTTAGGCATTGATAAAACAGATAACGAATACCACAACTTTGACATCAACATAGTATTTATAACAACTGCCCTTCCTTGAATTGTTAAATCTCTATGTCTCCACAAATTAAGTATTTGTTTAATTTTTTTCACTTTGTCATTCCAATTTAAAACTTCACATTCTTTCTTGTTTCTACCAAAAAATATACCAAGTATTTTCATAATACTTGTTTCAGAAATATCAAAAGTTTTTTCAACTTTATCTTTTAAACAACCTGAACCTATACACATAATTTCAGATTTTTGAGTATTAATTTTTGCACCTGATGCGTTTCCATATAACTCAAAAACTTGTAAAACTTCTGTTATAGAACCTGTATCTGATATTGTCATAGTTGTATCATCAGCGTGTTGAAACATTAAAGCCACCTTGTCAGACATTGGTATAGGTATTCCTTTTATATTTATGTTACTTCTCATTGCATGATACAAAGGTTCTGCTGATAAAACATATAATAAGGCAGATATTGGACAACCCTGTCTGACCGAATTTTTAACTGGAAAATAATTGGTTAAAAAACCATTACATTTGACACTACTAAAAATGTCATGATAAAATATCTTTATCCACCTTTTAAAATAAGGTCCAAAACCAAATGTATCTAAAACATCAAATAAATAATCATGACTTACTCTATCAAAGGCTTTTTCTTGGTCTATTTTAACAATGTAGCCTTCCAGATTATCCATTTCTACTAAATCAATAATGTCTCTAACACTAACAATAGTATCTGCTATATCTTTTCCTAGTATACAACATGTTTGAGCATCTGATATAATATTTGGTAAAACAAATTTTAATCGATTTGCCATAACTCTAGCAATGATCTTATAATCAACATTAAGTAAGCTAATAGGTCTATAATTTTTTAAACATCTTTTTTAATAATTTATTTCTTTATACAATTTAAACAAAATATCACTTAAATATGGCAAAAACATTTTGTAAAATTCAACTGTTAATCCATCTGAGCCTGGACTTTTGTTATTGGACATTTCTTTAACTGCTATTATAATTTCTTCATTGTTAATACAGTTTTCACATAACTCAAAATCATTCTCATCTAATCTTTTATCAACAAATGATAAAAAATGCTCCTTACTTTCTTCTTTAATACTGACAGATGAGTATAATTTTGAGAAAAACTTATATTGAATATCTAGTAACGCTTCTGTATCATTTTTGATTACACCATCATCAACTAATTCTTTAATTGAATTTGATTTTTGTCTAACTTTTTCCAAATTCAAAAAATATTTGGTACATTTATCTGACTCATTGGCCCATTGAGCCTTTGACCTTAACATTGCACCTCTACATTTTTCTAATTGAAACTCTGACAGTTCACATTTCAACGCCTCATATTTTTCAATATCAATTTTTTCTCCATTTGCAATATTCTCAGATAACTTCTTTATTTTGTTTTGTAGAGTAAAATATTCTTTGTTACGTTCTTTCGCCCTTCTTTTACTATAACTCTGAGAATACTTCTTAATTTTGTATTTCAAATTATCCCACCAAACTAGTAGTGATGTATTGTATAATATACAAGCTTTTTCTCTTTCTATGAGTTCTACAATTTTTCCTTTGTATATATCATCATAAAGTAGTAAATTATTTAGAATCCATATTCCAGGACCTCTTTCAACATCATCATTATTGAAATAAAGCACAACCATTGAATGGTCGCTCAAAGTAGTTTCTACATAATAAATATTTCTAACATACTTATTCAAATCCTTAGATGTCAAAATATAGTCTATTCTACTTTGAACTAGTCTATTTTCAATCACCATTTTTCTAGAAAAAACTTTTTCTTTTTTATTTCTATTTCTCCATATATCATCAACACTATGTTTATTCATAAATTCAAACAGTGCATTATAACCTTTGTCATACGTATGGACTGTTTTTCCACAACGATCTATTTCACTAAGCGTGTTATTAAAATCTCCTAATATCATAAGACTGTTAGACATTGGGATTATTTCTGAAATATTCTTAAAAAATGATGATCTATCTGCAACTTTGTTTGGTGCATATACATTTATTATATCAAATGTTTCCTCATTATCTTTATATTTTATGTGTAAAAATCTACCATCAAAACCATTGACAAATTCAACATTTTCTTTTAAATCATTTCTTATCAAAAAAGCTACACCTCTTGCCGAACTATCGTAATTATTGTAAATAATTTCACCATTCCATAAATGTTTATACATATCAATAAATTCATCTTTCCAATGTGTCTCTTGTAAACCAATTATATCATATTTCTTTTCAACAAATAAACTAAATATCATTTTCATTTTGTCAACATTACATAACCCATTACAGTTCCATGAAGTAACTAACATTACAGATATGAGTAATAAAGTTACAATAATTTTATTCATTTTATCTATTCTTTTTGGCCTTTCCTTTCTTCACTTTCTTCTTTCTCTTTGTTTTTCCTTTGATAATGATTTCGTCGTCCTGTTCTGAGGACTCGGAACTTTCTGAATGTTCTCGTACGACCTCGTTTCCTTCCGCGTTATTTTGATCCCGATGGCTATCGGCACTATCAGCGGGTTCACTGATTTTTCCACTATTTTCTTTCACATGTGAATCAATTTCGGGTTCAACTTTCTTTTGTTCATCGTGCGTTTTCCCGATATCATCTTCGGTTGGATTTTCCGGTGTTTCGTTTACTTCCATTTCTGGTTCTGATTCCCTCTCTTGTGCCTCGTCAAGCTGTGCGCCGTTCTCCTTATTCACCTCTTCAACATGGCTGTCATCTCCTGAATCGTGTTCACTAGACCCGCACGAACACTCGTCTCCCCATTCAAGACAATCGTAACACTTTTGCACCGTACATGTTCTAGCGTAGTGTCCTTGTTGTTTACATCTAAAGCAGACGAATTTAGGGCAAGCCCTAAACAGATGATCTTGCGAATAACATAACGAACACACTTTAATTTGCCCATTGTGGATAACCCTGTAGTATTCTTTTCTGAATTTGATTGTGTACGGTAATGACTGCATATTTGGTGGTAATTTTACTCGTACGTATCTCGTTCCATCGGCGATGTTTGTTCCAGGGTAATATCGCCGTTTGATTGGAGATAATATTTCAATGTTCATTGACAGAAGTGTATCTTCAATTTCATGATCTTCAATGTATGCTGGGAGATGTAGAAAACTGACCATTATTGAATTTTGAACAATTTCTCTACATTCATATGTTTTGTCTCCTATTTTTATTCCTTCTAAAAGATACTGAAGAGGGGCCCTACCGTCTAAGGTGATTTCATATAGATTTCCTGATCTTGGGACACACGCGAACATAGATCCAACTCCACAATTTTCATGTACAAACTTGATGATATTATCAGGTTTAATCTGCCCATTATCTAATACATCAACAGTTACTGTGTTTTCACGGCGGTAGTTTCTATTTACCTTGTTTGGGTTGTTATGTGATCCGCCCTCATGGCCGCCACTCGACGTGGCAGGCATCCTGTCCTTTGTTGACACAAAGTCAACACTACTTGCAAATACAGTTCAACAATTCACTTATGTACAATATTGTATATACAGTTATTCAACTTGGCTCCTTTTTAGAAGCTTTACTACTTACATAAGTACACAAACCAACTAACTATCGTCTCCACGAAAACTATCCGTGCACTCTCGGCTGACAGTCTTCTCTTTCTTCTTTTTTTTCTTCTTTCTTGACCCTGAATGAAATCAGGGCTTGAAAAATAAGTCTATAGACTCATTAGATGTTCCTCTCCACGGAAATCTTTAGTAAAAGGCGAAAGATTTAAACGTGGATTGAAAAGAAACCAGAGTAAAAAAAAAAACGGCCGCGGTGAGAATTGAACCCGGGACCCTTAGTTTACTAGCATCACCAAACATCCTCTGCGCCACGGCAACTTACATATTTATAAGTGTTTTTATATCCTATATATCAGTGGATATTGAATCACTGTATTGAATGTGTTTACTTGAAAAGATTTTGACAAACCATTCAGTTTGTAACAATCAATTATATCTAATTTATAAATTACATGCATGCATGTATTTAGAATGAAATACGGAACTTGGTCTTCAGTGAACAAAAATATATTATACCTAAATGGAAACCGTTAGGTTCACTATAGTAGGCTTTCTTAGTTAATAAATTTAAACCGAGTAGATATACGTAATTCATCTAATTTATAGCTATAAAAATGTAAGAAAGAAAATGAAATCATTTCTTTTATTAAATGCATTGATACTATTAGGGTATTTGTTCAATTTCCCGCAATTTCCCGGTTTTCATGATCGCGGCGCCGTTCCAATATGTTTAAATATTTACATGTAATTGTATGTACATGATTTTTAAACTATCAATTCTATAACAAACAAAATTACCAATTACCGGTGACGTATTTACTGCATGTGGCAACTGCAAATGACTTGTACATACAATTGTATGATGTGCCAGGCCGGGTATATTTGACATATTTACCCTTATACATATATTTAAATAATCAACCCCTATTTATGATCACCGGTACATTAATTAATTAGCCTCAAGATTTTACTCTTACATACATGTATCGTTAATTTGTAGACGTAACATATTTAAAACCCAGAGCTAGGAAATAATACTTTGAAAATGAATTACAAATGTAAATTAACTTTTATTCACTAGACTTATCATATACTCGTACATACTAAGATTCAACGCCTTTAGAAACCCTGACGTGCACCTGGGCACACGACACACCTATTGTGTATATCTTGTATATTCTGTGTTAGTTCCAGGGGTTTTCTTAAGTTGGACAAACAATAGACTTTAATTAGATATACACAAACATGCACCTGGGCACACGACACAACTGTTGTGTATATCTTGTATATTCTGTGTTAGTTCCAGGGGTTTTCTTAAGTTGGACAAACAATAGACTCTAATTAGATATACACAAACGAACAAAACTATGTCTAGACAAACAAAGCAGTAATATCCTGCCCGATATAACAAAGGCAGTTGAGAGTCTTTTCATCTTTAACATGTATCTAGCAGATCTAGAGTTAGAAATAATGAAAATTGAAAAAAAAATACAAACCTTAAACCGATTAACAAATTTAATCATGCATTTTTGGTTCATTATCTTTATTTTGTTTAATAACCAGATGAACTGAGAGAGAGAGAGAGAGAGAGAGAGAGAGAGAGAGAGAGAGAGAGAGAGAGAGAGAGAGAGAGAGAGAGAGAGAGAGAGAGATTTTGAGATTTTTTTCACCGATTAATTTATAATAGGAAACAAACATACTTTAATTAGTTTTATGCACATATTAAGATACAGAGACTGCGCTCATACCTACAATAATTTTGAAACCCCCAAAAAATAATAAATAATGTTATAACGGCAATCTGTGTCCATCGGAGCGGTGCTGATGATAGCGATCTGTGTTTAATGGAGCGACGATTAAAACTGCCTGGAACCCCCCCCCCCTTCCTTGGAAATTATATTATCACTCGGATGACCCCCTCCCATCTCTATAAAAGAGCTTTTGCATTTAATATATGTTTTTATTGTTCAGCTTGATCAATATTGACTTAAAGGCCACTTAAAGACAGTGTAAAGGCAGTGTAAAGAGAGCGTAAATGCCACTTAAAGATGCTTAAAGGTGGCTTAAAGGTAGCTTAAAGGTAGCTTAAAGAAGTTTGGACATTAAGGACCTATAAGCACTTGCTTAAAGGTGACTTAAAGGCGGCTTAAAGGTTGTATACCCTTTAAGCTCCTTTAAGTCACCTTTAAGCCACCTTTAAGGACTTGCTTAAAGATGGTTTTTCGCCCTGTGTTTATTTTTGCTTTTTATTCAAAAATAAATTCGTTATGGGCATTTATATTGTTAAAAAAATTACCCCTCCTTCAAATTGTTTCTATTTACATTACATGTAGGATAATAATATGTAAATGTGCATTTAACCTCATATTTTCCGATTTTAATATCACCAATGCTTCAGAAAGGCATTTTTAATAGGCAACCGGAATTTGAGTCCCATTAGTTAGGTTATAAATGAGTTGCAGAGCTTGAAATTCTTCGCTATGTAAACAAAGCGTTTGTTTACATTTTGAACGTTAAAGTAAAAAACTTCAGGTTTAAACTTAAAACGAATGTGTTAAACGTTAGGACTTGTTTATCAATGCCTAAAATGGATAAAAAGATAGTCAAATAAGCTGTAAAAAGATTTTTTAATGGTAAATTGAACCTATATAAACAAAAACAGGACACGAGCCTTGTTTACATGACAAAGAATTGTGAGTCCTGTATCTTGCATGTAACTCTACGAACGACTCTCAAATTTTATTTGATTATTAGAAATGCATTTTTAAAGCATTGTAAATAATATTTCAGTAAAATAGAAGTTGACCAAAATCAGAAACAGGACACGAGCCTTGTTTACATGACAAAGAATTGTTAGCCCTGTATATTGCACGTAACTCTACGAACGACTCTCAAATTTTATTTGATCATTAGAAATGCATTTTTAAAGCAATGTAAATAATAAAAACAGAAAAATAGAATTTGACCAAAATCGTGACCATGCCCCTTTAAAATATCATCTATGAAAACTTTATTTGAAATGAATCCTAATCTTGACCGGAAGTGTTTGAATTTCATTTTTACAAAAGGCAGGCATAACACTGGTAGGCTGATAATGGAGTATTCACCAGTCAATTTGTCGGTACAAAAATGCTACAAATCATCCAATTTACCAAAAAGCTAATTTTAGTCTTAATGATGATTGTTTTCAAATATGTGTAGAAATTGATTCAAGGAAATTGCAATTTCTCTCAAAATATTACGTAACAGATTTCAACCTACTATTTTTGGGGGGAAATCAAAATAAAGAAAAGGGGTTTGCATGAAAGGTTATTTCTAGACAATGTGATGCTTTTATCATACATGATGTTTGATATTTTAAACGACTTGACCCTGCAATTATATAAAAAAAAAGTTGTAAAAGTTATAACAAGATAAGTTTGAAAATGTAGTCTTCTTGAAAATCATTAAAAGTGAATATAAGCACTAATCTTTTATGTATTGAATACAGTAGTGTCAACGTTACTAGCCACTCGTGTTTATAGTTCGTGTACCGTGGTTGATCGTTCGTTCGACAATTTTACCTTATGTTACCATGGCAACATGACCACATATTTGAAGCAAGAAACAAACCGGGTTAGAATTGTTAAGTCATCAAAGTCAAACTGTAAAGTATGAAGAAAATCTGTGACTTTGCGTGGCCACCAAATTTGATTCTTCTTAGAACTTCTCTCGAAATATATATATATATATATATATATATATATATATATATATATATATATATATATATATATATATATATATATATATATATATATTATCCAAATGAGAGTTCATCTACAATATTTTTTTTCTAATAAATGTCAAATGTTACTAATTTACTATTTGCAGATAACTAGTATATTGGAAAATAAACAAATTTAAACATAAAAAAGTTTTACCTTTGTCACGGTAGTCTTTAAATTCGTGTTTGAAAAATATTTGTCCAAAATATTGGTCATATATTGCTTATTTACTAATTGCCGAAAATATTTTTTTTTTGGGGGGGGGGGGATTTTCTTCTTTAAGTAATGTTTTTTTCTTTATATCTAAGGGGAGAGGTTAGAGTACATCAGTACGAATTAAACACAAATTTAAATTGTAAATAGATTGAACATTCCAGTGCAACTTAGTTAAAGTATATAAAACATGACAGACGAAAATCAAACTTCATTTTTAGAGAAAAGTTCAAAAGCCAAGGGTTTTGTTTTTCATAAAGATGTAGAATTGCAGACAGATGAAAAATTATTCTTGGAAAATTATTACGGATATTGCCATTTACCTTCCAAAGATAATAACTCTCATTAAAGTACAATTGTGACACTCTAGGACTTGCCACGTTTTATGGACACATGGACAAATATATAATCTACACTAGGCATTTACTTAATCACCAGTGCTTTGACAACCTCCAACGATGAAGTTGGTATTCTTATTTTGCATTGTCTCTACAACAATAGGACTCAGTGAGGGCTTCCAAGGGGGTAAGAATTTCAATTGATAACTGGTAAAATAGGATAACCTACTTCGGCCGTCTTTTCTGATTCAGGATTAAACATTTTGATGTTTAGAGAATTGTTTAAAAACTGATTAATGCCAGTAAGATATACTTTATTCTTAGATTAAAAAAAACTATCGACAAAATATGATTACACTCATACAGGATTTTGTTCCATCAAAAATGTTTGGGAGCGTTTCAAAGCAAATATCCGCAGATACAATATTGACTTGAATGAAATATTTATTACTCAGAATAGGGGGTCATATATGTAGTAACAGAATATTTTTGATTAAAAATGTTTAAATTCTCTTGAAATAACTTGTCAGAGTAAATACATACTAACTTTGGTGCCAACAAAAATTGCTGTATTTTATGTAGTTTGGGTAAAACTTGCTCTTTGTACCTTTCTACTCTAGCACATGATATTCAATATACATTTATATATCCTGAAACAGATCTGGAAAAAAAGAATAAAAGAATTAACGAACTTAGCAAAATAATTGGTAACGGTAGTGATAAAAAACTTGACAAAGTATGTTTGCTAATATTTCTTATATATTGGTTTTGACCGTCAACCTAACATGCAGTGTCCTGTTACATGTATGTAAAGCAAACATTTTGGTAAAGTAAAAAATCAGGTCTAATTTTCGCTTTTGCATTTGTTCTCATATGTATGTACAATAGTTCAAATTCATTTACAAGCTAACGGTAAAAAAGAATTGTTTGCACATAAGAGGAATGTGTCTTTATTGCGGAAATAAATGTTTTAAGTGTAAATAAACTTATAAAAGTTGGTTAACCACATTTTTAATATGTCATATATTAATGATTTTTCTCTTGTCTATATCTTGAAAAGGAAATCTCTTGGACAGTATTCTTCAAACTAACGAAAAACCTAGCAATGATGACCCTCTGGAAAAGGTATTTTATTACTACTTCATTATGATAATAAAATTTATTTCATTTTATTGTTTAATACACATGACGATAACAGTTGATCATATCACAAAAATAAAATCATAAACAATTGCAAAGTAAAATGAATTGTACTGTATTTTAAAAATGTTTTTAATAAAATATTTTCCGAAAAAAACAATCTACACAAGTTCGTATTTGGATGTTGTTGACCGCAGCTTTAATAATTGTTTTAATGACAAATGTCAGACAAGCAATCAATGGACGCCATACATCTAAATTGGTAACGGGCGTTACGGCACTGCGCTTTCTTGGGTAATCTATAGCAAGGCGTTACAATATGTACTGTTCGACTCCTAAGGTACTTAACGAGTCAGCGGTGATATCAATGTAATTGCCTAGTAGGGGATTCCTTAACGGGGCTACGTCCTGTTATACAGAACAGGTAAGTCAATCATATCAAGTAAAGCCAAAAAAAAAAAACACCCGTAATACCGAGCAAGGTATGAGCTTACTGTTTACAGATTCTCACACAATCTTCTAGTGTCATCCTAAGCAAGCTTGTATGGCCTCCTAGAGCAGCGATAGCGAGCCACTATATGATTGACCAAACATGTAAAGTACATGATAATCAAAAATTTTATAATCATATAATGACAAATAATGTCTCAGTTTGCTTGTCTGACATTTCCGCCATTTAGAGATGTTTATTAATCTCTGTCGCACAAGGAATGAACTTTTGGAGGAAATTAGAGCTGCTTTTATGGCAGATTGTAGCGTTTGGTACATGCATACTGGTATTCGCATTTCCTACAGTACCGATCAGACCCAACCTATCAGAAAGTAAACCGCAACTAAACCATGGGTTTACCACGGGTTTACTAGAGTGGACTCACTTACTATAGTAACCCCAGAGTGACCCAAAGTAAACCCAGGGTGGACACAGAGAGTAAACCCCGATCAGAAGTACTCCCCTGAAAACAGACGCTAAATGTGGATTCGGAATACATAAGGGGCGGGAATTACAGGCAGTAGGATTGTAAGATATTTTGGGGTCTGTTTCACACTTCAGTGTGTATAGTTGACCAAAAAAGCAATTTCCAAGTAAACCTAAAGTAACCCCGAGTAAACCCAAAGTAAACCCTTAGTGGACCCAAATTTTAAAAAGTAAACCCAAAGTAAACCCCAAAAAATAAACCCAGGGTTTAGTTTGGGGGTTTACTCTGGTGTTAGGTGGGGTCTGATTGGTAGTGTACATGCGACAAATGCACTCCGTCAACGCGTTATAGACCCTCCTCCGAAAATTCTATATTAGGATGATTTACAACTTCACCATAAACAGATGCGACCGCCCTTTGACCAGTGGCATTAATTTTTTCTGTTTTTGCTCCGTTTCTGCTCGTCGAAGCGCATTTAACTCCTCATTTATCCAATTACGGCTTTGGAGTATATCAGACCATACTAGTATATATATATATATATATATATATATATATATATATATATATATATATATATATATATATATAAAGCACTGATAGAATCAACAACACTAGGCATCTTTAAAGTGTCGGATCTAATATATAGATACTAAGCCAGTAAACTGAATATAAAAAGCTCCTTTATTCTTCATCATCCCTCTAGAAATTTTTTAACGATGAAATAGTCCAAAGGATCACCCCATTTGTCTCAGTTTGTGTAACAAATACCTGCGATATACGTTGAGACCGCGGAGCCTTTGCTAGAATGATATACGATATATAGTAGAAAACGTTCTGAGAGGACTGGTCATTTTTCATGTAGATTATTGCATGATTATGCAATTTTTCAAATAATTTAAAGCTTGAAAATGTACAGCTTTGGTTTCGCTGAAATGCTTGCATCTAATAATCGAGTGATTTTGTCTCAAAAATATACCACAGCGTCGCTGGGAATGGTGTCGGCTGACAATCTGCGTCCGCGACCAGATTGTGAAATCGCTTAAACTTGCAAATGTATCAAACTGTCTGTCAACGAGTTCCGCCACCACACACTTGCTGAGTTATAAAAACAGTTTAACTGCAAGCATTTTAGAACAAATTTCCGTAATAAAATCGTGACTAAATCTGATTTTGATGTCATTGAATTTACAATATCCACCACTAAGTGGAGTATTGCAGACGGTAGTTAGTGTTCTTCTTCAACCAGTACTCAATTGGTTGATACCTCTTACCTCTGGGTTTGTTCTTGCTCTTGAATGGGTCAAACTGGCCTTAGCATTTTCCCTTTTGGCATAACTAAGTTTTTATTGGAGGCTTAAACTTGAAGAGGCATGGTCACAATTTTGGTCAAAAATTATTTTCCCGATTTTAATGTTTATAGTGCTTCAGTAAGTCATTTTGAATAGGCAACCATAATTTAAGTGTCATTCGTAGAGATATAAGCGAGTTACGGAGCTTACAATTCGTTACTATGTAAACAAAGCTTGTGTTTACATTTTGAACGTTGAAGTGAAAACTCCAGTTTTAGACCTAAAATGAATGTGGAAAACGTTAAGATCTGTTTCTTTATGCTTAAAATGAATGAGAAGATTGAAATATCAGCTTGAAAAAGAACTTTTCCGGTATATTGTACTAATGTAAACAAAAACAGGGCACGAGCCTTGTTTACATGACAAAGAATTGTGAGTCGTGTATCTTGCTTATAACTTCACTACTGACTCTCCAATTTTATTTGGTCATTGGAGATGCATTCCTAAATAATTGTTAATAATAATAACAGAAAAAAAGAATTTGACCAAAAATCATGACATGGTCACAATTTTTGTAAAAAATTATTTTCCCGATCTTAAGGTTTATAATGTTTCACTAAGGCAGTTTCAATAGTCGACCAAAAATTGAGTGCCATGGTTTAGTTATGAGCGAGTTTCAGAGCTTACATTTATTTGTTATGTAAACAAAGCTTGTGTTTACGTTCTGAATGTTGAAGTAGAAAATTCAGTTTTAGACCTTAAATAAATATGATAAACGTTAGGAACTCTTTATGTATGCCTAAAATAAAAAAAGAAGACTGACAAATCAACTTGAAAAATTTTTTTTTACTGATATATTGAACCTATTTAAAAAAAAAAAAGAAAAGAAAAGGGGCCTTGTTTTAATGACAACAAATTGTGAGTCCTTTATTGTGAGCCCTATATCTTGCTTATAACTCTACAACTTGCATTTTTTTCACTAGATCACAGGAAATGCATTCCTAAAACGTTGTAAATAAGAAATACAGAAAAATGGAGTTTGACAAAAATCGTTACCATGACCATGCCCCTTTAAAACAATTGTGCAAATACCCGTGAATTGTTCTCGTATTTTTCGAAAATCAGTTAAATGCATTTAATTTGCAATTTCATTAAACGATCTTAATCATTGACAAAATAGTTTTTTTTTAAATCTAAGATTCTATATGTCCTGCTTGTTTATTTTTTAGAGTTTATATTAGTTTTGTTTTTTTAAATTAAAATAATTTGCTTTAACTTACAAGGAATTAAAATGAAATGTAAACATTTTTAGGACCTTGACCCCGATTCGGATTTAGAGAATGATGCCGAAAAACAGAGTGTAGATACAAAGAATGGAAAATTCAAAGTAAGCTGGTTTATGCAATATCTTAATTTAGTCTAAATTATTATTTAAAGTGATTGAACTTTTTAAAAAAGGCTCTGTATAAATATATAGGAAAATATTCAAATATTAAAAGTTATATAAATGACATTTTCCTTTGCTTAAATAATATATATTTTAAAAAAAACTGAATGCAATCATAATAATTGTGACATTGCCAATTACCACTTTCAGGGGTTTTTATTGTTCTGCGCATATAGACTAATATATAAAATCAACTACTTTTGCAACATTGTGGGTCTTTTTCTCTTTTTTTCTAAATAATATCACATTTCTTCTATTAATAGCCAAAGAACATTCATCCTGAGTTGAAGAAATATCTACAAAATCAGAAATACGACCACCATATTCTGAACTTCCCAAAAGGCCTGGTATTAGCCATAGGCTTATGATATTCATTATGATGGTGTAACTGTCTATAGCGTAAAATATTCGCCCTGTTTTAATTTCGGCCCGGTGCTTTCGCCCTCATTGTCAGAAGGCGAGATTAAGACTGGGCGATTTCATAACAATTTTAAAATATAATGTATATTTTTTAAAAAGTCACTCTGGGATATTTTAAGACCGTCAAAGGACCAGAAAAACATGGCGAAATTAACCCTTTATACAGTACATCAATCAATGCAATTTTATTATCAATAGTATGTACATATCTAAACATCAAATGAAATGAAATGAAAGCGCTGATGTTTTAAAATTAATGCTGCCTTTTTCATTTTTATTTTTCAATATTTGTTATCGGACCGGTAATAGTTCTATTTTTTAAAGATGTATATAAAAATATATATCTTCTACGTGTGCTTTTAATTTTTTTAGCCACACCCGGAAGAAAAACAAAGCACCCCTCTCTCTAAGAGAAATTTTAAAGAAGACTCTCCATTATTGTGGCAAAATGGAGTTATTCCATACGTAATAGACTATGCTTCTTTCGGTTAGTATTCAGTAAAAGTAGGGGACGTTTTTTATGATATTATGATGGTAGAAGTTAAGGGAGATGTTTGGCCATCTTTTACAAATGTGAACCAAAAATGTAAAAATATATTAACCTGACATTTTTATGCCAAGGACCGAACAAAGCTGTTGTTGAACGATAAAAAAGAACATGAAGTTTTAAATGGTTTTTTATATAACATGTACACACAATTAAAAAAGCAATGCCTTTTGAATAAATTCAATATTGATTATCAATTATGAAATCAAATAAAAGGTTAATATCCAATGCTTTCAAAACATAACATTTTTATATCTGTAGATTCCTCTGATGCAAGCAGACTGTATAATTTAATCTACTGGGCTGTAGAGATCATTCACAATTCATCGTGTGTCACATGGAAGCCGAGGGAGAACGAACAAGAATATGTCAGGATTTTCAATGGAGAAGAGTAATGATTTTTCATTATCATTTAAAAAACATTTTATTTTGTATTTGAACATAATACAACTGGACAACAGCTAGGCACTCTGTTTAGATTTTTTTGATAGAAAAAGGCACGTACCAGAATATTTAGACGAAAACAATTTGTAGATGGTAAATTAGTCCTTAAAGTCTGGAGACTACTGAATTAAAAATATGCAACCCTTCTTCGAAAAGTATGAAATTTATATGTTAAAAGTTTTATCATTCTATTTATAGAACAATTCATTGTGCAAAGTGAAATGAAAACGTTGAGGCTCAATGCAAATATCGTTACGAATTCTAAAACCAAAAGATTTGACTTTTTTTTTGTTATTTTGAATCTTAATATTTTTCCCTTCATGAAAAAAAATCATATTTACCACCACTTTGTAAAATTACATTATAGTTTTTCTAAGGAGAATTTTGTAGATTTACATCTAGATTATGTTTTAATATCGAATGGATAAGTCAAACGTATATTTTTGATTGCAACTATATATACTAGCTGAAAAAAGAAACTGTGCATTATTTGATATATGAAACAACATTTTAAAATTACAATTAACAAATTCATTTTTTGTAATACTTCTAACATTTATTTGTAACAACATCTCAAAATACATTAATGTCAACGCCGAAAAACGTCAAAATCAGCACAACAGAAAGTCACTGTTATTTGAAATTGAATTAACTAAATCAATAACGCGTGTGACCACCATTTGCGTTCACGCATGCTTGACAGCGAAGCCTCATTGATGCCACTAAAGTGTTCAGAAATGCTTGAGGGATGTTGTTCCAGATGTTGGTTAAAGCCTGGCCTAAATCAGCCAATGGCACTAGCTGATTTAGTAAACGGCGTAAACGTCTTTCCATTTCATCCCAAACGTGCTCGATCGGCGCCAAATCGGGGGAAACAGCTGGCCAAGGCAAGACATCGATATTCTGTTGAACAAACAAGTCCCTGACTACACGTGCAACGTGTGGTCTTGCGGTGTCTTGGCGCAGAGTGATATGATTTTGATGTCTCTGTATGATGTGTATCACATGACGCTGAATAATTTCCTCTCGATAGAGTACACCGGTGAGATGTCCATTGACAATTTTTAGAGGGGTCCTTCCCCGTGCTGGTATTCCACCCCACACCATAACGCTACCTCCACCAAATTGTCGACGTTGCACAACACAAGCGTCCTGGTAACGCTCCCCAACGCGACGATAAACCCCACAACGGCCGTCACTGCTATCCAAATGAAATCTGAATTCGTCAGTGAAAAGAATATTGGACCAGTTCTGAATCGCAGATGTCGTGTGCACCACGCTAGTCTGGCGACAAGATGACGTTGAAGCAGTACTGGGCGCACCGCTGGACGTCTTGGTCTGATGTTTTGCTCGCGCAGATGATTACGCACAGTTCTTGGACTAATTGGTCAAAGCCCTAGAATGCTACTGGCAGTCAAACTTGCTGTCTGGAAACGAATTCTCAGATGCACAAGTCTACTGAGGTTGTCCTGTTGACTTGACGTCACACGAGGTCGCCCAGAGCGCGGTCGATCCTAGGTGTTGCCAGATTGTTGAAAACGTCTCCATTATGACTGGATGGTTTCCGATGAACTCCGAAGTGTCTTGCTACAGTATTTTGTGCCATTCCAGCTTGCAGTATCCCACCAGCATGATTACGTTGGTTTTCGTTGAATCGTGACATGACATAGGGGTAAATTTTGTTGAAACTAAAGTTGTTTCCTTAACAAAAAAGTTTAAACAAATCCTTTACAGTTCTTATTCCAAACAGTATTGGCCCGTAAAACTCGTGCGTACAAATTCTTCAATAAACAACAGGTGCTCACTAACCATGAAAAAATCCGTGCACCCGAACTGTTACCATACGATATTGTCAAAAACAATACCATAATCGATTGTTGAAATTTTATAAATGCAAACAATAGATATGGAAAAACTATACTAAATTTTATAATGCACAGTTTCTTTTTTCCGCTAGTATACTTATGTTTATGTACTATGCATAAACTCTGATATGTATGTATATGAAAGTTAAAAAAATAATGGTCTAAAGACTAATTTGCCTTAAATATTTGGTGTAAAAAAAACTTACTTAATTTTTGAAGCGCTTCAAAAGCGATACTTCTTTTCAGTTGTTCTTCAGTTGTTGGGAAAAGTGGAGATATAAGCGAACTAACCTCTGGGCAAACGCTGTCTCTGAACAGCTTAAACTGTCTTTATGTAAGTGGTATGAAAAAAATATATGATAAAACACTATGTAATCTTAAAGTATAATTGAGCATTATATTTATATGTCAGAGGTAAACCATACGAAAACATGAAAACAAAGACTGGTTTCTTTATAGTTTATAATATATTTATTTGTTACATGTAGAGATAATCCATATATATATATATATATATATATACATATATATATATATATATATATATATATATATATATATATATATATATATATATATATATATGTAAACATTGTATGGGATCTCTAAATAGTTCATAATTATGTTTATATGTTACAGGTGGAGATAAACTATAAACATATTGAAGAAAAAACATTTTTATGTGACTCTAAATAGCTCATAATTATTATTGAATGTTGAAAATGGACCATAGTATTGGACTTTAAATCGTCCATAATTATGATTTAAAAATTAGTAAAAAAAAAAAAAAATCAAAAAAATGAAAACATAGTATGTACACTTTAGATAGTTTATAATTATGATTATTTGTTACATGAAGAGATAAATCATTTAAAATATGAAAACATAATATGTACTCTCTAAATAGTTATAATTATGTTTATATGTTAGAGGTTAACCATAAAAAATATTAAAACATAGCATGTAGTCTCTTAACAATCATTGTGTCTATATGTAAGCGGTAACAAAAAAAATACGTGTATGAAAATGGTCTTTTGATATGATTTTGCATATCAATCGATAATTAATGTTCTAAGAGGGTTGGTTGGTCTTTGATTAAGTTGGAATATATTAATTTCCTTTGAAAGAATATCTTTGTGTAGCAATATATTACTTTTTCAAAAGTGACAATTTAGCCACCTTAGGAATATCTAATCATTGAATAACATGTAGCTTACTACTTCTAGTGAAGTCATTTGAAATTGGATTTCGTAATAATTTTTTATTTTCTTTTAAACAAAACGTCATACATTGTCGTACATTTTCAGCTGGACGTAGTTATTCACGAAATGTTACATGCTATGGGAGGTGACCATGAACAAACTAGAGGAGATAGAAATAGACATGTGAAATTTAATTGGGATAATATGATTGAAAAAAATGCTTATAACAATTTCTTACAACCGACAAAGAATGATGCTCCATATGACCTCTCATCGATTATGCAATACGGACTTTGGGTGAGGATATGTACTTAATTATCAAATGAAATTAATTGATATATGTTTAGAAAATAAACTATAACAGCAAACGAATTATTTTTTAACTAGTGATACAATTAATATCGGTGACGATTGGTAATAAATAATATTTAAACCTCTCCCATTCAAGAGATACTGTGGAATCATTAAATTTCGTGGGGGCCAATTTTCGTGGATTGCTTAAATTTAACAGGTTCATAGGGACGTAATTTCGTGTATTCACTGAAACCTACAAAGGAAATATGACTTTTTTATCCTAATTTATTAATTCGTGGAGGATGTTAATTCCTGGTTGAGAGGTACCCACGAATTCCACGAAAATTGAGCCACCACGAAATCTAATGATTCCAAAGTATATTAAATTCTTTGGGTTTCCAGAAAGCCTTATATGTAATTATTAATGTCATATTGTGTAAAAGAAGCAAAAGTGCAACAGAAGAATATATATCAGTCTTTTTTAAACTGCTTTAACGCATCACAGTGAAAAACCTTATTAATCATTTGATTTTCTTAAGCGTATTTTATGGTTTAGATTAATTTAATTTCTTTTTGTCTTGGTCAATATTTAGAGGATTGTATGGTCGCGACCATTTTACGACTACGTTTATATTATCATTCCTTTGAGACAAGAGTTCTGTATAACGATTTAGGAATGAATTCCAATTTATTACCCTTACACTTCTTTTCAAAATAAAGGATCTTTATAGCATCAAACAACAGAAGTACATATATTTATATACTGTGGAATCATTTAAATTCGTGGGGTCAATTTTCGTGGATTGTGGGATTTTTGCTTATTCGTGGGGATGTCATTTCGTGGATTTGTCGGTTTTTAGTATTAGTAAGATAACAAACTCTTTGTTTTCGTCGAGGATGTAAATTCGTGGGGGAGGGTTTCCCACGAATACCACGAAAATTGAGCCACCACAATTTTTTTTGATTCCACAGAATAGTCATTATTATGTATATTTTATACCAAAACTTTCAACAAAAATTGATTAATCAGACACTTTAATGTAAATTTACAGTAAAAAATGTAAGCCTTTATGTAAATATCATAAACGATGGTTTTGCCATTATATCAATAGATTGTTATTTAGTTTAAAACATGTACAAACAAATATTTTGACTTTAACTGTTCTGCTTGTGACAAGCTTCCGTAATAGCTAATTTGCATTTTGATATTATTTTGTCATGAATCTTGAAGGACTTCAGTAAGAACAAAGAAAAGGTAATGGAATTAATCAACCCTGATCTGGAGTACCTTGTGACAGAGAGTGGAAAGACCCTGACTATTTACGATATAGCAGAAATAAACGACGCCTATCATTGCACAGGTAATGCTTACTTAATATATACTTTGTGTTATTTATATATCGTCGTTAAGAGGGCCAGAGAGTTGTGATCAATTTTATTCTATATTAATTTCTTTTAAAAGAAGAGCTTTGTATGAAGATTTGGAGAAACATTCAGATTTTTAAATCTTAAATATTGAAGTTTTGATTTCAAAATTGATTCGCTTTAAGTTAGTATCAGCAACATTAAAATTGATAGTTTGAATTATTTGTTTGTAAGGGATCGTTCTGTTTGTTTTTTTTTGTCCTAAAATGTTTGTTTTCTTGGGGTTGTTTTGTTTTGCTTTAATTTGTTGAATTGTTAAAACGACTGGCGATTATGTTGAAATATTGTTTTATAATTAATTCTTATTATTTCAGCAAGTTGCACCAATGTGTGTAAAAATGGCGGTGTTCTTAAACAGTCCAACTCAGTCTGTAGCTGTGCTTGTCCCTCTGGACTCAAAGGGTCAGACTGCTCCCAGTTAGACACTAGTCCAGGTTAGTTATCAAAAAACAAATTAAGAATGATAAATCAAAACACTATATTTGGATATCAATGTGGGTCGAGCTAAGAGGTCTTTATGGTCATGGCCATTTTATTACATGTACGTACTATTTTTATCTCCTTGAGAAGAAGATATAGAGAGAAAATCAAATTTTAAAGCCAAATTCTGCCGATTTTTTCTTCACTTCATCATAGTTTGAAGCTTAAAAATCATATCTAAACATTTATGGACGAGGAATAATTTATTAACGACCTATCTTCCTTAATCAAAGTCTGCAAAGCATGTGCCTATTTAAAAACGATTGAATCAGGTACCAGCCAAGCTCATGTACACTTTGTATCTAGATATGTAGGCTTTTTCATTCCATTTCCATTCATTTCCAACGGAAGACCTTAGAGTGATTATAATGTTTCTTCTTCTTATTATTTTTGTTTTCTTTTTTTTTTGTCTATAAAATTTCTCAGAGATGGCTGGATAAATTTTCAGGACTGATAGACAACGATCATATCTCCAGGCGTTTTTTTTTTATTTTTTCAAAATTCACTTCCTGTCGTCCGTTTCCTGTCCAACGGCAAAAAGCTTTGGACAATGAGATCTTAAAAACAATAAAGACTTGAACATCCAAAATTTGAGGGATGATAGACCTATAGCTGTAGATGTGTTTTATTTTTATTTTATTTTTGTTCGTCGTAACTTCCGGTCTTCACCGGAAGCTCTTTAAAAACTATACTTTTAGGCATTTAATATAATTCATAGAGAATTTAAATATAAGTATAAATGCTTACATATGTCATCTATCCGATGTTAACCTAACATAAAAATTCTACTTTCGGTGAGATATCTCAAATATCTCAGGTAGCCTTTTTAAAACAAATGTTTGAACCGCGAGATCTCAAAAACTGTAAGTGATCAAGACGCGAAACTTTCATGAATAATAGACATTTGATTGAAGATGTGTTTAACTGTTTTCATTTTGTCAACTGTCACTTCCGGTCCACACCGGCAGAGTTCAAATAAATCAAGTTGTTTAAAAGTTTAACTGTTTTTTGTTGACAACTTTAGATACAGTGATAGACAATTAAGTCCTGTTGTCTAATGTTCAAAGAAATACTAACTTTTATTTTCATTGAGCACTTCTGTTTGTCCGTTTCCTGTCCCGAGACAAAAAAAACCTTGAGTCCTTGAGTTCTCAAAAACGATAATGACTTGAACAATCAAGCTTTGTAGGATGATAGACCTATGTAAAAAGATGTGTTTACATTATTTTGTTTTGTTCGGCGTAACTCTCAGTCGTCACCGGAAGCACTTCAAAATTATTTTTTTTCTTATTTCATTTATTTTAAATGGAATGAATATATCATTATAAAATCTTTTATGTGTCATATATACAATGTTAAATAAGCAAACAATTTCAACTTCCGGTGAGATATCTCAAATAGCTTTCCTTTTTACAAATTTGATGCCCACGAGATTTTAGTCACTGTAAGTGATTGCGTCACTAAGCTTTCATGAATAATAGACATTTGATTGAAGATGTGTTTAACAGGTTTTATTTTGTCAACCTTCACTTCACTGTAAGGGTTAAAACATACCATGATTTTCACACGTTTAACTTACTTTTTTAAGTGTTTCATCTAGCACGATCAACAGTGATGTACACTTGGCAAATTTCGAGAAATATCAGCTATTGTTTTATCAATCACTTCCGTTCGTCCGTTGCCGGTCCAGAGAGAAAAAATATAGTTTCAACGAGATCTCAGATTTTGGCAAAGACGTGAACAACCAAACTTTGAGGAAAGATTGACTTATTATTATACAAATGTTTAACTTGCGTGTTTGGTTCGGCGCTACCTGCGGTCGGCACAGAAATTACTTCAAAAATTGATCTCTTTTTCATTCTTGTTGTTTTGTACATGAAAGTAATTTTATAATGTTTGGATATTTCATTCACAATAATAATCATATACACTATTTTTTCTACGTCAGAGAAGCAATTTCTTACAATTCAATCGATACATGTATATCATAACGGAAGACCTTTTTGTTGCTTTTGCAACAAGAGTCTAGTTATAAATTAATATATTGTTCTTCAAATTATTAACTGTATGATTTAATTGGTAAATACATATTTGTTTTCATGGAGAATCTGTACAGGGTTGTCTTATTTTTTTTTTAATTCAAAATTATGCCAGTAGTTTATTTCTGCCGCCATGTTACATCATTTCACAGGTTGCGGTGGTTTCATCAACCTGTCAGAGGGACAAACCTCAGCACTTAGTCTTATTAACTACGTCTCCTCTGGTCTAACCTGTACCTGGTTGATGAAGGTATGATTGTATCATTGAAAAACTATTATCAAATTATTCAGTTGACAAAATAATGTGATATCTGTTGATTTTGTAATCAAATGGCCCCTTTCAGTTGTTTTGTTCTTAAATCAATATTGTAATCGGCTTCGGTGATCATAGCTAGGTGTGTCCATATGAGGCATCGGGAAAATCGCTTGTATTAATATTTACATGTAAATTTTCAATTACATGTAGATTACCAAAAAAAATTAATTACCAAAAAAAATAAAACATTTATTCAGTAACATAATATTTCGAATCATGTTTTTCTTTACATGCGTTAGAATTTTAATCTGAAGTACATTTCGCCCACTAAGAGTGAAGTTTATTCATTTCGTGCTATTCCGGAACGCAACAAAACGTTACGATATATCTTATTTATGCAATGCTTTCGGCTTATATTTACATGAAACTGACCAATGATATCACATGCCGATCATTCCTTCAAAAGAAATACTACTTGTTTTCTTTCTTTGCCATTTTCATTACTATTGTGTAAAAAAAATCATGAGCAAAATTAAATAAATATGTATTTTAAAACTTAATTATTGTCATTGTAATTTTGCAATTGTCACTAAATAGAAGACTAGTAAATTTTGATGAGTTTTTGCAAAACAAGATTTCGGTATAAAAATGTAAAAAAAAAAAAAAAAAATATTTTTAGATTTTATTTAGTTTTGGTATACAAAAAAAATCATCGATACGATTATCAAGCATATAGGTTTGGAGTGCATTTGAGAATTCAATTATTTACAAACGTTATAGTATCCCTATAGGGGGTTTTTGAAACCTGTCAGTATTTTGTTGATAAAAGTTAATTTTTTCAAATATTGGTATATTTCACACACAAAAATACATTTGAAAAATTGTGGTTTAGGTAAAATCTATAAAAGGCCTAGCGTTAACGCTCTAACCCTTTGCTATACCAATAATTGGAAAGAAAAAATATCACAAAATTTTACTTGGATATATTGTCTACTCGATAGGAAGTATCTCACAATTGATATTAGGGAGATCCTTACTACCTTAATCATATACATTACACAATATTTTATAGGGTACACCTGGAACAAGAATTAAAGCAAAAATAAACGCCATGAAACTGCCTTACAGTTCACATTACGACTGTTATCATTGGCTCGAGTTTAAAGACAATCTGATTGGACAATCCGGAAAAGAGTAAGCCAATCAAAATTTTGCAGCGCTACAGTGCTTCAGTGCACTCTTAGACAAAATACGAAGTAATTCTTATTTGGACGTTGATTGCCTTCCAAAATTTAAATAACAAAGAATAAGGTTAGGGAGACTTTAAAAAACTACTTAAACTAACAAAGGTTGTAGTCAAAAACTGTTTGATATAATTTCTATTTGACAAAATACCGAGAAGAAAATAACAAATGAAATTTCAAATTTTGGCGCATCGTTCGATTTTTAGGGAATGTGGGGACGTCGGTGGCGCCGAGTTTGTGAAGAGTCTGTATGGAGACCCGTCCATGATGATGATACGATTCAATAGTGCCAAGCACAGTGACAAGACACCAGGACTAGGCTTTAATGTCACAGTGGAAGCATACCGTTCAGGTATACGTTAAGAACCCATTACGATTTATTTCACAATAGTTCACTTTTATTGAATTAATATATTTGTTATTCAAAAAAAAATATCACAGTTTGGTGGCAAGTCAAAAGTTACTACCTGTGATGGGCGATATTAAAAATGTATAGGAAAAAATTAAGGTTAAAAGCTAAAATACATGAGTGTTTCTTACTTGAGTAATAATTTAATAGTTAAACAACCCATATCATAAAACATAAGAAGGATATGATTGGCAATTATTTTACAAGTAGTCACCTACCAAAAAGTAATCATAATGATACCAAATAACAAATTTTTTATAAAAACAATCAACAATGATTTTAATTTTTTCATCTTATTTACTTCCACCGAATTGAAACATTTGTTGATGATAAGTCAAAAGTATTGTTGCAAAACGATGCCCAAATGTAATAAATTCTTACCCTTAAGGTCAAGATCTAGTAAATGAAAGGTGCCTACAGTTTTACTAAATTCAAGATATAACTTCTTTTAATGATGCTTCATGACAATATCTTTGTTTCATAGGGTGTACCGGGGCTTAATTTTTTGGTAAACACAATGATTTTCTATGAAATATGAAGAATAAAAGTAACAAATCTCGGAGTTTTGTCCATTTTTGACTAATGAAATATATCTAGAATGCCTACAGTCTCTCCAAAAACGGCATTTAACAAGCTCTTAACCTCCTCTTTAAAATGATGCCAAATAGAATATAGGTACCGGGATTACTTTTCCCGTGGTTAAATATAGAATGTCAAATATTGTTGTTTTTTTTCTACATAATTCCTTTAAAGTCGTAAAAATACAGGAAAAGATTCATCAAATCAATTATGACGTCATAATGGTTCTAGCAACAAAACGACAGTCTGGAATCATTTACTAGATCTTGACCTTAAGATATTTTTAGAAAGGCCGATATTTTGGTAGGACCGTATTTATCTCTGAAATAAACATTTTATATTAATGAAGGTTGCATCGGTTTTCCTTGCAAAAACGGAGGAAAATGCACTGAAACTGAAAATGCTGGTTTTGTTTGCACATGCGCGGAAGACTGGTCTGGTTCAACCTGTGATTTTCTCGGAGGTAAAATATACAAATCACATCCAATATTCTTGCCGTGATTATATTTTTATCACTTCTATTTTTATTTTTATATTTAACTGCAACCGCGCGTTACTCAGTTTGTATACAAACACCGTAGCAGTTATGAGACTGTATCTTTCAAAAATCATGATTCAATGCTATATTGCCACTGTATCATGAAAGTAGAAGTCATCTTTCAAAAACATGATTTAATGCTTATATTTACATTTTGTATCTTCTTGCATTGTCTGCAAATGTGATTTATACCTTAACATTCCTATCTTATCATAAGGGTAAGTTCATATTAATAAAAGAGCCACTGTAACAGCCACACGCGTGAACTTTGATTTTCGCTTGTGACTTTGCAGTTTACAGCATTCAACGTTTGTGACTCAAAATAAAACTCGTCATTTTAACCTTTGAGTATCCTGTGTGTATGACAGTGTTATATCTGCAGTTACTTTCAACAACTTTTACAACCAAAAAATTTGTGGAATGCAAATATCAAGAAATTTCTTTTATTTTGAAAGGTTTTAATTTTTTCAAACAATGTTATACTTTGCATCCATTTAAACATATTCTGTTTTAACAATATTTTTAGCTGATTCAACCAATGTCTGCACACTAGATAACGACTTGTACACATGTGCTTTTAAACAGGACAGAACCGAGTCCCAGTTTCAGTGGGAAATATCATCAGTAAGATCCTTTTTTTCTGCTCATTAATCTTATTCTAAAAAAGCGTTTGATATAAAATGCATCTTTTAAAATAAGAAAAGAAGATGTAGGGAAAATATTTAATTATATAGAGGATACCTATAATTGTTTGATTATATATAAATATATATATATATATATATATATATATATATATATATATATATATATATATATATATATATATATATATATATATATATATATATATATATATATATATATATATATATATCATTTCAACTCGTTGGATAAATCAATAAATAAAAAAATCCGACAATCATGGAAGCTCTATTTATCTCATACAATTTGATTTATATTATAAGGCTTTTGAGACAGCCCTTATATGACCCAAAGTGATTTTAAAGGTATCATTTGAATAATCAAGTTTGTTGTCAAAGTTGCAAAGAGGAACAGTTGTTGATGTTTTATAAACAAACACTAGCCTAATAATTTGTCTTGGGATACATTATTTCAGTAGGTTCTTGTATGGAAACAAAACCAAAGCGTTCTGTGTTGATCGTGTCGTTAGGATGATAGCTAACGTGGTTTGCAGCTTTATAAACTACACAGTTGGGTGTTTTCCTTCATATTCGTAATTCAAATCTTCGACAATATCTTTTTTAAATCAATTTTAATTAATTGATATTATCATGTAGAAAATACTAGAAAATACTAGAAAATATGTCAATTAAGCGTTGAAGCGAGAGGCTACATGTATGTCAAAAACCGGAAGTATTCGATATAGCATTGCCCGTTTGATAAAGCAAAGGTTTATTACACTGGTGGTATACATCGCACATATGAGATAAAAAGGATAAAATGTATGAAATTTTTATTTACTTATTCTAAATACTTTATAGACAAAACAGCTAGAGCTATAAACGCTGTAGATGAATCTGATTGCTAATATTTTACCCATCTAGCCTCCTTAGACAGTTTGTTATCAACAGAACTTGGGTTACTTTTTTATACTATCTTTTACCAATTTCAGATTTTTCCTGCAAGCACAAATAACAACCAAGCTTTGATTTTATACCCTCTTGGGGAATATGAGGTTTGCGACGGATCGAAGTCAATACTTACAACTTCGGCTACATTTGAAGGTAAATCTAAAACACAAAATTACAACAAAAATGTAAACCAACTGGCATTTCACGCTTCAACCCAAATAAAATCGGTATAATTACTTAAACTACCAGTATCCATTCAAAAGACAAAATGTTGTTAATGCAGCAAGCGCGCATGGGATATATGATTGGGTGTCTAAAAATAAAGCAACATAATTTTATTGAATAATGTGTATAATGGAGTGAAAATTTACAGTATTATCATTCACAAAATTGGTTTTTGGAAGTTGATTTTTTAAATCAACTCTCCTATGCAGTTACTCAGGCAAACCGAAAGTGAAACAGTGTTTGAACCTAAGCACTAATCAACACCGCTGACAACATTTAGTTCTAATCAATAAATTCGATGTATTGAGCTCTTAAGCATTGTTTTTCAAGGAAACTAATTTATAGATACCTTGTAAATAGTCAGATCTTAAATGGTACGAGCAATTTAGATATTTTTTGAAGTCTTGCATTTTATGTATTCCTACGCCAGAGTTCAATATAGTCTCGTTCAACGAGACGCTCGGCTGTCTCCGTAAATCTCCGACAAGCAGAGAGTCTCTCTTGCTTGTCGGAGATTAACGGATACAGCTGAGAGTCTGGATGAACGAGACTAGAGTTCAATTTTGCTTGGATCCATACAATTTCTCATAACTATTACGATTACTGATACGCAGTTTGACTAATTGTTTGAATATTCCACAACATGATTGATATTGGATTTTAACGAATTTCCTGTAGGAGAATTCATATGATAAAAATGTGCGTAATTCATATACTTAAAGGAATTTACTTGCCATGCAAGCAAAATTTATATCGTTGATTTTAAAATAAATAATAATCGATAAAATCAACTCCCGTCAATACTTCAGTACTTTGATTTTGTTGTACAGACATTTATTGCATAATACATGTTTTTTCTACGCAAATATGTCATACTCGAATTTACTTGAACTTCCATTCCCATTTAATTAATTGTCGATAAGTAAGAAACAAACAACTTTCTCTTGTGCGTCGTATTTTTTTCTCTTTAAAAAATCATTTCACGCTTCAACCCAAATAAAATCGTTGTGATTGACAGAGATCGTATTTGAGAAGGTTTTGTGGTCTCGCGCTTGGTCATGTGGTCTTCACCCGGGCACCTTGCCATTCTCCAACATCATTAATTCACCTCAACATTCCTGCAAACACGATACATTAATGTCGAACCCCGCCTCGCGAAGCGAGAAATGATGGTAACATGTATATATAAGAAAATCAGTGATAAGTGAGAGTTAAATTAGGGGTACTAAGGATTAAAAATTTTCTTTCAGCCCTAGGCACCCCCATGTTGACCGCCATTTTTTAAATTTAGCTCGATCATTGATTGGCTGGCACTAATCGATATTTCATGCTGCTAAACTCGATTAAAAACGTTGCAATGCTTCAATTTAGGGTAATTTAGATCAAAAGAAATAATTGTGGAAACCAATCTAAGTTTCAATGGAGCTTCAATCAAGAAACACGTCTCGTTTTACGTATGTCTTATTAAAATACCAGATGGAAAATAAAAACATTTGCACATTTTTAAGCAACTTTGAGATATTTTACCGCGATAGTCACCTTATGAATTGAATTGATAAACAATAAAAGAAAAAAAGAAAACATTTTCGGAATAACGTAGCTCTCTTTGGCTTTTTCAGCACGCAACGTTTAGTTTAACTTTGGCTAATGATTTGAGTAGGCAACCAGGCGGATCCTACTGAGTGCTTTTCAAATAAATTTTGTTCAACAAAATTCAAATTGCACTGTTTTTAATCTGCGCTCGGTCACACCGTTAACATATTACAATATATTCAACTTGTTTATCAAACGCTGTTTGGGGGGAAAAAAGCTTGAATTTAAACATAAGTGGTCATATATGTCGGTTTGAAGATTTTCCACTGAGTAAAACAAAAATGAACTACGATCATGGTCAACTAGTAGAGTTTTTCTTTCATTTTGACAGCAAATAAGAGGTGCTTGTCATTCAGGTACATTTTCCCAACCAATAATTTAACCGACAATTTTCCTTCGTCGGTCTCCATATTTTACGAAGGGGACGGGCTAGCTAAAACAAATGCATTAATGCTTACCAAGGAGAATGCTACAGAAGCGTGGGTAGACCAAGAAGTAACCATTCCATCTGTCAACAATCTGAAGGTATGTTTTCAAACTTTACCATTCCATCTATCTAATATATTTGAAGCTAAGTCATGTACTTACTTCAATAAGTTTCTTTCATTAAATTCAACTTGTTCTAGATTATTTTTTTAATTAAAAAAAAAAACATTGATATTGTTTGTAACGAATGAAAAAGTTAATATATATTGTTTTCAAATTGCGATTTGGGGTATTTTATTGTCCGTAAATACGTTGAAGTAGTTTTTTCTGCTTGTAATAAATGTGTTTTAGATCTTAATTTATAGTATCTTATTTTTTTTATAAATTCATTTAGTGATTAATGATTTTAGCATCATAATAAACGAATATACGAATGAGTATTTTGCCGACGAGATTAAAAACATTGAAGGGAGATTTACTTTTGCACTAATATAAATGTATTTTCACCATAAAATATATTTTCCTACTTGTTTGGTTTGCTTTGAAAAAATATTGAGTATATGCATTGATTGTAGTAATTGAAACCTGCTTCAAAAATATATAATTGTGCAGAGTAATTTGTCCTACAAAATTTTGAATGCATCTTGTTATTTATAGGTATAAAGTATTTTGCATGAACTAATATAAGGTCTTTTCATTCCTAATTTTAAAAAAAACAGATAAATGTAACAATGTGTAAAGAGTATATGACTTATTGTACCTTTATTGACAAATATAACCAAGTATGATTTATATTTTTACCAACAGTTGACCATTGAGGGCACGCTAGGATATCAAGAGGTTGTTCTAGATGATTTAACCATTAAACCCAATGGTTGTGGTGAGTATGGTATACAGGGTTATTTTCGCCCCGTGTATTATTTACCCTTCTACACTTGCAAACAGTTTTGCCCCATCTTGAATTCACCCAAACACAGTTGTGTTTAAAGAAAGATAATAACAAATAAAATTTTCAGAAGTTTGGTACTTTAAGGTCTAAGGACAAAATGTTCATAGAGAAGGTTGTCCCGGTTTTTTTGTTAATTTTAAAGTTTTAACCATTAAAACAATTTTTCTAACAAATATCCTATCTTAATTAAGGATTTTGCCAGGACATTAAGATATGATGTCCAAACGAATTTTAGATGTCAAAACGTATTTTTGTGTTGAATACTAGTATATAATTTCATCGGTCAAATTTACCTGATTATCTGTCTACTTTTTTATATAATGCACATTCTCTGTTGTTTGCAGGCGAGTCAGTACCGTGCTTTGATTTTAACCCGTGTAAGAATGGTACCAATTGTGTACCATCTCATCAGCGAGGTACGTGTACCTGTAATGTTAATTTGTAATCGTAACAAGGCGTTTTTTAAAAATTACAATCCCAATTTGTCAAAGTAGTTAAAATCAGTGTCAGTTTATTTCTGGCTCTTATGACAAGTATCGAACAAAATCGCAAACGCAATATCACCTTTTGTGTTGAATATTAGTCCATAAGCGGTTAAATTTAACTCCGTTTGTTTCTCTGTCCGTTTTGTTCCGTAAAAGAAACTTCCGGTACAGAATAGCGTAATTACCTCTATATAATGTCCCATAAAAATTATTATGCTCTTGAATCTGATTCTGTGATAGAATTTCCTCTGAAAATGCCTAAGTAGACTCTAACCCAGCTTTCAATCGCTTTGTTTTCAAATTTCTAACCGTGACTTCAACAGAAATGATACTATATTGCGTCAAGCTTCAATCTTTTTTTTTTCAATTGTCCAAACGATTTTTCTTTACTGTTTCACTTTTTACAATAAAGAAGTGTTGTTTCGTAAAAAGTTGTTTCATATTTTCTTACAACATTGTTGAGCTATATCTTGTTCACGTTAATCGAAGCAGAAATTATGTATCTTTTTTTAGTTATACCGAGTTATAAATAAGGGTTGGTGAAGTGATGAAATTCCATAAAGCATTCGGGCTTTATGGGATTATATGACGTGACCAACCCGTATTTATATATCCCAATATACATGTACATCCAATGATAAGTTCTGAATGATGACATTATTTTTTTTTTATTATAAATAGGACCTTGTTGAGGGCGTTGTAGGAAACGACTGGGCCGGAGACATCGCTATCGACAATGCACGTCTGACCGGCTGGGCCTGTAAATAGTCGACTTAGAAATCATAATGTCGGGCATGTTCAAAATAAAAAGATCACTGAACAGAATTTGTTTTTTTGGGGTGGGAGTGTTTGGGGGGTTGGGGAAGGGGATTTTTTTTTATATAAAATGTCTGATTTTTTTTTCACAGTAATCACCAAAAGTTGATTTCCTTTTAGAAAGTTTTGGCGTTACTGTAACATATATTTTATCAGAGTGTACTGTTTATATATTAAACGGTTCCATCAGGACCAGTGATTAAACTACACGAATTAAAAAACGTTTAACAAACGGAGAAGCGTAGCAGATATTGAAAAATTCATCACATGGATTTCCATCCACCTTGCATCTTAAAAAATGTTGTTTGTATTTTTTAAATTTTTTTTCTTCTTTTCAAATATACCACCACTTTTTAAAGTTACATCATAACTTTTCTCCTGAGTAATTTGTATATGAACATCTACATCATATTTAAATATTGAATGTACCAATAAGACAAATACTATAAATGTATATGTATGCATTGCAACTATATACTTATGTTTATGCACAAAGCACAGGAGTTAAAACCCAAAAACTTTAACCAATGATTAACACTCTAACAGATATTTATGTCAGTTCAAGATGGCATGGAAATGTTACTCATACTGTGGTTTCATCAAAATTCGTTGAATACCATTTTTCGTGGATTTCGTTGTTTAGTTGATCCACGAAATTAAATGTTCATCGAATTGTAATTTCTATTAAAAATTCGTATTGATAGGGTCATTGGCCACGAATTTACCTATCCTTGAAACTGTGATTTTCACTTTATCCACGAAAATTGATACCTTTAAATATTAATGAAACCACAGTAGTTTAAAAAAAAAGTATTTCTATTTGGACTGTATTTCAGATGACATAATAACTTCTTTTGTAATTGGAGGCTATCACTTTTTGTTTGTTATAAATGATTTTGATTTTAGAAAATAACCAATTTTTTACCTTCATCTTCATATAGTCTAATTAACTTAATGCATTCGTTTAACATATGCAGGTATGTCTAAAACATGTTTGTTAAAAATGATTTTGATTTTAGAAAATAACCAATTTTTTACCTTCATATAGTCTAATTAACTTTATGCATTCGTTTAACATATGCAGGTATGTCTAAAACATGTTTGTTAAAAATGATTTTGATTTTAGAAAATAACCAATTTTTTACCTTCATCTTCATATAGTCTAATTAACTTAATGCATTCGTTTAACATATGCAGCTATGTCTAAAACAGAAACAAACTACTAGTATCAATTCAAAAGACAATATGTTGTTAATGCAGCAAGCGCGCATAGGATATATGATTGAGTGTCTAAAAATAAAGCAACATAATTTTATTGAATAATGTATAAAAATGGAGTGAAAATTTACAGTATTATCACTCACAAAATTGGGTTTTTCATTGTACAGACAGATATTGCATAATACAGGTTTTTTCTACGCAAATATGTCTTACTCGAATTTACTTGAACTTCCATTCACATTTAATTAATTAAGTAAGAAAAAAACATCTTTCTCTTGTGCGTATATTTTTTTTTCTTTAAAAAATCTAAATTATATACATTATCATTAACACAAATGAATACCGGTGCTAGATGGCTGAATGTTTTTCATACATCGAAACATTAAGACCTAGTTTTCAAAAGTATTTCTTTGCAAAATTCTTTTAAACAATTGAATAAAGATTATTAAGTAAAATATATACCTGTACGAGCACACAAACATATAAATCAAATGAATATGTAACAGGAAAATGTTACTTTTAGAATGTTTTATCACTTCTAGCAGGTTTGAAATTTCCAGCATAGTAAAATATGGAAAGGTTGGTAGGGTTGAATCCTGTGGATAGGCGTTGTATCCTGTATCCACATATATGTGTATGTACATATACAGTTGTGGACAGAGGATCAAGTAAATCAATACACCAGCTTTGTTTAATCCACCAAAGAGCAAATATATCATGACAGTTTGATACCATGCAAAATCCTATCCATGTAGTTCAGCCTTTGACCAATTCATTTTTCTTTAGAGAACTTGAACGTTTTCTTGTTCTATTACACATATATCTGTCCACAAATAGATATACCATGAAGATGATGAAATAAAAACAAAACAAAGCTCCACACATAATCAGCAATTCTGTTGATACGTTGGCAGCAGACATTTTGGAATAAATGTATAACAATGTTTTGTCTTGTTCTGTGGTACACCTTTGAAAATAAAAAAAATATTTAGAGAGAGAGAGAGAGATGGAAGTTGCAGCGAGTAGTTTACCTTTATTAAAGTTTTACCTTTTTAAATTCCGTTTATAAAATTTATCCTAGAAATGAATTGTTGACCAAATGTTAATAACCTGTGCCTTTTATCCAATTTGCGTCCACAACTGAATCACCTGTACAAACTTTTATCAAATCGTCTCCAATTCAACAAAATTTAAATATATCTATTTCATTTTGTTTTATCAAAGAAATATCAATTTAAGCACTATTTTCTATGACAAGAAAATAAACGAAGGAAAATCAAACCTTTGACGATTTCGATCCTTGGATTGAAAAAAATGTACTTTATTGACTAACTGTAATAAATAAATAGAACTCAAGATCGGTTTAGATAATAATCCCCGATTTGTTTCGGTCTAATGATCTCTGAAACTGTTTTCCGATTTCCTTTCAAGTTTAAATCAATTATTCAAGAAGGCTTTTGCATATAGTAAAGGCTGTTTTGATTGGTTTTTATCGAGGGCAAGTTCATGATTAACGCGACGCAAGTTACATCACCAACATGAAAGGATCACTAGTCATGAGCCAGCTCGTCAGTTTCACTAAGTAGAATTATTTAAACAGGTGGTAAGATGGATGGATGGCTGTGGCCATTTTTACCTCGGTTTAATCTCTGTGTTTAATTCTCAAAACACCTAGAATTGAGATTTTAAAAGAAAATGCAAGTACAGAAAAGAGGGTTTTGTAGCAGACACGAGGTGATCAAATGGAATTTTGTATGTTTTTTCTACAAAAATAAACTCTACCTTATCTTTTGAAGATAAAGCACTCAATTGAATATATGAAATATTGAGGCGTTTTAATAAAGCACTTCGTCACATTAAAACGTTCTGCAACTTTCAAATATGAAGTACTGGCACGTTCGAGAGTTCATTTTAAGTAGGCGCCCAAATGTTCTACGAGGGTTGTTCGAAAATTATTGAGACAAATCGATTATTTTCTTTCCTAAGTGACGAATTTTGGTGAAAATTAGCATAGACACTGTAAAAACACCAACAAATAATAAAACAAAGTAATATTTAAAGAATATTTAATATTTTGATTACGATAGTAGATAAACAAGTCGGTGGTCGGGGTACCCGGCGCAGCCATGAACTCGGAGATTAAACAACTTAAACATCTACTTTATAAGTGTCCGTAGAATTACACTTAATGATAAAAGAAATCAAATTAAATATGTTCATTTTGCTATTCTTTGCGACAAACTGTTGATTAAGTTTCACTGGTGTTCGAGTTGAAATACGGATATGGTACACATATATTAACCAAACAATAAAAATCTGACAACGACTTTACATTGAATTTTGACGTCAAGGCGGCGCAACAAAAACCATTAAACTGGTGGGAATCTCAGAAGAAGACCTTTTAAAGCCACGCAATTGCGTAAAAAATCTATACGATGACAAGACAAGGTATAGAACTTCAGTTCATCATATTTTTTTTCACTGATTGTTTAACTAGAATTAGGCCAAATGGATTAATTAACAACTTTTGACACACTAACTGTTGTCAACAGTTCTAAAATATGTAAAAAAAATTCTGCAGGAGACATTCACAGTAATTACACTTTCTGGTAAAAATAACTCGATTTTCTCTCTAAAAAAAACAAGAATGAGAAAAAATGTAAATGATGACATCTTGAAATTAAAACAAAAGATGAGAAATAAAGAATAATTCTTATTTCAGTTCGTTTGTAAGGTGTTTAAACAGGGGAGCAATAAGAAGCGTTAAAATGACGTCGAGAAAAGTTTGCGGTTGCGCCGGGTTACAGGACGAAGGCACGTTGGTCAGCTTATTAGGAATGATCTATTCATGCCATGAATAAGAAACTTTTCACATTGATAAACTCTATCCTGATTTACGTTTTGGTGAAATTTCAAGAGTTTATCTTTTTTACTAAAAGAATAAGGGAAAATGTCTTAATAATTTCCGAACAACCCTCGTATGTTTCTTTTTTATATTTTGTTGCAGTAAGTTCTTTTAAAAGGATTACTTTTATGAAAATGATGCAAGGGGTTTTCTCTCCACATATATTGTTTTTATATGAATTAACATGAAATCCCAGTCGTGGAAACGATAACCTAATTAAATGCTTCTTTCTCATTAACAAAACTATGATTAAATTGTAAATACATTTATATAAGTATCAATTATACTTTTGTCACTTTTTTTGAAACATATATTTCCTGACAGAGAAATGACATCTTCAAGACAATCATCAGTCATCATTCTTTTCCATGTACAAAACTACCTACATTGAAGTGACTAAGTATGCAACTGTCTGCCAAGCTTTTAATTATACCATGTGTCTCATACACAAAGCTATATATATTGGATTGGTATCTCGACAACTGTCTGCAAAGTTTTTATCAATTTTGTCTCATTTACAAAGCTATATACAATGGAGTGGTATCTCGATAACTGTCTGCCAAGTTTTATCTCATTTGTGTCATATACAAAACTGTAAATGTTGCAATGGCATTTCGACAATTGTCTGCCAAGTCTTTAATTCCATTTGTCTTATTTACAAAACTATAAATATTGAAGTGGCATCTCGAAACTGTCTGCAAAGTTTTATGTAATTTGTCTCATTTACAACGCTATGTATAATGGAGTGGGTTCTCGACAACTGTCTGCCAAGTCTTTAATCCTATTTGTCTCATTTACAAAACTATAAATATTGGAGTGGCATCTCGAAACTGTCTGCAACGTTTTTATCTCATTTGCCTCATTTACAAAACTATATATATTGGAATGGCGTCTCGACGATTGTCTAATAAGTTGTTTTATTACGTGCCTTATTAGTCCCCTACCGGTTTTCACCGGAGGGGACTATAGCTTTCCTCTGTGTCCGTCAGTCCGTCTGTCTGTCCCACATCAGTTTTCCACACTTTTTTTCTTTATGCGTTTGAGGAATAATATGAAATTTGCTGAACAGCTTCAAAATGTCAAACTACAGATCAAGTTTACACTTTTGTAGCGCCTGGTTGACATATTTTCGAGAAAATTAATTTGTTATAATCCAATTTTTTAATGTTCGGGTTCGATATTCTGCATATATAACAGTGCATTGCTCTCACAATTTCCACAAACCGGTAGGGGACGTGTATTGCTTATGCAATACTCTCAGAATGCTTGTTTACATGAATATGAACATTGAAGTGGCGTCTAGACAACTGTCTGCCAAGATTTTATCTCATTTGTCTCATTTACAAAACTATGAATATGGGAGTGGCGTCTCGACGACTGTCTGCAACGTTTTTATCTCATTTGCCTCATTTACAAAACTATAAATATGGGAGTGGCGTCTCGACGACTGTCTAATAAGTTTTTATCTCATTTGTCTCATTTACAGAATAATGAATATGGGAGTGGCATCTCGACAACTGTCTAACAAGATTTTATCTCATGTATCTCATTAACATAATTATGAACATTGAATTGGCGTTTTGACAACTTTACGCTAAGTTTTTATCTCATTTGTCTCATTTAAATAACGATAAATATTGGAGTGGCATCTCGACAAATGTATGCCTTGAGTTTTTATAGCATATGTAATTTACAAAACTATAAATATTGGAGTGGCGTCTCGAAACTGTCTGCAACGTTTTTATCTCATTTGTCTCATTTACAAAACAATGAATATGGGAGTGGCGTCTCGACGACTGACTAATAAGTTTTTATCTCATGCGTCTCATTTACATAACTATGAATATTGCAATGGCATCTCGACATTCTACAAATCTACTAATTATGGCATAATTTGGGAGATTAATAACTCAACAATAGTAATATGGCATACCTCGAGGGATTAAACAAACTCAACCATTGCAACAAGGCATACCTTGGGGGATTAAACAAACTCAACCATTACAATAAGGCATACCTTGGGGGATTAAACAAACTCAATCATTGAAATATAGCATACATTGGGAAATTAATCAAATTCGACAATCACAATGTGTCATACTTTTGGGGAGCAGTCAAACTCAACCATTGCAATATGGCATACTTCGGGGGATGAATCAAACTCAAAAATTGCAATTTGATATACTTTGGGGGATCAATCCAACTCAACAATTGCAAATATCTTGAATAGCAAAAGCGTTCATTTCAGTTACTATTGTAATTAAAAATGATCCGTGATTCTCCATCGCAGATATAAAACAGTGGTTTTAAAGGATGCAATGTATTAAGATCATATTTTGTACTTTTTAAACGAATGGTCCGCAATTGTTCAATCATGGTAGCATTTTGAAGGTGTTTTCAAATGTACACACTACTTTTTAGAATTTACAAAATTTTGATTATTGTCCAATTAATTACAACTTGAATTTTAGAAGTCTCAGCGCATGTGTTATTCGTATGCTCTAAAAAGTACAATAAACTACATTAAAATATCTTGGTAAAAATGTGCACAAGCTACGGAAGCCCATTTAGGACCTATCAAAAAATATTTTTGAATTTGATATAACGAAATCTTGAATTTGTTAAAACGAATTTAAATCGTTATAACGAATTGTTGAATCCGTTATAACGAATTAAATTTGTTATAACAAATTTTAGGAATTCGTTATAACGAATTTAATTTGTTATAACAAATTCACTGAATTCGTTATTTCAAATTTCTAAATCTGTTTTAACAAATTAAATTTGAAATAACGAATTCTTGAATTCGTTATAACAAATTAAATTTGAAATAACGAATTCCTGAATTCGTTATTTCAAAGTTTTAATTCGTAATTTCGGTTTTTTAAACTCGGTTATAACATATTTTCACCCAATTTGTGGTAACAATTTTCATGTTTTGGGGAACAAATTAAACGGGGCGGACTTCATTTGTCCCATATCGGCGTACAACGAAATGCGCCGATCAATTGATCGGCGTTAAACGGCGAAATGGTATTAAATGAAGTAAATGTAACCATGGTAAGAGATGTAACAATTCCATAAGACACCTACTTTATCAGCTTTGCTAGAATTCCTACATAGATAATAACAAAATATATATTTAAGAACTATGCAATGCTCTATGCAATGCAGTTTCACCAAAAATACAATATATACAGATTTGTTTCGACGGGTTTCTGTGCAAAATTCCAAAAATTTGTTTAATTAATGCTATCAATCAATGAGCATCCTGATTTATTAACATATATCTGCATTGTTCATCTCATTACATCACCAAACCGTGAGATTACGCCGTACTTAAAAAAAAATACCGGTCTGGAATAAAATTGATTTAAGAATAAGGAATCATTCTTTGAGTATTACCAGTCTCAGGTGATTTTGGCCGGGACGTGTTCAAATCAAATAAAGCTCGACGGGATTTATGATAGATATGACCACGCTCTGACCGAAATTATCAACTCATAATATTCAAAGAATGATTCCTTATTACTTTAATACTTATATTTATATAATTTCCAATTTCTACACTTTAAAACAACATTCTAAAACCACTGTTTTTTAATGAATAACACATGCTATGTATTATTACGCAGCGCAGCCAATACTGTTTTTCGGTTACGTTGTATGACACGCCCATTTTGTGTCGCTCGTTTTTTTTTTAAATTATTGGGCTGGGTTATCACAGTAAAGGACACTTAAAAATATAATATAATATTTTATATGATGTAGCTAGGCATTATAACCAGGATGTGCGCATGCGTGAACCAACTTTCCATCAGAACGATGTATAGAATAGGCTATTTTTGGAAGTTAATTTTAATCAACTCTCCTACATGTATGCAGTTACTCAGGCAAACCGAAAGTGAAACAGTGTTTGGACCTAAGTACAAATCAACATTGCTGACAACATTTAGTTCTAATCGATAAATTCGATGTAATGAGTTCTTAAGCATTGTTTTTCAAGGAAACTTATTTATAGATACATTGTAAATAGTTAGATTTTAAATGGTACGAACAATTTAGATAATTTTTGAAGTCGTACATCTTATATATTCCTACGCCAGAGCTCGTTCAACCAGACGCTCGGCTGTCTCCGTAAATCTCCGACAAGCAGAGATTCTCTCTTGCTTGTCGGTGATTAACGGATACAGCTGAGAGTCTGGTTGAACGAGACTAGAGTCCAATTATGCTTGGATCAATACAAGTTCGCATAACTATTCCGATTACTGATACGTAGTTTGATAGAATAGATCTTTGAAATTTCACGAAATTCCTGTGGAAGAATTCATATTATTAAAAATGTGCGTAATTCAAATACATATAGGAAAGTACTTGCCATGCAAAATAACATATCATTGATTTTAAAATAAATAATAATCGATAAAATCAACTCCCATCAGTTCTTCAGTACTTTGATTTTATATAGTACAACCAGGCACTATAACCAGGATGTACGCATGCGTGTACCGACTTTTCGGTAAACGTTTGGGAGGAATTTCGAAAGCTGTTTGGGGGAACTTCGAATTGATATTCGCGCAATTTAAAAACGTATAGGAAAATTCGAAATTTACTTTATAAATGTTTATTAAAAGAGATAGGAATGTTGTGTACATTAGATTTACACCAAAATGTTGTATAAATATTAGTATTTGAGAGAACAAAAAAGAGCAATGTTACAGGAAAACAACAGGCACTTAGCATTGGAGGGGGAGGGGGTGTGGAGTGGAGCAGGGGCAGGGGGACGAGCTAGACTACTCCATTCAGCACACGTTTTCTCGCAGCAAAGATTTTTCTTAAATTTACATATAAAAGGTGAATTAACAAGCCAACAAGGAGTCCCCCGCCCCTAATGTTTTTGGGACCAGGTAAAAACTGAAATGAAAGGGAGGAAATAAACTGTAGAATTGAAGTTAAAGGTACACCTTTCCCCATACCCCCACGAATTAGGAATTTTAAATGTTTTAATAGCATAGTGTATGTATCACTAGGGTCAGTGTTCGTATCACTAGGGTCTGTATACCCATAACCTGGGTCAGTATTACGATTATCAGGATGTCTATATCTAATACCAGGGTCAGTGTACGTATCACCAGGGTCTGCGTGCCCATCATCTGGGTCTGCGTACAAAAAGCCTGGGTCAGTGTACGTATCATCAGGTTCAGTGTATGTATAACTAGGGTCAGTGTTCGTATCACCAAGGTCTGTATACCCGTAACCTGGGTCAATATTACGATTATCCGGATCTATTACCAGGGTCAGTGTACGTATCACCAGGGTCTGTGTGCCCATCACCAAGTCATTAGAACCCATCATCCGGGTCTTAATGCATATCACCAAGGTCGGTGTTCGTATCACCAGGGTCTGCCCATTACTAGGGTCTAAAAACCTATATTGTTATAGGTATTGAGATCCAGGTGATGGGTATACTGGCTCTGGCTACGCGTATACATGTACACACTCTTGTAATTGGGTACACTAACCTTGGTTATAGGTAAACTTGCCCTGGTGATGGGTATACTGATTCTGGATATGGGTATACAGACGCTTGTGATGTGCACTCTGGCCCTATTAATACTAGTATACAGACCCCGGTGATAAGCATTATAGACCCTAGTGAAACGTACACTGACCCTGGTGATAGGCATTGAGACCCTGGTGATGGTACGTGGATTTCTTGCTATGGGTAATCAAACCCTGGTGATGAGCACAAAAACACATTGACCCTCGGGATACGTATTGAGACCCTGGTGTCCTGGTGATGGGTATACTGAATCTGGTTATGCGTATACATACATGTACCCTGTTGATACATACACCTACTCTGCTAGTACTTACTCTGACCCTGGTAATATGTATTCTGACCCTGGTGATGGGTATACAGACCCTGGTGATGGACACACAGACCTCGGTGAGGGGTTATGGATAGAACTACATGGGGTCGGTGTTCTGACCACCCCTACCCCTCCCCAATACCCCCCCCCCCCCCCTGAACAAAAGAAAAACAAAATAAATTATCCCTCTCCTCCTAACCTTGAATTTTTTTATATTGAATTTAAGCGTGGGTGTTTAAAGAACCTGGTGAATGGTATTTTGTATGAGATACAGTAATATTGGTTTATATATAAACCCAATTCTTTTTTACTGGTATATGTAAGGAAACCGTGATATTTTGTTCAGGCAGGTGGCATCGTAAACAAGTGAAAAGAGGGGTGGGGGGGGGTGGGGGGGGGAATCGCCAAACAATTCTTAACATGCGAAAAAAAGAAGTCTTTAAAAATTCGAAAATCGTACACCGTGGGGGTAGCTATAGAAATGCTAAATTTACCTCAAACTTAAATTTCACTGTTTACTTCCTCCCAGTCACTTTCAATTTTTTACATGCTCCGAAAATGCTAGGAAAGGGGGGGGGGCAACTGCATGGGGACAGGCTTCTCCCTGCCACCCCCACCAACCCACTCGTTTGAAGCTACGTGTCTATTCTTTTCCTGTAACATTGCCTTTATTGTCCTCGCAATTATTTAATTTACTTTTTTTAGTGTAAACCAAAGGTACATAACATTCCTATCACTTTTAATGACTATATGATATAAAAGTCGCGGTTTTTTGTTTTTGCTTTTTTTTTTTTTTTTGGCACCTATCATCAGTTCGAAGTTTCTCCAAGAAGCTATCGAATTTCCTCCCAAACGTTTATCAATCCCGATGGAAAGTTGGTTCACACATGAGCACATCCTGGTTATAATGCCTGGCTATGTCATATAAAATATCATATTCATATTTTTTTAAGTGTCCTTTACTGTGATAACATTACAAATCAATTTTGAAACCTATGGCCCAATTATTTCATAAAAAATGAGCGACCCAAAATAAGCGTGTCCTACAGCATAACCGAAAAACGGTATTTGCTGCAATAATACATAACATGTGCTATGCATGAAAAAAAATACCCAGTGGTTTTGAAATGTTGTTTTGAATTGTAGAGATTGGAAATAATATAATTAAAAGCAAAAAGGCATCATTCTTTGAATATTATGAGGTGATAATTTCGGTCGGAGCGTGTATATCAAATCTATCATAACTCCCTTCAAGCGTTATTGGATTTGAACACGCTCCGACCAAAATAAATATGAATACTGAACATAAATCTGCCCATGCAAGCGTTTAAAGATATCATATTCATCAGTAAAAGGCGATTAAATAGCAAATTTTAAAATCGTTTAAAAGGAAACCTGACTGTAACAAAATAATTACGAATACAACTTTCTAAATTTACAATACTTAAAATAACTAGATACGTCAAAATATCAGACCTATATCAATCTTTTTTGCTGTAAAATTGAATATATTTTGTATAGCTTTGTAAGGAAATTTCCCTAGTGTTGACCTCGTGACGTCACTGAATCCTTGTTATCGCCTAATTTCATTTTCTCTTGATTAGATTTCTAAAAGAGGTAAAAATAGGCACTTTGAAGAAGCGTAACTCCATTTTTTGTGTGCATCGATTTCGATGCGGTTTTTGCATTTAATTCTGGTAAATAAATTCTATGACATAAGTTCGACATTGGCTGGGCTTCATGTACCCTTTTATAAATCAGCATGCTCAATAAATAATAGCATTGACTAAACAATTTTTTGGAATTTTGGAAAGCCGATTAAGTCAGGTGTCTTTTGGAATTGTTACATCTGTTACCATGGTTACAGCAACAGCTGTGACAATATGTTCCTACACTTTTGTTCTTACGCCAGTTTACTTCATTTACCATTTCGCCGTTTCGTCGTACGCCGATATGGGACAAATGAAGTCCGCCCCGTTTAATTTGTTCCCGAAAACATGAAATTTGTTATTACAAATTGGGTGAAAATATGTTATAACGAGTTTAAAAAAACCAAAATTACGAATTAAAACTTTGAAATAACGAATTCAAGAATTCGTTATTTCAAATTTAATTTGTTAAAACAGATTTAAATTTTGAAATAACGAATTCAGCGAATTTGTTATAACAGATTAAATTCGTTATAACAAATTCCTAAAATTTGTTATAACAAATTTAATTCGTTATAACGGATTCAACAATTCGTTATAACGATTTAAATTCGTTTTAACAAATTCAAGAATTCGTTATATCAAATTCAAAAATATATTTTGATAGGTCCTAAATGGGCTTCCGTAACAAGCTCTTTACTTTATTAATTCATGAATTTAAAATTAGCCATTTACCGCAGATATTTATTTTATTCTTTTCATCAAGGAGGGATAACTCTTCAAAAATATTAAAGGTGCAAAATGATTGGCTTCTTTTCCGCTTGCAGTCATGTGAAATTGGTTTTTTCTTTCGTTGTTATCTAGCAATAAATATTTAACTAGTGTAAAAATGATTCAAAATTAATGTTCCTTCATTATACTTTGAATACCTTGAAACAATGTTGAAAGGTCCAAAGGTCTATGAACTTGAGCAATACATTTCGTGTTCAAATCTGCTGTAGGAACCTTAGGGTTCCAAGGAATTAGATCAAGTGACCAACCAAGGTCATCATACATGTACTTCAGTGAACATTTTTAATATTTCTATATAGTTGCAACAATGTAAATGTTTGTTAACTTCGCTTAATACTTGTGCGTATCTATAGGTTCACTCATAAATTGGTCATTTTTTTTTCAAATACAGAAATGTCTTTCTTTTTTCTCTACATTTGGTTATGGTGGCTTAAGCTCCATATTCACTTGTCATTGTTCATACCGTTTTACATATCATATACAAAATAGCACTGGAATATGCTTAACTCTACTCTAGGTTTTCCTATTAAAAATACCAAATTAAGAAATATTAACTTTTGTATAGCAACGTCAATTTTGTAAAATTATATCACTTTTATTATAAGAAAACTCCATTTAAGGAATAAGGAATCAATCCAATAGCCATAATTATGAAATCATTCAAATAATTCACTTTTTTAACTTAATTTGTTAACAAACATTGAAACTATATTCAAAAATTCATTTTTTGGAGTAAAAATGTTAAATGGCTATATCACATTCATAATCCTTTTTTTACATTAAGTTTTTCTAAATACTAGTATATATGTAAGGAATAAAACCACATCTGTGTCAATATTGCATCAACAATTTATTTCCACATAGATTACACTACATTAACACAAGAAAACATGGAGGTCGAGATATAATAAAGAAGTATTCTTGTCATTAAATTAAGTCAAAACATTTTCATATGCTAAATGAAACTAATTTTATTCATACTTTACAAGAATATGCAAAACTTATAGAAAAAATGTATTTTGAATTAAGGATTTAGGAATATTAAAAGTTCATTCACTTTCAAGATATTGTGAAATGTAAATACTGAAACAATTCAGAACTTTATAATAATTTTCTTCTTTAGAAGATCTACATCATGTTCTTTAAGCCTTTTCCTTAGCCCTGATAGACTTTCTGATAAATAAAAGCAAGTTTTTACTTCTTATTTCAACCTTTTACCTATTTCTTGCAAATGTATAACAAAATATAATAATATAAAGATTTATATCAATAAAATGTGACATTACAAAAAAGTGACGAATGCAAAAGAATCAGTTATCTTGCCATTCTTCTTTTTTTTTTAAACTGAATCATCTGCATTTCATACCTGTCAAAAATATCAACAGGAAAAAAACCTGTAAGAACAAGTACAAATGTAAATTGAAAGAGGTGGGATTTAACAACAAGTGACAAAATTCACAAAAAAAATATAATTCAGTGGGTTTTCAAAATCAGTTGAGTCAATTAGACATGATTCAATAAGCTTGTAAGTATCATGTAAATCTGGACACAAAAAAAACAGTAAAAGAAAAGAATCGGTGTAGGTAAGACAATTTTGTTCTTAAATTTGTAAAATTAAACAGAGTATGCACACTGTATTAGAGATTTCAACTCTTTTAATATAAGGAGGAAAGAATTTATCATTTTTGACAAATCTATTACTTATATAAATAAAATAAATAGTTGAACACAACGGGAGTTATTCTATTGCACTAAATAAAAGGTATTGGTAAAAAAGATAATAAGGTACTTAGACCTCCTAATAAGAGAGATAACTCTTAATGCAATTTATTTTCACATAAATTTTTTCATTCAAAGATGCTCAATTTTTACGTTCTGTCTAATTTTGTTATGAAAATGTGTGCATATCTACTATAATTAAGATTTCCTTGGGACAAATCAAACCTGCCAAACAATGAATTTATCATTTTATCACAAAGGGTTGATAAACCTTAAAATGATCTTATATCCAGTATTTGTTCACATTGTACAGAATATTAGAACTGCCTCAGAATCCACAACAAAGTAAAACAGAAACCATATCACTGAGCTAGCTACATGTATCACAATACATAATTATTAAGTAGAGCATAAAATCTTCAAAACTTAACAAGTCAATAGAAATTTAACTACTGTATGCAGGGCAATTTTCGCCCACGTGTTTTTTGCCATTCTACACTTGCAAAAAGTTTCGCCACGTCTTGAATTTGCCCAGACACGGTTGTGTTTTAAGGTCAATAATTTAAGACATTGAAGTTTGCCCATATGCAGTTTCTAAATTGCCCACTCACAACGAGGGTTAAAGGGGCGAATATAAAACGAAGACGAATATTTCCCTGTATACAGTATGTATTGGTATCTTGTTCAACATTTCTAGAACAGTGTCTGAAAACCAGCAATAAATTTAGTTCCATTTTCATGATCAAGTTTGTTGCACATACAAGTAAAACTAATAATGAAAAAAACAGAGTATAAAAGACAGAAATAGTTTGTATTTAATTGTATTAAGTATTTGAGAACGGTTTTAATCTAAAACAGTTCAGTAATCGTTTCCTTCTTTTTTAGTACCACAACATATTTTCAATATAAGATAATGAACAATTATAGTGTCAAAGAAGATTTTTTCACTAGATAATACAATGGTTTTCCACATCTTTCCCATCTATTTCTCACTGGATAAAAAATATCAAACCAATTTCAAATTGTTCAGTCTTTTGATAAATAAAAAGATCAAAACAAAATCAAAAATATACACTTACTTTAATTTTAAAAACCTCCATATTTAATGTATCTAATTTCAAAACTTTACACCTTCTGACTCTCTTCTATCTATTTTTCCAAAAACTGTTTCCAAAAAAAATTGCATGAATGTCTCAGAGCGAAGAAAAGTCATAAATCTGCATAAAAAATAAATTCTCAAAGAGTGATTGTTTACGGCGATTACAACAGAACATACATCTCGACACCAAAGGGTCCTTATTATAAGATTTTGACATCCATTGATTAGTTAAATAAATATTCCACAGTATGGAGATGACACTATATATATATATATATATATCTCTGCCAGTGCACGTGCACCAAGGGACACTGAAATGACTGTTACCATGGAGATGAGTTTGAGTGGGTGACGAGAGCCCCATCTGGTGGAGACAAGAAACAAGGGGGCATTACTGGGGTAGAGCCTTCAATATAGCGTGCACTTCCTCTGCAACAGCTGCTAGGGCAAACTGAAACTGCTCCTACAAATATGACATCATTATCTATTAATACATACATTAATCTCACTTACATTAAATGAAGTCCAATATATGGCGTCCCAGCTAGCACCGACTAGTGGGTTAACCCTTTAGCTTGATCAATAGAGTAATAATAAGTACATTAATTGTATTCTAAAGAAACCAAGTTTTAACTTCAGAGCAGACAACAAGTTACAGCTGTCTATATATTACACTAAAGTCAAATTTATTACCTAAAATGGTAGGTAAAATCTATTTAATGTCATTCTAGTACATGTACTGAACATGTCTTTTTTGGGGGGTTTTTTGGGGTTTTTTTTTTTTTTTTACATATTTGCAAATTAAGACATGATCTGGCGTATCAATCAATTTCTGTCAGCAAGAAAAGATGGCATTAATTTTGTAAACAAATAATTACCTGTCAATAATTGCAAGTAAGCCAGATGAGTTTTGCCAATATTATTATAAATACGGTAGAAACACAAATATTCACTGAGGATGAAATTTCGTTATTTTTGTTGGCAGTATTAATCAACGAAAATAAATCCATGACAAATTTTTATCCTAGGTATTTATAAATACAGTGTTCATAGGTGGTACGTATTAGAGATAAAAATATGAAATAAAATCCTGATGAAATTTGTTTAATTTGGATTAAAAATGATGAAATATTAACCCAACCAATATATGTGGTTCGTATTTTGGATTACAATGACATCAGCTTTGTTCTACCTGTCAATCAATGACAGCAAGCTCAGATTATCAATGAATCTTGCCAACATTTTTATAAATATTTTGGGTTACAAAGACATTAGTCCCACCTTAGTTTTGACCATGTTTTTCCTTTGATCTCTGATGTGCTCCAATGTGGCTGCAATGTCTATTTCCTTCGCTCCTAGTTAAAAGAAGAAACCCAAAATGTTTACACATGCAGGAAATGTGAATTCATACAATTATCAGTCCATTCATTCTTTGGTATGAAAACAAGAAACAGTTTGGCAGTTGTCAATTTTAACAATTTTGAAGATTCAAAACAGACACAGATCAACAGATGATCTGCTTCAAATGTATTCTCCCATCTCCTCTTCCAGCATCTTTACTATTTCAAAGTAAGGTCCTAATTTTAAACCTAAATAATCACCTACACATATAGAGTAACACCAGGTTGCTGCAAACCTGCTTACAATGAATTCATGCTCAATGCAAAGTCAGTTTCATTTCTCTAGTCTCATAAATATCTTATATTTCACTTGTCTGATGTACTAAATTCAATTTTTAACAAATGGATATGGCTTGTTGGAGCTTTGCCATATTTGTGTTTCACTGTACAAAAATCAAAATGGCTTATCCCTTGCGCTTTGCTATAACTGTATTTCACTGTACAAAAATCAAAATGGCTGGTCCCTGGCAATTTGCTATAACTGTATTTCACTGTACAAAAATCAAAATGGCTGGTCCCTGGCAATTTGCTATAACTGTATTTCACTGTACAAAAATCAAAATGGCTGGTCCCTGGCAATTTGCTATAACTGTATTTCACTGTACAAAAATCAAAATGGCTTGATCCTGGAGCTTTGCTATAATTATGTTTCACAGTTCAAAAAACAAAATGGCTTATTTCTGGAGCTTTGCTATAATTTTATATTACTAACAGTACAAAAATCAAAATAGCGTATACCTGAAGCTTAAAAAATTGCTACAGTTGTGTTTCACAGTACTTAAAATAAAAATGGCTTGTCCCTAGTGTTTTGCTAAATTGTTTTTCACTGTTCAAAAATTAAAATGGCTTGTTCCTTGTGCTTTGCTATAATTGTGTTTCACTATACCTATGTATACTAATTTAACCTCTCACCTTTGGCCATACGGTTGAGTACCATGTCAATCAAGCAATAGGTCCCAGTTCGACCACAACCATCACTACAATTAAACATAAGAATCAATGCTAAATTAAGTCTTATATATATGCTATATAAATGTACATGTGTATATATTGTATTCCTGTTTCAAATACTGTAAACGTAGTATATGTGGCGTGTACGATATTTGGTGGAAATTAGTTTTTGAACACGTTGGCGTGGATTTGAATTGGCGTATTCCTGAATGTGACTATTCTTATACATGCATACATGACATTTGGCGATCTACTTGATTTAGCGGTTTCTGCATCCTACCAAAAGCACTAAAAAGAATACACAGCCTGATGTAGTACAATTACAGTATGCTTTACATTTTGATTCAATGCTTAGTAAGTTTTCTAAATGTACACTTTATATTATATTTATTTCCCTTTGATAAAGATTTATATTTTGCCAAAACACTACATTTTCTAAAATAGACAATGTTGTAAAGTTAAACTATATTTAGTGTCTTTTTACTTTGATAAAGCAAAACATTTAAAAGCAATACTTATAGAGTAAATATACACTTCCTACTGTTTTATTTCCAGTTTATAAAGCTTTACATTTTGCTATAAACACCATCGAGTGTCAACAGTTAGATTGTACATGTAAATATACATTATATACTGTGGGGGTCAATGTTGGTGGGTAGTTTTCCTGGAATGTAGGGACGTAATGTCATTAGTAGTAAGTCTAAAAAATGTCAATCGAATGCTTGTATATTATACGTTTGTGGGAGTGTAAATTTGTGGGCAAGGGTTACCAACAAAAGCCATGAACATTAATTACCAACAAACAATGATGATTTCATGTACAATATTGTAAATTTCTCATTTTATGCGAGTACGTAATTTTGCGATTCCATCGTTTTGTATCGAATTGCGAAATTATAAAATCGCGATCACCAATTTTTTTGTTATAATTTCCTATAGTTCAAAACTGACTGAAAAATAAAAGTAGGATTTTAAAATTTGCAAGGGTTGCCTCTCACGATTTTACGAGGAAATTAATTCCTAACGTTTAATTAGGAATCTACAGTATTGTGTAATTATTTCCTTTCAGTAAATCTACACATTTTTACTACAAACATGAGCTTTGCCAAACCACGTACCTGCAATGTACAACAATAGGACAGGATCGACCTCTGTAGGATTTGTTCACCTTTCTGTCAAAATAAGATCGCAGTTAGCAAAGTTATACAAATAAATAACCCACAGCAAATTAGTCCTCAATCAAAGTAATCATTTTTTATTTAATTTCTGGTTTTATATCAAACAGTTTCTTTCATTTAGTAGTTTAGTTGGGATTGATCACAATTTAAGCTAGAAAATTTTCAAATCTTAATTTTCTTTGTTCATTCTCTAGAATAGTTTACTTTGGTATCTTTAGTGTGAAAGGTCGAGTTACAACAAGATAATTAAAGCTCTAAATTCTTTGTTACATAAATGTAATATTAGCTCATACTATGCTTTTACTTATTACCACTAAATTATACAATTCCATGTACACAAATTATGCATTCTAGACATTAAATATTTGAAAATTTTAAGCTCAAATTGCAACAATGGCCTTTTAGTTAAGACTTCGGGTAAAAAGAAAAAAAAATCTCAAATAGTTTACGTCTTATGAGAATCACAAACAACACAGACAAAGTACTCTTGTAACATTCACACAAAAATCAAAGCAACAGACACAAGAGTTCTTAGAGATACTATAACGTGACAATATGACACCATCACAACACCATAATAATATCAAAGAAATCCCGGCTCTCTTCTGATGTACTCTCCTACAGATTGATGAGACACAGTGGCACCGTTCTTGGTCCATTTCTCCCAGATTTCTCCAACACTTTTATCTTCTGATTATGTAATCTCCACAACTTAAAGACAGTAGGTTTTTTCTCTCCATTTTTCCAAAGCCATTCTTTCTGTTTAGATCCATTTGGTTTTAAAATCTATATTTGAGACAAGAACTGCAAAGAGCACCTTGGCTTTTGTTGTCCTCCAATTGTGTTGAATAATGCAAATCAGAAAGAACTCCTTTTTCTTTGTTTTTCTGAAAATGGTGTGTCAGTTATCTGACTAAGATTCAGGAAGTTTTGAATGTTGAAATTTGCCATGATCAACAAGAGATCTCTCTAATTTGAATACATAATGTGAAGATCCTTTTCATATATCTATTAAACAAAAAGACAGTGATATCCCCCCCCCCCCCCTCCAAAAAAAATAATAATAACTTGGTTTGCTGGTCACTTTTCATCGGCAAAGAGTTGCCAGTTTTTAGTGAAGAAATTAAAGTCATCATAATGAGCCTCCTGTGAGTTTAACTTCTATGTACCTCACAAAGACTGGGTGATTGCCAGACTGGATTTGATAACCAATTGTACAATTGTTCCATATCTCATCTGTACATTGCTGAGATAACATATAACAGTCCACTTCTGTTCTCTAAATAGAGATGAAAGTGATGGCGCTCAGTAATCTGAAGCCAATTTGTTCCCAACCTTCGGAAACTGTGGCAAAAAACCTATCATCCTGTACTACAAATGACAAACCAGCTGTGAGATATGAGTTGTCATGTCCACCTCTTTTTTGCAGATGTAGAATGAGCTATGAGATAAAGTGACACCATCTTCCATCTCATTTTGTAAGTGGCATATCAACTGTGAGTTCAGCTGCCTTCTGTCTTAGCATTTGTATCATATATGTAGTCAGAAAAGTTGTAAGAATCTGTAACATCTCATTCAGTTCCTTGCTAGTGACTATGAGATAAAGTACTCTCTGTAAGAATGAGAGATTTAGATTGGGGATATCTAATTTCATCTAATAGTGACTCTGAGCTTAAGTAACAATCTGCTTTTGTCTCATTCTGTTAAGACTGGCACTGCAAGAAAATTGACATTATTCCTAGCTTCCCTAACTCATTCTGCTTGTGACAAAGTGGTAGTGAGATGTGACGCAAATGCATTTGATCATCTGGTTTGTTGGAAATCACCTGTTTAAACTACACTCTGTATCATCACAGGCAAATCCATCACTTACTTTTCATATCAGCTAAGAGGAATACTTGATGTATTCTACAGCCTTGCATATTAGTGAGTGGTTGGATTAGAACCTTCTCTGTCTCGTTGATGGTGAGATAGTTGTGAGATACCTCAACCTTAAAAAGTAAGTAGGTGGTGGGATGAGAATTTCCTCTGTCTTGCTAATGGTGAGATAGTTGTGAGATACCTCAACCTTGAGAGTTAGTGAATGGTGAGTTGGGAACCTCCTGACTTGTTAATGGTGAGATAGGTATCTCAGTCTTGCAAGTTAGTGAATGATGAGATGGGGACCTCCTGTCTTGTTAATGGTGAGATAGTTGTGAGATATCTCAGTCTTGCAAGTTAGTGAATGGTGAGATGGGAACCTCCTCTGCTATGTAAATGATGAGATAGTTGTGAGATATATCAGTCTTGCAAGTTAGTGAATGGTGAGATGGGAACCTCCTCTGCCATGTAAATGATGAGATAGATGCGAGATATCTCAGTCTTGCAAGTTAGTGAATGGTGAGATGGGAACCTCCTCTGCCTTGTTAATGGTGAGATAGTTGTGAGATTAGTGGCAGGATCAAATCCATGATCACTTTTGTGACTATGCAATTTGTGTAGTGGACAATTGCTAAATCACAAAAGCTGTCAAAGGAATTGAGAAGTGGCTAATTACCCTGGCAAGCTTGGTTGACCCTAATTACTACAGCTAAAGCAAGCCAGAAATAATATTTACACTACACCAATACAAGGGATGTTTTGATAAATCTTTGATTTTTAATCAAGTTAATATCAAAAGCAAGAAAAAAAGTTTCTTGACAGGTTTTAAAGCTGTTTTTAATGTGGTTTCTTTTTGGTTTGATTTGAGTCAATGTAAGCAACAAAGGGTAACACACAACATCACAATATTACAACACACAACAATTTAAAAAAGGGATTTTTTTAAGTGTGAAAATATTAAAGTCTAAAAGATCAAAATTCAAAATGTTGCCCTATTATTATAACAGCAATTAAAATGTTCTATTAATTTAATGTTTTGCCTGACTAATTACAGGTACATTAAACCATTTAATTGGTCTTCTACATTTCAACATGGGTTGAAATATAAGGATATATGGATATATGGGGAATTTAAGGCACAATTGCCTAGGTTATCAATATACTATTTCATGTAACTTTAAAAGCAATCACCAGCATCTATTTACATTTATAACAGATCCAAATGATTCATTTAATTCATGTACATAGTTCTTATAAAGCTTAACTTTATTTCTTTGTTCCCAAAATATTTACACACCATGGTAACTTACATTGACAGCTTAGCTTCTAAATTCCAATGGCACTTTGATATTATGGAAAAAGTTTCAACAGAGGACGAAAGGCTGAGAGGGACAAAAATGGTTTCAATGATGGTCACCCTGTTAACTTTTCTCTCTCTTACCTTCATATGTCTATCAGTGCTTTGATATGATTGAGTTTCAAAAGGACTTATAAGTTTAGGAAGGACAGAAAAAAGATAGTTGATTAGTTGGACATTTTTGTGTTATTGTACTAATTACCTCCTGAAGTCTAGCAGGGCTTTGATTGACTTGGGAACGTCTAGGTCTGGCCAGGTCAGGAAGTGGAACTGAGTGACGGTCCTCGTCTCATTGGTCTGGAGGTTCTTCAGGTAGAAGCTCCGCACCAGGTAGTCGTCGCACCAGATATGTTCCGACACCAGGTGAACCTGCACAAAAAAAAGGATGGTTAGCTATAGACCTACTGTGGAATCATTAGAAATTCATGGTGGCTCAATTTTCTTGGTATTCATGGGTAGTCTTCCACCATGAAATTACATTCTCGACGAAAACAGATTTTGAAATATTTAGATTTTTTACCATTTAGTGTTTTCTATTTTACACAAGTACTTAATTTTGTGATTCCACTGTTAAGTATCACATCGTGACAATATATAATCGCTAGCACTATTTTTTTCCCCCCCAATAATTTCATATAGTTCAAAACTGTCAGAAAAACGAAAGCGAGTTGTTAAAAAGAGTTGCTTCTCGAAATTTTAGGCGAATATTAATTCCTCACTATAAATATGAATTCTAGAGTAACCTTCCCTAGGTCATTGCAACAGAAAGGATAAGCTAACAAGGGGATCACATTTATATAGCTCTGGGTACACAAAGCTTCAATATGATCTATGACTGATCACTTTTATCTTATACAAATGTTAACTTTGAATATTCTAATATATTTCTTGCTCCTTGTATTCATCATATATTAACCCTTTGACAACCAGTCATCAAATCTTATACAGCCATACAGACATCATTCATGTATGATACTGGATTCATTTCCAAAACATCAAAGACCATTACATAACATTACAATTATATTACCATTACAATTACATTACCATTACAATGACTAACAATAATGTCTCAGAAAACTTTAAGTTAATTAAATACATCACCCTGGAGACAAAATGAAAGCACTGTCCTCATTACCCAAAGTAAAAGTACTGACCTCGTAGATATGATAGAGGTCACTTCCTTCCTCCGGCCAATAACGATAACACATGGCCTCTCCGTTCTCGGTCAGGCGTGTCAACATTACTATGACAACGCTTCCTTGCTCCCATACCATCTGAAAATAAATACAAACTTTTGATTACCTCTCTATATTACCGAAAACCCATTTTTACTAAGAAGGCGAACCCCTATTCAAAGTATTTCGCTATAGAGGTCCCTCCTTAAAAAATTCTTGTCTCGCCATGATACTTGATTGCGATGAAACTGTCAAAATTTACACATATATACAAATAAACTTTTGATTACCTCTCTATTATTACTGAAAACCCCATGTTTACTTACTTAAATAGATTTAAGAAGACGAAAATCGTAAAGAGAAAAACAATATGTATCTAGAAAATAAACAGTGAAATCAATTGAAATGTTCACCTGGATATGAACTTGATTAGTCATGTGATCAAATCCTGTGAAGTCCGAAGGGCTTCTCCGAAGATTTGATCACGTACCAACCAACTTCATACTTTAGTAAACTTTTTATCACTGATATTTACGCTTGACAAAGGCAAATTGTTTAAAATAGAAAACATAGCCTTAATTGTTTTTATGTTAATAAAAATGCAACTGTCGAACCAGAAGAAAGCATGTGATCAATGTGATGTCAAAATTGACCTCTTGACCTGTTAAAAAGTTCACACTGATATAAACATTTTGCTTTTCTATAGGTTCATTAAAGGAAACATTTTTGTACTAGCTTGTATCAATTAATTATCACATCAAAGTTCACATAAATGGCACTGAAAAATTGACTCATCGCATGTAAGCTCACTTCTTGATATAAAATTCAGATTTTATTGCATAACTTGGACAACTTTTCAGCATCCAATAAACTACCCCCCCCCCCCCCCCCCCCTTGAAAGCATCAATGTTAAGTGCACCCCTGAGGTAAGCCAATAGTTATTTATTGAGATAGAGCCATTTTAAAAAAAGAGCTTGGACTTTGATTACCGGTAGTTGTACGTGTCAAACAGCAATGTGACGTAGGCCTGTCTATTTCATCACTGGCCACTTGGACATGGCTCTTCGAAATCAACAAGATTTGCCTGGCTTTTGAGCTAAGACTACACAATTGGTGCATATTTCGCTTGAAACCAGCATCGTTTTCAACTTGTTTTGACGCAAGAAATAGATAGCTATGTCCAACTGAAAGTCCATGGTCTTGTTAAAATGGTTCTAATTGTCAATTTCACTTATACTAGATGTTCCCCACAAAGTCTTGAGGAAGCTCATTGCATCAAGGCTTATACTATTTATGGAACAATGTCACAAGATTAAGTGTTTTGTGAACTTCTTTGTCTCAATCAATACGATCAAATATCATGCAGCCTCAGTGGTTAATGTATCAGACTAGTGAACTGCAGATCCAAAGCTTAAATCCACCTCAGAACCTTTTACTCTGTTCATATCTACTAAATTAAACTGAAGATAAACAGACTTTTCCTTAAATTGCTTATTTTTAGTTCATATGCATCATGCTTTCATAATCAAGAAGTTTTCTGCTGATTTGAAAAACAATTTATGGTTTAATAAGCCACCTTCAGACTGTGGGTACTTTTATACAAAGGCATTTGGTACAGTTATATTACAGGAAAGACAGTTTGTATTTTGAAAGAGTTTTATATACCTGCCAGAAGTCTGCCACAGTGTGGGGTAGGGGTCCCTGGGTCGCAATATAGGCTGGGTTCCGAGGATCATGGTCCGTCTGAAAAAAAACAACTATATACTGAAAAATTCATCAAATAATGTGGAAATTAAGTCCTTTAGAAACTTACATTTTTTATCCATTCCTTTATTCAATTCCACTTCCTTTGATATAATCATTCAATTTAACACTGTCTTGAGTGGTTAAGGTGACTGGATGCATGGTCAACAAATTATCAATCATATTTACCGTTATTTTTAGATATACATGTATAGACTTTATTCAATTAAATTTTTAAAAATCCAATAATAAGCTTTAAAATTTGAAAATTTTTCCAAAATCCTTATATTAGGTAAAGAGCTCTTTTTACTGAAGATCAATTCATAAAAGTCTATATAAAAGCCCTGTTAAACAAACCTGTACATTCTGACTTAAGAAAATTCCTTTTTCCAATAATGTACTGCATGTTGAAATGCATCTCGCACTGTTTGCTAGGTGTTCAAAACAGCAACACCCTGCTAAATTACTTGCATGTTCCTAAACATTGTCATTCCTCACCACGAAGAGGAAGATGATTGAAACACAGAGAGAGAGAGAGAGAGAGAGAGAGAGAGAGAGAGAGAGAGAGAGAGAGAGAAAGAGAACACTGAACAAAAAGTAATTAAGACTTTTAAGTCTTCTCATTGTGTCTTCCATTCCCCCATCAATGCAATTATTGGCAATTTGATCTAGGATAATGGGGACTTCACTACACAGATATCAGCTTACTACATGGTTCCACGAGCTGCTAATTTCAAAACCCAGAATATCCCTCACTTGATTCTACACACACCAATATCACAAAGCAGTTTCTTGATTTCTCCAATAGACCCTGTGCTAAGCATCACACATCGGCCAATGATACTGTAGAAGTTGCTAGCTGATGTGCCATTTCGATTCCCTTAATCCCCCCCCCCCTTTGAATTACTAGAATTTCTCATATAACAAGTTGACTGCCATATATATCACTTTTAAATCAGGGGTGATTTCTTGGCATTTTGAGTAAAATTTTAAAGATAATTCCCATAATTTCCTTTTTTCTCTCTCTCTATGAATGAACTAAGAATTACATGTATTCTTCTATAACTTGACTGCCATATATACATCACTTTAAATAAATCATTTGTGGTGATTTTGGGGCATTTTCTGTGAAAATTTACCATGATAATTTCCCATATGATTTCCTCCTCTCTCTGAATGCAACTTAGAATTTTCTCCTATAACACTCAGACTACCATACATATCACTTCTTAATCAGAGGCGATTCCTCGACAAGTTGTGTGATAATTAGCCATGATAATTTTCGCCTTTAGTTTGGTACGGTAGGCTGTTGACGAGTCTGTCTTCAAAATCACCTCACCCACTCAAAAACACTGACCTAGCTGGCTTTCTTATTGTTCAATTAATGCACCAGCTCTGACATCTTGTGCGATTATCTGAAATATGACTGGTTAAGACGGCCATTTTGCCAGTAATGTACGTTCCTTCGATCAATAATCCTTACACTGCTGTCATTTATTCCAGATTTACCACACGTTATTATTCTAGCTTTCCCCTTTCTGTTCAATCAGCTTCAGCGCGAGAAACATGCTGTCAAACGACAGAGCAATTGATAAACTAGCTCATAAAACATGAGACCTTTTTTCTGATGACCATGCAGTGGAAAAAAGATTTAACCCCAATTGAGGATATCAAGCAAGTATGGCAGAAAAAAAGAGCTGGCAATTTTTTTCTGGCCATTTTTAGACTGTATTGATCTCTTTTATAAGAAGAGCTCTATTATATTATACATAGAAAATTTCCAAATTTAAAAAGTAAAATAAATGGGTTTTTTTCTTTACTAAATAATTTTTTGTAACTTTTTTGTAACTTTGTAAAGTTTTAAGAATTGAATAAATATAAATCAACATTAATTTTTTTGGCTAGAATTTAGACTGCAACCCCCAGTCTGTGACTTAAATATAGCAGCTGGATTGAAAAAAAAAACAGATGAATATTATTTTTCTTTTCTTAAGTTTTATAATTTCCTTTTTTTTTTAAATTTATCTGTAAAAAACCTAATTTTCTTATTTTGGTAAGGATTTGAACCCTGACCCTCCAACTATGACTACGCTAGACCATGGTACTATTATACTTACGATTGTGCTTGCATTGATGTAGTCTGAGCTAGAGGCGTTACAATTGGTGGATAGAATCACCCGGGAATGATCATCTGTAAAAAAAAAAAAAATAAGAGTTAAATTATATTACATGAATTAATGGAGAGACGCATCAATTCAGGCAAGTATTATAATTTATAGCTTCTTCTGTGACTTATTTACTTCTGTTTAGAAATAATGAATATCAAAAGAAATTTTAGAATTGATTTTAAAAAACAGAAATTTGTGTTTATCAACTGCAGTTTAAGAAATTAAAATATGGTAACTGTTATTGTAATGCATGTAATATTTTGGATGTGTCTCTGACATGTATACCATAGAACCATATAATGTAGCTTAGAGGAAAAGAAGATTTGATTAATTTAGTTTCTCCTTACTCTAAAAGCTTTTTCAAAAAGGGGGGGAAAAATGAGAGAGAAAGAGAGAGGGGTTATATTTTGGAAGTGAAATGTGGAGAGACAGAAAGAATGACAGACAGATATAGTGTAGGTTTCAGAAAGACAATTTTCCTTGAAGAAATAAATTTTCCTCTTCAACAATTCTAATATATGATAAAATTCAGAAACCTACCTATTACTAAAATACAATTTTAAAGTATAACTGCATAACTTATGGTCTAAACCAATCATGTTCAGAGTTCAAAAAGAGAATTAATATTTCCAGCTGATGTGTGTCTGACATGTTTACAATATAATGTAGCTTAGAGGAAAAGAAGATTTGATTAATTTAGTTTCTCGTTACTCTGAAAGCTTTTCCAAAACGGAAAAAAATCTCAAATTACATGCCAGAAAACTTGCTTCTGTATGAAAAAAAAAACATAAACCTTTAATTCCTGAGATGCACATCAAATGCAGTAATTACTCACTAAAGTAAAAACTATTGATTTCTCATGGAGAAAAAGACGAAGGAAAATGATGAAGCAGCCGGAGAGCAATAACATCTAACAGTTTCCACGAAGCCCTCCATTGTGCGACTCCTTTTGCCGGGGAAATAACATTGGAGGAGAGACTGGCGGGCTATCGTGCATGACAAGACCAATTTCAATTTTGTCTGACAAAATAATCATCGCCTGGGATCAGCTCTCGCGACTGTGAACGATTGTGTTAATATCGCCTGTCAGAATGGGAGCATCCACTCGTGAGCACGCGATTTGACTCTGCAATTTTATACTTGTCGATTTTCTTTCTGTTTTTTTTTAATCACCACAGTGTTGAAGTGACAGTGACAGGGTTAGCTGGTTCCAAGCTTCTGTCAGAATACTCAATAAAATGCAATACAGTGTACCAGCATTGTAAAACAAAATGATTTAGAAGGCTAGGTGTTTAACAAATAACCCAATTTTTTTTCCCAATTTTCCTTTAAATTTCAAATTTGATATTTTTACAATCAATTTTAATTTAGTCAAGAGAAAAAAAAACAAATATAAAAGCAAAAATTTAAAATTTGAATGTTGTAAATTTTTACACAGAGCTCTTCATCTAAAGGAGATTAATATGGTCTTAAAATAACCAAGACTATGATCAGCCCCCTTAAATCATGATAAGCAATGTAAGCATGGTTTTTAGGATATTATTAATCATTACTTTCCAAAGTCTGGTAATCTTTTTATCATTTATATTAATATATAATATGAATGATAACCTTATAGCTACAATTTTGTTGTCAATATATTAATAAAAAACAAGGAATCATCAAATAATCAATTGCAAGTTTTACACATTGGTTTATGTTGCTGACTGAGAGTAGAATTTAGTTTCTGATCTTAAGAAACACTTTCCATGATCAACATTACATGGGTGTAATTATAATACTCATAGAATAACGGTATATAAGTAAGCTAGCTGGTACATTTTTCACACTACAGTAAAACACTTTTATAGAAAACACGCTTATAATGAATTGACACTTACAGCAAGGTGATTTTAATTTCATTCTCCATGACTATATAATATGTTGTAAACTTGACGGATATAAAACGAATTACGCTTATAACCAATCAAAATCGCCCATCCCTGGCACTTCGTTATAACCTTGTTTTACTGTACTTAACTAGAAAGAAAGAGTGACCGATACCAATTCATTACAATACCTTTCTCACACAATTCATTCCCAACACATTTTCATATCTGTCCAGCAAGCCATTATAAAAGGAAATATTGACAGCGAGCATAGAAATCCTCATGTACATCAATAAGCGGAGAAGTGAACCCAAAAGCCAAATCTATTCATTGAGTCTAACAAGGAATAAAGCAAAGAAGCTGACAGTCTTTGACAAGCTGTTTGAGTGAACACAGCTCAGATAATAATGGAGTTGTCTACATTGAAACCTGACACCAAATAAAAGCCAATTCTGAAGGTGTCTCTTCTTACAAACACACTAGTTGATTGGCAGAAAGCTCAACATCCCCTTTTCCCCATGCCTTAAGGAGGTTCGATGGTCAACAAATTTATAATCATCAGATCTACCTAAAATTTAGCTACAGATCTATTGCTCCCGCTCTTAAAAAATTGGAATGGACAACCTGGGAGCTACATGTACAGTGCTGTATGGGTTAAAATGTTGCAATTTACGGCACTCAAAAACTTGTTAAAGGTGATCAATTTTAATTTGGAACCATCTTATTGATCAAATATATCAAATTAATTGTTTATAAAAAAAAAAAATTGAATATTTTTTTTTTTTTAAAAGGAGTGATCATGCACAGTGTTAATTAAAATATTTTGAGTCAGCTTATTTTAAGGTAAAAGTACTTTTTTATCCGTCGATCATTGCGAAAATGGAATTGATAAAAAATGTCCTTATCAATGATGTGAATTTGCCATGCAAGCAAGCATCTCTTTAAGGAATAGGGATTTCTGATGTGAGTATTGACTCACTTCTATCATATCTGCCTCTATCTGGCAACATCCTCTCTTAGGTATTATAGCAGAGCAAGCAAGCACTCAGCTCTGAAAATTAATTGTCAGCTTGTACACCGATAGCTGAATCAACAACGTAAAAAGCTCGGAACGATTCTACTTGTCGCGACTTCATTCACATAAAACCTTGGCACAATCTCCGTCCATTACGACACACGGCGACAAATATCATCACTGATTGTATTCAGGCAACTTATAGGATTGGGAGATCTTGCAACAGTATCCGCACAAGTGCAGCATATCTCTCCATATGTCAACATAATCTGTCAGCTCTGGAGAGCCGGTCCATGTAACTGCAACCCTACTCTCATTGTACGCAGCAATCATTCCTTTCTCGGGTTTCCAGCAAGCTTTATAAAAATCACAATGGCGGGGGACCCCGCCATTAATCCAACTCTGCAGATAGGTTTCAACGCAAACTTCATTTCTGTTCTTGTCCCTTCGTGTCCCTAAATGCGGAATATGATATAGAGTGTCATGACAGTCTTTGATTTATTGCCAGGCACTGCAGTGATGACTATCAGTTCTTTGATTCCAATCTGTTTACATGTTGATTCTGTCGTCCCACTCTATCCAGACAACCTGCACTTAATCACCCTTGAATAAAGATCTCCCGTGATTTGTTATCATCGGCTGATCCAGACTCATTCTGCTGGGAACCTCGGTGATCCAGAGGTTAAGAAATTTCCAGTCCGGATAAGTCCCTTATTATAAGTATGTTAATTTACTTAATGTTCGGATATTACTGGCCATTCTTAATTGAAAAAAAAAAAAAATGACCTCAGCACATTTCAAATGATGTTTCATGTGAATTCACATCATTAGGTGATGAACTCTAACCTTGACCTTGACAAACACTTACAGGACACATTATGGCCTTCACCTGGGGACATTTACAGGACACATTGTGACCTTGAAATGTGACACCTGGTAAAGAAAAATATGGCCTTCACTGTGAACATCTGCAGAATACTGTGAGACCTTGAATTGTGACAACTGTAAAATACAATATGGCCTTCACTGTGTACACCTAGGGGACAATTTTTGACCTTTACTTGTGAATTTTTAAATATTGTGACCTTGGTGTATGATGGCATAGTAAACACTACTTTACCTTTGAATACTTATAGAACTTATAGAACACATTATGACCTTAATGTGTGAAAACTTGAAGGACACATTTTGACCTTCACTTGTGAAAACTTGTATGCTGCATGGTGACAATAAACTTGAATACTGTAGAATCCTTATATTTCGCGACAACTCAATTCCACGAATCAACCGTTCTGCATCAAATTGCGAGAATATGAAATCGCAAACACCAGATTTTTATCATAGTTTCTTTAGTTTACATCTGTCAATAAAATAACAGCAAGATTTTAAAATCCACCAGATGTGCCTCTCCCGAATTTACGCGGATATTAATTCCTCGCGTTTAATAAGGAATTAACAGTATATACTTACAAGGAACGGTGTCACTGTAGCGGTTCTTGCGTATATTGGCGGCGTCATTGGCTATGTCTGTGTTGGACGGGTCGGCTTCGTAGGTACATAGACCCTCCCACTCCCTGTCTAGACGATCCTTGTTCTTTAGGTGGTCCTCCATGTATGACTAAAACAATCAATAAAGGTGAAAGCTTTTGTCGATACAATTCTGTTAGTCTTAACGATTGAAGGAATTCCCAAAGCTTTGATCAAACCGCTTCTAATTTTCTTTCAGATTTTGAGAAATTACACAAAATCTGAAGAAGAGAAGATCTCCCTAGGAAACTCCAAAAGCCTTTATCCATACTGTTCGAATGCATTGAAGAAATTTCAAAAATCAATATGGAAAAGATTATCTAGTAAACTCCCAAAGATCTTGTGAATTTGGTTCTGAATGTTGAATTTAGATATAACAAAGTCAAAAGGAATAGACTTTCATTTGCTGACAACTCCCAATGCAAGAAAAATATTTGTTTACACATAAATATTTAGTTTATTCTTCATTTATAACACCCATTCACCCCCCACCCCATGCCTTTTTTTTACTATGACCTTGGCCTTAACTTGACCTACTTACCAGTACAATGTGACCAGTTGAGATGTCCATATTAGAGGTGACAGGTTCCTCACTCCTGAAAAAATAGGAAGTGAAATATTGATTAATCAATCTGTGCAATCTGAGCACTCTAATTAGCTAATTAATTACTATGTACCTGGCCCTTGGGTCATAAAACTTAGAGACAAGTTCGAATTTGATCTCAGTCTTACTTTTGTAAAAGCAATTTATGAGGGAAAAGTGAGACTGAGGTCAAAAGTAAGCTTTTCTAAATTGTATGGCCCTCAACCTCACTCACTGCAGCAAGATCGAATCCTGCATTGTTGAACAATCAAGCTTAACTTGCTAGCACAACCTGTATTTTTTACTCTTTTGTGTAGTACAAAGTTCTGAAGGCTACACTTATTATATAAATGGGCCCCAACAAACCCTTTTTTTTTTTGTGGTTGCGACATTGAAAAATTATAAGCACCAGAATACTCCAAGTTTTTTTCTGCCATAAAAGTAAAGTTCAAAGGGCCTAAATCAGATCTTTCATCATAACCTATATATATCAGGCCTACTGAATTGGCCAAAAATTAAATTTGGTAAAAATCTATCCAAAAACAACTAAATACAAAAACAAACCCAGATATACAGCTTTTCATTATATCTAAAAAAAAATTAAAAAAAAATTATTATTCAAACTCTTTGCACTTTGAAGTGCAATTTAAAATGATGGAAGACCGAAGGTGATATCAGTTGACTGGTATACATCATGAAAAAGACTTGTCGTAACAGCGTATCAATCTGCGTGGCATATACATTCCAAGTTCACACAACTGATTGTCATTTACGAGGACAGATTGTCAAAACTTTTCACCAAGTGGTAGAAAATTAGATTGTATGAAAAGAATCAATATTCTTACTATCCATATTTTTTTTGGAAAAAATAATAGCATGAAAATCAATCTTAATTTTGATACTTTTGCCACGGAGCAGCAAGAAAATTAGGAAATAAATTTCACATGGATTGATGAACGGGAAAAAGTTTTCTTTGAATAAACATAATCTCAAATTGAATTTGAAAGCCAGAAACTGAACAGTACATAACACTATTAATGTGAAATTGCTATGGTGTTATTGTTTGACTAATTAATGAATTACTAAATCATTAATGATGTTTGTCACTTGAAAATGTACTGATGCTTAGGGCACTTCATTACCTAATAAAATAAAATAAAATATTCAGGAGAGGTTGGCACAAAACATTCACTATTTAAGTAATGACTATAAAATACATCTCTCTTAAAATAATGAATACTGTGGTTTCACCAATATTCGTTGAATACCAATTTTCGTGGATTTCGTTGTTTAGTTGATCCACGAAATTAAATGTTCATTGAAGTGCAATTTTTATTAACATTTTGTATTGAATTTACGTATCCTTGAAATTGTGATTTTAAATATTAATGAAACCACAGTATTTGCTTTAACCACATGCAAGACTTTTTTTACATAATAGAATGTAGCTTTATAATTAAGAGTTTTGCAAAAAATGAACAGAATTTTATAGCAAACATAACCACAATATATATATCAGCATGATTAATATTGTGTGATTCAAGAAATGAAGGAATAAAGGAAATAATTGAGAAAAAACTGGATATCTAGTATAAATATTGCACGCAGGGGTGGTCACAATTAATGCATATAAAGTTAAATGAAAACAAGTAAACAATTTAACCGATATTGTTCAAATTATTAAAAATAGAAATTTTTTTAATACTTTATTCCATGGAAACTAGCACTTGTCTGCCAAAATAAGATAATGAGCATTAACTTGAACGAAGTGGAATATATATATATATATATATATATATATATATATATGCAGACATCAGAATCTCTTTCTGTAGACAATAAGGATGCCTCCCTAGGGAGCAGTCATTATTGTCAATCTCAGTCTTATAAGCAATCCGATCTGCAGAGAGAGAGAGAAAAAAAGGAAAAATGGACAGATTTGAAGCAGTAAAACTGAATTAAAGCTCAAAGATGGGAGTAAGTAAAGAGAAAAGATTTGTCATCACAAAGCAGTGGCGGAGCCTTCTACATCCCCCTGATGACAAATAGGGCCGAAATCGCCGGGCGTTAATTGGTGCTGGAATCTTCCTTTTATGGGGAATCCCGTTAACGCTGGTGGTTTAATTACGCCGCTGATACTAATGAGGGAGACGGATGCAAAATCCCCATTAAATGCTGAGACAGCACTTATCCATTATCTCGAACCGAAAACGCAAAGCAGCTCGCCAATTTATAGTCTGAGAGCGAAAAAAAAAAATGGCTGCCACCATGCACATTGCTATATGGGATCAGAGATTGAAGAGGGAGATATACAGGCTTTAATCAATGTGTCAGGAACACAGCATTGTAGCAGCTCTGCTGAATGGTTGGGACCCCATTGAGAAAGCCCCATTTAGGGAAAGACTAATATAGCTGACACTTGACTGAAGAAATTGTGTTTCAGTGTGTACGCATGACTCACTGCATGTATATAGCTCTGAATATCTAAGAATTCTGTCATTACCTAGATCGATCATTTCAGAAACTTTCAGCAACATTTCCGTCATTTTCACACCTATTTGCCATCAGTTGTATTTCAACCATAAGTAGGCAATACATAATCTGTAGTTTTCCTCCCATATTTAGGGTGTCAATATGAGTCAAGATCAATATAACATTAACTTGTCTTGTAGAAGATGTATAACCTTGTTAACACAGAAGGTTCATTGCACTAGAGAAAACACAACCCTACTGTGAAATCATTTCAATTTGTGTAATTTCTTGAATTCTTTTAAGTTTGACTAACAGCTTTGAAATCTAACAAAGCTGTACATATTATACCCACATTTTACTATTAATACTGTAAAAACATTTCAACCCACATTTTACTATACTGTAAAAATATTTCAACCCAATTTTTACTATACTGTAAAAACATTTCAACCCACAATTTACTACACTGTAAAATTATTTCAACCCACATTTTACTATACTGTAAAAACATTTCAACCCACAATTACTTTTCTGCTCTTTTAAGCAGATAGAGCAGAATGGTGTAAAATGTAAAATATTCGCATTGAATATGACAAAGATCTCACAAACTTTGCAAAATTTTCTTGCAGACAAATAAAATTTGGTTTACAGTATGTAGAACATACTGTAAACGTATTATATTTTGCGTGTACGATATTTGGCGGAAAACAGTTTTTGAACAAGTTGGCGTGGATTTAAATTAGAGTATTCCTGAATGTGACTATTCTTATACATATATATATGCATTTCATTTAGCGATGTACTTGAATTAGCGGAAGCCCCATTCCGCCAAAAACGCCAAAAAGAATACACAGCCAAATATAATACGTTTACAGTAGTTTGGGTAAAATTACCATGAGGATGTGCTGCTTCGGCTGGATGGGCTTCGAACCTGTTCTCCCGACACACTTCCGATCCTGGAGGCGGCGTGAAGGGGTTCCGGTTTTTCCGTAGTTTTCCCCTGCATCCGCTGTCGACAGAGGTCCTGTTATATAGAAAAAAGACCCCTGCTTTATTCTACATGTTCATGCAACCCTATCAATACTCAAAGGATGAGGCTCTGACAGTCAGTCAACTAAAGGTCTAGAAAAAGGTCACTTTTTCAGACATTTCTAAAAAATGGCAGCTAGATCGAACTTCGCCTTTTCTATTGCATTACATAAAAAGACCAGTTTCTTACTCTTGGCAAATTTCTAATGATTATATTTCTAGAATGGAATTGGAAAACATACAAGATATACAGGGAACAATTTCAAAGATTAAAGAAAAAAAAGAATAAAAGACTGAAAATCTAAAAGTAAGTTTTTCAATCAGTTTCCAATTAATTAAGTTCCCATGCATGCAGATCTTTCCCAATAAGACAGAACAAGAATAAAGCCTTTGTTCAAATAAAGTTCAATGTCTCCAATAGTTGAAATGCTATTACTGTAGCTGCCCAGACTACACCAGTTTTATTGGGTCTCCATCCCCCTTTGACTACTTCATTTCTAATTGTCACATCTCAGAAGAGAACTAGCTATATATTCTTTTAATGCGATACAGGGAACACCAAATTATTCATTTCATCTTGTACTTTTTCCATTTCCATTCTAGGAATAAAATCATTAGAAATTTGCCTCTGGTGGCAGAGATACATTTTTGTCCTCATATTCCAGGAATAATGACTTCTCCCCAGTATCTTTTTTTTAATTTGAATGGACAATATCTGCATGCACACTCTTTTTTTCTGAGGGCATTTCAGACTGTTTGTAGCCTTATTCATGATCAATGCCCCATTCATATCAGATTTCTGAGGGTCTCACATAAATGATTAAAATACATCAGGAGCAATATAGTTTATTAAGTCTATACAAGATTATGAGACAGTCAGGCAAAAATCAAAGATCCTTCCATGTCCTGATTCCGTATTAATGATTTATTCTAACCGAGGCATCATATTCCCTTTTGAATTATTCTAATATGGTTAAGAACCCAAGATTAGTCAGGAATTGTACACAAGATTTTTTTATTCAAAAGTAACAAACATATACTTATAGATATATATGGAACATGTAAAAACTATCTTAAAGTTTATAGACATATAAATCCTTGGCTTCTTTGAACCTTATAAATTTAAGTTGAGATATCGTGTCTGATCCTAACCTATGAAACAGCAAGCCTCTCTCTCTCTCTCTCTCTCTCTCTCTGCCGTCCACTATTGCATTATGGGGTTATGACCAATTGATCCCAATAAATCTGCTGGTATTTTCCCCCCTTCTCTCCCAAATCTAATGGAGGGGACAGACACATCCATCATGGCCGAGGACTGGGGAAACCCGGGCTTCAGCCAGATCCAATCTTGTCACCAATATTTACCAATTTAGCCAGGAAATCCCCACGGTAACGAGATGGATTTTTTGTTGCTGTTAAATGTATGCGCTGAACCTTGGACAAGTTCCATTAATCTGCAGGGTGAATATTGATAAATACACTTTGCACTGTCTCCATTGGAGAAATAAATCAGTGCTGTGTCCACGAGTCAATGTCTGATCAACCGGACGTCTGATGTCCGATTTCTTCTTCATAACGAACAGATGATTTACATGAAATAAATGTCTAGCATATTTTTTACATGTAATCAATGTTAACCATATTTGGTAGAGATAATGGCAATGGTTATTACAAGTTCCTTGCAGATATTAGTTTTGAAAATAGCTGATATTTCTAAAAAATACTGAACAGAAAAATAATCTACAGTAAAAATACCTCTACCAGATAGGAAATAAGTTAATATCTAATAAATATTTACATAGGTTCAGGTTAGTACATTATTTAGCAGAGAGCAGACAAGTCATGTAAATATCTAATTAGTATCTACTGTGTAATGTCAATATCAGATCTATGAGATATGGTTAGAAAAAATAGACAACTAACATATGATAAGGAACTCAGAAAATGTGATATTTATATACTGGATTTGATGATGATAGTAGCAAATCTACCAGTCTGATGAAAGAAAACTTCAATCAACTTTATTATCTAGTGAGCTAGGTGATACATGTATATGAGGTCGTATCTAATCAGTAATTATGTGATGATGTCACTCAATATCTGTGCAATTTCAAATCTTTTTAATAATTTTTTGTTGAACATTTAATTGATAATTCAAATACCTGTTCAATTTCATTATACCATATCTATTTTTTTAAGGGGGTGGGGGAAGGGGGGGGGGGAGGGTTGGGGTGGAGGGGTTATGAGGGGGGTGGTGTTTTTGTTTACCTGATAATCCTGAGATGGTTCATTTCCTTCTCCTGTTGGTCCGGACGAGAGCTGAGCCAGTTTTTGTTTGGATCTGGAGTTCCTCCGGATCAGGAAAATGATGACGGAGGCGAGCAGGATCCCGGCGATACAGCCACAGAGGACGAAGCTCAGCACGATGTATCTGTCATCTGACACCCGCAGACTGACCGGGTTCTGTCAAAGAGAAAACCGACACCGTAAAAATTATGATTAATACTGTCTGGATAACCTTCCATATGATAAATATGTTGCCCTTTTTTGTCCGTGCACATTGCAGTGAAAATACAGTGAAGTTTGGATATACAGAATCCCTTTATCATGACCTGCCACCATATAACCTCTTATCAATACACAATGCACTGGAGATACAGTGATGCTGTCATATAGGCGACCCTCAATCAAATAATGCTGTCATTTGTCCACACTGCAGTGAACCACAGAATGAAATGTGGATATAGACAGAACTCACATTTATATATGCCATCTGACAATTTTAAAATTCTTTCTACGCACTTTCTTACTTTGAAGGAACAATCAAGATTAATAGTGTCTATGTGGCTCTCTATGAAATAACGCTGCCTGATCAAGACTGAATACTGCAACATTATTGCAGTGAAAATACACTGATTTGTGGATAGACAAAACTTACATATATATATATGCCAACTTGCAATTTATAAATTGTTTCCACCTTCTCACTTTAAAAGGAATATTGAGATTAATGCTGTCTATGAGATTTCCTATCATATAATGCAGGCTCTTGCAATTTGTCCACAGTGCTGCCGTGTAAATCGAGTGATATATGCACCGACTGATAATTTTGCCACTTCCTCTGTGACATTGTAGGAATATTGAGATTGATGCTGTCTAAGTGTCTCACGTCATATAATGTACTTTTTGTCCACATCACAGTGAAAATACAGTGAAATATGGATATATACATGCAGCTAGAACTCGCATATATTTATACTGATATATTTCCATTGGACTGATGATATATAATGTTTCTTCATTATCACTTTGAAGGAATTCAAAGAGAAAATTGTCTTCAATTGTTAGGGGAAATACATATTATGAAACTAACATAATGTCAGCCAATTTTAAAAAAGAATAATAAAAAAAATTTCATACATGTACTGCTGAAAAACATGACATTTAGAATCATCAATAAATCAACAGCATTGAAATTCATTTTTTCTAGATTGTACGTAATAAACTTAACTCAATACAAGACATTCATTATAAACCTTAAATACTTACGAAATCTCTCAAATAATAGCCCCCTTATGATAAATGCGGTACTGCTCTCTTGCAGGGCAAATGTACGTTACCAAAATTTTAGTACGTAGATAATTAAATGACGTAAATGAAACAATTGACATTTGTCTTCATCACATACATCATAGTTTTAAGTTGCCTAAATAATTCTATCTAAGCAAAATAACCCAATATGCTTTGAGACAAAGAAGTATAATACATACATTAATGTGAATATGTATTTTTCACCAAAACTGTATATCCGTTAATTTTTGCAATGATCTAATTTAATTTTTGCTTTTTTCGCAATATTGAATACGCACAAATTATTTCTTGCATTGTTTTCTATAAGAAACATTTTAGATCGCAAAAATTGAGTGACGCAAATTAAAAATGCTACATATTTTCCCCATTTTCCCAAATTTTGTGACACACGAAAAAAACGGATATACGGTATTTTTTTCCAGTTCACTCTTAATTTTTGCCTATTTGATCTAACACAGAAATCGGGAGACTTCAATTTATTCAATAAATCATTTCTGATAATCTTCTTCATCATGGTAGGCCTTGAATTTCATAGTGGTTTTTTTTTTTTTTTTTTTTTTAATTTTTTTTAAATTTATCAACATTTACACCCAGAATCGCTGAGATTGTGATAAATGATTCGTCGACTAATTACCCTGCTGTCATCAAATACCATTACTGCGATAGTCTGACATTGACGTTCACGCTTAAAAATACAGTAGAAAGAGTCATGCAGAGTGATTTTATGTTCAACTTAAAAGCTGTAGGCCCAGAGACAATGGCAGCACAGGATGATAAAAGTGTGCTTGAAGCCCTAGCACATCACAAAATTTTTGTTTAGCATATTTTTTTTTTAAATATTGATTTCAAGTCTAAGGAAAAAAGTCTGCGGGAAAAACAATAATCGGATTTGGGATCTTCCTAGCTGGAATTATTTCAGATGCCTTGTCATATATGCAAATCGGTCTACAGTTGAATGGGTTTAATTATTCAAAAAAGGGCTTAAAACTTCAATGAATTGGGCATCAGGCCTGCCACTAGATCTTATGGCCTTGTTAAATGATCGGAAACCCGACCAGTACATAAATCTCAGACTATTGATTGCAAAGGCTCTTCTTAAGGTTCCTCGGTAATCTACATTTAATTAGACTTTTGTGGAAGAATTTTTTTTTATGGATTTAGTTCACAAATATATTGGATTTTATTTTTCACTTTCTCTTTCTGCCTTTCTGAGGAGAGCCCCAGGCTACGTATTTAAAGATGATTGCTGTATTTTATTAGGATGACGTAGATTCAAAGCATTTTGATGACCATTTTTTAAATCGCATGAACGTTTCCTTTCTTGAAATAATGGTAATAACGTTATTATAGGGATTCCTGTGCATTTAATATTCTATACTGAAATGACAATTGCCCACAGCACCTCTTTTAATTGGGTCTTTTAATAGTTCCTCCGATGTATTTTGTAATCTTGGTTTTTCCATGACGTTCTTGAAAAAACAAGCTAGTTGATATTTATTATTATAAACACAAATACAGGATTTTCCACGTCAAGTATTTTCACTGTGTGTTCAAGTGCTACAGTAAAAAATTTTGTGCCATATACAGTAAAAATATTCAGCGCTGCAGCACAAAACCTTACTTAGATATGGCTTGGGCACACTCTAGGAAATAAGGATTATTAAGTCATGAAGACATGTACAAGAAGTTCCACAGATTCAGTTTTTATACACCTTTATTATTCACTTGCAAGGAAACTTTGAAAAAAAAAAAACTTGCTGTCAGAAATATTCACTGATATGTTAGAACCACGAGTTTACCCATGTTTTGATTTGTTTATTACAACATATTTTTAAGGTGGCTCACTACACCTTGAAATATTTTCTCAAATCTGAGCAGAAAATTACTTGATTAATATGATAGATATCATAATGGATAAGAAGTATTTAAGTCAAATAGGCAAAAATTGTGCAAATTTCAATGAAAAATTACATGACTGTTCGAAAATTTAATTCAGTAAACATAAACAAAAGCTCTAGGCGGATTCGAACTCATGATCTGCGGTTCAGTAGCCCACTACTTAAACCGCTGCATGCATGAGCTTAGTAGTTAACGACGATATACAACCCAATCGCACGATATAAACAATGTAACAAAACATTTAAATTGCCATCTTGTGATGTAGTGTCATAAAAAGTATAAGTCTAGGTGTAGTGAAGTACCTTAAATATAAACTTGATATCACAAAAATTGTTGTTGCCGCAAACGGTCAATTGCGCTGCCAGTACAACATTGTTGCAAAAAATAAATTGAGTTACAATATATTTACCATGAGTTTTAATGGTTATGTCTAACATTACTCCGATATGCTAAAGATCTCCAAAAGCTCAAGCTCTGTTCAGGCCCAACAGTAAAATTTTTGATTAATGGAGTTAAATTTCACTCTTTTGCAGGACTATATCCATAATTTGATTGTGTATTAATATCTGAATATCAGATATCAAGTCCCAATTTCAATATCTAGAATGGTGAAATGATATCAATTTTTTAATTCCAATATTTTTAACACAAATTTGACTGAAAAATAATAAATCAAAAATCTCTTTCATTTAATCAAGCCATTCTTCAGCATGCTCAACAAGTTTGCCATTTCAAAGATATCCAATATCTATTAACAATATCTAGCATCTTTACAGTACCATGATTCTACTAGCTGAACATTAAAACAAACTTAATCAAGGCAAGCTTCTAAAACTAAGTCTTGCAGAACACTGTGCAATTAAATGCCATTAATTGTGCCAAAAGCCCTAGATTAGTATTTTTCCTTGATTAAAAGTTTCTAATTTCCGGAAGTAATCATTATTTTTTGGCACACATGCCCATGGGTTTCTTATTTTGATTTACAAATGACCTGAAACAGGCATTTAATTTCAGAATATAGGATTTTTTTTCATACCAAATAGGTATTGTAGACTTTAACCTTGTGAAAAAACAGCAAATTCATTTCAGAATTTTGTATCTCAGTCCCAGAGAAGCAAAGTGAACTTTTTGGCATGCATGCACATGGTGTCTTATTTTGATTGACAAATGACCTGAAACAGGCATTATTTCAGCATACAGATTTCATTTCATATCAAATACGTATTGTAGACTTTAACCTTGTGCGACAATATAAGCCAATTCATTTCAGTATCTTGTACCTCAGGCACAGTGGTGCAATTTAGTGAAATAAGAAACGGTCTGCTGAAGAGTAGAGGGTTTTCATAGCTTTTTATGTTCATTTGGAACCCTAATCACTTTAGTTTTTACTCTATCTTTCATCCCTCTGAATTTCTCCAGCAAACAGCATAATTGATTGTCTGCACTTTAAGACTCATCATTTTTAATTGGTTTAAATTCAATCCCTTGGGAAATTTCTCAAATTTCTCAAATCAGTGCAGAAACAAAAACACAAAAAAAATAGTTAAGTGACAGTTGTAAGCTATATGGCTAAATCACAACACATTGAAGTAAAACTTCCAGTTCACAAGTTCATTCAAAACTGATTTATATAAACTAAGATTTTGAATTGAAATTCAAAGATTACATAATCTGATACTGATCATCTGCAAATATTAAAGCTCAGAAAGTCGGGGGTAACTATATTATGGTACAGTTGAATATCAAACTTAAGAGCAAAATTATAAAAATTCCCTGGTGGCTGAGTAAATTCTATCTAACCAACAAGACAGTCTACGACATATACGTCTCAAAATGAACCAGTTAACAATGTGTGTGTCCCATGATGAACCAGTTTGTACGAGGAAGTCCTCCCTGATTCTTAATTTTTTGGGCTCCAAGGTTTCGAAGCTCATGGAATCAATATGGTGTCTAACCTAGCTAAAGGCGGTCGCGGTTATCTCAAAGGATGTTAATTAATCTGCCACTATTCCATATAGCCGATCAATATCCAACCATGCTTTGATCAGCAGCCAAGGGGAAGTAACTACCACAATTAACAGCATGTCTCGTCTATTCATAATCATTGTGCAATCACGATTGTCAAGGATTTTGTCATGATTATTTTTTTTTTTTAAATGCTTTGTTCTCTCTCATGTCACTTTTATCATGGCCGATTGACTTAATTGTGAACTGTGAAAATTTGAGACAAAATTGGGATCAAACATGCACACTCACATTTATGTGAGAAAAAAAATTGTTCCCTAAATAAAACCCATAAGTAATATTGTATTTCCATTGGATACATTACTATTCAAATCATATGTTGGATCAAATTGGAATACATCATGTACGACGACACAGCGATATTGATTCTCTGACGCAGGGCCATACTGCAGTGACAAATCTGTATTTCTAGTCTCGAACTGATTCTCACAAAAAAAAAACATGCTACATTGTCAAACGGCTGAGCAAATGTTGATCTTTGGTTGTCGCAGGTAATAATTGTTTCAGTCTCTTAATTAATACTTCTGTCCAATCATTTGAAATTCCCCCAAGACCAAGTGGCACACAATGGCCTGTTTCTATACGCAACAGATTTTTTTAAAAAAGGCCATTTTTGACCTTTGTGTGGGAATAATATTTTTTATTATGCGTCTGTACAGCAGACATTTCTCAGAACATTAGTGAATGCTTCTACATAGAATGACTCAAATAGAATTATTTGCCTGAATCATTCGTTACCAATATTTTAAAGTGATGGACATTTTGATACACACTTTTCTTCTCGGAATCATTTTATTTTTTTTCTTAATATTCCTGATGTTAGTGTATTCTGCAGCCCCTTATGTTTAAAACCACTCACAGCAAAATAGATTGGAATTCCTGCTATTATGTTGGTTTAAATTGACAAAAGGATTAAAACTTTAATCTCCCTTTAATTCATAAGGGTTGAAAGGTCAACAAATTAACCATCAGATCTACCTAAAAAAATTCTAAAAAGATATTATTTGTTTTGCTTTAAACTATTATTTAGTATTAATAGAACAAATCCAGATTTTACCTTTCAAATTTGGGTATTTTCCTAATATTTTTATGTAGAGCTTTTCTTTCAAAGGAGATCAATTTAGTCTAAAAATGGCCATGACCATCAAGCCCTCTTAATGGAGAAATTTCCAGTCTGCAATGCACTTCAAAATCCCAGGTATTTTTTGCAGTAAAAACAAACTTGTTTACAATTTTTTGCCTTTAATACTTTATAATTCAAAATTAATTTAAAAGCATACATGTAGCTATCAAAAATATCATGTATTATTTTTTCAGAAAGGAATCATATATTATAAGTAGCAAACAATAATCCTTAAAAATAATTTCCATGCATCTCTAATCCAAGAAAGAGAAGATTAAAAGAATTCAGAAACAAAAGAAAAGGAAAGACAAATCAATAGAACTCACTGGGAAAAGCAAATCAGATATTCCGGTCTATAATTCTAATTTACCGGCCATTGGAATTTATCATACTACTGTATAATGATGCTTAATAATTTCTAAAAGGTTGACACTTCCCTCTGATGTCTACAAGAAATCAATGCAATATTACATAAAAATCTGTGATCCGAGCAGACATCGACACAGTCTATAAGTCACTTGCATAAATGCCACATATTTATCTTTATAGGAAGATACATTTTTTATTTTCCTAATTCATAAAACATAATCTATTATCCCCAATTGGTTTACTCAGTTTTACGAGCTTTAAACTTTGACATTAGGTAACAGAGCTTTTAAGATATTGATCATCTAAGATAACTCTCAACTGAGGATTCAAATAAAAAAAAAATTCCCAGTCATTTAACGGCATGAAGCATCGCTGCACAAACTGATAGTAAAAGAATCATCTGCAATTTCATCCCCACTTTTAAAACTGGTAAAACCCAATGAATAATTGATGCCCATTCTGCATCAACTACTTACCTTCCTAAATAAAGTTCTCTGTGATTCACTCCATGCACTCTCCTGTCATGAAAAAAAAAAAACCCAGAAAATCATGGGACTTCTTTTCAGGTAACTAGCCTCTCCCCGATCATCCACAGCAGTCAGGTTCTGCTATTTACCCCAAAAAAGGGTAAAAAGAACCATGCCTTCCACACTGCATGAAAAGGCCTTAGAATATGGAACAGGCTCGCATTTTTTTTTTACCTGTAAAGCTATGGTGCCTGTGTGAAAATGAACACAGATTCAAATTGACTGGCTGATTTTACACAAATTATCATAATATTGATTATGGAAGGAGCCAGTGATGACAGGCTGTTGGCATGGCAACTAAATTCAAATGTCTCTGCAAATTCATCAAAGGCTTGTGGATAAGAAGCTGAGAGATTCAGACTGGAGAGGATTTAAAACAGAGGGGGAGGGGAAGACAAGGGGATAGAGATTTCCTTCAGGGCTTAATGCTTTCACATCCCTTAAATGACACGTAGATCTTGCAGAACCATGCATACTAACTCACAGGAGTTCACTACAGCATAGCAACCCAAAATCTTCCAGATTTGCTTCATTATGATCGCATAAGAATCTTCCTGGTTCTAGTTTGTCAGAATTAAATAATTTCTTTTTTTTCAGTCAACACCTCTCTGAGTCACTATACAATAGAAATTTTGGATGAGATTATTTTTTTTTGGCAAGATACTATATACACTTTTACATATATGCACACATTTATATTTTTTTTTTGGGGGGGGGGGGGGGGTCTGGAAGTCCAACCAATTAGAGAAGTCTTAGGCTAGTGTTATCAAAAATGTATTCTAGAGACTAATCTTTGAATAACACACTGAATAGCAATTGCATTGTTTTTCTGCAATAAATAACACACAAAAATAAGAATCATTAACTAACTACCTAATTACATTGCATTTGGGGTTCTTTTTTTATTCAACGATTTTTGCATTTAAAAAAATTTGTTTTAAAGAGTAAGCAATTTTCCCTTTTTCCTCCCATTTTCCTGACCTAGTATAATATATCAACCGTGTTTTCTTGGTATAAAAAGAGTTCTTTGGAGACATTTGAAATTTTTCATGTACATGATTCCCCCCTCGGCAAGTTAACAACAGTGTAGGGTACATAAAGCACAAGATATCGTCTCTCAAAGGAAACTTCAAATGATTAAAAAAACTGATCTCGATCTGCAAAGCTCGCAGTGCTGTGGACTATAATTTGTAATAAAACTCCAGGAATTGTTCTTTATAATCATCAAACTTCACAACCGTTAATTAAAGGACTAACTCCTAGATGAACTAATTTTTTTTTAATTCATTTATGTAGGCCAAACACCAGTTTTAAGGTAGGCCAATGAAACAAAAACTCAAAGTTTTTTAAGAAAAATTATGAAAAAAGAACTTTATAATAGCATGCTGATTATAGTGATTTTTAGTGACGCGTCGTAATGACTTGGAAATTACTTATTATATTTCATAAAAATCCTGATAATGATTCTGATGTTCTAAAGAAAAAACAAATTTTTTATCTAAAGAAACAAAGAAAACGGATATACTGAGTATTCATATCAAATGATTCTTGTTTGAGCTGCAGGATTTAGTGTGCTGCAAGAATAACTGAAGTCAGATTGCAATACATTTTGTACTTCAATCTTAAAGCTTATGTATAAAGGAAAAAAAATATTGGTCTCAAATCATTTCAATTTCTCAGACAATCTGTCTGAAAAAGCTAGCAGAGATGAAAAGAAAAAAAATCAAAACTCATATTTGTCTTGATAATATGTTATGAGATTTTAATATTTTTGTAATATAATATGGTTACAATATCAATGCTGAAGAAAATTGGGGAGTCAAGTCAAATTGGGAAATTTTTTTACAACCTTTATAGACGTAATCAGATTCCTTAAAGTCATTCTATCAGTCACAGTAGTACCACAGACCCTGGAGCCAAAGTAAATTAGTAGGTGCAGATCTCGATAGTTCTAATTTTGTAGAGCTATTGGCAATAAAATGGGGGGAGATAAGTTACAAATGTTTCCTAGGTATTAGACACACCAAAGTTTAATGACAACCGCGAGTGGGTTGAAATTTACCAATAAAACACGCCATCTCCTGAGCCCATCGTTCTGATGTTGCTTGCGAAGGAAATGTCGACTATTTTATGAGACCTAGTCAGCGGACGACGTAACCTGTTGCTTTCGGTTTTCCTCCACGTTATATCAGGGTTGTTTTTTTTTTTTTTCTCGATTTTCCCGGAGTCATAATCGACATTAAAACCCAACTCTAATGACAATGGTTCATCATTTACAGAGAGGTTTATCCTTTTTTTTTTCTTTTTAGGTGTATAGATTCCAATTAAAAGTTGTTTGTTCCGATGCTTGTACAACACTAATAGGTGTGAATTCTTTGGTGATTACGAGTGATTACGAGTTCTAATGCCCGAGATATGATCATCTTCCATGTAGTTTGAACATCCTGAATGACATTTCCCATTTAAACAAAAATCCATTATAAACTGACTTCTCATGCTAGAAACTGGATAAAGGCAATTGAAAAAAAGGTTGATTTTCAATATCTTAATATTCTAAGGTTGACTTTACAAAACACAGATAAACAAAACACGAGTTTAGGGTTGAAAGGTCACAATAAGTTCTGAATCACCACTCCGTAAAAAAAAAAACTATTAAAGTTTAACAATTGAAGTAAAACAAAAATCCTCATTTTTAAATATCTAAGCTTTCAATTAAAACAAAAGTTTAATTTGTGGAAATGCCTGCATTCCCTAAATCTTTAATTCTAATTAAATCTACGGAACCTGCTCACACCGTTGCTTTGACTAGTATTATTGATTAAAACTTAAGGAAGAAGAGAGCATATTCATACATAAAATAAGAAAAAAAATACTCATGATTTAATTTCCACAAACTCAAAAAAAAAATGGAAAAAAAAAACAGTAGGTCAATGAGGAAATTGATGCCATGTCTTTGATTAGAACGCTGAGGTAAATATGCATGAAAATAACATTTAATAACGATGACGTCTTGTAAGTTGTCAGAACTAGTGTGACTTTACCCTTTGTATGTTTTGAAATACAATAGTAAGAATATGTTCAAACTCAAACCATGACAATTAATACACACACACAGACGGCAGTCACTGACTATTAAACACTGTAATAGCAAATATGATAGAGAGAAGATAGAGAGAAGGACGGGAGAAGTGTTTGTAATGGAGACACATGACTCCATGATAAGTGTCTTCCATAACGCCACGACAGAAACATGACACAGAAAGCTTCAACCATAGATTGCAGGCTCCGCCATTTGTTCAATGTTTTCACACTTCAGAGAATCTCACCTTTCATCTTGCGTTGTTCAGCTGTGTAACATTGTAATCAATGCCTTTACTTCATGCGACTCATCAACGCATACGTATAACTGGATCATTTGAATGAAAGGAAGCTGGTTCATGAAAGGGAACTCAATAACATGTTTAACACCTCTCTCTCTCTCTCTCTCTCTCTCTCTCTCTCTCTCTCTCTGGCAATCATATGGAGTGTCACATATAACACAAATTAAATCATATAGTACATTGTATTATCATGCTTTATTTTTCTAACTTCTGATTTTTAACAGTTTTCTCTCTCTCTCTCTCTCTCTCTCTCTCTCTCTCTCTCTCTCTCTCTCTCTCTCTCTCTCTCTCTCAAAATTTTCATGTGCTGAATTATATATTTAATCTGTTAAATGTACATATTAATTTTAAATCACAAATCTTTGTAAATGCCAAGAGTCATTCCTATTTATTTGATTGTTTTTGAATCTATTTATTTCAATACTTTTTCTTCCATTAAGCAGTTTTAGTCAATAAAAGCCTTATGTACACAAACTTAACTTAAGGATTTGTGGATTGATATCAATTGTTGTGACATTGCTGGAAAAAAAGTTTACTCATGAAGTACAAAATTTCATAACCAATCATATAAGCAGTAAACAATTTAATAAAAGTTGTACATAGCCAATCAAAGAGCACAGAGCAATTCAATGAAAGTTGATCAATATTGACTACATTACGGCTCAATAAATCAGATAATTAAATTTATAGCATAACAATATTTACCATGTAAACTAATGCCTTTCGTAATGTGATAGCATCCCTCGCAAATGCTCAACTTCCAATCGTCACATCCATAACATGAAAATGGAATGTCACTTATGATATTTTAAAAAATTATCATTTCTTAAAATAATATATACGTAGTCTCTGTTGACTTTGATAATAAATTTAATATGATCAACACAAAATCGGCAAATGTATTCTAAGCTAGCTCCATTCAAATTCTTTATCAATCCAACGAATCCATCAATCTATGACTATAGGTATACACCAATTAATTAGCTACTCTCACGATGTTTATTAAAAATCGAGAACTTCATTCACACATCTTTTATATTAATAATCAAGAAGACGTTGTCATTGTCAATAAAAGCTGCAAGCTGCCAGCGACCAATTCAATTTCTTTTCCAAAAAAGAATGGAAATACCAGGTAAACGAAGAAAATTAAGGAAACCCTGGACTTTATGACAATTAATCAGTCGTCTATTAAGATCTGAGAGAAATACAGGTCTCCATTATTATGATTATAACTTCAAAGTTTGACTTGATCAAGAATAGAAATCTTCATTGTTGGGGGGAGGGGGGGGGGGGTGGTTGAGATTGGGTGTATAGGTCATCAATCCTCCATCTTTAATTTGTACAACAATCTAATATCATACAGAGCTTAATCATATAAAAGAAACATAATCTGCCACAGTGATAGTATTTTCATGTACCTTTTGGGAAGGAATACACCTTCGATCAGCCTCTCCTACCCACAATGCACCAATACAGAGAACAACAACACAATGCCACATATTGTTGTATTATTTTTGCATACTTTTTGTGAACAAATACATTTTCAACCATTTCTACCCACAGAATACCTTTATACACTAATATTCTGGGTGTACAAGAGAAACAGTGGTTGGTTGTTTTGAAAGTCAATTCATCTCATCCAAGATGAAACCTTTGAAAATAAATTTCTTTATTGCTTTTTTTTTTTTTTCTACCAACTGGTCCTTGAGATCACTAGAATTTAGATGTTCATTGCCAGCTGAATTACTTCGATTCATTACACACAGAGCAGGAATCAAAACTGACTTTAGTTTTTCCTTGTTCCATTAGTGGAAGCACAACTGAGAATACTATAAAATGTGGAAATGTTTCCACTGGGGAAAATATTCGCAAAGTTCACGAGACGAAAGTTTCAGAATTTTCGTCACCTTATCAAAATTCACGACACTAAAGTTTCAGAGAATTTCATCCCTTTAAAACTAAATTTTCAAAAATGAAAAAAGAAACCATGGTACTTCACCGTATGAGAAACACATTTTGTGCTTTTTCGGAAGAAGTCAAATCCCAAAGCAAAAATGCTTCAATATGTTTCGGAGATATAGACAAGTTTCATCCAGTAAATTTTTTTTGACCAATTCCTGATGATTAATTTAATATTTTATTACAGAGGACATTTAGTACTTACAGCATTGTTTCCAATTCCGACGTCAGTGATTCCTAGGCTAAGTTTTTTCTGGACCTTGTCCTTTATGCTCTCTGTGAAGAAAAAAAAACAGCAAATAGTAGCATAAAGTCAGAGAAAGCCAGGAAATATTGTGCTGCTAGCTCAATCACTCAACAGAACAAATAAAGAACAAATCTCACTGCCAAAATCATGCAGTGCTGTGTTGATATTTTATTGATCAACTGCATGGTTATTTTTGCGATTATATCAAGTAATGACTCGTACAGTATATATATGGACATTATAATTATTATGTTTATTAATTAAAGCACTAGTTAGCACAAATAAAAATGTGCTAATGAATAGGGAGTCGAAAGAAAAAAAATAAAATGATATTAGGTCGCGCACTGCATGGTTGTATTTTTCTATAGTTTAAAAACAAACACACCTGGTGGAAAGATAATATTTAATACTTTAATACTTTAAATGTCTTAAATTTGGCCTTTCGTATGATATTTGGCAGAAAGTGATTTTTCAAGAAATTAGCTTTGATCTGAATTAGTGTTATTATATATTTATGAACTCATTTGTACCCACATATACATGTACATGCACATTTAGCGATGTACTTGATATTGCAGAAGATGCTTTCTGCCAAAATATGCTAAAGAATAAGTATATTTACAGTTAACAGTACTGTCTGTCTGTCTGTCCCTGTGTGTGTGTTCGTGTGTGTGTGTGTGTGTGTGTGTCTCTCTCTCTCTCTCTCAGAATGCCAACCTGTCATTTTGAATGCACTCTTCAAAGCCAAACAATGCCATTACTACTCAAGGATTTTTTAAATATGCCCATATAGATGACATTCATCCAATAATATCATGCAATTTACTCACATTTGGTTTGAAAAATGTTCAAAACTTTATTGATTTGTGACTGCTTCATAACACGTTTTGAGCAATGAATTGAATTAGCACAAGTTGATCCAAGATTGTTCATCCTATACACAGGAGGACACGAGAGGTGCATGCATGGACATCACTTATCGAGGATGCAACATTTTCAATATTTTTTAGAAAGTTGAAACTTAGATTTTACATGAATATTGTTCAGCATGTTGTATACAGAGAATTATTTATGGGTTCATCTGACATATAAGCCTAAGACAATGAAGTTCAATGTTCCCAAGAAGGAATATCTCTTTCATGAAAATCTAAAACATACCTCTCTCTCTCTCTCTCTCTCTCTCTCTCTCTCTCTCTCTCTCTCTCTCTCTCTCTCTCTCTCTCTCTCTCTCTCTCGAAAATCCTTTGAGTATATAACAAATCTAAGGGACTTAATTTAAGTGTCAAATGCATTCACTGACTACACCACCTATATCCAAAATTGAGTCATTATTATTATTCCAAAATATTATAATTGCATGTTTACCATTTGCTTACATTGCACTTAACAAAATAATTTGATTTTGTTAAAAAAACGAATCTTCACTGAAAGGAGAAAAAGAATAAACAAATATGATAGCTCTTCGACTTTGAAACTAATATATTTGGATGCCCATGCATCGTTATTATCGATAACTAAATGGATATTCATTGCTCACCATCCTCAATATCTTCAACAAGCTGTTTGTTATGAAATTACGTAAAAGAAATTCAATACAAGACTGCATATGGTCTGAAAAATCCCACAACTCCATTTCAATACTTTGATCTTTGCTATTTTGCAAGCAATTTAAACCCACGTAAGACATTTCAAATCATGAAAGTAGAAAAAAAAAAGTAAAATCAAATTTTGAAGAAATTTAATTCTTAAAGAGATATGTTTTCTTTCTTCATAAAAAGCTAAAATTAAATGAGATTGCTTTTCTCTTGCTTTCAATACTAAATTCACAAGTATATTTTTAACCTTTAACACATTAGGGATAATTGTTACTCATTTTGTGAGAAAACTTTATTTAAATGTAGTAAATATACTTTATGCATGAAATATGGAAATGTATATGCACAAGTAATTATCATACATAAAATATGTTTATAAAGATGCTAAGATTTTGTGCATTCCATAAATTTTTATCATTCATACACTTATTAATTAACTTAAATTTTTCAATTTTAAACAATGCTTTTATGAAGAGAAAATGGCAAATTTGACCAGTACAAACACTACAACTATCAGAACTAGGATTTTGCTGAATCTTCAAGTTTACCCTCATGTATGTGTAGAATTAAGAGGGCTCGATGGATGGTCATGGCCATTTTGACTAAAATAATCTCCTTGAGAAGAAGAGCTCTATAAAATATATAGAGAACCATTCAAATTATAAAGTTAAAATTTATTTTATATTCATTTTTCACTAAATGATAGTTTATGGCTTAAAATATCATACCCAATTTTCAAAGAAAGATCCAATGGAAATTGAATTGACCATTCGGCCTCTTTAGGCAAAATACAGTCAAACTTCATTATCTTGAACATAAGATGGGACTGTTTAAAAACTTCCAGATATCCCAGTGTTCGAGATATCAAGGGTAAAATACTTAAAAAATAAGTAATTAGGACTCACAAATCACTATGGCATATCCATTGTATTTGAGATATCAGTGTTCAAGATATCAAAGTTCAGCTGTATTTACATATTGGTCTGACTTAATTTTTTTCAGAGGAAGGAGGCAATGTCAGCATACTTTGTTGAATTAATAAACATGAAAGCATGCAATTCATTCATCCTGCCATAACGATTAAACTTTGTGTATAACTGTCTTCCAACAAAAAGGACGTTGAAAACAAGTTGTTCACTGTGCTGAGGTTTTATCATTATAGTTGATGTGGAGCACATATATTTTATCATTGATCCATTACATGTAATGTTCACTGAGGTAATAAAAATGAATGATCTGAATTGGAAGGATGGCATTGTGTCAGCAAGTTTAATGATGTATCCTAAACACTAAAATTAAGAGGGCTGGATGGATGTTGCCATTTTAGGACTATCAATTGAACTTCTTTAAATGAAGAGCTCTGCAAAAAGACATAAAATTTCAAATTTAAATCTAAGATATTTGGATTTTTTTCTTTACTAAGAAAAAGTTATATCACCAAAAATATCATATTTAAAATTTTGAGGCATATTTGATGGGTAATTTTTTTACCATCCAGCCTCCTTAACTGAATCCACCAAAAAAAAAATCATAATGACATGTACAAATACTTTTTTACAAAACTACCAATAAATCACAGTACTGGTATATCTTATTTTCACAAATTGTCTCAGATCTTAAAAATCTGCAGTCAGAAAATCAACAAGGGCAAAACAACAATTATCGCTTTTTGACAAAACCTTAAGTACATTATTGATTTCAAGCCATTAAACAATTCATTCATATCAGCTGACTTATTGTATGCCAGTCCTCTTTTGGCCCTGTGGCAACGTGAGTGTTCAAATTTCATCATTATTATTCCGAATGGGATTTTCCAACCATAAAATGATGCATATAATTATTAAGACACTGTCTGCAGTTGAGGTATTTCATAATTGCCTTTAGCCAAATGTGTCAGAATTTTTATGCGTGTGCATGTACGTGTGTTAAAAAAATACACTATGTAAGGATTAAAATGGCTGACCTCTGATCGAAACAACATTTTGTTTTATTAAAAGGATTTTATCGATGGCAACTTATAACTTACCTCTTAGCCGAGTGGGTAAAATGTCAGGCTAATTGTGATCCGTGGAGCCTGAGTTCGAATCCTGCAGGGGCTTATGTTGTTAACTTACTGAATGGATTTTTTTAGATATTCATTTTTTTATCCCCAAAATGCAAATTTTTCGCTTATTTGACATCTTTGATAATCAAATAATTTACAGTTAATTTGAGTGACTTTTTCCAGGTGTGTTATTCCACCTTAAAAGGGCTGGATAGACTACATATAAATCTTCTTGAAAAGATAAAGACTCTTTATAAAGAAATAGAAAAACATTCAGATTCAGAGCTTTAAATATAAGGATATTTTCTTTACCATAATGATAGATTAAAGCTTGTATAATTTAGAAAGATCTGATGAGTATATACTCCTTAAAACACTGAACATTTTCATACACTTCCTCCTATTCTAACGAACTAACGATCCATAAAACCAGGATCCAAGATCTGCATAAGTAAAGATTTCAGATTACCACAAGACACAATCAGAGGCCCATGGGCCACATTGCTCACTTGAGCAAGCATGGCCATAATATAATCAGTCTTTTGGAGTCATTGAAGGCAGAATGTGGCCAATAAAGTAGAATAAATGCTTGTATGAAAGGCTATGCATGTGCATCCCTGAAGTTATATTTCCCTGAAATTAAGTAATTTTCAGGGAAATATAACTTCAGGGATGATAGTGTTGCCCTGTTCCATCATTCCGTCCTTCTGTCATTTCATCATCCTTCACTTTCTGATCATTGTCTTAACATTAAACTTAGATTTGATATATGGATGTGTCAAACAAAAATACAGGTGAGCTAAAAACTAATAAATAAATGCTTTTCCCTTATTACTCCAAATTTAGTACAACTGCACTTAATTTTGAAAATTTCTACAAATGCTCTGTTAGCTATAGCTCTTGTAAATTAATTGAAATATTTTATCAAATTTTGCATTTTATATAAGACACTGTCAATGACATACATTTTTAATCAAGTCTGGGAGTCTTGGAGAACTGCCAATGCATTCCTGTGATGCAAGATACAATTTCAACTCCAGATAGAATATCAAAGTCTACAAAATATAGAAATCGAACAAAAAAAGGACTCAGTTTTTTTTTAATTCCTCAAGAGCTTTTATGAGTCTTGTCTTGACTTTTTTATAAAGTGGCTCTGCACAATTAGTGCTCCGACTATAACCCACTGGTATCGAAGATCAAGGCTCTGCACAATTAGTGCTCCAACTATAACCCACTGGTATCGAAGATCAAGGCAAAAAGTGCTTGTGATGAAAACAGACATGACATTCATTAAAGATGTGACACGGGAAAAAAGTCCCTTATTAATGCATAACGGAATATCTAACTAAAGGCTAAGCAACCCTCCTCCAGACTTCCTTAAGATTTTTTTCTAACCAATGTATGCAATTTTTATGCACTGCTGATGTGTCATTAGGTATATCTTGTCTAGGTCTGGATGCATAAGCGGTGCTTATGCTAGATGAGAAAAAAAAATGTGACAATTTTCTTTTCACTTTGTGGAAAAAAAATATAAAAAATAATATAGTTTTTCATTTTCATACTTGAAAGTACACAAGGTTGCAAGTGCAAATTTACAAATGGTCACTATATTTAAAACATTCCAAAAAACAAAAATTGTGGGGGGGGGGGGGGGGGGGGGGGGGGGGGGGGGCGAGGAAGGGGGGTAAGACTCAGTACAATTCCAAATGGTGTCTCCTTATGAGAACAAACACAACTGTAATCAAACAGCAATCCATATGTTTTGCAGCCATTGAAATGTTTTTAATTTTTTTATACCATTGAGCCCAAGATTTTTCCCGAAATTTTTTTTTCCATACAATTTTTTTTTCAAAATAAATAAAATAAATCGGTGTGGGCCATTTTTAGAGGGGCGGGCAGGGATGAGAATCTAAAAATTAATTTTATGAGGTCTATAGCTAAGTCTCCTCAGCAGTGTATCAGGTTTATTGGTTGTTTAAAAAACATTTCCTTGATGAAAAATTAAATTATCAAAAATATGAACTGCGTAATGGCTTTCTGATGAGGAAATATTCAAAGAAAAAAAAATTGCAGCATTCGACACATTTGTGGGGTAGTTTTTGTTAAAAAATATAATTTTTCAAACACATATTATAATAATATTAATTAATTAATGCCTTCAATTCCATGACGGCCATAAAAATCATATTTTTATGCAATGACATTCCGAAATTTATACCAATTAAATCACATAGAATTTTGAAAAATTACAATAATTTTCTACCTTAATAAGAAAATAACCCACGACAAAGAGCTTCCTTATACTTTGAAAATAAACTGTTTTAATGAAATGGAATTTCCAACAATATTGTTTGCAATTGGTCATAACTTTCTCATAAAATGCAGACTCTTTAAGATTTAACCCAAGCTTGAATTACGTATATGACTCCCAAGTATAATTTCATTAGAGTCTATTTTTTTATTCTCACATATAAAAAGTATAAAAGCTGATAAACATAGACTCTCCGGCAGCTCTCTATGTGTTGGTCACCATTCCCCGACACATAAAAGACAAAGAAATATTGGAAAAATTGTCATTTTTCACGAGAGCAAGAACATTACACCTTTTTTTTTCCCCGTGTCGCTGAAAGAAAATTATCCAGCATTCATTTTTTTCTCTCCATGGCTTGGGGCGCAGTTGGCAGAAATAATGAGCTGAGATGGGAAACAACATGCTTCGTACTGCGAAAAAAATAAATGGTAAAAAGTACGCACAGGAAGTAGCTGTGAAGGAAATTTTTCCCGAACTCCCACTTGTGATAGGAGGCAGGATGTGCCCATGGTCGTCGGATTATCTTGGCAAATTTGACTAAAGTGCACAAAACAAGTGATGAAGAGATGTCTCATTAGCAATTACATGATTGTGCACAGCCCAAAACGTGCTTTCCCCAACACCCTTCAGTGAAAAATTGTCATTAGCTGTGCTGACTGCCAGCCAGATCTCTCATCCCCTGAGAATTTCTCTTAGAGAAATTAGAAATATTTCATATAAAAAGATCCTTGTGACTTTGTGAAAACATGCATGCCTAGACCATTTCTTTAAATTTAAGCTCATTATGAGTATAAGCAGTGTTAATTCAAACTTTCCCACCAGCAAATTTGTTGGAAAGGTGTTGACCAAAAAACTGACTTTGCAACACAATTCCCCTATAGCCGTTACATCTCTGTACTGTACAAGTGTTGACAAGCCTTTTTTTATTATCAATTTGTTTCTTGTTATTTGGAAAAACTCAGAACAAGAAATATCAATTTTCTGTCATCTCATATACCATGCGGATAAGCCCACACACCGGAATTCTCGAAGCATTGTCTAGAATGTGATGATGTCAACTAGCTTTATATAAACCCAAGAAACTGGGGTCCATGGCACATAACATAAAGAGGGCAGGATTGTCATGGCCATTTCTACACTATATATACCTCCTTTTAGAGGAAGAGTTTTGTATAAAGATTTGGAAAATGTTTAAAATTTAAAGCTAAAACATTAATTGATTTTTTTCTTTACTAATATAAACAGTAGTTTGAAAATGTTTGAAAAATTAAGGCACTAAGCTTCCTCAAACCAGAGCGCATTCAATGGCTTAAAGGGGCATGGTCACGATTTTTGTCAAATTTTATTTTTCTGTTTTTATTATTTAAAATGCTTTAGGAATGCATTTCTTATTATCAAATGAGTTTTGAGAGTCAATTGTAGAGTTATGAGCAAGATACAGGGCTCACAAGTCTTTGTCATGTAAACAAGGCTCGTGCCCTGTTTTTGTTTACATATGTTAAATAGACCAGTAAAAATCTTTTTGAAACTGATTTGTCCATTTTCTTATTCATTTTAAGCATAAATAAACAGTTCCTAACGTTTAACACATTATTTTTGTTTTTAATCTGTAATTATCAATTCAACATTCAAAATGTAAACAAAGGCTTTCTTTACATAGCAAAGAATTGTAAGCTCTGTAACTCGCTTATAACTCAACAAATGACACTCAAATTTTGTTGCATATTAAAAATGCCTTACTGAAGCATTGTAACCATTAAAATTGGAGAAATAATTTTTGACACAATCGTGACCATGCATGCCCCTTTAAGGTGGTATGGGACATCTGTCAATATTAAAGTGGATTAAGGAGGCTGGATGGTCAACAAATCAACTTTCAGATCTACCTTAAATAATAAAAAGTGATAAATTAAGCTATGAACTATCATTAAGTAAAGAATAAATCCATGCATTTCAGCTTTCAAATTTGGATATTTTCCTATATCCTTATATAGAGTTCTCCTTCTAAAAGAGAACAAAAGAGTCTAAAAATGGCCATGACCATTGAATTACATTATAATTAAAATACTTTGGTCAGTTAAGAATTTTAAAATTTTACAATATTTAACAAAAAACATGTTTTTGGCCAGCCAAAAATTTTTAAATTCACAGTGGGATTTGAACTCATGACTTACAGATTCTTCATGAATCCTCTAACCCACTGCGCTGTGCTGTTAGGTGACCATTTTGGGAAAGAGACTTGTTACAAAATTTCACTTGATTTTATTGTCTATTTTGATAACTAGTATATCACAATTTGGAGGTGTCCTGGAACACCACCTTAAAATTCCTTCATACCCATAGACCATATACCACATAAAACTTGCTACAATTATTGAGGGAAAATGCTGTTTGACCCCACAATCTTTTCTTCAATGCCATTAGAAAAATATTTTTGTAAGCAAAAACATGTACATAAATGGGGGAAATAATTGTAAAAATTCCCATACAGCATTCTTTTTCATCAGCATAGAGTTATAATGAAGAGGTTTTGAACATCAAAGGTTCACTGTCTCACACCCGAGCCATCTGCATTAATGCATATGGATTCCAATTACTGACAAATTTACTCTTAATAGGAACTCCAGCCATTCCATATCAAAGATAAAATACAGCCTTTCATATCAATACTAAGTGAAGAGAACCAGCATTGTATGATGGAGGCAGCTGCGACTTTTTAAAACCAACCCCCCCCCCCCCCTTAACCTCCATCTACAAAGTTCAAGTTCATTAGCTTAAGGCCCTTTCAAGAATCAAAGTACTGAGAGTACATATAGTTCATATCAAACAAAAACTTAACATCAAACAAATAGTTAACATCAAACAAAAATATCTACAAACTCTGCCTTTGTCTACATTAGGTTTTTTATGAATTCATTATGAATATCTATAATCTCCATACTCTGGCAAAATATTAGCAAAGGCAGTCTTGCAATATAAAGCAAAATGCCTCAATATTTCTACCAATGCTTTATTAGCATTATACTGAGCACCTTTATTACCCTCATTTTGGTTTTTGTCTTTTTAGCGAAAATACCAGATAATACACAATATACAGGGGAATAGCCGCCTTCGTTTTATTTTTGCCCCTTTTGCACTCATTTGCCAGTGGGCAAACTTAAGACTGAGTGAATTGGAAACAATTGTCAAATAACTGTGTTTACATTAGGATTAGAAAGAGTATATAAATCTATGTATGTCTTGGTAATTTCAAGATTGGGCAAAACTGTTTACAAGTATTGAAGGATGAAAACAACACACAGCAGACTAACCATGTATACACTAATGTATCAATAGAATGTAAGATGATGTACACTGCTTCTCAAATATTTTTTTTTAGAAAAGGCAAGAGGTAGATATATGTTTACAGCAAGAGGCCAGATATACAAATGAGTCACAATAATGACTGGTCCCTTTGAGGTCTTCTTACAATGATAAATAGTCCCTCAGATATGTAATTCAAAATGTCTGACCCAACATCAGGTTGTTGCAATAATGACTGGTCCCTTTGAGGCATCCATACAATAACTAGTCCCTCCAATAAGTAACTCAAAGTGTCAGACAAGATATAAGATTGTTGAAAAATAATGACTGGTCCCTTTGAGGTCCCAATACAATTATGACTGGTCCATCTGTCCTCACTTACCTATGATTTTCTTAAATGGAACATTTGGATCTGTGGTGTTGATTCTTATTGTCAAACGCCCGTTATCTTCATCTTCCCTACAAACAAAAAATAACAACAAATACCTTCATCGTTCCTTCTACTGTCTTGCATGAATTCATTTTATAACAACATTCTGCAAGGAAAATTTGTCTTTGTTATAAGTAACAAATGTTCTATACAGAAAGATTTTCCTCATCTTTTTTTCGAACTCAAAGTGTCACTATAACATTCAATTAAAACAGTCAGGGTTTCTTTCCCTAGTGTCTGACTGATGATTGAAACTGCAACAGAAACACATATTGAGATTCAGATTCAATCCTTTTCATAAAATTGTGACAAATATATAAAATGCAAAATTTTAACCATAGTTTTAAACAGTTTACATCTGTCTGAAAAATAAAAGCAAGATTTTAAAATCTGCAAGATGTGCTTCTCACAATTTTAAGCACATTTAATTAGGTATCTAAAGAATTTACAGTATCCCTACCACAACAAGATAAACCTATAATGAGTATCATCAAAAAAATTAAAATAAACAAACAATAAAATTGACTTACTCAGCGTTGGTGATCTTGATGTTAGCATTCTCCTCAATCAAAGCTTCATTGATCATCTCTAGTATCTCCTTGGCTTGCTCTCCATTCAACCTGAAAAGAAAGGCACATAGAAACCCCCTTGTCTGACACCAATTTTCATCAATCGTCAACCAGTGTTCCTAACAGACATCTGTCTACATAAGTCTTAATACATGTCTTGTCACAATTCAGATCAAATGTCTATAAATATTTGTCTAAAATAGACACTTGTCAGTTACTTTGGTCATATTTGTATCCACTAGACAGCTGTCTATATTAGACTATTAAGATTTCATTTTACTAACAGTCTATTTCTATTATTGTCCTGCTTTCCTTTAACTTGTATCCAATAGACAACTGACTATACATTTATTAGTCTACAAACATGTCACCATTAGTCTATTTTAGACTAATTACCCCTTCTCGTCTTAGATCCAGAAGACATCTGTCTTAATATGTCCTTTCATAATTATCAAAATAATAGACATCTGTCTAATTCATAAATACATGTATGTCTTCATCTTTATGCTGAGTCAATTTTAAAATTGTATGCTTTCCTCCTACTAATTAATAGACTTAATTAATTAATTAACTAACGTGTCTCTGTTTAAAGTAGACTTTTTTCATTATTTGTAGCTATTAGTAATAGTAAGACTTACTTTTCTCCTACTTGTATTCAGTAGACAAATGACTACTAAAGTTATTTAATGTGCTTTCTCTATTATTAATAGGCTAAAATAGACTTAGTCTCCTTCTACTGGTATTTGAATTGTATCCTGGAGTAGACATCAATCAATATTATTCTCCAAACATTCCTTTTTATATTAAAATAATTCAATAATAGACTCACTTTTCTCCTAAGTGTATTCAATAGACATCTGTCTATTTTACTATATGAACATGTCTTTGAACAAAGTAGTCAACTTTCATTAATTGTATCTAATAAACTAACTTTCCTCCAACTTGTATCCTGTAGACATACATGTTTTTAAAGTGATTTCACTGTTATTAATAGGCTAGAATAGACTTATTCTCCTACTACTTGCATCTAGTCTGTAAAAATATCCTTTCAATGTCATGCTAAGTTAATAATAGACTCACTTTTCTCCTACATGTATCCAATAGACATTTGCCTATTTTGGTCAATTTAGATGTCTTTGTTCAAAGTAGTCATCTTTCATTATTTGTAGTTAATAGATCTACTTTCCACCTTGGTATCCAGTAGACATTTGAGCATAGAGTCTTTTTGTGTCATTTCACTATTTCACTTTAATTTGTTTCATTTCATTATTTCATTGTACTAAATAGACTCTCCTTCTACTTGTATCCAATAGACTTTGTCTATATGAGTTTATAAACACTTCTTTTTTACAATTAGTCAATAATAGACTCACTTTTCTCCAACTTGTTTCTATTAAACATCTGTCTTCTTTAGTATATTGACATGTCTCTATACAAAGTAGTCAGCTTTAATTATTTGTATTTAATAGATCTACTTTCCTCCCTTGTTTCCAGAAGACATCTGAGCATAAAGTCTGTTTGTGTCATTTCTCCATTTTTCATAGACATATGTCTACTTTAGTCTATTAACATGTCTTTGTACAAAGTAGACAACTTTTATTATTTGTGGCTAATAAACTTACTTTCCTCCAACTTGTATCCAGTATACATCGGTTTCTATGGGCTTCTTGGTATTGCTGCCGTTGTCTTGCATGGAACTAGAGACGGTTGGGGAGACCCTTGGCTTTGTTGTCAGACTAAGCATAGTCTCTACATTTTTCTTGTCTAAAAATTATAAAACACAAGGAAAATGGTATCAGAACACCAAGCTAGATACAATTTTTAACTATGACTATGACTGGAAAGAAAAAATGAAGGTCTCCGTGTATCAGGCATTCAGGCATTTGGTCATAACAAGGTGTATGTCCTGTAAACTTGAAAAGAGGGGGAATTTTTATTTTTATTTTTTTTGGGGGGGGGGGGGGATTCTTGGATATCAAAAGGAATGTGCTGCTCTTAGCGGTTGTCATGATTCCAAGGGGCAGACAACCCTTCAGAGGAGGTAAAGACTCCACAGGGTCAAAAATAGTATGGCTCCTTATACTAAATGCTAAAAGGCACCTCTCTCTCCAACACTTCTATTTAAAAATTACCCAATATATAAAGGAGGATAGTTAGTCAACAAAAAAAGCTATCAGAATCTCCTACTTATATTTTTTAGCCGAAAAATTTTCTGTTTTTAAGAAAGAAAAAAAACTCCTCCTTTTAAAAATCATTCTGATTTTTTTTAATATTTTCTGTTTATAAAGAAGTGGCCATGACTTAATACATGTATTAAGAATTACTGTGTAAAAATATTTAAATTTGATAATAGCAAAAAGTAAAAAATATCAAAACCGAAATTCCAAATTTCAACCAGATCGCTACCTATTTCTCCTTGATGGCCCCAGTTATAGACTGTAAATACATAAAGTGAATTCAAACTCTTTTCTCCACATCTTGCTTATTTTCAAATAACTGATTTGTTTAATCAAGGTAATTTTTAATAGTTTTGAAACCATTCTCTTAATATGAAAAAAAAACCCACATCTTTCATAAGTATTAGTACATGCACTTATGAATATCAAAGTTAATATCAATTGAACAATGAATTCTATATGCTTTTAAATTTGGTTTATTTCCTAAAATACATTCCTTTTTTTTTCAACTAGCAAAAATCAACAATGTAAATAAAAGCAAAAATAGTTGAAAATTTCCTGGATTAGTCTAATCTAAAATAGTTTTAATTTCACTCTTCTAAAAACAATTATATAACTAAATACTGTGGAATCATCAGATTTCATGGTGGTTCAATTTTCGTGGAATTCGTGGATATCTCTCATCCACGAATAAACATCCTCCACAAATATATAAACTATGGTTAAAAGGTTCTAGCTCCCTTTGTAGGTGTAATAGATTACACGAAATTACGTCCCCTTGAATCTGTAAAATGTAAGCAATCCATGGAAATTGGCCCCCACGAATATTAATGATTCCACAGTAAATGTTAATTGAAATTTCATTTTGTTAATGAAATTATCTAATCAACAAAAATATAATTTGACTGCTTTGTGGTAATTTGAAGAGGCTCAATGTCTGTGGCCATTATTACACTGTACTGATCTCCTTTAAAAGAAGATCTCTATATAAATTTATAGAAATTAAAAATATCCAAATTCTGAAAAGCTACTATATTTGGGCACTTTCTTTACTAAATGATAATTTATGGAAAAAATTTTTTTACTGTGGAATCATTTTAATTTGTGGGGGCCAACTTTCATGGATGTTACTTTTTTGCTCATTCGTAGGGATGTAATTTTGTGGATGCGTTGGTTACTGTTTCAGCAACAAATATAACTCTTTCTAAAATTGTATTCGTTGACTATTATAATTCGTGGGGGAGGGCTTCCCACGAATATCACGAAAATTGAGCCACCACGAATTCTAATGATTCGACAGTATCTTAAAATTTAAATTTAGTTTAATCAAGCCTCCTGGACAAAGTTAAAGTAATATTTCTTAAAATTTTACCTTTAATGTTGACATCCTCTTCTTGAATTGGTTCCATGATTCCCTGTTTTCCATTGGATATCTTGCTTGTCTCAGAATCCGTCTTGCTGATCTTCTGGTCTTCATCGAAATTGCCAAATCCATTTTCTTCCTTTCTCGTCCCCTCATCTGTATCTTCTGCAAGCAAGAGAATCAGAGCTATCTATATAAAATGGTCTCTGGTGTGAATTTATAAGGATCATAGAAAACAAAAAACCAGAAAAACTTTATTCAGACCAGTGACGTCATACCATCACTTCTGAAATTTATCACTTCTAAAAATGAAAAAAAAAATTCAAAAGTTTTTGTTGTTGAAAAAGTTGAGAGTCACAAATAAAGACCTGGATCTTAGACAGAAACTGCACAAAACAAGGTCCTCAGGTGTCATTGTTTTGAATTTCAATAGTTTCCATCTTTCCTTTGATCAACCCACCTGGGTTTTTTTTTTTTACTGAGCGCAGAAAAATACATCATTTGATTTATATTATATGACACATATAATTATATGTTTTTTGTAATACTGTAAAACGAGAAAATTTGGTGGATATGTATCTAAATTAGCACTAATTAGTGCTAATTTATACATTGGCACACATAAATTTAAGTGCAAGCACCTTTTATTTTAAAATAAATTAAATAAAATGTTCTTGTTTGTATATCAAAGCCTTAATTTAATTTTGTGTTCACACAAGCATATGAATACAAAGGATTTGATTTTAACTCATGTACACGTGTAAACGGTTGATGGGGGCAAAAAATTTGCTTTTGTCATTAGACTTCATTGTCGGCGATACTGTGTTTGTGGTTGGTAAACAAGTTTAAGTTATTAAACTTTGAATTTAAATAAGGCTACTGCAATAACAACAGAAAAGAAACGAACTCAAGTTAAACGTGAGAGAAATTAAAAGTTTCCAGCAAATTTATACGTGTTGCGATCACCAAAAGTTTACTCTATGTTAAAAGTCAACCGTGAAAGGTAGTTTACGAAGAATTGGTGTTTAAAAAAAAAAAACAAGAACAAACATGCCTTTTTCAAATTTGATTTCAAAATTTTCCAGTTTGATTTTTTTTTTCCAAATGATAAATACTGCAATCTGTAGAAAAAGCAAAATGTCTATAGGGCACATTATAGATGATATATCAGATCATCAACAAGATTGAATAAAAATCACTCGTTTGAAAATTTTGCTTCATTGTATTGATTTCATTGCCCTCCCTCGAAGGATTGGTATTTTGAAGGTGATCTTTAATATATACATAGAATTAACTTTAGTCAGCAATAGATAAATGCTCCCAGGATTTGATTATTGTAGATTAAGAAATTTGCAAAATTTTAATTTTCACTATGTTTACAATTAACAATTGTAATTAAATTGATCCATTCTGAAAGTTCTTTTTACTTCAATATGTGGTAAAAGACCCATATGTCACACATTCAGGTAGAATTTCGTTAAATCCAGATGTTAAACCATTAATATGATTGGAACTTACTAATACAAATCGCAAAATTTAGCAATGTGGATTTTTACGACTTCAGTATCAATTATTGCAAGTTCAAACAATATTTTCAGAAACAAATAATGGTAATCAAAACAACAAGAGGCCCAGGGGCCACATCGCTCACCTGAGCAACAATTGCCTTAATTCTGATCAAATTAGCATTACAGTATCAAATTATCTTGACAACTGAGTACAGTAGATCTTGCTAAAAAAAATTGAAAATCTGCCAATTTTTATCCACCTCTTATTTTTTGGTAAATACCAAGCCCCTTTTGTTGTTGTACCTCTAAGATTTTTCTCTATTCCTATATACCCCCCCCCCCATTTCGTGGCCCCACTATTCTCTAGGGAATCATGGCTTCATCAAACATATATCTACCTTTAATCTCATAACCTGTGCTTTCACACTTAGTACTGAGTTTTGGACCAAAAACTTTCCCAGAATATTTTTAAAGGTTTTCTCTATATATTCCTATGTAAAAATTCAAACCGCCATCACGGTCCCGCCCTACCACTAGGGACTGTGATTTTGCAAACTTGAATTTACACTACCCGAGGATGCCTCTGCACAAGTTTAAGCTTTCTGGCCAAATAGTCTTTAAAAAGAAGATTTTGAAAGATTTTCTCTTTATATTCCTAAGTAAAATTTCATCCCCCATTGTGGCCTCACCCTACCCCTGGACTATTATTTAAACAAACTTGAATCTATATGATCTGGGGATGCCTCCACTCAAATTTGGGCTTTCCTGGCCTAATACTTTTGAGAAGAAGACTTTTAAAGATTTTCTCTATATATAAAAATGTATCCCCCATTGTGGCCCCGCCCTTCCCCCAGGGACCATGATTTGAACAAACTTGAATCTACATTATCTGAGGATGGTTACACGCCAATTTGAGATTTCTTGGCCAAATAGTTATTAAAAGATTTTCTCTATATACTCTTATGTAAAAATTGATCCCCCAATTGTGGCCCCACCCTACCCACGAGACTATGATTTGAAGAAACGTGAAACTAAACTACCTGAGCATGCTTCCAATTTAATTTGAGCTTATCTGGCCTAATAAATTTTGAAAATAAGATTTTTAAAGATTTTCTCTATATATATTCCTATGTAAAACTTGATCCCCCAATTGTGGCCCCACCCTACCCCCGGGGATCATGATTTGAACAGACTTAAATCTACACTACCTGAGGATGCTTCCATTTTAATTTGAGCTTTTCTGGCCAAATAGTTTTTGAGAAGAGGATTTTTAAAGATTTTCTCTATATATTCCAATGTAAAACTTTATTCCCCAATTGTGGCCCCATCCTACCCCCGGGGACCATGATTTGAACAAACTTGAATCTACACTACCTGAGGAGGCTCCCATTTTAATTTGAGCTTTCCTGGCCTGATAGTTTTTGAGAAGAAGATTTTTAAAGATTTTCTCTATATATTCCTATGTAAAACTTGATCCCCCTCTTGTGGCCTCTCCCTACCCCCGGGGGACCATGATTTGAACAAACGTGAATCTACACTACCTGAGGATGCCTCCACACAAGTTTAAGCTTTTCTAGCTGAATAGTTTTTGAGAAGAAGATTTTTGAAAAATACCAACAAATTTTTAATAATTCTCAATTATCTCCCCTTTAAAAAGGGCTTGGCACTTCATTTGAACAAACTTGAATCCCCTTCACCTAGTGGTGCTTTGTGCCAAATTTGGTTGAAATCTGTCCCGTGGTTCTTGAGAAGAAGATGAAAATGTGAAAAGTTAACAACGACGACGACGACAACGACGACAACGACAGACAACGGACAAATTGTGATCAGAAAAGCTCACTTGAGCTTTGGTTCAGGTGAGCTAAAAACTCAATAAAAGTATTATTGCAATATTCTGGGCTCTAGTGTTAATCTAGAACAAAGAGCCAAATGCTCCACATGCATGCTGATCTATGGATCTAATTCTTCTGGAGGCCATCAGATATAATAAGTCCTTGATCTTTTAGATATATTTTTAGCTTTGAACTATTATTTAGTAAAGAAAACATCTAAATATTTTAATATTTTCAATAACTTTTCATAGAGCTCTTCTTCTGAAGGAGATAAAAATAGTCTAATTATGGCTGAGACCACCAAGCCCCCTTAAAAGGATGAAAAGCAACAAAGCTGCTCTTGCAATACTTTTGCTTGATGCCATCTTCAATAATATACTTTTCGTCCCCAGTATTTAAAACCATTAGATAAGGAATCAATTACAGATAGCTCCTGAGCTTGCAGAGAAGATCTGATTCACAGAGTTAAGAGACATAGGGGAATCAAGCTTTAACAATGACAAAAAAAAGCTTTAAAAAATGAAACAAAATACAGAGAAATCTTAATCCTTAATTTACAGACTTAAAAATAGAGTCAAAAAGTTTTTACTTATTTACTAAATAAAAGGTATAAATCTTTACATTAATGTCAATTTAACTGTAATTTCATGATCAGTTCATGACACATATTGGTTTGAAAAATGGTGATTTGTGCTCTCAACAAATAATATGGGTTTTTTTAATATAACTCTTCCTGGTTTCATTGCAACAAAATACTGTATACAGGGTTTAATTTTCACCCTGTGTAATTTCCATCCCTCTACACATGCAAACAGTTTCGTCCCATCTTGAATTCACCCAGACACAGTTGTTTTTTAAGAGAGATAATATGAGACATTGGAATTCGACTATAGTCTTGCATTTCGCCTATGCTGATGATGGTAAAAGGGGCGAAAATAAAATGGGGTGAAAATAAGACAGGGTGAATATTTCCATCGTATACAGTATATTAATGATAAAACTCAAGTAAAGAATCAAATGCACACAAGGTACTGATTGTGATTGCTGAGCATTAATGTTTGCAGATTGATTAAGTGGGCTCCATTTTCACGACCATTTCTGAAATGTATTTATATCCTCTCAAAGAAAGCTCCATATCAAAATATAGCAAAATGCCCAAATTTTAAAAAATTCACAGTTCCATCGAAACAAAAATTCATGATCCTATTATTAAAACTATTTTGGCAGATATCTGAATTTGATAAATGCTCAATTTGATGGACTCAACAACAAAATCCACAAAATTATTGATTAACAAACAAAACAAAAATCTAATTTCAGAAAAAGTAAACTGCACAGTAGCAACACACCTCCCCAATTTCCCATCATGTCTTCTGTCCCAACAAACTTGTTATCCATTGGTCTGCTAACTGTCCAATCATCTTCAGCTTTACTCTTCACTTCTTGCTCCAATGGCCAATCATTTTCTCCCTTACTTTGACTCTCTGGAGGTAGCCTTTGACCAATATAGTTTACAAGACTTGTGATTTGCTCATCAGACAGGGAACTTGTTGTTATTTCACCTAAAATCAAGACAATGTACTGTGTAAAACATAGCTTATCGAGAAGGTTTGATAGTCATGACCTTTTTCAGACTATATTGATCTCCTTTAAGGTATTTCACTACACAGAGATTTATACTTTTTAAGACACTATGTCACAAGATGGTGATTTAAATGTTTTGTTAAACTGTTTTTTCGCCTATTTGACATATATACTTCTTATCTATCATGCTTTCTATCATAATCAAGTAATTCTCTGCTGATTTGAGAAACTATTTCAAGGTGTAGTGAGGCACCTTAAAGAAAAGCTTTCTATAAAAAAAATAGGAAAATAGCCACATTTAAAAGGTTAAATTTATCAATTTTTTTCTTTACTAAATACAGTTGAACTTCGATATCTCAAACACTGGTATCTCGAATACAATGGATATGTCGAAGTTAATTGTAAGTCCCAACCACTTATTTTTTAAGTATTTTATCATCGATATCTCGAATACTCTGATATCTCGAAGTTTTTAAAAAGTCCAACCTGGTTCAAGATAATGAAATTTAACTGTAATTGTTAAACAATGTAGCGAAACTAATCATATTCAAACATTTTTGGAAGGTCTGATGGTTAATGTGTTAAACACTCAGCCAAAGATGAACAATTTACATTTTATCATTTTATACAATAAATAAACAATTTGTTTAAGGAGCATTCTTTTCAAGACAGAAGGGAATGGAACTGATTTTGCTGTAAGCGTTAAGTCATTTAACTGTATCCTGGTTACATGATGTAGATTGGTAAATAAACACAATGTTTTTAATTTCACTATTTTTTGTAATTTATCATTTTTTTTTATGAAACATATCCCATCATAAAAACTATCAATAGTTTTCAAAAACGTTTTGATGGTTATACTTTGATGGATTAATTTTCTTGCCGCTTGAAATCAAAACCATCTCAATTGGTACTTTTAGAGAAATCATGAAATGTTAACACCACACATAGAATCAAAATAACTGACACAGTATAATACTTAGACTGACAAATAGAACCATTCTAACTAGGCCTTGGACTTTCCGTAGGACATAGCTATCATTTCTTGCGTCAAAACATGTTTAAAAATGACGCTGGATTCAAGTGAAATATGCACCGATTGCGTAGTCTTAGCTCAAAAGCCAGACAAATCGTGTTGATTTCAATGAGCTTTCACTGAGTGGGCAGCAATGAAATAGACAGGCATACGTCACATTGCTGTTTGACACAACTACCCAAAGTCCAAGCTCCTGTTATAATGGTTCTATTTTCATGCTAATAATAAGCACTCTTAATATGGGTGAGAATCCCTTTATTTAGCCAAGTCAGTTAACACAGATGTTATTCAAACCAAATGATTTTAAAGTTTGAGTCTAATATTGCATAATAAAATATTGTTTAAATTAAATTTAAGGTTTATGTTAGCTCATGATTTTAAACTGACCTGATTTCAATTTATTGAGAATTTCCTCTTTTTCTGCATCATATGGATAGTTTGCTCTACTTTCAGATGAACTATCATAGCGGGAGGGGGCTACAATGGTAAAGAGAGAATATATATAGAACACAATAATTAATCAGATCTCATGGTTTAATAGCCTTTGTTTGTTGACAATTACCAACATGAAGTTGAAGCAAAATCTGTCATGTAAATTTTGTCACTGAAGCATATTAATTAGTTCATCTTTTCATTTGATGAAAAAAGAAATAAAGAAACTTTTCTGCCATACTACTGTGCCACATAAATTTTGTCTTCATACTTTATCTTTAAAAGCTTGATTATTTTACTCAGTTTGTTTCGTACTATGCTAAAAAAAAATTACTAAAATTGAAACAGAAATATAAATGGAGTGAGACATTCTGTGCTAGCAGCAACGAGCATCTAAATTCTAATTTCACATGGCCTTAGCTAAGAAACATAATAGTAAATCCTAAATCTTGAAAAAAAAAAGTACCTTGATCATATGAGGACCACTGTTGAAAATCTTCCTCTACGGGCCACTCTTTATTCTTGTAATAAAACTCCCGAGAACCTGCGTCCGAGTTCAGACCAAACTCTCGAGCCCCTGAGTCAGTCACCTGACCATCCTCGTCCCCGTAAAACCCCTCCGGCCTTCCTACACCCTTACGAATGGAGTCAAGGTAATATTGCAATGCTTGGACGTCCCTTAAGCTGATGTTGTCTGCACCAAGGAATCCTAGGTCCTCCATGAGATTCATTTTATCCTCCTCGCTGAGGTCCTCAGGGAATCCTAGCTGAGGACCTCCAGGTTCCTTCTCAAAATATTTATGGACGCGAATGACCTCGTCATCCTCACGCTTGACTTCGGGGGAAGTCCCCGAAGGCTTATAAGAGTCGTAGTAGTTTTTGAAGATCTGCTCCAGATAACTTCCCATGTCGCCTCGCACTTTGGCCTCATCCGAATCGAGCTTGCACATTGAGCGGTGGAATGGCTGACGGGTCCGGCTGGCAAGCAGGGCGTTCTGGAGCACGCACTGTGTGTAGTAATCCTGCCATGTGTAACCATCGGTGATCAAGTGCACAATTTGTTCTTCGAGGTTCGACAGTTCATCCTCCCTCAAACGGTACTGGTGCAGATCCTGGCTCTTATCTAGCCTTTGGCAATTACCAAACAGGAGATCTAATGATAAAAAAAAAAAAATGAGTTTTAGCATTATACCATCTTTGGAGGATTGAGATATAAAAATCTGTGGTCAAGAACAATATCCCTTAGAATGCAACTCTTGGAAATTTTTTTCTCATTCTTTGGCAATTTTAACAAACAAGAGATCTCGAAAGGTGGTTGGGGGGGGGGGAGGTTTAAGCATATTTAGATGAGAAAAAAATCTGTATTCAACAACAATAACCCTTTGATTACAAGAACTGGTTCTTGTTCAGTACATGCATTTAGGAATTACTGAACGAAACAAAGGTTCAAGCCAACTTGGATAAAATAAATCTGTACTCGACTAAATAATCCCAGTCTTCCTGGATTATTTATGTCAATTAAAAGGTTTAAAATGAAGCTTTAAAGCTAACCACCAAGGTATCTTTTCAGCATGCATTTGCTAAACACTTTAAAAGCACATACATGTATTTCGTAGTTTTTAAAGCAAATAAAATTTCGTTGAAATTTTATTTTGTCATATCGTAATCTCTAAAATATATCATGTATCAACTATATAATATTCATTAATACTTGGGTTTAAAACTTATCATGGTGATGGATTTGATTTCGTTTATTTATACTGCCAATGAAAATAACAAAATCAAATCCTCACGGAATATTTCTGCTATCTGATGCATATCTGATGCAAATATCATTCAATATATACAGTAAAATGCTATAGTCATCTAGACTATGAATGAAATAAGGATAAATTCAACACTTAAAAGCTTCATTCCAATAGCTGCTGATATATTTCTGTTTGAAAAAAATCATGAAAAAACAATAAGTTCTGAGTAAGGTACTTCATTAGACAGATTTATTTCTAAAAGGTTTTAAAAAAAAGCTATTTCTTCTGGAATATCAGCATAAAACCATGCAGATTGCAGAATAATGACATCGTGCGCATATAAGCTTGGGTATCATTATCTCTCATCTCCTATTCTATTCTATATATCTGCAGAAGAGTAAATTTATTGACCATAAAAAGTCCCTCGCTCACATCTCTATATGATGCTGAATCTGACGAAGGTGTTGATAATTATAAAAAAAAAAATTTCTTTATCATATTTCACAAGCTAATCACAACTCTTTAGGGAAATCTCGCCTAATATGATAAAAAAAAATATCAATGTTCATAGTACGTGTCTTCATTTCCAAAATGTAAAACCAGTCTTTCGGTAAAACACCATTTTGGTGGCTTCCAATTAATCTTCCCCAAGAGACCTCTCTAATGTGAGAAATTTGATATTCCTTGCAAATTATTACTAATCTAGACTTCAACCTTTGCTATCTAGAAAATCAAGGGCTTCATTTAGTCTTCATAATTTATCTTATTTCAGAGTTTCCAGAAATAAAAATGGAGAAGACCATTTTGTGCTGCAGGACAATCTTGCTGAACTCTTTTGGAGGAGTTTTTTTTAAGCTAAGGTTGAAAAATGGAAATCTGTTATTGATTTTGTTGGAATTAAGCAGAATAATTTGATGGAGTCAAATCCGGGTGATGGAAAAGCTTGTAAGCTTAAGGCATTTGTGGCACTTCCGGAAGCTTTGCTAATGCCAGAAAAAATCTCGGTGACAGTAACGGATTTAAGACGAACGACTAACATTTCTTTATTTCCAGATGGAGGTATTAAACGTCGACACTCTTGTTTGAATTCCACGGATCTTCCATGATCGTGCAGTCAATGACACAATGTGTGATGGAATTTTTATGAAAAATGAGATTGTATGATCCCTACACCATTCCATTTCTCTAGGATTATAAAGTACAAGCAAATACATCTTTGAGTTTGAATAAAAATGACTCATTATAAAAAATACGAAGTCTACAAACTTCCAATCACTGCATGCATCAGCTTGCAGATATCATTTTAAAAACTGCACCAGCATGCAGACATTATGAAAAATTGAAACTGCAATCCAATCTATCATTAGTCAATTACAAAAGAAATCATCATATTAAATAATTTGGTTTATAGTAGACCCTGCAACTGCATTATTTGTCTGAAGTAAATAAATTCCACTTCTATCTGATTCAGCATAAATTATGAATAAAATTTGGGTTTTTTTAAAAAGCAATTTAAGTAAATCATTATGAACTGCATTCCATCAACTCACCCTAGAGGTGGACAATTAACAATAACCCATACATTGCTATAATGAATACCAACTGCAAAGCTTTTTTTAAGTTAAAATAAAATGTTTAAATTGAACTTTATGTAAAACCATAAATAGACTGATAGTTGTAATACGCGAATTACATTAAAGAACATAGCATACTTTCGGAATCATCATTGTCTGTGGGGACAACTATTAAACAAAATTATCTCGAACTTGCTTAATACCAACAAAACTAGTACATGTAGAACCAGTACATGTAGAACCAGGAAAATTTTGGATATATCTAAAAACAATGACCCCCTCAAATAAAAACAATTCCACAGTATCAGTCATGCACATAAAGCGTGATGACCTAAATCTGTGCAAACTTCTTTAAAAAAAAAAAAAAAAAAAAGTGGAAAAAAGCTCAGTGCTCAGGTAGAATATATCAAAGAATTCTGTAAGATATGGACTGGATCTGTTCTCCAAAGATGCTGGTACTTCAGAATCAAAACCAAATGGATCTCCTCAAAACTACCAGTAGATATATATATCTACAGTTTAGACTGCCTTAGCGACTCTGTATTAATTTACAAGAGGCCCAAGGGCCACATTGCTCACATTGAGGAACAATACCCTTAATTCTGATCAAATCAAATAGTTGTGAAAAAGTTTAAAGTCGCTTAAAACAGTCTACAAGGCATCTTGGAACTTAGAAATTACATGCGCTTGTCGAATTAGGCAGGCGGTTGCTTAATGCAGTCTTTTTATGAAGAAAATAATGATGGGTGGCTCTATAATAAATACGGTCGCATAAGACGGATCAGAGAGTTGGTTAATACAGAAACTTGCTATGAGAGTTGCTATATAGTCTTATAAAACTATCATTTAGTTTTTCCCTACACCTGCCATAAAAAAGCATAACTTTGAGCTTCCATTTTTCTTTCTCTCTTTCATTCTTGTAAAACCAAGGAACATTTGAACCTTTTGGAAACAAAATATTATTCAGATCTTAGGAAGCATTATGATGGAATTACCAGTAAAGAAGAATCTCCTCTGTAGTCTCCATGTGTCTTGACCCCTGAATGATTTATTTAATAGAAAAGGATTTGAGCTTCCTTTGACTGTCAAAATCAAGGAAAACTTTGAACTTTTGGAAAATAAAATAATTCAGATCTGAGGGAAATGATGGCAGCAGCATCAGTACAGAAGAATCTCCTCTGCAGTCTCCCCGCGTCGTGACTCTTTCTATACAGTCCTCCATCGGAACCACCTGCTAATGTCAGCCGCGCTCCCATCAATCAATAAGCCCATGTAACAGTTCCGATTGTGACAAAGGACAACCTCCATCCGCTCCAGTCACATAAAGCAACTCCTCACTCGGCAGTTCTATCTTACCAAAAATCAATACCTTCAGCTTCGCCCTCAAAATTATTTTTTATTTTTTTTCCTGTGTCATGTATGTTAGCTGTTTTGAGCGAGGTATTAAATCAAATATGATTCAAAGTTTATACCTTTTTCTGCAGTGTCATTTAATGCTGTTCTGAGCTGAGTTAAATAAAATTTGATTTCAAGATTATCCTTTTTTTCTTCTTAATCAAATCCTCTAATTAACTGCTTGATTAATATGTTGGATATATACTGTTCATATATCCATAAACACATTACCTAATATAATTAGAGTATCATTTCATAAATGTCAAAGGCTAATACATGCAACTGTTCTGTAAAATTAAATCATAATATATAAGAAATCAAGGAACAATGGTATAATCTCTAATTTACAGTTTCTCTGCAACTTTACTGTTATACTATTTCATGTAAAAGTTTGGCAAACAAAAAGCTTCAATGTCCAAGACTGCTGCATATGTGCCTTGCAAAATAAATAACTTACAGCAAAATCATATTGGGTATACAGTTATTTGTAAAAAATCAGGCACGGATCGAGTGATTGATGACCAGCTCAGATTTCTATGAACATTTAATATGTAGTGTTATGTACCATCAGAACATCATTGAAGATTATGACTTTTTTTTGTTCGACATTTGTTGCCATGGTATTGATATACTTCAATGTGTTTATACCAATTTTTAAAAACAAATTAACTATCATGAATCAGTCTGAATCTTTGTTTCTGCCTGGTTCTTACAAATAGCTGTACTTCAAATCTTTTTTTGAGTGACTTCTAGAACATTCCCTATCACAGAAATTTCTACATATTAATCATTTATAGTGAACCATTTCAGTTATTGTTTTTAAGTTAATGTTTTACTGTAATAATATATCATTAAAATTTAAATATATGGTAACTTTCCTGATTAATAAGCATGTATAAATTTAGCCATATGTAGTAATGGGTATGTTTATTTGCTAGATACAGCCATGGGCGGTGTTGTACACACTAAAGGGGCATTCACAATTTTGGTCAAAATTTCTTTTGCTGTTTTGAATGTTTACAATGATTCAGTAAGACATTTCCAATAGTTAGTAAAATTTTGATTGTAATGATCAGCTACTGTCGTTGAGTTATAAGGAGGATACAATTCTTTGTTATATGTAAACAAAGCTCAGGTCAGGCATGTTTTTGTTTACAATTTGAATGTTGACAATTAGGAAATAGGTTTTAGATTTAAAATAAATGTGACAATTTTTTATGAATGTAAACAAAATCTATTGGCTCGAGCCTTGTATATGTAACATAAAATTATGAGTTCTGCATCTTGCTTTATATATATCACTAAGATCAACTCTCAAATTTTGGTTGATCTTTAAAAATATTTTATAAGTAACGAATTGTAAACATTATTACAAAGAATTTAAAAGTAAATTTGACCAAAATCATGACCATATTTATGAATTATAAATACTAATTATTGGTACATGATAAACTTTTTATTTCAGTACTTATTTCAGTACTTATTTTAAAGATATAGCGTGGAATAAATCGGTTTTTAATTAATTTTCATTCATTGAGAATCTGACCCGTAGCACTTCTATTTGCACAATATGGAAAATTGAACACAGAGTATTTATTTGAAGATTTCTGACATGAGATCTATTAAAAATGCTACAAATTGACTTGGGGATGTCAAAATGGTTGGAAATATGCTTTGCAGCATTAGCTCAAGGAGGCTCAACTAAAAGAAAGACAACTCTATGTATAGTCTTGCACATTATAATTCATTGAGGGCATGTCTGATGCAGCTTCACAAAGCTGTCAAAAGTTTAAACGAATATAGTTATAAATCATATTTCATTTAAACGTCCAGTTTGTTACATACTGCTATATCAATTTAATGAATGTAGAAAGCTTAATCAATGCGCTTCTTAAAAAAGCACTAAAACTTGACGACCAAATTGCCATGGCAACAGACTTGGTGCTACCATGTCACAATGAAGAACTTGGTTTATCGACAGGCATCTCTTTAATGGCTTCCTTCAGCGTTGCCAGAAAAGTCCCTGAGGTATAACCCAGGTTCCAGAATTTCCTCCATGTTTTCAATTAATTGGTGAACAACAAAGGACTTAAATTTTCAGGCTTTTTTCGTCAGATTGCTCCATGGAGACCAATTGTAGTTATATGAGATAAAAACTTTTTTTCCTACGACTGATTTGAACAATTATAACCCATAATGTGGAAACAAACGAAATTACCTGTGAAATCCGGATAAATGCGCTATATGCATGGCCACCAAAAATATAAATCTACATATACAGTAATATCTAATTTAATTGTCACACCCGTTAATAAGGGACATAAATTATTCAAAATGTAATAAAACAATTTCCTATTTGCCACAATACAAGCCTGGCATTTTGAATATTGCAGCCCAGACCCCTACCCGTATTATTATTTCACAGCTAAAGCACTTACCATCGATGCACACTTCTTCTATTCCACATAACTGGTTTGTAAACAAACATCCTGCAAAACAATTAAAAATAAATATTTTATAAGCTAATTAATAAGTTTTCATTTGCATCATTTAATTCTCACTACAGTAAAACACGGTTATAACGAACACGCTTATAATGAATTGACGCTTACAGCGAAGTGATTTTCATTCCCCGTGACTTTATAACATGTTGTAAACTTGACGGATATAACGAATCACGCATATAACGAAGTAAAATTGAACGTCCCTGGCAGTTCGTTATAAGCGTGTTTTACTGTAGTTAAAAATTAAAATCTAGTACATCTGTTGTAAAGAATTCTCAACAACTTATTGTTCCTTAATTTTGTCAAACACTAACATTAAAACACCTCCAATTTACTAACTCAGAGCTGAGATAAAAAAAATTCTGTCAGCATTATCCTTCTTTGAAGGTTTTCGAACTTCATGAAACAACAAGGAGAAATACATGTATCTGTTTAGCCATTTCAACTTCTCAATTACCAATCTTTTCATGATTTGTACTAAAATTTGCAACCAAAACAATACAATTTATCATTATATATACTGTATACAGTGAATTAATATTCAGCCCCACCCTCATTTTATTTTTGCACCTCTTTCCCTCTTTGTCAGCGGCTGAATTTAAGATTTAAGACTGAGCGAATTCCAATGTCACAAATACTGTAATCCCTCTTTATATAAGACACATCTTTGTCTGGGTGAATTTAAGATGGTGTGAAACCGTTCTCTAGTGAAAAAGGGCAAAAATAACATGGGGTGAAAATAACCCGGGATACAGTATCTGTATCAATTTTTTTTTGGGGGGGGGGGGCGGGGAAGAGGGGGGGGGGGGGGGGGGCGGGGCGCTTGTTCTAAATGGAAATTTGATTTTACCTATTATTGACCTGTATCACAGGATTAAAAGAAAACACACACTGAACATCCCACCTATTCTTGACGTAATAAACTGCATCAGAATGATAAATGTGGGACAATATAAATGCTGTGTTTTATCCAGATCTTATACTATAGTATTCCAATAAGACCTAATGAAAATTCTTCCTTTTTGTTAATAGTATATCTACAACCCTTACCAGACCGTTATAATTAGCAGTTTGATTTACAAAAGGAGAACAAATTTCTCCCATTACAATGGAAACCTGGGGTACATTTTAATTAGTAGAATGAATTCTTTAGATCCCTCCAAGACTGGCATCCAATTTCAAAGAAAGACAAAAACGAGCTTTGATATCTCAAAAATCAAAAGCGCAGCTCGTCTATACCAGCTGTGTCCGCGGAGACAATGGATTTAATCTCCTCATAATTCTCGAAGGTCAAAAGTTGACACTGAAAAACTTATGGTATTCATTAGTTATAATAAAATTAGTCGTCTCATCAAACTCACGGACTCGGTAATGTTAAAGTTAGGATACCATGCAGATCTGCTTGCGTAGGTTAGAATTATGGGAAGAATTCAAACACATTAACTTAGTGACATTTAATCATCAGATATGTTCTCCATGAATCTTACATTTCCTGGAGTTATATTCATTCATAACATAGATTTGGCTTTTGCCCTGGAAAATATCATTTACCATCAATTTTCATATTATTTATTGATCAGAATTACCATTTAAGGTGGAATAACCCACCTGGAAAAATTCACTCAAATCAACAGGAAATTTTTCGATAATGAAAGATATGATGATAAATAAACTGTACAAATGTCAAATAAGCGAAAAATTTGCAGTTTGGGGATAAAAAAATGAATATCTAAAATAATTATTTCAGTAAGTAACAACAAAAGCCCCTGCGGGATTCGACTCGGGATGTACGGATCACAAGTCCGACACCTTATCCACTCGGATATGGAGTACCAGTAAGTTACATGTCTCAGTTCATAAAATCCTTTTAATAAATCGAAATGTCGTTTCGATCAGCGGTCAGCCATTTTGTGATGTGTTATTCCACCTAAATTGGTTGTCGAGTTCAAAACTTCAGTTGGTTGTCACCTTAAATATTAGTTGGTCTACTGAAATTTTATAACAAAGTCAACTTGAATTTTTAAATTAGTGGTTGTCCAAAAAAAAAATTATCATAAAATCTGAATTGTCTAAACTTTAACTCTATTTCTGAATTTTTAAATACATGTATAGAGTACTCAAATCAGCCGCATGACTTACAATCCTACATCAAAATGAATAAGCGCGTTTCATCTGATCAACTTTCAAATTCAAATGTCAACAAATTTATGAATACAGCAGAACCAAGACTATGACAATTCAATAAACCTTTTTTTTGTAAAACCAGAAAAATCAATAAAAATATAAAATTCAGAGGCATCCGCGCTTATCAAATCCGTTGGATTGCTGAATCCGTTCCCCCTGGAGGCTATTCCGACACTGGTTTAGCATCAAATCTCTGCACTACAATGCTCCAATCCTCCCCATTCCCTCCAATAATAGCACCAACATCTGATGAATGACTTATAACTTCACTATAAACTCATCCATTGTAAACACTGCTGTGACTCCACGGACAAGTATTGATCAGCTTTTAATTGGCAGTGATCTATTTCTTGTTGTGCGATCTGCTGGGAGACAGATCAAATAATTCTTCTGTCTTTTTAATTCCACTTCTACAAATCCCTGCACATTAATTAACCCAGTTGTTGAAAATCTCTCTCTCTCTCTCTCTCTCTCTCATATCATTAATGTTAAAGAATTTTATGCACATTTCTGATTTAATCATTATTGACAAATTTCAAATTAAATTCAATAATAGGAAGAGTATTTATGAAAGATAACTTAATTAAATGATTATAGGCCATATTCAAGATTTCTCTTGTTAATCCATGAATATCAAGTCTAATTAAAAGGTGAGAGCGGTGATTTTTCTATTCAAGAAAATTAAAATCAAAACTATATACTGTTGAATCATATAAATTCATTGGGGCAAATTTAAAATTGAGCCACCAAGAAATTCTAATGATTCCAAAGTACTTAATGTCTTAGCACAACCTAATTATTAGTCATGCCTTAATACAAGTAAGTTACACAGTTGGATCAAAATTCCCAAAACCTGTAATACAGGTGGTCAATTCACAGCTTAAGGACAAATTGAGATGTTCCTCAATTTTACGTAATTTAATTTCCCTGAAAGATTATTTGTTTGTTGCATCTGACCTTAATTTAAGCCTAGTATTAAGGAAAATTCCATCTTTTTTAGCCATCCTCTGATGAAATCTTATAATTTTATTGCAATAATAATCATCTAAATCATAATTAAAATGCCCACAATTCCGCATACTCTGACAGAAATCGCCACGTTAAGACGGTTTTATACTGGGATAATATTCCCTCAGTGGAAGTTATCTCTCTTTTCAGATACTGTAAATTCAATTTTGAGTCATTATTTGCGAGGAATTAATATCCACATAAATTCGCTGGATGTTTCCCTTGCAGATTCTAAAATCTTGCTTTGTTTTTTTAACTGCATACTACATGAACAGGGAATAAATTTTTTTTAGCATTGAATCATTATGGTGTGTGCATAGAAATTAATCAAATTGTGTCGCTAGCATGTTATGAAAATTTGTTTGCACACACCATTGCAGTTATGAGACCAAATCTTTAAAAAAATAATGATTCAATGCTTTTACTTACATTTTTGACCTTTTTTTCCTTTAATATTTTTCAAAATCTCTGCTTTGTTCTACGAGTTATGTGCCATTAACGGAAGAATGATTGGAGCAGCCAAAGTACGCGGACAAAATTAGTGCATGATGCTATAAATTCAAATTACACACATTTACTTTTTCATTCTGTTAACTGATGGATTAACCTTTGGTATGATAATACATTAATAAATTGGATTCATTTAACTGTTAATAAATATTCAAATCAATGAAATGTTTATCAGCAAAAGTGTAATATCAGATCATGATCCAGTTTGCAGTCGCAAGGAGAGTCAAACGTGTTCTTTGAGAAATATAGAAGGATGTTGTATTCATATGCACCAGATTTGGTAATTGGGTCTTCTGTGGTATGCGTATAAATATACTGGTAACTCAAATCAATCAATGCAATTTAATAGGAGGAAAGACAGTGATTGCAAATATTAAAACCTTTAGTAGTTAATAAGGACATAAGACTTAAGATAACCAGTAATAGGTTGAATAAAGTGTGTGTGTTGTTACATATTGACCGAGTCAACAGATCCCATACATTCCAATAATCACTCAGCAGAGCTGAAGGCAATGTCAATCAACTTTCAATCACATTTACTGGCCAGCAGCCACACAAGAGGGACAGACAGCAATTGGATGCTGCCAGTGCATATCAAAAATTCTTTAACAATTGATTATTCCAGAGAAATATACCCTTTATATACAATTGTACATAAGAGTCTTCTTTAAGGTGGCAGGCAATTCCCAATCAATTGTAAGGAAGTACGTATCGATCAACTGAAAATACACCATATATCTGTCTTCCAATTGTCTGTTAAATTCTTTATATTTTGTACAGCCCAGAGTCTGCCTTAGGTGGCAAGCCATTTGTTACAAAAAGGGGATGAGCATCAATTGAATATACACTGCTCCCAAAGTGTCTGTTCTCTACATGTTGTAAATAGAATCTGTTTAAAAAGGTGGCAGGCAGTTTTGTAAGGGGGTGGTCATCAACTGCCCTTTATATATCAAAGTCAATAAGAATCAGTGCCTTAGAGGTGTCAAGCCTTTGAAGGGAAGTAGGCATTAACTGAATATGCACTGCTTCAATCTTCGAATTGTCTGGGTTTTTTATGCATTTATAAATAAGAGTCTGCCTTAAAAGTGGCATGCAGTTCATAGGGGAGTAAGCAACAACAGAACCCACACTGAATTGATCTTACAACTGTCTCCAGGATTCTTCCACTTGCAGTCCTATCACTCTAGGTAAAATGACTTTCTCCTACAGATTGATTCCCATGGGTGCTATTATAGATGCCGCTGAGGTCATTTTTAATCGTTGATTGTCTGTGCCTTATCAAACTGGTAGTGGGAGAATGCATAAAAGCTGCATAAGCAGTCAGATTGATGTTGATTGCTGCAATCAGGCAAAATCTTCATGTTCAGGCAGCTGAGCAATCATTTCTCATCACAGAGCAATGAACTATTTCTTTGTCAGGCAAATATATGGTTCACCGTTCTTTTTTAAGAAAAACCAGTTTTTAACAACGCTGGATGGTCAACAAATTACGGTACCCTATCAAATTTATATATCCTCCTCTTTGCAGGCCGAGAGGTGGGCCATGCAGTATTTGGTCCACTCTGCTCCCCATAATCCCTTGGCAGAAAACTTGGTGACAATTAAGTTTTTTTTTATGATTGGCTGCAGCTGCGGGTAGCTGATCAAATTGCAACATTTAAAACACGTACATGCTTTGTAGATATAGTGTCTTTGTAAATATGTCAAGTTAATTCACTGGATTAAAGTGTGAAGTTGCATTGGCACAACTCTAGCTATTTGCTAGATTATAGAGCCAAAGCATCATCAAGTTTTTTGTAATGAAATCTGCCTAGGTTTTAAGGGGAGCGGAAAGGACCAAAAAACCTTTGGCTTATAAGCGAAGATGATCTACTTAAGAATTTTAAATATCATAGTTTTGGCCATTAAAGCAATATGAGCTGTAATTTTCATTTTGAATTTTTTTTTCTACAAAAATGTTTTTTCTACTAAAATGACAAAAATTATCATGGTTTTTAAATTTTTGTTTGCTTTATTTTTTTTGGAAAAGCCGTTAAGAAGCCTTAATTGGAGCAAAATCGAATTATTGTCGTCCTGTACAAAAATTGATCTGCTATGAATACTTTAGAACAGAAATCTTTCTTCTGGCAAAATTTAATGATTTTTTTTTCAAACTTATTTATCATGAAAGTTTAGGTTACATTCAGACTTATCATACTAGCAGGTTTATGTAGCAAAATAAAATTCTAAAAAAATACAGCTCATATTGCTTTAACTATAATATCTAGCAAAGAAAAAATCTAAATATTGTTTTCTTATGAATGGAGCTCTTCGTTTCAAGGAGATCAAAATACTCCTTAAATTACCACAACCATCCAGCCCTCTTAAATCTTGATTACAAGTTTGATAAATACAGTAAAACACGGTTATAGTGAACACACTTAGAATGAATTGACGCTTACAGCGAAGTGATTTTCATTCCCCCCGAGACTTTTTTACATGTTGTAAACTTGACGGATATAACGAATTACGCTTACAACGCAGTAAAATCATCCATCCCTGGGACTTTGTTATAAGCCTGTTTTACTGTAAACTATAAATGCTCAGAGCTCAGCCACTGTCAAGGCTAGGACAGTTAGTCCTTCACAATACCATTGCCTCTTCCATTACGGATACATGTACACAAGACTTTATGTCACCTGAGTTTTGAAGGTCTAATAAAAAGACAGGTGCCATTTAGGAAATAGAGGTATTCCCTATTCGCCCTTGTTGTCAGCGGCAAACTTCGAACTATAATTGGCAAGTTCAAATATCCTAGCTTTTATTAAATTTTATCTCCATTTTACTAAAGCTGTGTTTGGGCAAATTCAAGATGAGGTGAGTGTGGAAGAGCAAGGAAACATGGGACAAAAAAAAATTTGGTATACAGTACAATTGAACTCAGGTGAACCAATGTTACCTGAGGCCAAACCGTAAAATATACCTGCGGGATCTAATGGTTTGATAACATATTAATCACACTCTGATGTTTAGATTGCATGTTATCTTTAAAATTCCTCAGGCTACCATTAACTGAGTGCAGACAAGAAGTTGCATTTGAATTTTTCAGGAAATCTTTATAATTACCAGGTAAATTTAATGATTTGCTGGTGCCTTATATTGTTGTGTGGGGCCAGGAATATGATGTAGAAAAGAAAGAAACCTCAGATCATTTTCTGAACAAGTTTTTTTTTATCGAAAGGCAGGGAAAATAATTGTCGCAGCAGCATCCAATTATTGAGTAAGCTCCCTTTGTTGGTGCAAAAAATATTTCCTTTGAAGCTTTGCATTTGATATTTTTATTTGATTGTGTTGCCAAGATGATTACTGCATCACTTTTCCCAATAGAGGTTCATTATTTCCCTCATATTACCCATTTTTTCTAATAAGAAACTTGTCGAGTTAAAATGAGGTTTCAATCAAAGAACAAAGTTTAGCAAGGTATGTTTGGAACATTTCTCAACTGAATGTATTTTATTAAAAATTTTAAATAGATTTTTTTTTTAATTTGGAAAATTGAACATAAAGGCAAAAGTCCATAATTTTAATCAAGTAAGAGACCAAGAAACAGCAGAAAATATACAAAACCCTGAAGTTCAAGATCAAGTAAACAAAATTCGAAAGGATTACGAAAACGACAACTAGCTTATTTTCCTCACAAACTGTGGTACACATCCCAAATTGTGTTCCTTCGTTTTCACGCAAACTGGAATAACTGCAGCCCAAATCTCATAAATCATTCGTTTTGCCAATTCCATTCCGTCTCAAGTTTAAAAACATCTTGGCACGACAAGCATCTCTGTTTGTTCAAAAATAAATAAGATGAATGAGAATAACCGCAAAACAACTTCCTAACGCCTCAGAAACTATGACGCAACGATATTTATACCAATAAAACGGGGCTGAAATATCGCTATAACCCCACTTAAGTTGCAACCATTCAATCAATCAAAATTGATGTCTGCTGCCATTTTCTGGAAAGTTTAACTTCCTATAACCAGTACAGATACGGCAAATCCTGACTTCCCTGTCAAGGACATAGATCAATATTCAAATGCCACTTTTAACTCAAAGAAATTTAAGGTGGTTCACTATACCTTCCAATAGTTTCTCAAATCAGCAGAAAATGACTTGATCATGAACAATAACACATATCATGATGAAAAAGCAAAAGAAGTATTTAAGTCAAGTTGGCAAAAAATAAGCAATTTTGGGGGAATTATCAACTTTAATTCAGTAAGTTAAAAAATACACTTAGGTGGATTTAAGTTCTGGATCTGTGCATGGCTCACAAGCCTGATACTTTAACCAGTGAGCTATGATGATATTCAATTAAATCAATCAATAGACAAACAATTTCACCAAGCATTTAAACCGCCCTTTCAAGACATAAATGAATAATGTATACATTATAAAAAGTGGAAGCCCTGATGTAGTGAACTACCTTAAGGAGGCTAGATGGTGACCAACAAATTATAACCCATCAGATCTGCATCTAATTTATTGATATGAGTTTTATATACTGTGGAATCATTAAAATTCATTGGAGCCAATTTTCGTGGATTACTTAAATTTTACAGGTTCGTGGGGACGTAATTTTGTTTATTCTCGTATACCTACAAAAGGAAATATGACTTTATTGCCTTATTTTATTAATTCGTGGAGGATGTTAATTCGTGGATAAAAGGTACCCACGAATTCCACGAAAAATTGAGCCACCACGAAATCTAATGATTCCACACACTGTAAAAGCAGAAATATTTGTTGAAAATTTAATTTTGATATTTTCGTTGAAAGTATAAACCAACGAAATTATAATTCCATGATGAATTTTTAACCCAAGTATTGATGAATACAATGAGATTCCGATATGATGAAATTGATAGCCAACGAAACTTTATTTGGTTTAGAAAAAATGAAATTTTGACCCAACGAAAATATGTTTTTCTACTGTATATTAATTAGTAAAGAAAAATTTCACGAATTTAAGCTTTGAAATTTGAATGTTAAATTCCCAATATCTTCATACAAAGAGCTCTTCTTCTTAAGGTGACTAAAATAGCTTAAAAATGACAATTAATCATGAAGCCCTCTTAAGGGTGTAATTACCAAGATCTAGAATGTTGTGAATTATACCAATACGAAAACTTCATACTGAAAAAAACCCTTTGAAGGCAAAACAAAATGGAGATGGGATCACATCAGATTGTATATCAATGAAAGCATGCTCATGAGTTTTTAACAGCATTAATTCTCCTTTTTTTTGAATGAAAAATTAATGAACAAAATCTGATGCCCATGCATCCCAGTGCACAAGTTAGAACCAGATTGCCCAGCACAGTTAAGTTACAATTAAGTAGAATCATATCAATAATTCACTAGCGACAGAAGTCTATCATTTGTCTTTTTCTAGCTTGGTTACAAGATTCTCACTACATCGAAGGTTGTTTGATATAATTGCAGGAGGTAAAGTTTCAATAAAAGCGTTTGATCATGTGATTGAATATCAAAGCAATAGGGGTTTAGTTTTGGCATATTTTAGACATTAAACAAACAAACTTTAATAGTGTTTTTATCATGAATCAAACTGTTACATCATTTACCATGTCTGTATAAAATTAGTACATTTGTACATGTATTATTAAGTTCTCCAAGGCCCTTTAGCTTTGATCCTCATCCAAAAAGTCTTACTTGCGGGATGGCTTGTGAAAACAAAATTTTTGACTAAAAGTAATCTGTATTTATAAGTATTAATTCACTCACGTTACTGTTTTTGGCATTATTCAAGGGCATCAAGCAATTTCTGAGGATTTAGTAAAAATCATGCTTTGCTGGAAACTATGATAAAAATTTGGTGTTTGCGATTTTATATTCTCGCAAATTGATGCTATATGGTTGAATTGCGGAATTAAGTACTCCCATAAAATAAGTACCATTTCTCGCCAGTACATTGTGACGTCATCTTATCAACACATAAAATTATAGACGAAAAATGACGTCACAATGTACTGGCGAGAAATGGTACTCAGCGAGAACTGGTCGCACACCAGTACAGTATATGATCTGATAAAATTATTTTAAAATTTTAAGATGAGGAGAATGATATACTGTTAATTCCTTATCTTACGCGAGTACTTAATTCCGCGATCCCGCTGGTTGGTATCAACTCACGGGAACATAAAATCGCGAACTTGGAACTTTTTTTTCTCTATTTCTTATGGTTCTTGACTCTCAAAAAATAATGGCGAGATTTTAAAATCCGCGAAAGGTGCTTCTCGCGATTTTACGCGGATATTAATTCCTCGCATTTAATAAGGAATCTACAGTAATATCGCTGTAAGCATGAATTTGCTATAATTCTGTTTACTGTTGGTATCTTTAACTGTACTTGTCTATACTGCTCCATAGCTATGCCACTAGTATTTGTTGCTTTACTTTCCTTTCTTACCAGAACATTGGAAAATGCATTCACTGTGTTTAACTTCCTCATTACAACAGTGTTGAAACTGACATCAAACATAACATATATTTTTAAAATCAAGATCTAGTAAATGATTCCAGATTGTCTTTTTGGTGCTAGAACCATTATGACGTCATAATTGATTTGATAAATCTTTTCCCCTACTTTACGACTTTAAAGGAATTATGTAGATTAATAAAACAGTATTTTGACATTCTTTATTTAATCACAAGAAAGTAATCCCGATACCAATATTCAATTTGACATCATTTTAAAAAGGAGGTCAAGAGCTTGTTTAATGCCGTTTTTGGAGAGACCTTAGGCAATCTAGATATATTTCATTAGTCAAAAATGGACAAAACTCCGAGATTTGTTACTTTTATCCATCATATTTCATAGAAAATGGTTGTTTAAAACATGATTTTTCATTGTATTTATCAAAAATTTAAACCTCGTTACTCCCTATGAAACAAAGATATTGTTATGAAGCATCATTAAAACAATTTATATCCTGAATTTCATAAACCTGTAGGCACCTTTCATTTACCGTACTAGATCTTGACCTTAAATGATTAGATATGTTCTGAAGAGGCTATTGTATTCTTTATGTTTGCATGCCTCCACCATTCAGAAACATGAGCAAATTTATATGTTGGCAACCTAGCAAATATGACAGCTTCAGGCTTGAATGCTGCTCACCCAAGGCTGATTTTAAACTATAACTCCTACACAATCCTATGAATGAGATTAAAATCCTACACTCAAAGTTCAAGATAACACTTTGAAACGCCATTAGTATCGTCTAATTGCGCTTTATATTTCATAAAATACAGTTGGAGGCAGTAGAAAAAATATAATTGGATATAAATTTTTAGCATGTTACTACATCTGCCCACACTAGCTTTGTTTTTCCAAGGGCATAGTGTGATATACAAAGGCTTGTTTGGAAATTATTGAGACATCCCATTCATTACTGGTATTCAATTTCAAATCGATGGTTTTTCTTTAAAAATAGGTTTTTAATGTACTACAATAAACATTTGAGTAATTTTCTAAAATTGATTTTTTTTATACCTGTATCTTAATAGGTATCTCCAGAATATATATATATATATATATATACCGGTATACATAAATAGAGTAATGTTCTATTAAAATAAAATACCTAATTGTTAGACATATCAATTTAGTCAACATTAATGCGTTTGAAGTTTTGGACGTCATTATGTATATATTGTAGCCATATACAGCACTTCCTCAATGAAGATATTTGCTAAATTAAGGTATTATACTTTTTAAGACACTACATCACAAGATGGCAATTTAAATGTTTTGTAAAGAGAGCTCAATGGTTGCGGCCATTTTCAGACTGCTTTGATCTCCTTTTAAAGAAGAGCTCTATATAAAATAAAAGGAGATGTTACTTAAATCTAAAAGATAATATATGGATTTTTTTTCTTTACTAAATAATAGTTTTTAACTAAACAAATCCTATTTTAAAATTATAGGTAGATCTGAGGGTTACTTTGCTTCTTTAATTGTTTGCATCGATCGATCAATTTGGTTAAAGTATCAGGCTTGTGAACAGCAGATCATAAGTTCGACTCCGTCTAGGGATTTTATTCGCATTTTTGAAAGTCATACCCGGTAATTTCTATCCAAGATTGCATATTTTTTGTCTTAAATACTTTTTACCCATCATGCTATCTAACATAATCAAATACTTTTCTGCTGTTTTTAGAAATTATTTATTAATAAAGACATACTATTTTTTAATTCATATTCTTCCACTGAAATTTTCTTCATTAATCTGCAGATTTAAATTTGTATCTATATCTTATTTATTTAGATCCGATCGAAAATTAAGGTTTGAAATTAAATTTTCCTCGTGCAATTCACAAAAATCAATTTTCCTACACCTAAGAACCAAGATATATCTGCGGGAGAGCAAACAGTTAATCTGCTGATGTCAGACCATCTTATAATGAAAAATTCCCAATGCCTGGATCTAGAGGGGGACTTAAGGTTTCTTAAATTTACATAATAAAATTACCAACAATATGCCCCCCTTCCCCCAACCAGATAAATATATTTCAAACCCCAATTTACTGAATCCACACATGATTTCCATGCCTCTCCTAAAACACAACTTATTAATAAGATTAAGGCAAGGTGGTCTACTTAAGTTCCTCTATCTCCTTAAACATAACTATTAGAAGGCAAGATCATGGTCAACAAATTGACAATCAGGTCTACCTTAAAATTCCATATCTGATTGTTTTAGCCATGAATTAATGTTTAGTAAAGAAAAATTCCTAATGTTTCAGGTTTGAAATACGAATATTTTCCTTATATCTTTTTACAGAGCTCTTCTTTTTAAGGAGGCTTGAAGATCACTCACAGATGGCAAAACTATCCAGCCCCCTTAATAAATTTCATTCCGCAACAAGTTGAGATAAAAGTAAGAGGACCAGGCAGATTTATCCTTGAAAAGACAAAAATAAGTTTGATTATTGATTTTCATCCTTAGATTAGGGAAGAACCACCACACTTAGAGCTCAAGGACCGATCCATATAACGAAACGGACAGGCAAAGCACAGGGCCAATCCTTCTGTTTGTTAACCTTACATAGACCGTATGGTATTCCACCGCCCAGGTATTGACGTTTCAATTATTAGAAAGGAATTATTTCCTCGTAGCTCACAGACCTTTAGGTGACAAAAAATCTCAGATCAGCAATTTTCTTACCCAGACAGGCAGTAAACAACGTATGATTTAAAAAAGGGTTCTCCACACTCCATAAGATTTTTATAAATATATAATTTTGAAATTGTTAACATAAATGACTAATTTTGTAGGTAAGTGAATACCGAGTCATAGACTACTAAATCAAAGATCCTTTGTTTGAATACAACAGGAGCTTTTGTTTACATGAATGAGTGACAAAGTTTTGAAATTCATATTTTTCCCCAAAGGCGGTAGGAAGCATATTCTAGGTATTGTAGATTTTGTTTAGGGATAACAATATGTATTTAAGGAAAAAATAATCCCCAGCTGTTTTGTTTATTGTGTTCTATTTCTTGTAATCATCGTCCTGGCACTCGACATAAAATAAATCAATTCAAATTAATTTGTACAATGCTAGGGGCATGTGGTGGGGCATGTGGTGGATAATGGATAATGATAGTGAAATGAACTGGATTCATTGGTTGTTTGTCCAGTCGTTTAACATCACACTCAGATTGTTTTTACTATATAAAAACAAGCTCCAATCTTTATTGAGTTACTTTTATCCATCAGCCACCCCCTCCAGCACACGATTCTAATGCCTATTCTAAGTTGAATGACCTCGTCTTTGATTTGTTTACAGGTGTCGAGCACTCTGTGACTTACATAAAGGACTTGGGCTGACAAGCTAAATTGGACATTGGATTGAGGCTCGAAAGTGGAAATAAAGCATAAAACCCATTTGCCCCCATAAATTTTACATTTTTGACAAAGCTAAGCCAATATTGCAGTGTTAGGGGGATATAAAAGATGGAGGAATATGTCATTTTTCTTCATTTGATCCAGAGAGATACAGTTATATTTGTTTATAAATAGCAAAGTGCCAGAGACAAAAAATTTGATTCCGTATGAATGTTACATACAGTATAAAGGATTATTTTCATCCCATATCTTTTTCACCCTTCTACATATTCACTTGCAAACGGTTTTGCCAGTTATGTCTTGAATTCACCCATGCAGACACAGTTGTGTTACAGATTACTCTTTCTAATCAACAGTTTTAATTCCAAATTGTTCGACACATTTACCTAGTCTTAATTCACCTGCTGATGAGGACCAAAAGGGACCTAAAAAAAATGTGGGTGAACATTACCCTGCATTCAAGAGAATGTGCTATATTAAATCACCTATCTATAAAACATTACAAGATTAAAAGAATTAAACTGCAATTTATCATTGCATAAATTCATTACAAGCATGTTCTCTGTAAACAAGTTCTAAATAAACGTACTAACATTAATGTAACGGTTCAAACTTTATAATTATTGAATTCCTTTGAAACCCGATTCCTCTCTGTCTGATTAACTGCATGATTATCGAAGTTACACATTTGTGTAAACCTATGATTCACTTGTTACTCAAATTAATATTGATGGCTATTTTGCATGCCTTTAAGGCTTGGAGATTTTGTATCAAAAATTTCTACCAGGAAAACACGATGTCTTGCCTTATACCAGTGATTACCAGCTGAAATTTATGGGTTACTCGATATTTGGGATTATCCTTGAAAAAAAAATGATGGAAAAGTGCACATGGAACCATTTTAGTAGATGCAATGATACTCAGGGTTGATTTTTAGGAGATGAAAAGGAGAGGTGTGGTCTCTCCGACCAAAAATATGACAATATTGCAACCAAAAATAAAGGTGGTATGGGACATCTGTCGATATTTATGTGGATAAAAGTACACAATAATCAAAACACATTCACCCTTTTAGAATTTTCAAATTTTAAATATTTGGCAAGAAAAAATTTGTTTTTAAACTTTTTGGAAAGGTAACAATTATAAAAGCCCCAGCAGGATTCGAACTCATGACCTACAGATTACTGCTTAATGCTCTATCCCTTTGTGCTACGCTGTTACGTAACAATTTCCAGAAAGAAATAATTTATAAAAATATACTTATTTTTATCATTTATTTTGATTAGATGCACATCAAAATATGGAGGTGTGACAGGTGTCCCATACCACCTTAAAAAATTCTTTTCTTTAGATCCCAGGTCATCAATATGATTTTTATCAGACCAGGAGCTACAGACCTGCAACTATTGTACATACATGTACATATTGAACTTACCGGGTACCTATAATCACTCACACAGCCAGGCATATATTTAGTGAACCTAGTTTAGCATACATAACATATGGCCTGCTCTATTTGATATTTTGGATAATGTTCTTAACACACATTTGATGTACATGTAATACGTATTAAAACCTAAATAGAAAAACACCGTATAGAATGGTGTCTATATATTTATAGATTAAATATGAGCTGTCACTCACAGTCAGACCTTAGAATAGAAAAATCATGACAAACAGACAAAGCAACACTTCTTCAAAAGCTAATGACGATACCACAGGAAACATTGGTAAATATAAACTGTCGTGTTTATGTACCTGTATACTCAAAGGCATTTGCTGAAAAGACCCCACCCCCCTGAACCCAATATTACATGAAGACTCCAAGCGGTTTCGTCCCTAATTAATATCTCAGCACATCAAAAATTATGTGCAGAAGGAGAAGGGGGTGGGTTTTTTTATCTTTCTTAATTTATTAGTTTATTCATCTGGATATACACCTGTACATGTACTTTGTGATTATTTATTTAAATATGTGACTTAAACATGTGATCATTCTCTAATGCTTGATTTTGGGTTGGGGGGGGGGGGGGGGGGGGGGGGGGGGGGGCAATGGGGCAAGGGGGCAAGTGCCTGTGCCTGTAATATATTAGGCTTAAGTTCAAAGTTTGAGTAATAATTAGAGCACTTCCTAAAAAGGGTCAATCTTTGATTACAGCTCAAGGCCCTGCAGCTGTTTGTATCATATTGGGAGAAATAATGATGGACCAGACAAAGATTCGAACCTAGGTCCCCTGAATCTTTATATTCAGGTGCCTTAACAACCAAGAAATTAGTCTGACTATCACATTTCTAGCCCTTAATGAAAGGACTATGTGCGGTATGGTCAAATATCTGCCCCCGATTTCAACCAATTTTTAAATAGTATCGTATCAAAATAAAATCTTCACAAATCATTGTAAAGAGGATGCCTATAACTTTAATCTTGATTTTAGTCATCATTGCTCACTCGCTGTTTATCTATGACGTCACTTAAATGACCTAATTCCCGCAAATTTGCAAACAAATGAAAATATTCTCATTTTTGAACTATATTTTGCATTCGGAAGTATAGAGCGCAGGTCTGCTCAAGTGCGATTTTAACATATGTTTTTCTTCAGATAGTTATACATATTATACTAAAAAATGGTACTTGAGCAAGCCTGTGCTCAATGTTTCCCAGTCGAAACACCATCGGAAAACACCCATATTTTGCTACAAAACATCAATTTATCAAAATAATGCAATATTCATGACGTCATTTCTACATTATGACGTCACTGTGGTGATAACCTTTTACACCTTTATTTCCAATATGATTTTAACTATCTTTCACCTTATTTTAAAGCTCTTTCTAAAACTTTGATTTTGGGGGGCAAAAATTGCATATAACCGCACTTAGTCCTTTGCTCTATAAGATCAGCATCCCTTTTTCATTCCCCTGGCAAGATTTAACCTGTCAGTTCCAGAAGGTCAGCTCAGAACCAAATGTAATGGGATGGGAGAAATAATGAAGGAAAAGAGCGGATTTGAATCCCAGCCCCCCTCAGAATCTCTGTAGTAGTCACTCAGGTGCTCTACCTGAGCTATTTGGCACCGGTGATTAAATTTTTCTGACTGTCATGGTAACAAGGGCTCAATGGTCAATGTGGGTGGGGTTGCTTTTAAGAAATAAAGTCAAACATGCATTAGCCTTAAGTTTTTGGATTTTCTGAAAAAGAGGGAGAAAGTTGAGTCTAGCTTTTAGTGTTCTGACTAATGACTAATGCATTTTACAGTTTAAACTCAGTTGACACATGGTTTGGTGAAAATATGGTTGGTTTAGTGAAATATCATGGTATGACTGCAATTGTTTAATTTTAAAGTCATTCAATGATCTACCAACGAAAATTTTGCCATTTATCAAGTTTTCCCTTCAAGAGAGCAGTACTGCAGTTATCATGAAAGGGTCCGATATATTTTTAAAATTAAATAGGAAGTCCACGACTCAACCGAGCGGTATCCATATATAACAGGGAGCGAGATGAAAGGTCTAATTTTAATTAGATTGTCCACGACTAGGCTCGAACTTGGGACCCTTCAGTTTAAAAACAAACGCTCTACCGACTGAGCTAAAGGGTTAACCCACTATAGCTAGTGCTAGTTGGAGCGACAGTGGCAGTACTGCATGAGCCTATTATATCATTTAATGTGTAGATATTACCATTATTATTTATTTTGTTTAAAGAGATTGTTTACAAATATATAATCATGATGGTGATAAAATCACATCCAGTCTGTGTGATTCCCCCATAGTTTACAGAAAAACTAAGGGATTTCACACTGATAATTCTATTTAAGGTCAGGCTCCGTTTATGACAGCCTAGAGACTTTTGACATTTCCCCTCCATTGACAACTTTTACTACCTGAATTCGAGTGTCACTGATTTGTACACCCTTATCTCTTTTCCATACCTGTTCCAGATTTCATTTTTCTTCGTAAACAAAACTCACACAGACGAAATATCACGATTTCACACTTACCAACTGTTCCTAAGGGAAACACAGATTCCTGCGGAAACCCGTAGTTAAAACTGTTCCCGGGCAAAATCAAGCCCAAGATGATCCCTAAAATTCCCCAAATCTTGGCCCTCATCACTCCCTCATGCTTTTGGGGTCCGTTAAAGTACCTACAGCCCGTTGGAAGGAGAAAGAATTATACAATATGGTCAACTAAATTTCCTATTACGGATCCAAAATGGCAGACTCAATATTGAATATTCATCTCAGCATCCATGACGTCACGGATCGAAATTTTGTCGTGAAGTGGTAAGAGAGACACATGGAAGGGAAATATCGATCGGAGGTTATCTTCGCTGCGTGGTCGTTTGTATACAATTGATACGTCACTATTGCCTAAAAAAGAAAACAGGTACCCGTTTACGTCACAGAGGAATGTCGCTTAATTGAATATCATTCAGTTTGAATATCATTCAGTTTGAGCTTAAATACCACGTTCATTATCTGAGGAAAAAATATTAGATCGAGTGCTTTATTTGGTTGTAATGTTCAATGGTTTATCGAGAGAGAAACTGTATAACTACCTTTAGCAATGAAGTCAATGGTAGTTACTTTAAAATCCATTTTTTTTAGAAAAAAAATTCTACTCGTGCATTATTAATGCTAACGTTATTATTGAAAGTGTGATTCATTAAATATTTATATAACAATTCACTTGTAGATTGATCATAAACGTTCTCTTATTGGTGAAATAATGGTAAATGTTTCGGTATACAAGTTCAAATTGAGCGCCCCCCCCCCTCTCTCTCTCTCTCTCTCTCTCTCTCTCTCTCTCTCTGGGGTATTCAGAGACTTCACTTGATTTTATAAAAAGCCAAACCATTGTATTTCCATATATGTATATGCAAAGAATCTCATGTTTTGTTTAAACATTATTTTATTGTTATGCATGAAAAGCAATTAGCTACATATGACATTATAAAAATTACATATATATGATAACATGGTTTACAAGAAGCGGTTTCGAACACTCGACACGCATGGTTCAGCTCTTCATTTGCCGCGTCTTGATCGGCCTACAATGGAAAGAGGGACCAATGAAATTCAGTCCAATTAATGAAACGTTTAATCTCTGGGCTAAATATCTTACCGATAAGTGTCGATAAGTGTCCAAGAAAATCCTCCAGTATCCAATTTGAAACGTGTGCTTAACTCAAACTGTTGTAAAACCCCAAGACACTTTCTATTTGGTAAGCGCACAGAACAGATCTTACACACACGACTTAGACTCAATTGTAGTATAGAAATATATATCAGATAGAAATTATTCCTATAATATAAACATTTTCAAACATGTACATCAATCTATTTCTGCTACTAAACGATTTGTAACTTAATTCCACTTGCTACCGTATTGTCGATTTTGTTATTTTTGCATCGTACGACTGTTTATTAATCGGTCACTTTTAATGTTAATTCAAGTTATGATGTCTCTCTCTGTATATTTTCTATCATATTTTTCCCTTTTCATTTTTTTGGTTAAATTTTTCCATCTATTTCATCTTTTTTTCATTTGTTGTTCCTAATATACTTGCCATTCAGCAAGGGCAATTATTGTTTTTAATAGTTGAAAGTCAACTTCCTGTTTGTATTATTTATTATTTATATTGATGTACAATTCAAATGAAATAAAGTTTAAACTAAATATTTTACCAATCAAAATCATGTACCCACCTGAGAATAATTTTAAAAAATATTGATAAAGTATGCATTGATATGCATGTTCAGTCAAATATTGTAAAGTTGAAAAAAAAAAAAAAAAAAAAAAAAAAAAAAAAAAAAAAAAACCTGATCATACTATTAAAGTTTGGTGTATTTGTTATATATCTATATTCGAACACTCGATCTTCCTACCAAGGGGGATGGCCCGGTCAGGATCCTTCATTTTTTTTTTATCATGTATACTTTTTTCTTATACATAATTTATCTAGGCCTAAATAAATATTATGTGTTGAGGGTAACCGGACCTAACCTACAAAAATGCCCGATTCTACCATTTTCAGATATGTCTGTTTTTATCCGAATGTGATTTTCATATTATTTTCATTAAAAATCCGTTTTTACTTAGAATTTTATATTTGTATTGGTGCCCTCGTGCAGAAAAAAATATGATTTAAAACAAATTCTTAACTCTAATCTATTTCACCACTGTTACCCTAAACCCACATATTTTTTTTCTTAGGCCTTATCTATTAAAAAGGAGCGTATGTTACACGCTGATTGGTTCCTCCGCTTTTTATATAGCCCCTCCACACTGAAAACAGTGTTATGTGCTTGCCCATTCCAGCTTATTTGATATCCATCCGATTTCTCCGGATCCCTAGCGGATAAACGCCGCTTTTAGCTATAGCCAGGCTGCTTTTGGATTATGGGAATTAACACGCACAGAGAGAAAAAGACTGGGGGGAAATCCTTTATGGAGTAACAATCGAATCCATTGATTTAGTCACCACTTACAATATCGAATAACAATTGGCATGCATAACAATTGGATTTTTTTTTAAATCTGCTATTAATATCATATGATATATCTTCAATTTATTAGTATTGGGAAATTAAAACACTCAATATAAAAGCAACACCCCCTCCCCCACCGTTAACACACTCTCGCACCCCCCTTTTTTTTTTTACTAAATAATTGCATCACGGGTCGAGTTTCATGTATTTCGCTTGCTGTAGCTAAAATGAAATGTAGGTGAGAATTGCCGTATCAATGATGTCTCATTAACGTGTCACCCATACAACCAGTTGCATAGTTATCGATTTTCGGGGCTGTATTGCGATCGCTTTTATTTGTATGGCATACGCAACCGCATGCATTTTGTATAAAGACTGGGAGTTATGAGAATTATTTAGGAATGGTTAATTAATGAACATTCAATCGGGATCTCTTTTACAGTGCTCGTTTTGCGTGATTAAGGGCATTTGTTGAGTGAAAACACATCGCTAGCTATATAACTGTTAGCGGAAATAGATTACTAGAGAAGCAAAATACAGCCATGCAGATACTGACACAACAAGCAGAAAATAACCATTTCGATTTTTTCTTTTTTCACGAAACTCATGTTAAAAATTGCAGACTTAAAAAATATAACGTTACACCCACTCACAATTAATACTTTGTACTCCTTCACACAAACATTTCAGGAGTAAATGGCCTTTAACACGTTAACTTCTACAGGATAGGAAGTGTAGTCTGCAAATTGTAGTATTATTTTTTTATTTTTAAAAACCTCTTGATAATATATGCATGCGCGAATCGAAATGTGGGCCGGGGGTAGGGAATGGGTTAGTAAGTGGTACGGGCCCCCTTTCCTGGGATTTGCAAAGTTATGAAACATACAAATGTAAACTTATGAAATAATAAATAAATTTGAACCCCCCCCCCCCCCTCCTGAAAAAATAAGGAAACAATTAAATAGTTCGTCTAAAAATAAATGCAGCATTGAAACCCCATATGTTACTTATGCCCCTCCCCATCTAAAACCCTACATGGATGGCATGCATTCTTGCCTTAAAGTTATGGGGAATCTTAAAGGTGGTTTTTCTGATTGCCTAAAATTTGTGGAGTCGTTAAAAAATAATCTGGGATTTGTTAATGGCATGCAGAAAAGACTCTCTAGCTGGAGAAAACAAATCCTGGAATCGCGCTTATTTTATGCATATACATGTACACGTTACAGGTCTAGCTTACATGTAAATTAAGTGCTTCGTTGGAAGTTGGTTAATGTTGTAGCCCAGTAGTTGACATATATTTGAATTTGTCGTAACCACCCAATCAAAAGTGCAGTGAATATACACACCTAAAAGTGCCATTGTATGGGGTATGGACTTCCTATAATCCAATATAGATATTTACCACCACCACCCCCCCCCCCCGTCCCCCTGGCTATTTCATTCTTTATGCGCATATTAATAATGGATATTTATTCTTAAGACTTAATTTATCAAGTCACACGCTGATATGAAATCCTCACGCGTGAGAAAATACTCCTCGAGTAAAACTGTGGCGAGAACGGTTCGAACCTCGTCCGTGCCTATGGTGGGGCGTACGTATTCAAATTGTCCAAATTGTTGATGATTGGTTATCATGTAATATGCATGCACTTCATTAATAATTTAAAACATTAACAGGATCATTTCCACTACAGTCCCCAACTACAGCAATGACTTCAACGGGACGTTTAATATTACCATAGCAACATCACTTGTATAGTGATGCATGGCGCCATTTATATGGACGTTGCCAAAAACGCCCACAAACATGTTCAAAGAAATGTCTACGCTTATAATTAAAACTCCAAAGGAAAAGAATTCTTCATCGATTAATTCGAAGGTACGGAAGCCCGTTGGTGCCACGTATGAAAAATATATTATCTGGCGGCCGCCAGATAATTATTTGGCGGCCGCCACTTATTATCTGGCGGCCGCCACATAATTTTCTGGCGGCCGCCATATAATTTTCTGGCGGCCGCCACATAATTTTCTGGCGGCCGCCATATAATTTTCTGGCGGCCGCCACATAATTATTTGGCGGCCGCCAGATAAAACATGGCTTCCTGAAGCGCGCGCATGTTTTAATGGGAGCTTTTTAGGAAGTTGTGGATACACTCTAATTTATTAGTTTTATTAATTATTTCTGAAACTTTACATTAAATATCAATTGCAGAGCTTAGGATTTTGAAAAACTGGTTGAGTTGAATGTATAGAAGACTTTGTTGTTAGAATCTTGAATGAATTTTATATTACTTTGTGCCTTGTATTATACATGTATGTTGTAAAACATGGTATTTTAGAGTTGATTCTGAACTTTTAAAACTGAAGTAAACACCCGTTCAGGAAATCTTAAGGTATCTCACTCCTCATGTTTTGATTTCATTGCGCAGATGATCATTATATTTGAAATGAATATGATTTTATTTATTTAATCATCACAGATAGATTATTATTTCATAATTACACAACATTCATAAAGAAAATCCATTTGAATTCAAGAAACAAACAAGTTTTTTGGGGAACTATTTTTTCGTGCGGAGGGTTTTTTAGACGAAAATGACAGAAACAAGCAATTTTATGAATTTTCAATAGACTTTTCTTTTTATTATACTTTATTCATTATTCACATTATTAACATTTGATAGGTTTGTAACATATTTTATAGGTTCTGTGTGACATGTACAAAATCAAAACTTGAGAATGTGATAGTCGTTTAGCATAAAATCATGCAAATATATAGAACATGTCTGAATTTTTTTAGGCCAAATTTTGCGAGAATTTTACCTTTGAAGCCCTATATCTAAAATTTGACATCACTGACCCCCATGTTATATTATGTCAAAATGATACTGAATACATATCTAGGCAAACTGGATTAATCTTATAAAATTCTTGATATTCAAAAAGTTTTTATTTCAAATCAAATTGTAACTATTATAGAAATTGTCTATTTTAAGTGCAAAAAGGTCACCAAAAAAATATATGCAGCTTCGTACAATTTTTTTGCGTAATCCCTCTATTCAGTGTGACCATTGTGCATAATTAAAAACAATATTTGAAGAAATAAGTTTGCTTAATCAAAAATACTGACAACAAATCCTAATCAGGATGAAATTGCATTTTAGGTGCGGAAAGGTCAAATTAAATAGGCCATAACTCAGAGGGATGGATACTGACCCCCCATTATCTTTGTATTTTTTAAGTATGTTTTGTCTACAGATTTCAATGATATACTTCTCAAGAAAATCTTGATACAACAATATTGAGGAGTGGGATACCTTAACATTAAAAAACCTTAACTTGAGAGGAATTTTATGTAAACATGTATAAGTAAAGGAACGCACTGCCTTCTACATGTATACCTTTTAATTTTGGTATAAGAATTTACCAACGCAGATTAAAGTCAGCTTTATTGACCACGACAGCTAGTACAGGCAATATTATCACGAGAGCAGATCCATCTATGACTTTATAAGGATAAACAAGGATAAGTGTGTGTTAGCATTCGTGGCCATAAAAATGAAAGTATTTAACTGACTGTGTTGTTAAACTTTTATTCCAAATCACATGAAAGGCAGTACAATAAAAAGACCCTGATCGGCCACAGTCTCTCTGGGTAAATCAAAGTACTGAGAGTACTGAAAGGCGGGGTCTTGAAAGTTTGAATGTGTAATTGTTTACGTTTTCCTCCGTTATGTTCCAAAAATTATGAGTTTGAATTAGTTGTTTCAATTTACATGTAGTATGCTAAAGTTCGGCCTTTTGCAATTGCCTGATACTTTGTCATAATTTTGCTAAATCCCGACCGGGACTGTTCTTCATAATTGTAGAAAATTGACACAACGGTATATTATGTAAAATAAGACCCCAAGAAATTTTTTAGAAAACTACAACTAACCGGGAAAATCAAAACAACCATATTTAGTAGGGATGACAAATTGGTTAATTTTTAGTACTCGGTTACTTAGACGTTTTTCCGATCGAGTACCCGGGTACTCGTTAAGAGTGTAAATAAACCTGAACAAATACATTGAGAACTGTAAAAACTTGGTCACTTTTGTAGAAATTCCTCCTTACAATGTATGTTTAAGACAAATGTGATTTAACATGTTTGTCGTCCCCCCCCCCCCCCCCCCCCCCCCCGTATAGAATAAGCTAGTGTACTCGCAGAGCTGATATTTTACGATTTTTGAATCTTCAGTTCTTTTAAAATATTTCCAGACCTTTGAAGTTTAGGTCTGTTCAATTTCTCTACTGTGTGCTATCTAATTTATATAATAGACTATATAAACGACAATGTTCAGTGAAAACAAATCATTAAAGTAAGCCAAAAAATAAGGGTCGAAGACAGCCAAAGATGAGAAAGCTAGGTAACAGGTGCTTGGTCACGATAATTACTATAGCATTGAATCATGATTTTTTAAAGTATACACTCTCATAACTGCAGCGGTGTGTGCATACAAATTGAGTAACGCGCGGTAGTATATGGTGGCATATCTCTGCCCCCTGTGTGCAAGTTAGTTTTCTCTTAATTTGTTGACATACAAGATAAATATGTTGACTGCAAGATAGTTATGTCAACATGCAACATAACTATGTTGACATGCAAGAAAACTGCAATCAAATAAGAGTTATAAAAAATCTCAAATATCGCCAGCATGTGACATCCAAGATGCTAGATATGCTACCTATTGATGTCAACATGCAACTTCTTTATGTTAACATGCAACTTCTTTATGTCAACATGCAATTTAGTTATGTTAACATGCAAGATAAATATGTTGACATGCAACTTATAAGATGCATGTCAACAAATTAATCTCACATGTAAACATATCCAATTCATATTATAAAACTGTGCGTAATTTAAATACACGTGCGTAATTCAAATACAGATTAGAAACTACTTGACATGCAAAATAACATAACGTTGATTTTAGAATTGATAATAATCGATAAAATCAACTCCCGACAGTACTTCAGTACTTTGATTATCTTCTTAAAATTGAAATAAGTCCTATTCATTTACATGTACTACCACACAATAAATTAAAGATTTAAAACATAACAACCATGCGTTATCTCTGAATTCATAGGTCTAATATTGGTGCGAGATATTTATCAATGAGAGAAAGATCAGCTGAGTTTCTGATGAGAGGCATTAAGATATTGATGAAGAAATCTTTTAAATCATGAATATGACTGGTTTTGCCCGTTATAAAGTATAAAAAATGTCTTATAACATTAAAACAAATTACATGATTGTATATTCCAACTAAGCCGGACAACATGAACATTCACATTTAACTTGGTTCTTCAATCGATAAGATTGTATATATCAATTAATCTACTGGTCACCCAAAATGTATAATCTATATAGATTTTGCTTACAAAAATATGACGTGATTCATTCACTTTTTCTTGTTTTATCGATTTGAAAAGCAGATGACTGAATTTGGAGTATGATTTTTAATGAAATTTCAGAATCGGTTGTATCGTGATTCGTGTAAATGATACACGAGTTTACACAAAAAAGTAGTAAGTGGCGAACGAATTTATTTTTTTCCTATTAATTTTATATGAATCGCTGCCAAAAAAATCATGACAGGTACAATGTAAGAAGGTCTAAAAAATCAAAATGGCTACTGCGACAATTTTTTTTTATTGTTATAGTACTTGGAATAATCTTATTGTAAAAAAGAAATATTTCTAACGTTAGATGCCTGTGTTTGTTATCGGTATACAAATGTTAATTTTGTTCGGTAATTCAACAGTTTGAGAGTTTTCGGAGTTCCCATAAACCTTGTATTACAGATACCGTCCGACTTATAGATTTTCCCTTTGATCACAAAATAAATAAATATAACGATTTAAATTATATACCTAAATATAATTGTTTTATTTTATCTTATTTTACATAATACATGTATACCGTTGTGTCAATTTTCTACAACTATGAAGAACAGTCCCGGTCGGGATTTAGCAAAATTATGACAAAGTATCAGGCAACTGCAAAAAGCTGAACTTTAGCATACTACATGTAGATTGAAACAACTAATTCAAACTCATAATTTTTGGAACATACCGGAGGAAAACGTGAACAATTACACATTCAAACTTTCAAGATCCCGCCTTTCAGTACTCTCAGTACTTTGATTTACCCAGAGAGACTGTGGCCGATCGCGGTCTTTTTATTGTACTGCCTTTCATGTGATTTGGAATAAAAGTTTAACAACACAGTCAGTTAAATACTTTCATTTTTATGGCCACGAATGCTAGTACACACTTATCCTTGTTTATCCTTATAAAGTCATAGATGGATCTGCTCTCGTGATAATATTGCCTGTACTAGCTGTCGTGGTCAATAAAGCTGACTTTAATCTGCGTTGGTAAATTCTTATACCAAAATTAAAACGTATAGAAGGCAGTGCGTTCCTTTACTTATACATGTTTACATAAAATTCCTCTCAAGTTAAGGTTTTTTAATGTTAAGATTTCCTGAACGGATGTTTAGTTCAGTTTTAAAAGTTCAGAATCAACTCTAAAATACCATGATTTATATAACATACATGTATAATACAAGGCACAAAGTAATATAAAATTCATTCTAGATTCTATCAACAAAGTCTTCTATACATTCAACTCAACCAGTTTTTCAAAATCCTAAGCTCTGCAATTGATATTTAATGTAAAGTTTCAGAAATAATTAATAAAACTAATTAATAAGTGTGTATCCACAACTTCCTAAAAAGTTCCCATTAAAACATGCGCGCGCATCAGGAAGCCAGATTTTATCTGGCGGCCGCCAAATAATTATGTGGCGGCCGCCAGATAATTATATGGCGGCCGCCAGAAAATTATATGGCGGCCGCCAGAAAATTATGTGGCGGCCGCCAGAAAATTATGTGGCGGCCGCCAGATAATAAGTGGCGGCCGCCAAATAATTATCTGGCGGCCGCCAGATAAAATATTTTTCCTACGTGGCACCAACGGGCTTCCGTACGAAGGCAAGAAGCTAGGCGACCCTTTTTTTAATTTACATATTAATTAAATCACCACCTTTTAATACCTCGTGAGAAAGATGACGGCCGGAATACTCATATACGGATATTAACGGAATTTATTTCCGTTAGAGAACGGTCGTTGAAACTGATGCGCGACTTGTTGAATCGCCTGTTGTCTGAAATCAAAGCACGAGGCACAAAGCATGTAAATGTATTCATTGTCTGGGGGTGGTAGTAAGAAAATATCGGAAATCGATGCATGCTGAATTATTTCACCGGATCCATCTCACGGAACTAAAATACACAACAATCTGGTCTGGATAAAGACGTTCGAGCTTCAGTCATTATGCATTTCACTCTCCAGATTAAGGAGGCTAAGTGAAAATGTCAGCATAGAATTACTAACCGCTGTGGTTTGTTTTGTTTTGCCTAGAGATAATCATTGCACCCAAAGATGGGGGTCGATCCTTATATTGTCTGCGTCATTTATTTTATTTTTTCGTGGGCGTCGTTTTTTTTGTATTGGTAAATAATCAATGAAGTTATATAGTGCTATGGTATGATTCTTGTTTAATTAAGGAAATGTAATTTTTTTTTTATTCTTTAGAGAAAAAATAATCATTTCGCTCATTGTTTTAGCCTTAATTGTCTCCGGAGAGCATTTTCTGTCAAATACATCAAGAGAGGTGTAACGCAATATATTGTGAGATTTTGGTCCCAGAATAATGCAATATCTTTTGAAATACTATGGTATGGATGGTACACCATATGCCCCGTGTATTTAATTTCTCGCCCGTTGAGTATAGATAATCATGGTATGGGTGATACCAAAAGTCATTTCATGTCGCGCTCTTGATCGAAGTTCTCGTTGAGTTTAGACAACTCATTGAGTAACAAATGTAGATGAGCTCACTTTTGATTCCAATCTTACACTCACAATAGGAATATACAGTGGTCAAGTGAGGAAAGAGATCTCGTCTTCTCGTCTTAGTGTTGTGGCACCGGAGCCTAGTAATACTATGTGATATGGCTACGTTGGTATATATCTGTTAGGTTATGAACATGCTGTATACAGGGAAATATTTGCACACGTTTTATTTTCGTCCCTTTCGACCTCGTTGTCAGTGGGCGAATTTAAGACTGGGCGAATTACGATGTCTTAGATTATCGCTCTTTGAACACAACTTCAATTCGGGTCAAAATTAACGTTTTGCAAGTGTAAAAGGGCGAAAATTACACGGGACGAAAATAACAATGTATACAGTAAACTCTCTTCTAAAGTAAGTATACTGTTTTGTTTTGTTTTGAACTAAATTCAGATTATTAATCATTAATCATTTATACATAACAAATTGACAAAATTACAAAATTTTGATTCTCAATTATCTAATTTTTTCTAAAGGACAATACTATGCGGCAAAACTCGGCTTTATCCGTTGTCTATACAAAAAGCATGATCAACTTGCTACAATTATGGAATCCGGATAGGGCCATGTAGTTCACTATCGCATCATTTCACCATCGACGTTTAGGTCGATAGTGCGATAATGCGATGACGATGAAGTGAATGCGATGACGGATCCTATATAAAATAGTAATGTTTTTCTCTATATAATGCATTGTAAAACCACCGCCCCTCTCTCAGATGATATGGGCTAAGTAAGAAAAATGTGAACATATACTTAACTCATGAATCTGCTTTCACAATACTATTTCAAAGTAAACCATCCATACTTTCTTCGGTATGATTTGTCACAATATTTTCTATGTAAATTAAGAATACCTTGCCATTAAATGAAATTAATACGGGGGATGAAATTTGCTTCATATGATGGCAGGCGGGACAAAGTTCGATTTACGATGTAAACGACCTTCAAGCAAACACATGTACTATAACTGTTAAATTCGTAAAGACACCAATTAAGGAACCGTATAAACGTATACTGTGGAATCATTAGAATTCGTGATGGCTCAATTTTCGTGGTATTCGTGGGTAGCGCTAATTAAGAAAGAGTAAGAGTTATCTTTCTTACTGAAACTGAAAACCCACGCATTCACGAAATTACATACCCACGAATAAGCAAAAAACCAACAATCCAGCAAAATTTACATCCCCGCGAACGTATATTCAAGCATTTTATAAATATTCATCAAAATCTCGAACTTGCTTCCAACGAAATTACGTCCCCACGAAGCAGGAAAATTTTGGCTAATCGCGAACATTTACCCACACGTCTAAAAATGATTCCACGATATTATACCAATAGCACAAGCGTTGTGGTTATTTTTTGTGATATATTTCGAATAATGTTCTGTATGAACAAATCTTAAACCGTTAGAAGCCCTTTAAGAGGGCTGGAAGGTTGTGGCCATTTTTAGACTATGTAAATCTCCTTTAAAAGGAGAGTTATCCAGAAATATATACATATATATATAGAAAAATATTCAAATCCAAAGCTTGAATATTACGAAATTTTCTGACTATGATTCAAGCAAATTTACGACTTAAACAAGAGGCCCATGGGCCACATCGCTCACCTGAGGAACAATAGGTATGATAAAATCAGCTTAATGGAGTCATAATACAAACTATCTGGACAATGTACAATAATACATGTAGATCCTGTATAAATAAAATCCATTTTCCCCTGGATATTCTTATGTTTATAATCATCAGTCCCTTTTCTAACAGGATGCTTTTATAGTCATATCATATGTTGAGTATTGCAGTTCTCAAAAAGATCCTTAACAATAGTTTATATATGGGATATAAACGTACATCAACCTCTGAACCTTCTCGTGAGGCCATAGAATTGTCCTGGGGCCAAAGTCTTAACAATTATAAAGAATCATCTGGCTGATAAGTTTCTGAGAAGATTTTTAAAGATTTACCCTATATATTCCTTTGTAAAACTTTGACCCCCCCCCCCCCATTGTGACCCCACCCTACCCTGGGGATCATGATTTTCACAACTTTGAATCTACACTACCTGGGGATGCTTTCACACAAGTTTCAGTTTTCCTGACTGATTAGTTTCTGAGAAGAAGATTGTTAAAGATTTACTCTGTTTATTCCTATGTAAAACATCGATCTCCCATTGTGGCCCTAACCTACCCCCAGGGTTATGATTTTCACAAATGTGAATCTACACTGCCTGAGGATGCATCCACACAAGTTTCAGCTTTCCTGGCTAATTAGTTTCTAAGAAGAATTTTTTAAAAGATTTACTCTATATAATTATATATTAAACGTCGACCCCCCATTGTGGCCCGACCCTACCCCCAGGGGTCATTATTTTCACAACTTTGAATCTACACTACCTGAGGATGCTTCCACACAAGTTTCAGCTTTGCCGGCTGATAAGTTTCTGAGAAGAAGATTTTTAAAGATTTACTCTATATTCCTTTGTTAAACTTCGATCCCCCATTGTGGCCCCACCCTACCCCTGGGGGTCATGATTTTCACAACTTTGAATTAACACAACCTGAGGATGGATCCACACAAGTGTCAGCTTTCCTGGCCGATTAGTTTCTGAGAAGATGATTTTTAAAGATGTACTTTATATATTCATATGTTAAACTTCGATCTCCGATTGTGGCCCCACCCTACCCCCGGGGGTCATGATTTTCACAAATTTGAATCTACATTACCTGATGATGCTTTCACACAAGTTTTAGCTTTCCTGGCTGATTAGTTTCTGAGAAGAAGATTTTTAAAGATTTACTCTATTTAATTATTCATTTGTTAATCTTCGACCCCCCCCCCCCCCATTGTGGCCCCACCCTCAGGTGAGCTAAAAAGGTTAAGTTTACAATACAATAAGTTGTTAAAGTTGGTTTCTGGAAGAACAGACTTTGAAAATTTTCTTAATAAATATTGACAATTTTTTTACTTTTCTAATCTTTAGTTTTTAAGATCTGTGTACAAACATATAGAATTGTGAGCAAATCTCTGTATCTTGCTTATAATTCGAAGCTTAACACTCAAATATGGTTAGTAAATAGAAATTGTAAACAATTAAACACAAGAAACATGCACTACATGTATAACAAATAAAGAACACAATTTATTTTTTCGAAATGAATCATATATATACATGTATATACCTACATATTTCCGTCAGCGATATCAAACTCTATTTAAACTGAATAAACTCGAGAAAATGCCGAGCTTCTCAACAAAACCTATTGCATTAATCTACCATTACGCAAAAGATAATGCCGAATTACCGATAGAATGAATTGTATTTCAGTACTTTTTTATACATCAGATTTTGCTTAATTTGCGCAGGTAAACAGTTAACTGTTTGATTTACCGAAGTCTCTGTTTGATTTGATACGTAAAAATCACGAAATACAGACGATAGTTTCCATGTTACAAAGCATAAATAATGAAAACGAAACGAAAATCAGAAGAAGCTAACACCAACGTCATGTGTGAAAACTGTCAACGCATTGAAATTTTTAGCCTCAATTTACTTCACAAAATCGGCACCAATATATTTTGCATGTTTCAAAAATTTCCCTTCATACGCGAACTGTTGCACAACAAGCAAATTCATCATAGTCAGATCGACCCTTTTTCGTATAATGTCATGGCTGCTTTAAACAAAGAACCTCGTTTTAGAAGTATGGAATACGAGTCTTGGTAAAATGGGTATGCAAACCCGGGCCGTGGCAAAATAAAAGCCGGGGCAGATCGGCAATCGTCAATTCCAAATACGCATTATTTTGCAGCAATATTTACAGCGAATACAAATATACTAGTCCATCAAATATCCTGAAATTTTAATGAGATTGGCAGATTAATAACTGCCAATCTTTTGTTTTGCCCTGGCCAAGTCTTGCCTACCCATTTTACCGGATGCCGAACGCGAAGCTGAAACACGCCTTTCCTTTATTATTATTTTCGTAATAACTCAGATTTGAAACAGAATTAGCACTTAATTTTTGCAATTTATATTTTCCTTCCCATAAGGATAATTTATGCCAAACTACGTTGTATTTGCCTCGGTAGTTCTTGAGAAGAAGATTTTTAAAAATGCACCCCCCTTTTTCTACAGTTTCAAGGTTTTCTCCGCTTTGAATAAAGATCGGACTTTTATTTCTGCAATTTATATTCGCCCTCCCATAAGGATGCTTTGTGCTAAATTTGGTTGAAATTGGATTAGCGGTTTTAGAGAAGAAGTTCAAAATGTAAAAAGTTTACAGACGGACGGACGGACGGACGGACGGACGGACAGACAGACGGACAGACGGACGACGGACAAAATGTGATCAGAATAGCTCACTTGAGCTTTCAGCTCAGGTGAGCTAAAAATATATCTTAAAATTACAGTACATCTGGCCTCAGGATCATAAAGCATTTTTAGACTTAAGTCTAAATTGCAATCTTTTATAAAATTATTATATTTCATAAAATTACCCTTAAACTTTGTAACTATCAACATAATATAGAGACATTTTCCAATAGCATTGCATTTTTTCGATGTTGTCAATCGCAAGACAATAAGACAGTGTATAAAATTTGACTAAGTCTAAGACTGCTTCATGATCTTGGGGCCTGATGGACGTCCTGCAGACTCCTTAAGACCGAAAACTGTCTATTGTTTTTTTTTTCGCAAAGAATCGGCATACATCTTCTCTAAAGTTCATGAATTGATTTGTTGGTTTTTTTTAACCCGAGAATGTGCGATTTATCTAAAAAAAAAATATCACAACGGTCTTATAGTAGATGTAATATCAGACTAATGCTTATCACAAACATTGTAGATTTCTTTTATAACGCAATTATACGTCGTCTAATCGCGAACAAAATAAAATAAAATAAAGAGCACCGAACATTTAAATAAACAATTTCATATACATATGTTGGAACATTTTTAATTAATAAAACCGAGATTTCAATATCCGCGAAAGGTGACTTTCGCGATTTTACGCGGATATTAATTTCTCGCGTTTAAATAAGAATCTACAGCATGTAGCTGCCAAAGGTAAATTTTTAGACTGCATGCAAGAACAAAGGCATACCACCACAGAAGTGTTTCTAGCTATAAAATAAACCATAAGTACTTTAATATAGTATATCAACAACTGACCAATAGTGTGGCGTAGAGTGATGAAGATTTGATATGACACAATTGACCAGACACTGGCAGCGGCGCTCAGGTGTGAACTACTTTCCGTATGAACTTGAGACCAACATCGATTATTTCCTTATAATCCTATTGTGACTGACACTGAAGAGCCTTCCAGGATATTGAAACAGAATGTGTTTCCTGGCAACGGAATTCTATACCAACGTTTGTGCAATGTGAACAAAGGAAATGTTCTATTGTATATATGAATTGGAGATGTGATTTTAATGTGTCTTATCATGCACGAAACATGATTGGATAAGGCAGCAGACATTGCCTTCATAATATACATTTAAATTATCTTTGCTTAATTAATTAATCAACTGACTTTTAAATAGCTCAAGCCATGTTAACATCACAAAGAATTGTGAGCACTGTATCTTGCATGGAACTCAAATTTTTGTGATGAGGGGGAAATTGTATATTTTCATATAAAAAATGTTCTCTAAAAAGTACATCTAAAATCGTGTTTAATAAAATGGTCAAATTTAGGCAAAACATTTTCAAATTTCATTTTTTAGAATGCTTTACAATAACATTCTGATTGGTCACACACAAAATTTGACGGTCAGTTGCCAGTTACATGTACAAGCCAGATACTGCTAGATCTTACTGAATGTAAACAATGCTTTAGCCAGTGAGTCAATCAACTCATAACTTATATATGAAGTGTGTATTAAGGAGGCTGTGTGGTCAAAAATTACACATCAGATCTACGTACATTTTTTGAAATCTGATTTGTTAATCTATAGACTTTAATTCAGTAAGGAGAAATTCCATATATTTTACCTTTAAAATTTGGAAATTTCCCTTTATTTTTATATAGAGCTTTTATTCTACAGGAGATCTTTACAATCTAAAAATGGTGACGTCCATCAAGTGCTCTTAATGCCATGATAGTAAAGTTGAACTTTGACATTTGGAACATCAACACCCTGGGATCTTAAGTACATATTAGGTTACTTTGTTGTGAGTTCCAAGTCTCAGTCACCATTTCTGTGTTTTTCATCCTTGATATCTGATATTCCAAGACATCTAAAATTAATTGAGTTTGAGACTTATAGAATTCGAGTCTATGATACCTGACGAAATGACCTATAAACTACCTACATATTTTCATGTTTATTCATCTTTAAAAAGGCAAAATTCTAAGAAGGCAAACAACATGTCAAATCATCTTCCTCACAAAAATTTTGTTTCATTTAACAGAGACTGCTGAAAACATATTTTTAAAATATAATAAAGCAGAACATTAAGAATGGCAGTACAATTTTTCACAAATTTTGTCACATTGGAGTTTCCAAAGTCTTTCAAGACAAAAGAAGATCAGCCATTTTGATTTAGTCTTTATTGTTGATAACAAGTACAGTAAAGCGTCATGACTACCATCTGACAGAACCAGTAATATTGCTGCTCACAATAACAATAGTATGGAGTATCACAAGGCTTAACAACAAATACAGACATAAAACCAAATCTGATTGGTCAAAAAGAATTCCCAGCACTTGCAAAACCAGATCTGATTGGTCATTTACAAATATGACAAAATGTTTTCTTTCAACAACAAAAATATGATTTGATTGGTTAAGATTTTTTTGCACCAACAAAAATACTTTTTTCATGATGATATGAAATTTGATAAATAACATTTTATTTTTTTTCAACATTACATGAAGAACAAATGCACACCAATCAATTCTGGTTGTGCTGGGGATGATATTCATCTTGTTTTTACAGTTCATCAGTATGGTTAAAATATGTTTGCCCATGACAGGACAATGTTGAAGAAAAAGGAAATTGGTGAAAAATATCCAAAAAATTTGATTGCTCTTAACTGCCACAGGCACTGAACAATAAAAAGGTCAAAGGTCAAAATTTACCTGAAATATTCCTCTTGAATTTATGCCAAGGTAAAAAAAGTGAACCTTGTTTGGCCCATATGATTAAAAAAAAAAAGAACTAATATAGACAACTGTTGCTCCAAACATGCGCATGATGAAAATGTTTATAAAAGATATGTCATGCCATTGATAAATCTAAAATGAAGACAATGAATTGAAAGAAAAAGAAAAAAATTGAATATATCATTTCAAAATATCTTCTTTTTTTTTTCTCTCTCATGAAAAATACTTCACAGAAATAAATGACAACAAGTAAAAATACACATTCTGCTGCAAAAAAGACAAGACAAAAACTGGGTCATTGCTGACGATGAATATTTTACACCTGTTTATTAATTATCAAATATTGACCAACGAAATAAATACACCTGGCATCAAGTTTCCTTTTCTAAGTCATATATCACAGGACCCTAAAAATAAAGACAGTCTATCTCTTTAAACATCTAAATCACAAAAAAAGAGTTTCTCTCAACAATTTCTTCCTTAGAATCCTATAGACATATTTATGATACATGTATACAACTGTATATAAATATATTCATAAATACTTCTCAATGCTACAGACACTTCAAAATCTTTCTTATTTTTCAACATGTACATATAATATCGCGGTCTCTGTATCTTGGTCAAGCTTTCCATGGCATCTAATTGCCGAACACCGATTACTCTTCCTCGGGCTCCCGAACCAATCCAGAATTAAGGCTTTGTGCATTCTGCGTCGGGAACCAACCAAAAGCATTCAAATGACCTGCGGCTACGTTCATCTGACTCACGTCCTTTCTTGGCAGTGAATATGGTCACTGAAATCTCGTAACATCAAAACAGACAACCACCTGCGGACAGTTCTATTTATAGCAACAAGGAGCTAATCCACAACACAGCGGAGATGTGATCTCCATCAGCTGCATGCTTGAGTTGATGTGTGTGCTTGTTTCCATGGTAACAGTTTGTACACAACGGTTAAGACTTGTCCTCTTCCATTGGTTCTGAGGACTCCTCGGACATGCTGCTGTAAGCAACAAAATAAAAATAAAAATCAGTGTTTCCACCCAATATTTACTAAACATCCATGGAATTACATCCTCATAAATAAACAACATCCAACAATCAACAAAAACTGGCCCCCATAAATTTAAAATGATAACACAGTACATATCATCATGCAAATAAAAGGAAATGTTATTTTGAAATATTCATCAAATTACAGGAAAATGTTTAACCATTTCCGGCTTAACTGTCCTCCATTGTCATTAATTAAATCTAAATGCCAGGGAATATCCAAAGCAAGACTTAAAATGCAGCTAGACATGATATTTGGGGTGAATATGACAAAAGGGTGAATATAAACCCTGTATATTGTTTTCAATTGTAAAATAGTGTCTAATTATATTTTGAGATGTCCCCCTTACCTCTGTTTGGCAGCCACCATTGACAACGACGCCAGCGCTGTAACCGTGTCTGCTTCCTCCATCTCTCGCTTCTGCGCCTCCATTAACGAATAATGAATGGTCCCTAAATATTTCTGGACACAGGGCCAGTGCTTAGCTATTAAAAGAAAGAAACATATTTTGTCAGTAAAAAATATCTCCGGACACAAAAAATAATGAATTGTCACTGAATATCTCTGGACACAAACAAATAACGGTCCCTGAATATCTCAGGACACACAAATAATGAATTGTCCTTAAATATATAACATGGCACATAAATAATTAACAGTCTCTGAATATCTCTATACACAGAAATAATGAATGATCCCTGAATATCTCTGGACACAGAAATAATAAATGGTCCCTAAATATGTCAGAACCTACCCTGTATTTTAATTGTTTCCTCAAGAGTTTCCTGCCCTGGTTTGCAAGGGGCTCTACACAATTCTTCTTCTTTCACCGGGGGTAGCTGCAATTGAAAACAATGTGACTACAATCACCTATGGACTCAAATCCTAACTATACTTGACATACAGAGCAATATATCTTCATGCAATTTATGGTTTGGATTTTAACAAATTAATTATCAACACAGCAATAAAGTTTTGACACATCAGAGGTACAGTGAAACATGGATATTGCAAGCACACTAATAATGAATTCACGCTTATGGATAAATCTTTGTTACACTTCATACATTTTGATAATATATATTTGAAATTGTTATAGCACGTAATGATTTACAGTAAGAGTGAATCAAAATTGTTTGTCCCAACAGTTTGACTTTAACATTTTTTTACCCTAGCACCAAGTATTTAACTTTGATAGATATCTACACACAATCAATCAATTTCAATAAATTACTACAAAAGAAACAAATACTTTGGGATTTGATGAAGTCAGGACTACAGTGAAACAGACAGGGACGGGCGATTTTGCTTCGTAATAAACTTAATTCGTTATATCAGTCAGCTTCACAATATGTTTAAACCCACAGAAATTGGAAATCACTTCACCATAAGCACCAATTTATTATAAGCATGTTTGCAATAAGCGAGTTCTACTACATTTTTACCTCATCTCCAAGAAGAGCTTTAATACAGAGTTCTGTGGCATCACAGATTGACGGCAGGTCGTAACCTCCTTCTAGGGCCAGAACCAGTCTACCGTCTGCTAGAGACATCAACTCACGGGTCATGTGACCAAAACCTTAAAGGAAGATGATAAATTGTTAGGAAAATAAAGCCATTCCAAAATTACAACTTATGTAATTTTTGAGATATTTATATGAATAAGCTTTTGGTTTCTTAATTCTCAATTACATGTACATGTTCATATACATTTTTCAAAAATCCCAAACAGTATCATAATATTTCTGAGTTTTTTTTTCTTCTATTCATTGGGGCAGAAATAGCATTATCAGAAAAATCAGTAAATAAGGCTATAAATACTTACATGCTGAGGAGACATTGTAACCTCCAAGTGGGGGAGGGTGACCAATGGCTGCATCGAATCCGGCCGAAATCAACACAATGTCGGGGTTAAACTCCTTGGCGATAGGCATCAGAATAGTTCTACAAGAAACACAGAAATCTCCTAGTTAGCAATTTACGTCTGATGGATGTGCAAGGGGCACCAGAATCATGCAAAAATGAAGCTTTCTGCTGTAGACCAAGGTGAAAAAAAGAAAGAGAGAATTCCCTACACCCTTACCTAAAGGCAGCCAGGTATTCTGCGTCCCCCATGGGAGGATTGAGGGCTCCCCCAAACGCAATGTTGACATTGAACCCGAGGCCGTCCCCTGATCCGCAGTCCGTTGGATTACCGGTCCCGGGGAAAAAGTTCCCATTGTCATGGCGATGAATAGATATGTACAACACATTGGGGTCATTGAAAAAGTTTTGCTGGGTGGAGTTGCCATGGTGAACGTCCCAATCCACAATCAAGATCTTGTTCACTTTTGATTTCTCTTTTAGCTGTTTGGCTGCTATGGCAACAGAATTGAAATAACAGAATCCCCTGAAAAGCAAAAAAATAAAAGTAAACATAATAATCGTACAACACATTTATGATATTGAAAGAGACACTACTCTTAACGTTCTCACTATTAACCTAAAGCATTCAAGTTCATTGTTTGAGTTGCACTGTTTTAACCAGTATTTTGAGAATTTAAAACCAGGCCAAAGCCAAAGCTATTCATATCAAAAATCTATACAAAAAGATATAAATCTGACTTGGTTTTATAATATAGCAATCAAAATAACATCAATATTTCAAAATAAAATTGAAAGTGAGATTTTTTTGTCAGAGTTATCTCTCTTTGCCCTGTAACTACCACTTACATTGGTGTGCTCATTTCCGCATGGTGTCCAGGGGGTCTAACCACAGCGAAACCATTCTGTAAAAAGAAAGCCAGTGTCAGATTATACATTTATTCATTCAATTTATTCCTAACATGCATGCATCAGAGTAAATGAATCAAAAGCCCTTTATAAATTTAATTGCAGTGAACTACAATAGAATTGATAAATCTTTAATATTATTTTTATATCATAAAATGGAGAAATCAGAGATTTTTGTAGTTTTGTAGACTAGGAATCTCCCCTACATCACATACCTTCAGATCCTTGTTAGCAACCCTTAATGCTAGCTCTGTGACACATCCTGCAGCCTGGAATATCAAATAAAGCAGTGTTATTATTGAACATTTATGGGAAACCATGTGTTTTAGATGCTATCAGAATATTGTGTGTGTAGGAGAGAGAAAGAGAGAAAGTTTAAATGAAAGAGAGAGAGATATATCTGTTAAGATAGATAAGACACAGTGAGAAAGACCGAGAAAAAAGAGTAGACATATAAACAGAAAATGTGAGATTAAGTTTATGAGAGAGAGAGAGAGAGAGAGAGAGAGAGAGAGAGAGAGAGAGAGAGAGAGAGAGAGAATATGTGTGTGTGGAGGGGTCTTACCATCCTGACCGCTGTGTATGTATGCATTTCATTCCACACTGTGTCAGAGTCCACTCCTATTCCTCCACAAGGCAGTATGCAAAATTGAACATGATCTGTCAAAAAAAAAATTTCAGACACAATCAATATTAACTCGACACAACAAAACCAGTTAAAAATATTTATCTAAATTTTTCTACACTGGCCCGTTCATAAAAAATTATTAATCCCAAACCAGATTATTACTAAATTAGTTTAAAATACGGTTCTCACAAAAAAAGTTAGTTTTCAGTACTAAATTAGTGTAAAATACGGTTCTCACAAAAAAAGTTAGTTTTCAGTACTAAATTAGTGTAAAATACGGTTCTCACAAAAAAAGTTAGTTTTTAGTATACAGTACATGTAAATAATAATCAAGTGTGGTGTTCACTGACCAAGAAGTCTATGTCGATGCATGGGGTTGGTGCCGTATAGTATCGTATGAAGCTCCGAATGACAACTTTGAAGCTCTTCAATCGTCGCCCGACGACTTTTGATTTTCTGAAGAAGAAAATAAAACCCTTAATGAAATTCTATTGTAAAAATAAAGGAGTTTGATCAAATGGACAGTATTTAGAAAAATGTATTCAAACTAAATGAGACTGGTGGTATGGTTTTTTTATAATTTGCTGGGGATGGGGTGGGAGATTGTGGTCTAAGGGGGTGTGGGCTGGCTACTTACTAAACATCTTGAGTGGTGTAGGGTTGAGTTTAAATGGGTTTTGAGTGGGGGTGGGGTTTTGTGCATTTTACATTGGGGGGGGGGGGGGGGGGGGGGGGGGTGGAGGGGGGGGGTTGCGTGTAGGGGGGGGATTGGTTACTTCACAATGTGAGGAGAGGGGGCAGGGATGTGGTCCAGGGGGTATTTTACATGGGGGGTGGGGTTGGATACTTACTTCACACTGTGAGGAGATGGGGTGGGGGATGGGGGGGGGGGGGGGGTTGGTTGGTTGGTTACTTACTTCACACCGGTTGACGAGGCCCGTCTCCTGTAGTCGTGACCAGATGCTCTGTAAGCGAGCGGCGTTCTCGGGATGGTTAGCATGATTACCACACGTACACTCGTGTTTCTGCATGATTGAATCATAGGCAATGCCTGTAAACAGAGCAGTCACCCGCATTAAGAATGATTTCTAAATGCTCATAATTACACCATATTTCAACTACTGCATGTGTACAATTAAACTCATTGACATTGAATGTGAATGATTTCTAAATGCTTATAGTTACACCATATTTAAATAACTGCATGTGTACAATTAAATTCACTGACATCTAACGTAAAATGGGCTGGTCTCTCACCTGTGGTGTATCTATATGAGATGGGGGTGGGTTCCTGGGGTTCGGGGGGTGGGATGGACAGGACCAGCGGACTAGACTGGGTGCGGGCCAGTGGTCGGTGATGGGAAGGCCCCTTGTGTCGGGGCTTCAGGTTCAACTGCATCTCCTTCTCCTCAATGTACGACTCCTCCATCCTCTCCCGCATCTCTTCATTCATCTGCTCCCGAGATTCACGCATCTCCTGTAAAATGTTGTTATTCAAATAAGTGAAATGCACATACCTTGTATGCAATCCTAATTCTTGCAATGATTGTAATACAATGATAGTTATAAAATGGTTAATACAAAATAACAAATCAAATGACTTAAACTGGCCCGTACCTGAACCTGTTTGACTTTTTACCCATCCACCCCTTATCCCCACATTTCTCAACAACTTAATCCTACACTTAACTATTAAATGCCCCCCCCCCCCCCCAAATCTAACCCAAAGATTTTACAACATAAGTCTATTTGTGGATTAAGGCCCTCATCCAAGCAAGTTTGGCCTCCGTCTCTTCATCTACATTCTCATTGTGAGACTTGCTGCCTAACCTTCCAACTTTCCAACAACTCGATCTGACAAGTAGCTATTCACAAGCCTAAGTTTCAAGTCCCCCACCCTTCCCCTCACTTTACAACATGAGTTTATTTGTAGTTAAAGCCCCTCACCTGAGCGAGTCTGGCCTCGGTCTCTTCGTCCACGTTCTCCATGTGAGACTTGCTGCCAACCCTCTGTAACACCGCCTGCCGGATGTGCTGCTTCACGAACATCTTGTCCTTCATTATTTGCTCGGACGACATGTTGCCTCCGTGGTCCCCGGTTGCTGCAGCGGCTGCCGCTGCTTGTTGCATCAAGTAGGTTTGCTGTAAGAAGGGGTGGCCGATCGGGAGGGGGGCTGAGTGGGTTCTGTTGAGGGGCTTGTGTCGCCTGTAAAATTTCAATACTTAATAGGTCAGGATTTTGTTCTATAAAATGCTTATTGTCTTGCAATGAATGAAAGAAATCATCAGCTATAATGTTAAGGCATCTAATCAAAGTAATGAAAGTACTGATGGGAGTGGACTAACATAATCAGGTAAAACATTAACTGATCAAAGTACCAAAAGTACTGATAAGAGTTGACTTCGTTATTTGTACAGTATCACTCCTTCAAAGAATAATTCTACATCAATACATAAGAGCAATGGTTCAGTGGATTGGGTCACTTTGATGTCATTGGCATAAACTCACTCCACAGTGGGTCCGATCCACAAAAGGATTTTTAAAATCCCATATATCACCTCAAAAGGAAAATACCAAAATGAATAATAAATAAAAATGTACCCATGAATCCTAGCTTGCCGAGCCTCTGAGGCGGCACTACCAGGCACGGCCTGCAGAGAGGAGTATGGGATGGACTGACCCAGTTTGGCCTGATTGCGGGCCTCCTCTAGCGCCTTTATCTGGGCCGAGAGGAAGGCAGGGTTGGAGGGGTTTGAGAGATCAACTTCATGTCCTGGAAAAAAAAAATAAATCATTACTGTAATCTAGTGGTTGGAATAAGGAATGCAGATATATGATGTTTTTTTGGATTAATTTTATAATTTTCTCAGCTTTTTAGGCTCATGCAAATATATACATCATCACCTCAATTCAATACAGCAACATAATTTGGTTTTTTTTTTAAATGGAGATTAAAAACATTTCAGCACACAAGTTCTCTCCCTTACACCAGACGGGTTGTGTTTACCTGTGACTGGGTAAATTGGGTAACCGCCCAGGTGGGCGGGCAGCCCGCGAGGTGGATGATTGAGACTACGGAGATCTGCCTCCGGAGAACTAGAATTACCCTGCTCCAAAAAAATAAATCCATTAACGTCAATCAATATAGAAGAAAATAAATTAAACTCCACTTCTTTTCCACAAAAAATTACAAGTTCTCATTCTTAGTGTCCTATTTCCTAAAAAAGAGTTTTATATACTCGTTTAAAGATTTCTCTTATTTCTCTTGTTCAAGAAGAATTGTTCTTTCATAAGACTTTAATTTTAAATCAAACAAAATCTCAGTGACCCAAATCTGCTATCAATTTCTCTATTTCAACAAATAAGAGTTATCTTTCTTCCATTACTTCTATTTTTTTTTTAATTTTTAGATTTCTTTCTATTTATTTACAATTTCAATGAGTTTGATTAAAAAACTCTTTTATATTATAAAATTTCCCTTGCTCAGGGAGAAGAGTTATATTTATTTTTTTTTTAAAGAAAAATTAACAGCTGTAATAACTTTTAATAATAGTTTGTTGTTTGAAGCATCACAACAATCCCCATGGACTTACAGATGATGATGCGGGGCGTCCCAGGGATATGTTCGGCATTGATGGGGATGGGTACAAATCATTGGCGTGGTACACCATGGAGCGATACAACGAAAAGGGGTAGCTGCTTCCATCATGCTGAAATCAAAACAGAAAATCGTTTTATCCGAGTCCGACAACTAAAATATTCACATCCTTTTATCAAACATAATAAATCTTAATTTTTTCACAGATCCATACTGCTGAAATTAAACCAGAGCATTGACAACCGAAACATTCACGTTTTAGCATCAACAATCTACGGCTTATTAACCCTGGTTATATAAATCATACAAATTTCAGGGAAAAACAGGTTAGGTGTATATGAAAAAAATAAAAATGATTTTTTTTAACAGTCTGAAAACCAAAATATTGATGTACGATCAAATAATACTGGAATCCATCTTTACAAGTTTTCTCCCAGTTAGAATGCTGGCTCATAAATCAATCCACAAAAAATAACTCTGACGCCATAATATTAAGTTAATACAACAGGTACGAAGAAATATTAGTCTGGAGCTATTAACCTAGTATGTACCCATTTTGCTTTTTTTTTTTTTTATCGTACAGCCAAAAATCTCGTTAGATCCTTAAATGATAGTAGTCAAAAGCTTCAAACGATTTGATTTCTTTTCAAAATAGCAACATACTGTTTACGAGATAACTCTTTCCGATTCTGTTGCCAAGTTAGTTACTGATCAATAATATTTAGAGTTCTTTTTTTATCCCACTTACAAACAATTTCCTAGTCTCCCGGCCTCCCTTATCTTACTGACAGAATGTTTCAAGAATAGAAAACTTCTGAACAACAACAAGAGGAATTTCTATCAAACACACAGTGGTTAGAGGAGGGGGGGAACCAGTCTAATAATAAATTTCTTTTTTCGTACATTGACACCCCTACAATTATTTTATCTTGCTTGAAGAGAGCAACACATTTTCTCTCTGTAATTACGTATCAGAATAATGGTACGAAATCGTCCATCAAAACTCGCAAACTCGGAGAAAAAAAAAAATACTACAATCTGTTACAATGCCTTTGCAAAATAGAATCATCTAGCGCGGTAATTAAATTCTCTGCTCGGCAAATGCCAAAAAATATCGTCTTGCCATGGAATGTCTGATATTCCGCTAAGACACCTTGTAAATTGCCTGCTTCCCTTCCAACATTAGTAACAACACGACAGTAATAGAAACAAATCAACCAAAGAAGGGAGGTAACTGCACTCTACGCTGATCCTAGATAATTCCAGTATCCTCTATTACTTAATGAAATGCGACTCTATAGAGTCCTTGACTTCCCCCATGAATGCAGTAGAAACTCAAAAAAGATCTCTTTCCGCAGCATGTGCCAATATCTATTCTTACTTACAGAAAAGTGCACCAAAGAAAGTACAAATTGTAACTTAGGGATCTTTAGGGGTTTTATGCATACCCCTTGCTGCTCTTTATAACTTTTTGCACACTCCAAGTTTTAATTCATTAGTATAATGTCCAATAATTTTTGAAGCATGCGATAAAAAAATCTTTCAAAAATTTTACTAGTTTTTCCTGCAAAAATCAAAATCTGAATTCTTTTGCGATGAATAGATTTTTTTATTTCAGAATGAGCTAGGTGAGAATGTATGAAAATTAACTGATAACCTAACCTATTTTTGATCAATGATATGCAAGAACAACTTTACCAGAGGGAGTCTACAACTTTACCTACCATCAATGAAAGCAAAAACCCAACAGTCTTTGGGCAGCAATCTCTTCTAATCTTTATCTAAATCCGGAAGTTAATTGAAAAACACTAGAGGCCAAAGAAATAGATCTGGGGACAAATGGCCAGTTGATCAGCACAATTAAGTACGAGGGTCAAAGATTTGCTATCATTGATAGGAATGTTTGTTCACACTTCTACCTACGCATGTTGATTTATTTAGTTTGACAGAGGAATTCCTGTTTATTCCTTTACATAAAAAAAATCTCCAGCCTAAAACATCAGTTTTGCCATTTAGAAGGCAGTGGTGTTAAATAGCACATTCTTTCTCGAGATAATTTTTTTTTCTCTAACTGCACCTCAATCTGCAGAGAATGCAAGTGGGTAAAAACTGCCATGTTTTCAACAGGGTTTCAATGAATTTTGACGAGGTTTTTCGTACATTAAGACGAGTGTTTCACAGGGCTTCGGCAGTTCCAAAAATGATGTAACTGACAGCCATCCAAAGGAAAAAAGCTATAAGCAACAAAAAAAAGATCACTAAGGTTTTGAGTCAATCAGTGATAAATAAAAGTTTGCCTCAGTGAGAATGATGAGCTTGTAATTCATTAATAAAAAAACACAGGAAAAACTGCAACCCCACCCCCAAAATAAATCCCTCATCAATATGGGATTCGAAAGTGTAATTGGATGAAAGAGCAAGCTAGGAGCACTCATTCACGAGCAAGAAAAATCTCAAGCATCCATATTTAATTATTCAGGAATAAGCCATGCGGGGATAAAATTAAAACATGTATCTAACATTAGGAGCTATGAGTAATCCGCCTCACGAACAGCTCAATCCTTTGTACGAGTGGGTAAGCTATTCCGAGAATGACCTCCACACACGCAAGGTCTGAAAACCCCAAAGTCCTGCTGCTCTACAAATATTCCCCTGTCTGGGTGACCACAGAATCCTGTGTCCCTGACAGTGTTAGAGCAGGGTTCAGGAAGCCATGAAGGAGGATGCACTTTTAATGCCCAACAACCAGCACCCTTGTATCAAATGCTTCAGATACCCCAAGTCCACAATCTGTCTTGTAACACAACAGATACCCCTATTTTGTTATAACTATGATATACCCTTCTAGCACTAATCTATCTGTGAACTGTAAATTCCTAATTAAACCGGAGGAATTAATATCCGCGTAAAATCGTGAGAAGCATCCTTCGCGGATTTCAAAATCTAGCCATTATTTTCTGAGAGTTGAAAACTATAAGAAATAAGGAGAAAAGTTCAACGTTCCCGATTTTAAATTCTTGCGATTTGATACAAACCAGCGGGATCGCGGAATTAAGAACTCGTGTAATATAAGGAATTTTCAGTTATTTGTAACATTCAAAATTTTTCATTAAACTCTTTTAAATGGACCACATTATGCTTATGAAATTCCTCAAAACCTAATCTTTGTTCTCCTCTCTCCTGTTACTTAATTTCCAAAGTTAAGAAAATTTGACACCCAAGTTCCACCCTAAAGTTCGGAAGTATCCCCCCCCCCCCCCCCCCCCCCCCCCCACTCCATCCCAATCCCCTAATGCAACATTTGACCATTACTTCCCAACAACTTCCATTAGTTTGAAAGTACTTCAAATCTAATTTTGTTTTCTCTTCTCGCACTCCTATAAAATCCAGGAGGGGGGAAATGTCTCAATTGAAATGCAAAGAATGTTTCACTTTATCTCTATCCCCGGCCATTAATGTAACAAGTGCTTGCCATTTCACATTGCTGCCGGATTCCTTTCTATTAGTTGAAATAAACAATGATTATTTGAGATGACAGAGGTGAGGGTTTACTCTTTATATCGGGTACAGATAACCCAGTTGACATTATACACGTCAACCTAATCAATATATGAAACAACAACAGTCAAATACACAAAAAAAAAATTTAAAACATACCAAAAATGGAGAAAAACGTCAAATACAGTGAATTTTATGCTACTGTAGAAAAATTATAATTCTGCTTATTTTGCAATCACACTAATATTTCGTAAAAAAAAAAAAAAAAAAAAAAGACCACAAAATTTATTTTATACAGTAAATCATCTGTGCAGATGTTTGCATAAAATTTGCACACGTCCCCATAAAAATACGGGAATAAACTCACCTCTTTGGAAGCCATGCTGCCATTAACCATTGAGGCGTGAAGTCCAGCGGGTGGGGAGTTTGGTCCGGAGTCGGAGTTGCTGCTGCAGTCCACTACACAAAACAAACAGACAGGGTCAGTACGCAACATGACACACAGCCACTCACATGATATGAAGTACCAGGGAGGGATTCTAATCCGTAACACTTAATACTGTTACCACTTAATAATACCCCCTCCCCATTTCTCCAATCCCTCTTCCAATTCAGTTTTTTAAGGATACTTAGTGAAAAACCAGGTGCTTCACAAAATGGTCTAACTCATTGTCATAAGTTATGGTTTGGTGCCCATTCTTCCCCCCAAGGCTTGCTATGATGGGACCATATCTGGCATACAAGAACATACATTTCCTCAACTTAAACCTAGTCCTGGCTCCACCGTCACCAAAGTTTTCAAATCCCTCAACTCATTCCTCAACTCAAATTCTGTAAAGGAAAGTGCATTAACTTGAGGTCAAACCTCAGATTTGAGGCTGAGTATTGACTTGAGGAAAATTGGAGACGACGGAGCCTGTACTCCGAAAGCCCCAAGAGAGGGATGAATTCTTAGGAAGAAAATTATAGAATTTGATTCAATACTTCTTCTCCCATCCCACACTATACTTTAAGGGATAGATTCTGAGAGTCTAAATAGGGATTCGAACCATTATCACTAGATTTTAATACCACTGATATGTAGAAATCTAGCGACACCCCCCCCCCCCCCCCCCCAGCAACCCCCTCCCCAAAACCCCCACTTCCCCCTCATTCTTTGGGGATGTATTATGAAGAATCAGAGGGTTTCTAACCAATAACACTTGATATTGTAACCACTGTTTTGTAAAAGTCTATCACAACACCCCCCCCCCCCTTTTCACCTCCCAACTCAGTCTTCAAAAGTACTTTACAAAGACCCATATTTTGTTTTGAACAAATAACACTTAATTCTGGGGGGGGGGGGGGGGGACTTTGGGCCAACAGAAATACACCAACACAACAATGGGAGGAAATGCTTAATATCATTTGGAAGGAGAAGAAAAACAGATTGAAAGAATAATTGGGTAACATCCGTACAGACATAAATAAACATCGACATATAAAAAGGGAAAAAAAGGAATAATAATAATAAAAAAATTGGGACAGAATTTATATAATCTTTGCAAACATGTTTTGAAAAGATTGCCTTGGTATCTTGAAAGAAAAATAAAAACGTGTCTGACATTGATAAATAAACATAACTATTAGTGGGAGTTATTACGTGTAATGGTAGAGCAAACCCAATCGATGGATTACAAAATGCGCCAAACATTCCACAGAAAAGTAAAAACCAATTGGGAAATGGCCAAAAGCAATGTTGGATAGTGTTCATAATTTGTATCTGCCTGCTTTTTCAACTGAATTTGATAATAATTACAATGGAGAATGAGTCATTGTTTACCAAATATTTTCGAGCTTTCTATTTCTTCCCAATCTTGCTGTGTTAAGCAATCTTCCCCCCCCCCCCTTTTCGCCATAGTTAATGTACAAAAGAGAAACAATTCAAAGTCCACTATACAAACAAAGTTTACAAATAAAATTGTTCATAAAAAAAGGTTTTCATTGTTAAATAATAAATCAATTGTATAAAAAAAAAAGGTTAAAAATTCTCCGTTATGACAATGAAAAACAAACCAAACATCCAATTTGTCACATAATGAGTTTTTATGACTGCATGTGACATTATGGTAGGAAAAAAAGATGGAAGAAAAATGAAAATGGAAATGACCATGCCACGATGCTTTCAAAACAAGAACTGCGTGCGAAAAAAAAGGCCCTGCATTATATATAGATACATACATGAAAGCTGGGGCTTCCGTTTGACAAATTTGTTCTTCCGGGGTAGAATTGGGCTGTGGGTGATTCGTCGCTGGCTTTCTAATTTTTGTTTTAGCGCAGACCTCACCTTCAAGTTTGGCTCGGAGGCTGAAATCATAACGACAGATCAGTCACACACGCACACACAACCCCAAATAAAGCACTGAGCTACAAATGACGGCGGTGTGCAAAGATACGATGTCATTGGTGATCTAAGAGTCCACTTCGCTACAGAAAATCAACAAATCTGGCGGACTTTTGCGATAGTATTTTAATATTTTCTGCCAGTTTTATTGTGCCAAAAATTTTGCAGTTTTATTTCAATCTAATCACCAAAATCTGTTTTATATTGGTTTCAGTCATAACTTCAATACATGTATTCACATAAAAAGAAAATCATAAAAGTTTTAGCGTAGATATAAATACGGTAACCTATTTTGGAATAAAAATGCCCACATTTGAACCAGCAGAAAAAAAAATAGTTTTAAGGTACATTGAACATACTAAATGTTTTATTCATTGTACATATTTATACCCCAGCCCAAAAAGAATCAAAATTTATTTGATATTCCCATTCAAAAATAGCTACTTCAATTTTGGTTACATTGAACAACTGTTCCATTGTTGCTATGCCCCCATTTAAAACTAAATCCTTTTTTTTTAGGCGTGCAAAAATAACGTTTCTAACAAAGAAGTTATCAAAATAGATGCACTTTTTTTTTTTTACGTAAGATATCCACCAGAAATTTGATTTTCATTTTTTAAGAAGCCAGTAGGACTCTTAAGTGTAATTAAGTCTATATCTTCGCTATGCATATAACTTTTAATCACTACAAATTAGATTCAGAAGTGACAATTACACAAAACTATTATTTCCCAGCTCCAGAATTGCAGCTTTTAATCATTCAATCATCTAAATAATTTAGTAATTGTGAAGAAATTAAGAAATTTGAGTAAGATATGCATAGCTACAGAGAAGTGAAGAGCAAAAGCCAAAATCACTAATAAGGTACCAATGCGTTCGTGATTCTGGCTTCAGCTACGTGATGTTAAACACTTGAATGTCTGCAAAACTGCAACGAAAAACTGCTACTCTTCTTTCCTCGTAAATTCATTGTAAAAAATCAGAATATTTTTTATTATTTTGGCTAGTCTTCGTTGTGGTGGACCAATCCCCACACAGCTGTCAATGGCGTAGTTAGTAAAACACGAATATCTATCGCCTAAAAACATGCAACAGTTGACTGTGGCAACACAAAGAGAACCTCTAGTTCTACACAGAAACAAAAACAGGAACTGCAACTCTTACATGTCCCGCAATCTGCACTCAATAGACCAATCCCCTTTTCCTTTCTATTAATCATTCAAACTGTTTTCCTTGAAACAAGATTTTCATTTCTTAGAAACAGCAAAATCTAATAATTACCCCATGCATATTGCACACATTTGCTCATTCAAGAACGGAGTTCACTCTTCCCACATACATTTAAATTTCTGTGTCTTGTCTATCAGATATTTAATTGATATAACACTTTGTTCCCCTAAACTTCCTCCATTTGGTAGATTTGTGCTTAATTCAAACTCTTGCTTTCCCAACTACCCTCCAAATAACATCAGTTTTGTTGAATACATGCTTTATTCCTAATTCTGCCTCATCCTGCAGAAAACATCAGTTAGTAGATGAATGCTTTTTCCAAAAAAATTTCTATCCCCACCACCCTCCAAAAACATCTGTTAGCAGATTTACCACCCACCCACCCACCTTTGCAAGAAAACATCAGATTGAGGGACATAACAAAATGCACAAGAAACAAAGACAAACAAGTTCAAAAAGCAAAGCCTGTGGGTACCTGTTTTCCTGAGTGGAAAATCCTCGTATTTGCCCAGGAGATGAGAGGCGTAGGGAGGGGAGATTCCCTGGGGAGGGGAACTTTGGTCCACTCTGTAACGGAAAAATAAACCCAGTCAGTTCTAAAAATAATTGAGTCAATATTTGTACACCTACACATTGTGTCCTACATACCTACAAAGTTTTATGAAATTCTGTACCGGGCTTAAAGGAGATGCACTTACAAAATAACAGGACTGATGGAGTGACTGAATGACACATAAACTGAATGACAGAAGGATCAAACACATTTTAACCCTTACAACAAGCTGCAAGGGGTATAATTACTGGTAAGTGTTTTTTTCTGAAATGCTGTAAATGTATTACAGTACACATGTATATGGAAGTGTATTTCTTATCAGAGTTTAAAGCAAAAGGCAGCATCTGTTTATAATCAAGTACATCTCCAAATGTCCTGCATGATCATAAATGAATAGGTACATGTAGAAATACGCTTAACTAAATCTACTCCAACATACTGAGAAATCATTTTTCTGCGAAATACTTCAAAAATACTTCAGTACATTATTTGAAAGTACAGTGCAACACAGTAAAACATGCATTAAGCAATGAGCCAGAGAAAGAACAAAATAATGTTTCCCCATTTAAACCTATAAAGATCAAGACCAAATTTGGTTCATATGGGTCAAAAACAAAACGGTCAAGATTTGTTAACCTTATTGCACTTACCCCCATCGTAAGGCGGGTGGTGAGTTTCTGGCAGAGGCTTCACGCTGTTTCTTGTTCAGCACAAAGTTTTGCAATCTGGCCTTGACCTCTGATGAAGCAACAGCACCTACAGAAGTTCAAGGTCAAACTTTAACTTTTTATAAATCCCAAAAGTTTCCCAGTTTAAATTTCTAGTACCGGTATTTAATATACATGTATACGTCAACACCTTTAATAAATGTTTGATACAATCTTTTCTCTCTCTCTTTTCAAGAATCTCAAGCCTAGAAGTATTAATAACTTTCTTATTTATATCAACACTCTAATCATCTATTAATTGTTAACAGTACAGCATTTCTTAATATCTATTGAATCTCTCAAAAGATATTAGCTAAGCACCTGCAATTCTCATTTCAAAACGAAATATCTTAAACAAAAATGTTTAACAAAACAAGTACATTTCATATAATGGCTGTATTCTCATTAACTACATATTAGTATTCTGTTATGTCATATAAAAACATTTGCATTCAATTTCAGAAACTTGAGGGTTTTTAGCAATTACTACAATAAGTGGCTGTTTACAAAATTCCCTGTCGTTATTACCATAGTCCCAGTTTTTCAATCCCAAACATTACGTAAAAACAAAGCATTTTGTGGACATAGCACGAAAAAAAAAACCTATTCCACTGTAATTTCTTCTTAGCTATTTTTAGGGCATATAATTTATCAAGTATAAAGACATCCCGTATAATCAATTCAATACTCGCTGTATACTTCAGAGTCTCTGAGATGTTTTTTCCTGTCTGGGCTTTATCAGGGGGATTTCACAGATGGGACAGTAACAATAAGTACTTTTGTATGATTGCTGACAGGATGAGATTGGAGCTTAATTGTATCTACTCACTTACTCATTAAAATTTTACAATCATGACTCTCTCTCTCCCCCCCCCCCATCCCCTCTTTCCAAGGACAAGGAAATGGATTTTTATTCCATAAAAACTCAATGCTATCTGTAAATCTTGATATGGGCCAAATAAGGGGTGAGTGGGTCATGACCTTGACCTTCGATCCTAAAAGTTAGAGGTCACATTAAAGGTCACTCACTCTGTTCTCCGTCCTTTTTGTTTTTGATCTGTTCCAGTCTCTCGTTCTCCATTATTTCTTTCTCCATGCGATGTTGCTCCTGCATCTTAATTTTTTGTTGCTCCAGCAACTCTTGTTGCTTCTGCATAAAGACCAACTGCTTTAAAAATAGAAAATACAAAATGCACATTTATTCCGATTCTTTGTGAGAGCATGCATTACTAACTCTTGTTGTCTTTGCATATAGACCAACCCTGCTGTAAAAAAAATAAATATACGCACATTTACTCTACTTCTTTGCAAAGACATGTATTGAATATACATCAACAACTTTTGTTGCTTTAGCATTATAAAGACCAGCTTCTTTAATTTAAAAAATACATGGTAAGAAATTAAAATCCATTTTATAATTCTTTGTGAGGAGGGACATGAGTAAATATATAAGCAACTCTTGTCTTTTACCGACCAACAGCTTTCCCAAGGACAAATACGTTTTCTTTTATTCTTTGAGAGAACGTATAATTACATAGTGTACCTTATGACTTTTTTAAAAATAATTTTCATGTTTGTTTGCCCAGAATTTAAATTCCGCATTCAATGCATGTGTGTTTAATTACTGCACTCCAATTTCTTCCCAAATCACGTTTCACATAGCTATTGAGTCTTGTCCAAAATTAAAAATCAGACACAAAAGATTTAATATAAATAGGTTTTCTGGCAGACTGTGCAGATTGATTTGGACTGGAGAGACCTTGCACACTTGAATGTTTGCAATCTTATTACGGTTGACAATTAAAATCCAAAGAAAGAGAAGTGACGAATTGATAGGTAACTCTCTAGACGGCTCGTTGTCTGGAATCTATGCCACTGAAATCTATGTCACTTGCTCAATTGTCCCATTTACCGAAATACCCTGGCCCATACCCCCAGGGAGAATTTATTAACTTTTTGATTTTTAAGATATCAAATATTTAACACATCATTGAAAAAAAAATTCAATACATTCTATGTATTGCTGATCTTTATGATTAATTCTGCATGGAAATTGCATACGATACTCATATTTACATGCTTTAAACAAAATATAGCACTCACAAATGGTCCTTCCTAACCTTCGTTCAAAAGGGGTTACATGGTACAATATGTCAGCTTCTATAATTGTAACCGATATTCATGCTTTAGAAATAATGCGACAGACTTTTCGGAAATAGCATATCTTACAAATCCGGGGCATTCCTTTTTCCCGATATTTCAGGGTGTGCTATGTTATTTGTTTACAATGCTGTTGAAGCAGCTTCCAAGCAAAATGCGAGACCCGATACAGTTTTCATGACTCGGAAGCTGAATTCTTTTTATTTTTGCACCTGTATCCCGAGGGCAGCACTGACTCGGTCTTTTATCCCGGTCCTCTCACCTTGATACCGGAATAAGATAAGGCTCAGCAGGTGGTCGGGGACCATTCTTACCTCTCTCTGCAGGAGAGCTACGTTTCCTGCTCCGCATCTTGTTTGCTCTTTGAGAGCAACAGTTTCAGAGCCACAGATCAATGATTTATAATTACTCTCTAGCCCGGAGGAAAAAAAATATCAAAGATCCTGACATTCAGTGGAATTGGATCAATACGGCAACTGATTCCAAAAATAGTCCAAATAGTCAAGGGAATTGGATATTTATAGACGCCTTGCCAAGCTGTCAATCCGGGCCCTGCCATTAGAGCTTTTAAGCGATCTGTGAAGAAACTATAGCAACCCTTCAAAGGAAGCTAATTTTGTCAGATTCTGTCCAGAAATAGCAGTGATGAAGTTTTATTAAGCTCTTAGAAGGAAATCAATTTGTAACAGTGCAAAACAAGGCACAAATTCTGCATTTTCTGGAGTATTTTTAGATAAAAAAACACTTTGTTATTTTGAATCACTCAGCCCTGGCTTGTTTTTGGTTCATCTTGTAAACATTGAAGACAAATATTGATAACTAGAACAATAACAAGCTGAAGGTGCCAACGACCAGATATTTGGGATTCATTCTTGCCTTGATAATTACATACTTAATCACTACCCTTGCTTATATTAAGGGTGAGGGACCACGCCTATCTCAAGGGAAACAACTCCGATCTGACCAAGGAACTCCTTTATTAGAGCATTATTACACATGGGCTTTTGACTGTACAAATACGAAATTTTTGTTTCCACAATATCTGGATAATTTGGGATAAGGATGGGGGTAGCCTTAGGGTGAGGGTAAGGATTGTCTGAGTAAGGGTAAGGGGTGGGGTTATTATAAGCGTAGAGATATTTACCTTGAAGTACTGCTCCTCTGTACGAATCTATGTGTGTAGAAAAGGGTTTCAATTAGTCCTATACATAACTGCATGGGTATTTGGGGTGGCGGGGTGGGAGTGCATTTATGTTGCATGTGTGCTTTTTGAGTTGTGAAAGAGAGAAAAAGACAAAGAGAAAGGGAGAGAGATCATTAACTTATATGCATGTATTATGTGTGGGGGGAAAAAAAGAGGCAAGCAAATTGTGCATACAATTGTATGGAGAAAGAAAAAGAAAGAGGCAGGGTGCAAGAGAAAGATGGAAGGGATGTATAAAAATCTGTTCTTGAATGTGTGTGGTAGGGGATTTAAAGAAGAGAAGGAGAAAATTCCCTCTGATACACACAAAAGAGAATAAAATAATAAAAGACACAAGAGAGATTTGAGGGGGGAGTGAGGTAGGTGGGTGGTATGGGTTTTACTTGTAAATTCCTTATTTCACGCGAGTACTTAATTCCGCGATTCCTCTATGTTGTATCAAATCGCAAGAGTACCAATTTTTTTGTTATGATTAAATATAGTTCAACGTTTTCTAAAAATAAAAGCAAGATTATCAAAAAGGCCGCTTCTCGCAAGATTAAATATATTTCAAAAATGTCTGAAAATAACAGGGAGATTATTAAATCCATATCTTGCAATTTTACGCGGATATTAATTTCTCGCTTTGAATAAGGAATCTACAGTACTGTGGCGTTGGTATACCTTGATATGGTCCTGAAGCTGTTTCTCGTGCTCCTGTGCTAGCTGGTGCTGCTGTTGCTGGTAGTGCTGAATCAGCAACTGGTGCTGGAGCTCCTGCTCGTGCTTGATTTTGGCCAGGCCTTGCTGGAGGTGGGGGTCGTTGAAGATGTTGGTGGGGATGGGGCGGCGCTCCACCACCGGCGAGGTTAGGGGGGACTGGGTCATTTCTGTGGAGAGAAAAAAACCATTATAATTATACATACACTGAGAGGTTACGGGGGACTGGGTCTTCTCTGTGGAGAGAGAAAAAAAACATAATAATAATACATGTATACAGTAAAACACAGTTCTAGCAAACACGCTTATAATGAATTGACACTTTCAGCGAAGTGAAAATCATTCCCTGTGACTTAATTGCAAGTTGTAAACTTGACGGATATAATGAATTACACTTATAATAAAGTAAAATCGCCATCCCTGGGATTTTGTTATAAGTGTGTTTTACTGTAATAATAATACATGTAGTAGAGTGGGTGAGACAGGACTGCCACCATTCATGTGGGGAAAAACTCCGGAAAACAAGAAACCTGTGAATTCTCAAAATTATTTTTTGAAAATATATATACCCAGAAACAACATTTACCTTTGACTTCCACCATATAATCCCTTTAGTAACAGAGAGACTGAGTTCAAAAGTGAGCCTATATGGCACTTGAGCCAGATATATATAGTTCAGACCACTGACCATGAATTGACGTCACCTGGAATCCGTTAGTTTTAATAAATTGATGCCCAGAATACATGGAACCACAGTTATTAGAGATATTTTCAGGCAAACGGTGTTAGAATTGAACTTATTCTCAAACAACGTTATATCCAATATATATTTATTTTTTTTGTTATTGATACGTAAAGAGATTTCTTATCTGACAGAAACTGCTGTACATATGGTGGACAATATGAAAAAGAAAACCAGAAACTGTGAAGACCTTTAGATTGATATTTCTGCGTTAGTGTACATGTAGAGATAACTGCAGTTGGTTATCAAAGAAACTTGAGTCTCCTCTTTCCTGTCGTCACTGTAAATAAATACTTTTGTGCATTGACAATAAGGAGATGGAGTTATCTGTAAGAATAGCAAGTGGAAAAACTCGATAAAGGGCGAAAAAATATTTGACACAAGAGTGTATTTACTGAGCTACTAGTTGTACTGATATCTCAAGTACATGTACTTACTTTCATGTAGAATGATATATATTATTAACTTCAGACAAAGACTTTGTACCGGGTATATCTCAATACGGCCCTATATACAAACACTTATTATTCTTTCTTGAGCAATTAATCATCAGTTCTCTGCCCTTTGTGTTAGAGATTCTTACTTCTGCTTTTGTGAATCTTGAAAAACCAATAAAAATAAAAAAGGGAGATCTTTCAATCAAATTTGTTTTTGTCTTGGTCGACAGCTCTAAAGAGATAGGGAAAAATAAAAACATCATAATAAAAACCCTCCCTCACAAATCGCGCATTAAATTTGTGGTCCACGGTAATCAAATACCAAATAGCCTTCCATCTTATTTTAAGACCACACTGTGACTGAAAGCTTCCGTGAAAACACCCAATAATATGCGGAACGGTATTAGGGAATCTCCTTTTATTTATGTTTACCATGAAGCTTGGTAGAACTCTGCCCACCAACTGAAAAACTCTCAATCTTCACGGCATAACAAGTGGTCTGGATCAACACCTGTGATTAAAAGTCTGTCAACATATTCCAGTACAGCTAATTAGATGCATAAGTAGTTAGTGTGTATTTCTTCCAACAAAAAACACGCGCAAATCACGATTTTTCTTCATAATTATATTATTTAACTTCAAGGTGTATCTGACAACTTGCCTTGAATGCTAATCAAAGAAAAAAAAATTGCACTTTTTTTTTAATGCGCTTGCATATAATTCCGCATTTTTTTTCATTGTTAAATGTCATTTCTTACAAATATATACATGTGTCTAAATGTCGAAAGCAGGCATTCTTATCGGTAATGACGTATTTGCCCTGCTTTTAAAATGAACCACCACGATATTCCAGATAATTAGTTGTCGATTCCACATTCGACCTATTGGATCTCTATTCCCCAACTGATGAAAGTTTCAAAATATTTACTTGAACGTACACACACACGCATTTGAATACTACCAAGAACAGATCCCTGTGAGAAACGTGACTCGGTTAAAAGTAGGAAAACAGGGCATTTTACAAATACATAACAACTGTTTGACAGACGCAAACAAAAGGGGTTACATCGACAAAAGCAGGTACCTAATGCTTAGCTGTGGAGCAATGGGTCATCAACTTATGGTGAATGGTAAACAAGCCCAGTGAAAGGGAAATCTTTATGAAAGCCAAGGTCAACAAGTCCGAAGGGGAGAGCTAATTCCTGATCAATTCTTGGTAAACTTTGGACACACATACAGAAATTTAAAAACAAATTTAACATATTTGCTTTGTACCATTTCTTCTTCAACTCACTCCCTCCCTCACCATCATATTTGATTCTTTTTTCTCTTTTGCCTTTTCTCTCTATCCTATTTGATTCTTATCCCTTTTCAACACAGCTTCTCTATATCCCCACCTCTCTCTCTCTTGATTCTTATTCCTATTTCCACAGCCTCTCTGATGCCATCAGGTGTCTTACATCTTTTTCCGCATTTGCCTGTTCTCTCTATCCTATTTGCTTCTTATCCCTTTTTCCATAGCCTCTCTTTGATGCCATCATGCAGTGATTTCCATTATTTTCTTTCTTGCCATCTCTCTCTCTCTTTCTCTCATTTCCAACAACCTAATTCTATTTATTCCCATTTTAAACTCCACCTAATTGATGCTATCCATACATACCCATGTATTTGTCTTTCTGATAATTATCAAACGGAAAAATTTCTACCTCAATTCACTCAATCTTTCAGCTGCCGTACATTGTCATCATGCACAAGTAACCTTCATTAAAAGATTAATCAGCTCTTTATCTGATTGGAGGAAAAACATGCCTTAATTTTTACACTCTCCTTATATGGTGGTGCTCAGAGGCTTTTTTTCCTGCTAATGATGTACATAAATAATTTCTAAGGAAAAACATAAAATTCTTCATTAACATTAACAAGCTGACCTGGAAATCTGAGAATGCTCTGTCATAATATCCTATAAAAGCATACCAATCTACAAAGGTTTCTCAACTTTGGTATATTAATGATATGTCAAAATAAATATACATATATACCGGTAATATGTAAAGAGATTCCTATGGTCAAACTGTTGACATCCCCTCCTCCAACCAAAGGTCAACTTCCAAAATACTAAGATCTCAATATTTTATATTTTACATGTATTGACAAAAAACAGGGTTATAATTTGTTTGAATTCATGAATTTTAATCAGAACTGCACTTCAAATATTCTGTTTCTTAATTCATGGGTATTGATGATTTCTTTAAAAAAAAAAAAGAAGAAGATTTATTGCCATTCTTTTTTGTCAGAGCATTCCTTCCTAAGGACATTTACTTTCCCAATTTAATGCAAATATACATGCACAGCAGAACATTTTCATGGTAACCCTGATTGATATTTGCGTATATCACAATTGGTGACAAATACCACATTGTTAAAACCTTTAATACAGTGAAAAATTCCCCACTCTAACAAGAAAGGCCATGACCATGTAGTCTTTTTAAGACTTGTTTAAATTCAACCAAATTCATTCTGACATTTAAGATTTAAGGTGGGGGGGGGGGGGACAGGTCTTTTAATCATTTAAAGAATCAAAACAAATTTTACAACTGCATTTTTTTCTTTTTAATTACTAAATTTTATCTGCTTAAAATTTTTTTTGGGACCAGCTAAAACCAGATTGTCAATCAAAAGAAAAAAATCAAATCAAAAAATCAAAAACAAAACCATCAGAAAAAAAAACCTTGCGTAAGGTCCAGTTCAAACTGTGGTCACGCAATGCCGTGCAACATAGGATAACATTTACATAATATTCACTTTTCGAGCAAACAAGTGACATCTCGAATTCACTGTTCCTTATCATTTCCCATGGCCCCTTCACTGATTTACGAGGGCCTTCTAGAAATATTTCACCAACTTCAATGTATCATACCATATCATGCTATAAAATAAAAATTAAGGACATTTGCATATTAATTGATCCTTGATGTATAATCCCGTGGTTTTTTGGGTTTTTTTTTAACAAATACGTGCATACATACGAATCATTTATGCCATCTGTTTCTAGAAAATCAAAAATATGTACTATAGATCATGACCACAAAAACCAGTTCTTAACATCCTCTGGAAGACATCTATCAAAAACCCCACAACAATCATTGCTCATCAACTTCCCATAGTTCGTTTGGTATTTTCCCCTTCATATTTTGAAACATGTACTTTTATAATTCGTACAAATAATAACGGACCAACCAGGGATAAGCTCACTCCAGTAAACCATCGCCTGATAAAGTAATGCTGTGAGCCACCAAGTATGATCTATCCCTATTCAAATCCATCTTTGAGGGGTTAAATATTTTTAAAATATCATATAGTGAGTAACATAATCAAAACTTTGTATGAAACAGCACCTAATCTGACTAAAGTGTATGTAAACTTCAACATAAGTCATCTTACTAAGTGACGCAAGCATGTACCGGTACATGTAGAATTTTTTTAAGGATGTGGGAAAGTTGGTTTTTGAACACATTTCCAAATATGAAAGGGAAAAAAAAAATTAAACTATTATTGCATCTGTTTGATTTTATCATTAAACAATCAGCCTTCATGCTTAATCTGTGAACAAAAAAAGTAACATTTCTACACCTTACTGAGTTTAGTGGAAATAAAACCTATGGTAATCACTGTTTTGGATTCAGTTCACATTCTTGAGGTGTAATAATTCGGAGTTCATCTTCAGGTCACTATATATTTTTTACGAGGGTAAAAAAAATTAAGACAGCTTGACCAGATGACCACCAATATAACACAAGGTAAAAAAATCTGGACGCGTGTGGGGCATCAGTGCAGATCCTCATAGCGAAGACACACAAGTCATCCTCATAACTATCTAAAAATGACAAATAACGATGCAGATCCTCATAGCGAAGACACACAAGTCATCCTCATAACTATCCAAAAATGACAAATAATGACGCAGATCCTCATAGCGAAGACATACAAGTCATCCTCATAACTATCTAAAATTGACAAATAACAATGCAAAAAGTGGGTCTCCCTGTTACAAACCCAAATGTGATGATTCAGTGCATGTTACGTTTTTCTTGCTGTGGGATCTTTCTTGATGATCTCTCCTCTGTCGACTTTTGTTAGCGGAAAACAATACTAATTCACACTATATTTTACACAGATGTTCATAAAATGACAGTTTTGACAGGTTTATATGCATGGAATAAAAGAAAAAAAAATTGATAAATAGTTGGTGGCACGTGAAGAGAATAGCATGCAAATAGAAAAACAAAAGGACAGTCTGACCGCCCATGTTGTTCAAATACTAGGGGTCGATCAAAGGATTAAAAAAATAATAAATTATTGGCTGTTCAAATAAAGACACCATATTAACATAATGGTAACATAATGGTAGATAGTGAACCATACAAAGTTGTTATATAATCTCAATCTCTCTCTCTCTCTCTCTCTCTCTCTCTCTCTCTCTCTCTCTCTCTCTCTCTCTCTCTCTCTCTCTCTCTCTCTCTGGGGAACAGTAAAGGTTGAATTCTATATTTATATTTAATATATCAACATTTTATCCCCTCCCCACAGCACACACACATTACTTAACAATTTGTTTACCAGCTCAAATAATAAAGAGGCAAGCTTATGTAAATTTATCTCCATTTTTGTTTCACATTCATGGAACCCAGAACAGTGTTTGCCTGATCAATACACTATTTGACATGAACATGAAGTCCAATGTATCGGAATAACTTTTACATAATTTTACTACACCGTCCTTTACTCAAAAATTACCTTTCAAAATTATTAACATATCATGCTGATAAAATAAAATAATGGTAAACATTAATTACATGTAGAAAGATCACTGACAAGTATTTTCTAAACATATCGCATATCTAAAATGTTTAAGGCTATAAGTTCAGTTGTCACAATATTAATATCACCCTATGGAAATTGAACATTCTTTTTTTTGGACAATAAAAGGAGCTATTATGTAAAATGTTTTTAAGAGCTGAAGATGAGGAAGACTTGATCTTTATCCTGTTCAAGGTAAAACACTTATTATAATAAAAAACAACATTCCTTAATATCCATTATCACAAAAGTCTCACATTCCCATAAATCATTTACATTAAGGATGCATCAAATGTTATTAGATTTTTCAAAAAATATTTTCAAGTTTTTGGAAAAGATATTTTTCAATCTTGTAATAATTCCCTCCCCCCCCCCCCCCCATATTTATTTATTTTTTAAGTGAAAGATTGGAGAAGCATTCCAAAGACCTGTTTGTATTTACAAGCAAGCTCATCATTCAAAACACTGCCATTTTTATAAAAATATTACCTGTTAAACTAACACTTACCCAGAAAAAGCCTCGGATTAAAATGAAGCATATTGACACTGTGGTGTTGTTATCCTAGTAAGCGTTCCACAAAAACACAACGAGGAAAATTTCAAAACAAATAATTAAAAAAATCCAAACACCTTCTCACACTCTCCTCTCTTTTGAGAGAGAGAGAGAGGGAGAGGGGGAAAAAAAATCACACAAAAATCTGGAACTGTTTCCAGACGGCTCAATGCACGTTTTCTTGCACTCACAGATATGAGAGAAAAAGCATCACAAAGTCAAAAAAAAAAAAATTAAAAAGTTTCAAATTCCTTTGAATAGCGTCAGATTCAGTTTTGATGGAGTTTCGTTTTTCTGCTTCACCCTCTCACATAGAATGAAACCACAGTCTGCGGACCTGCAGTAGATCACTTCAAGTACGAGCGCTTGATTGGCGATTACAAGTGTGCCGTTGTTTCTTACGCAAATACATGCTCCACTTCTCTGCGTAGAGTGTATATATCCACATTATTATAAATGCAGTGTGGTATTTAAACAGCCACATTCAAAACTCGGTCATGTTCGGTGATCCGTGACCAGACGAGTGAAAAAGCTTACGTGCTGAGCATTCATATACACAGCTGTTAACGGCCTTAATGATAAGTAATACGGATATTCAAATTATGACCATTGGCAAACAACATTCATGAGCTACTTTAATTATTAAAAACTTCTTCAAGGACAACAATGAAAATAAAAAAAGTTATTCTGTCTGGGAAAAATAGAAAAACATCAACAAAAGAAATGGATGGATAGTTTCATCCTAGAGATCACATTTCATTAGTTTGCGTACTTCAATTTTTTTTATTCCCCTCTCTCTCTCTCTCTCTCTCTCTCTCTCTCTCTCTCAGCTGAGTTTTAAAGTTTCTCTCTATCTCTCAAGAGTTTAAATCTCTCTCTCTCTCTCTCTCTCTCTCTCTCTCTCTCTCTCTCTCTCTCTCTCTCTCTCTCTCTCTCTCATAAAAATTGAACATTAATCAAGTGAACATGTCAAAGTACATATTTTATTGAGCCTTCTTCTTCCTTTTATATAATTTCTGCATATCGCCGTGTTTTTCGACTTGATAACTTTTCCTTTATCCAGAATCTTCGTAAAAAAAAAAAAATAAGCCGCCAATAAAACTTATCGTCTATCTCTCCCAACAAAATCAAAGCTTTACAGAAACTATACATGTACTGCAGAACAGAAAAAAACCCAAACACAGCTTCTTATCAAATGATAACTGAAATACGAGTTGCAACCGATACTCCAGCAAACACATTATTAAGACCATGAAGTAATTAATAAATAATGCAAGTCATAACCACCCAAAAAAATTTGCACTCAACAGTGCTGAACTAAGGCACTTAAATTTGATACTCCAAACATATCATTTTCGGAATTTCCACTTCTCCAACAAAAAAATCTCACATAGTAAATAGAGACAACTGCACCAAGGGCAGATAACTTTACATCTTGTTTACACATATTAAAAAAAAAAAAACATTAACAATTATCATACTGATAATGGCTAATCATTACTTGGACTTACTCATTGCCTGTTGTAACAGAGGTCAAACTTCTGACATACACGGAACCTTTCAGGTTTTTGTGGCCATGGCTAGCTGACAGAATGTCGAAGCTTGTATGCTAGTACCAGTTACAATGTATAGAACTAGCACTCACTCGCTGGGGTTGAGTTGGAGTCTTTCTCTTGATTCCCTATTGGTCACCCATTCTTGGCTACATTCAGAGAAATCACGTATTGATTGACATTTTCTCCCACAGGTGTGGGTGGCTATTAATATTCAAACAAGAAGATGACTGGTTGATTTATTCATCATGTATACAAGCCACCCACCCACAATGATCGATTTTCATCGAAGAAAAAAAAACATATGAAAAAGATTTAGGTACTGAAATTATTGAGGCTTAATTTCAATTGGACAGATACCCCATCTCATTGTACCTGAACTATGAAGATCTTATTATCAACAAAGGATGATAAATGGAGGATCATTTTTATCTTGTATAATACCATACACAGGCATGCTATACAGTTGACATTTTGACAACATACGAGCAGTGACATTTTAGAATTTTCAATTTCTTCAAAGGCTGTCACTTCGACTTCATTTTTTTTTTTTTGGCGGATATTAAACACTAAATGATCCTTAGGTGCTTCAATAGAAATCCATTTTTCTTGATTGTTTCAAAATACATGTACTCTATATATCATAAATTGCAATGGGTCTTTTCTTTATTAATAAATGTTTGTGAAATTTGATCCATTATTACCCCCAAAAAACAAGTAATTGCAAAACGATTCAGATAATGATTGCTTCCGAAACTTTAGTGTACTGAGCCATCATTTCCAAAGATGAAGTCTTCATGATTATTCAACAATCTTCAGACGGCTCAATAGTTGTGTGCCATTTTTATACTGTATTGATCTCCTTCAGAAGAAGAGCTCTCCATAACGATATAGGAAAATACTCAAACTTAAGGTAGATCTGACGGGGACGGGACCTCACAGCCTCCTTAATATTCACATTTAGAGTGAAAATTGAAATTAAAATTAAATTCAACAACTGAATCAGAACAAGTAATGATTTAACAACAGTATTCTTAAGAAATTGATATCTATATCATTTTCATTTGACGACCAATAGCAGACATGCACACATCCTTCACGCAAAATCAAATAGGAATCCCAATTTCTTCGTGCTTTTATCGAATTCTGAGAATCCTGCATAAATCATGAGCATTGGAGTATTAATTACTATATATTTATACAGGTATGAGCATAAACTATTCCAATCCCCACTCAATTTTTACCAAGTACTCTCAGGTTTACAATACATTTGCATGTATTTTTCATCACATGTATCTTATTAATCTTGTACATACATCTGGTATTACGCTATTGAATGAGAAAAACTATAAGATAGAAAAAATTATGTCACCTTGACATAATTTTTTTCGCCTTATATCTCAGTGTCAAGAATGGCAAACAATTTTTAAAAGCTCTCGGCTTTGGCTTCCTGATCAACAAAATGTTCAAGTTCAGAGGCTACAACGATTATAGCTTTCCTGTCCTTAAGAGGGCTGAATGGACTAAATTTATCTCCTTAAAAAGAAGAGCTTAGTATAAAGATATACACACCAAAAAAAAAGAAAGAATTTCAAACCAAAAATGCATGGTTTTTTGTTTACTAACAAATACTTTATGGTAAAAAATATCATAATTATAGAAATTTTTACGCCGATCTGACGGGTAATATGTTGACCATCCAGTCTCCTTAACAATACTGATCTTATAACAATAATCTGCAACCCTCATAGCCCCCACTAGCGCTTACAAGGTAGTTATCGAGAAGCTGTGTTCCATTGTAGCAAATAATGAGAGGCGATAGTAGCACTTGAAATTACATCTCGTACGTAAGGGCCACCGCAAATCTTGTACTTCGAGCCTATAAACACTTCTACATGCGTAATCGCAGGGCTACATAAATACACTGACCTGACTAAATATAATGATGCGATAATAACATCGCTGTAATAATCCCAACTCTTGACAGTGAAATCTTTGATGACACACACAGCAACAGCTCAGCTTTTCTTATTTATTTACCACATGCAGGAAAAATTAATCACAATTTTGTCTCGTCTGAGTCTGTAACAATGGATTCAAGTGTTAATTGTCAAAGCAGCTGAAGAAAAATATTTACGTAAAACCTGTATTTAATGGCCAGGTTGAGCACTTTTTTGCTGCAATGCCTGTCACCTTCATCATTCTATATGATGGAATTTTACTGTTTGAGTGTCTTGACTATATAATGCAACTATAAACAATACAAGTCGTGTTCTCAAATAACTTAGTTACTGTCATAACTCAATATTCACCTCTAAACTTAGCCACCATTTAGCGCATGCTGAGTTAAAAATCATATTTCATGAAAAATTGCCCACTAGGCTGTATGTGTTGACAAAAACTGATCTGCATCAAAGCTTCATTTCAAATATGAAATAAATTTGAATTCAAGAACATACAGCAGTTATCTCTCTTGTCAAAAAAAAAATCTGCTAAGAATTTTTTAGCTTGGTGGTTTATCAGGCTAAGTGTTAGCTGTGAAATCTGATGCTGGATCAGTGAGTGAGATTTTTGCTGTATAACTGATTCTACCAAGCACAAAATTTTTTGAAAAAAACCACAAAGAAAATAGAGTGTCAATCATTGTTGTTTTCAACTTTTTAAAAGAAATATAACCACAACTTTGCTAATTATATAACATATTTTCTGATGCTAAGGATCACCAAACTTCTCCAAAACCATTCCCCTATTTACATCTTTTCCACAGCTTCCAGTCAAACTGAAGCCGTATCTCTGAAATTTCGTGATGGACCATATGCAACAACTTCCTCCTTGCTTGAGGTCATCCAAGAGTGCGAATATAATTATGCCTTCAGGGACCCATTAACATTAATAACGGATCATCAAATGGTCTACCCTCTGACAGGGGCTATATGACCACTGTTTCTCTGATTGACAATCTGCCCATGTAACACAAGGAACTCCTTAACCTCTCAGTGGCCATTGCATGATCACTACTAGTACAACTGACCTTTTATGTGTTTTATATCCTATTTTATGTTCAAACGCTTTTCCTATTAAATGTTTTTGAATCATTTTATTTTTTTTGGGGGGGGGGGGAAGGGGGAAGAGAGATCTATTTTCTCCTCCTCCTTCAAATTCTCTCCATAGCCTGGCCAAACTTTACCTTCATTTAATCCTCTCTTCATCTGATTTTTTTCAACCCATCTCTCTCTCTCTCTTTCTCTCTCTCTCCTCTCTCTCTCTCTCTCTCTCTCTCTCTCTCTCTCTCTCTCTCTCTCTCTCTCTCTCTCTGCCCTCTTCAGCCAACAATTTTTTTACCAACCCCAAATCTATTTTTTGACCCTTTTATTTCTCCTCTCTATCAAATTTGGTTTAATATAACATCCCCTCTTCAGCAAAAATAATCTTTTACTACCCTCAACCCCTTTTTCTCTGAGCAGCTCTTATAATTACCTCCCTCCCAAGTACCCTCTTCTCTGATTGATGGCCCTGTCCTTGTAATTTTTCTGATGACTGTTAATATTAATGCTCTTGAGGCAGACGATAAGATAAGAATAAAGGGAACAAGTGCAAGCGAAAGATAACACACTTGTACTATGGGGAGAATGTGTTTGTCAATCGGCAACTTCTACCTCAAGTCACTCGATAGGCCAACACGTCATCACCCCTCCAAATACATAAATAATCCCCCCCCTCCTGGCTGACACCAAAAAAATTCCTTGATTCCTCACCACTACACCCCAGCTATGTTAACCACTGTCAAACATTTCGGCAATTGTTCTATTTTTAAAAAAAGTTTTCAGCAGATAGTGACGTATTCGATACGCATTTGTAGTGGCTTTTACATTGTCAAGTTGATATTGTTGACTTTTGCCGATTACACGTCACCGTGTAAACAAACTAGGAGGTATCAGTAGAAGAATACGTAAAGAATTTGTCACTGCCGAAGACAAAATACAACAACAAAATTTAACTTTAATCCTGCTACTGAAGTAGATCAATCTCAATCAAATAAAATTAATAGATTTAAATCTTAATTTAGAATATATTTTTTAAAAAGTATCCAAAGTAATGCTTGTTTTTTTTTACATCATGCAGAAAGGCACAAGAAGAATTTGAACAATATAAAAAAATGAAGTAAGCTATGAGGCATATAATTATTCCACTTAATATTTTAACCATGACAATTGTTTTCATTAATACACAGAAATATAAAACATGCCGTATTTCTACGTGATTTAATTTTTTTCGAAAGATTTTCCATCTCCTCCTCACCTTTATTAGACTTGCATGCCAATAGGTCGAAAAAGGAACTAATATGCTTTTTACCAAAAATGAAAATCGTTCACATTTTTTCTGTAATTATAAATTCTATGCACTGAAAAAAGAGTACGATAAAATTTTCAATGCAACAAAAACATGTGTCATAATTGAAAATTAATTAATATATTAATGTCTTGTTGTCATCGTGCATTGGTTTATCAGGAAATAAAAGAAGTGAATCCTTCTAATGCTTTTGTAACAAGTTCTAGCGGCAGTAATGAATATTTCATGGTTCTTCGGTGTCCAGGGGTCTCTCTCTGTGACTCCTATATCATCTACACATCGACGCTGATCGGAACGGTACAAGCCAAAAATTATGAATACTTAATCGTCACCTCTGAACAACAGGTACTATGTATTTGAATCCACAGACAATGCACGCTTCCCATCTTTCCCCTTAATTCTTCTGTGTGCAATTACAACAGAAAAATTGATTAGCATTTGGGGTTAATTATGAGGGTCCTTTAATTAAATCAACGAGACAAAAAAACAGACAGACAAACTGGCTGACTATCTTATAAATGAGAGAACCTGTATATAAGTACTTATTAGTATTTTCAAAATATTGAGACACACAGAGACTAACTGGCTAACCATCAAAACAAGTGTAATGTATGCAAGGATCCAAACTTCCTCTAATACAGACCTAAACAGGGCTGCGTTCAAGATCATAGCAGCTACCCTATCTGCTAGGTTAGATAAATAAATGTTTGGTACTGTTAAGCTAGGATATTGTTCAATATCATAGCAGCTAAAGATAGCTAGGTAGTTGCTACAATCTTTAACTCAGCCTAGTTAAAAGTTTTAGAAGTAATTAGGTCAAGGGAGCAAGCCTGACCAACAGATTAACACCAAGCTTTCTAATACTTCTATAACCATTTAAAAGTCTGGCAATATTACCTGTGTGTCTACAGGGTATACCTACAATCATACACTGTGACATCATACCAACATCACTGATCAAAGAGGGCAGCATTAACCAAACTGTTACTGTCATTCAACACTGTAAACCAAATTAAATTATCGCGAACCAGAAAATTGCGATTTACAATAAATCGCGTTAACAATAAAAGTATTGTGGTCGATTGTTCTTTGAGTTTTTGTACACTGACTTATGATATTATAACTTTTTCAACATGAGGAACAGACACAAAACTTTGACACTGTCTTGTAGACTGTAGTGGATTTACTGATCTAAGTGCAAGGTGAAGGCCAGGTGGTCCCAATATGGAAAAAAAAGAATTTCAACCAATCCTTACTCTGGTTTTTTTTTGTCTTTTGCAAGAAATTCAGAACACATTGACTTAGTAATGCTTGTTTTGTGCAAAGTTGCTAAGAAACCGAATTGCATTTGCTTGTAAACAAAACCTAAAGCACAGCTGTATCCCCAAAAAGTGGAGATTTTTCCAGCAACATCTTTGTCTATGGTCTCAAGGTCCTCGCCAACTGGGCTCCTTATTTGTGTATGGTTGCAGGATTGGACTGTCTGGGTGAGACAATAGCCCATCTTTGCTAACAGACAGTACCAATTGACATCCTTGCTTAAAAACACTGAGGAGTGTCTTACATGGGTAACTACGTTCTTCAGTATGGGTTGTTCTAGCCTTCAATAGTTCATTGCCTATGACATTAATCCCCTATTGACATCATAGAAACACGTACCTGCTTTGCGTATTGGTGTAAAATGACTGTTGATGTCCATCCCTGTGTCACCGGAGCCCAGGGGATCTGCAACACAAAATACGCACAACATTCAGATCAATACAGAGTAAATGGACGGGATGGGGGTTGGGGGGTTGTCAACAAGTCAACAAGATGGCCACAGCAATGGTGGTTCATACAAGTTCAGCAACAAAAGAGGACAAACCCTGGGGCCATGAATCTTGCACCAACTCACTTTTGATCTCAGTCTCACTCTTAATGAAAGGAAAATTTAGTGGAAAAGTGAGACTGAGTTTAAAAGTGAGCTAAGTTTTATGGTCCCAGGGCACGTGGTGGAAAAGTGAGTTCTATGGCCCCAAGGCCTGGCCCCGGGGCCATAAAACTTATACAAGTTCACTTTTGTTCTCAGTCTCACTTTTACAAACATAATTAATAGTGGAAAAGTGAGATTGAAATCAGAAGTGAGATTGTCTAAGTTTTATGGTCCACGCCCAGGTCGTAGAAAAGTGAGTTTTATGGCCCCAGGGCATGCAGTGGAAATGGGAGTTTTATGGCCCCAGGGCCCTTGATGAACGCAAGCAAAACTCAGTCAGGCTCTGCATGATAACACACACATACAACTGTGCATTGGGGAAGGTCCATTTCATGTGCATTCATGACAAGATCAAAGATGGCAAATGTTTAGCACTAAAACAAGAACCTGTCATTCTTATAAGGTTAATCATGACACTACTTGAATCTTCAAGCACTTTGGCTTATTTGGCAAAAGAAAAGAAAAAACTGACCAACATAATCAGTTTTTTGCATATGAATTATATTTTGGTGTGCATGTATTTTATATAGCGTTTTTGGCAGAATACGGTTTCTGCCAAGTCAAGTACGACGCATAAAGTCAAACATACATAACCAATTTTCGCCAAACATCATAAATGCTAAAATATATGTTAACAGTATTAACTTAGGCTTTACAAGGTATAGAATATGGCGGGACTCTGGAATATGCCAACTGTTTGCCATTTTATCTTAATGACCTAGCAAAACGATAGAATGAATAGCTGTAGCTGTATTAATTAAATTGCTAACGACATTAGTCAATAGATCTCCCTTAAAATTCTAAGTGTGACTACAAAATATAAACCAATAACAGCATATAACAAAAGTGAACTGAATAATCTTAATCTGTAATTCAATATTTTGTTAATCCGAAAAAAAACGAAACAACCAAAATATATCACCTACATGAATGGTATGAAAGAAATAATCCATTAATGAAGACCAATCCATTGACAAACCTGCTAGTATCATATTCTAGTGGTCAATTAAACAGCAAGATTGTTGAAATATCTGCTGACCAAGATATCTATAATCAGGAAGGTATAATATTTGCACAAGTGAGAAATATTAATATTGTGGAATCATTTAAATTTGTGGGGGCCAATTTTCATGGATTCCTTAGATTTTACAGGTTCATGGGGATGTAATTTTGTCTTAAACCAACAAAAGGAAATATGACTTTCAAATCCTAATTTTTTAATTTGTGGAGGATGTTAATTCATAGATGAGGTACCCACGAATTCCTCAAAAATTGAGCTGCCACAAAATTTAATGATTCCACAGTACCTAGTATTTACAATTAGCTGTTTGGGTCTTTTAATTAAACAGATCGACAATTAAGACATCATAATAGACTTACACAATTTTATGAGATCTCACTTCTGCAATCATTAAGAGGTTGCTCCTTTCACCAAGACAATTAACAAAAATGTCACATCGTAGCAAAGAAAACAAAAAAAATTTCAAAAACAACAATCCCTTATTTTTTTCTCCATTCCACTCGTTTTCAGACAACTCAAATAGAGAAAGAAGAGATTTCTCTTGATTCAAAATCCACAGACAAACATATAAAATAATCCCGTGTTGCTAAATATCAGAGCCGTACGTTGTACGTTAAATTCCTCCATTAATGAGCGCAGTGTCTCCTTCCTTCAGCAACAAACCCGATCATCTACCTATCAAGACCTCTCTAACTCTGTCACCATTATCATTGGCTCATAGCTCTGTGAAAAAAAAGCCTAATGGCCAGAACATGAATGCAAGCGATCAATGGGGTGCTATATTTAGAACCTTTTCCTCTCAATCACAGTCAGAATACGGTAGCTTAAGCATCAAGGGATTTATTTGCCTCAGAACTTTCACCCCAAAAGAATTACTATAATGGTGGATGTTGATCATTTTACATATATAGTATAATGATAAACCTTATGAATGCGACTCTCAGTTATCTAAAGACAGACTGTCTTTTGATTTTATTCCTAGCCTGGTTTCTTCCTTCTTTTTCTTTCCATCATCTAATTTCACTCAATTGAAAGTCAATAATCATTCCTCAACACAATTCAGACATCAGTTCTGACCTGCTCAACTCTTTGCTGTTGGATGCTTCTGTGTTTTTCATAAGGTTCATTACATGTGCTTTTAATACTAAAGTTGTATCAAAAACTTTAAACAGTAAAAAATTCAAGGTAAAACCAATCTAGCCCTAGGGAATCTTTTTATTTCCATTAGGGGTTTAAAGTTAAAATGACCAAATTTTGGAAGCTAGCAAACTGACCATCCAGTAGCAAAGAAATCTGATGTATTTAGATGCAAATACCAAGCTCAAAGGGACTTCAACTTGTGAGTAGGTGGTTAGATAATCCATGAAATCTACAATCTTTCAGCATCCCCCCCCCGACAAGGAAGAAAACGAGTCGGTTTTATCGAGAGCAATATGCGCTGCATTTTTATAGGATCTTATATATCCCCAAATTTCTGCATGAACAGTTTACTATGATAAATGATATCAAAACAAGTCATTAAATTGCAGCTTGTGTTGTTTAAGAACGTCATAGTGGTTAATACGAGTGTGAAATAACACAACAGTTCTTTTATTATCTTTTTTAAGGGGTCAAAATTACAACAGTTCAGATGTCGCATATAATTCTACAATTCCCACACAGGTGGACACACAATCATATAGATAAATATGTTGATATGTATTATAATAGCATTTTCATATACATAAAAATATACATACAAAAGCTTATTAAATGTTTATGTCTGTCTTCTTTCAATCATACAACTCTTTCCCCCTTGAATATGTGTTTATTGTCCATTATAAATGTTTATTGTACAATCTTCCTTTTGCCCCTTTATGACCCTTAATTGGCTGATTAAGAAATTGATATTAAAAATTGAAATTATTCAGTATAAACCTGCAGAGGATTATTGTACCAAAAGCACCAGTATCATAATCACCAAAACAAATCATGAAGACAGAAAAAAATCAAATACAAGAAAGCAAATTGAAGAAAACAACATCCACCATGAAAACGCCGACAATATTTACACAAAAGCCTCTCTGATGCACCATGTTAATGAATTGTGTTTGAGAAATGAGAGGAAATTGTGACGTCACCGGTGTTTTTGACTCGAGTGCAATACACACTGACAACACCTCGCTATCAGCGAAAGGAATCGGATTAAACAGGTATCAAAGACCGGCGCACTCAAAACAAGTCGCCATTGTTCATACGCCCATTGATCTTTTATCTGGTGGGAGGGTTTTTTGTTGGTTTTTTTTTCGAGTCAATACCATCTCAGTTCTTATGTCAAAGGTAAATTTATAATTCAGGTAGCACATCATTAGGAAGGAAGGACAGAGAGAGAGAGAGAGAGAGAGAGAGAGAGAGAGAGAGAGAGAGAGAGAGAGAGAGAGAGAGAAAAACAATAACAATAAAACAGAAAATGCAAATTTATAAAAATCGGTCCAAAATTTTTTTTTAAATTTTTGTATACCCCTTTGATGCTATTGCATAACTTTAATATGTGGATTTCACATAGACCCATGCACTGGTACGCTTGCCTGGAGAGTTCGGCATTTCATTTCTTATGAGTTCTGGTGCACTGATTTCATAATGAAATTAACATGTTTTGATCAATTTTTTATAATCATCATGTGAAATATCATGATAATTTGCATCAAATTTTTATCACAAAAATTTTTTTTTAACAACTACCCTATAAGTAACCGAATATATTTTACATCAAAATTCTTTGAAATTTCTTTGAATTTTAGATTTGTCAAAATGAGAGTCTCAAAACTTCATATCAAACTTTTAATGCTACTGTGTAAGGAGAACAACCTACAACCCAATTAAAACTTCACTAACAGAAAATGAAAAATATTTTGCAATCTGACCACTCTCTGAACTTAAATCAATCATTAGAGTACATTTGAGTATACTAGAGTACATGTAAATTTATTTCTTCTCTTTTTCCTGTGGGTTATTATTCAGAACTTATTGCTATTTTAGCAAGTTGAATCTATTTCTGAATCCTCTCCTGAACAGAAATTGAAACTTTTTTTAACAGCGAAATTTGGCACCTGTCCAAATCTGTGGAACTTTCTGCTGGTAAAAGATTGCAACGAGGAGGATTCAAAATGTTTACTACCGTGGAATGAAAAATGATATTAAGCACTTACTCCTTTCCAAACAAAATGGAGATGTACATGTATCTTACATTACATCATTTTTTAAATTTTCAAGAAAAAAAAAAAAGATCCGCACAGCACGGGTAAATTAAGCATGCACCATCATGCTACAGTTGATCAAAATGAACGCAAATTAAAGTGCAAGTTTTACGTGCCACAATCGTATAATATTTAGTGCCATATTTGGCATAAAATTTGATTTTTCAACAGGTTAGCATAGATTTAATATAGCACATTTCCAGATGTACCAGTAACATCAAAACTTCCGACTTACAGATTCATATCCATCTCATGTACATTTCCTACAAGAGGGATGGGGAAAATATTAAGAATATAATAGATTCCTTATATCATAGTTCCTTCATGGTCAGTTTTTACTGTTTAAGCCCAAACATAAAACCGATCCACCTATATTTCAAACAGAGCCCGGTATTAAAGTTACCAAACTGCACTTTAAAATCTCGACTTCGGAAAAACACTAAATCAACTGGTAACATTAAAGTTTCTGTCACCCCCCCTCCCCCTCAAATCATAAAGTTAGTAATCATTACAATATTGATAAATACATGAGTATATATTTGTTGATGTTTATCAATTAAAAGAAACATTTAAAAATTCAATGAGGCATGTCAGATCCAAGTACAATTTACTTCTGCAATTTGTTTTTGGATTTCATCCATCCCAACCCAGTCAAGGTAAACTATAACTTTGATGGCCTTTTAAAAGGTCGTTTCAACAACACTTCAGACTTTTTATGTGATGTAACTATAATGTATCTATCTCTTGCATCAACACATGTCAAAAATAGCGCAGTCCAAAAATAACAATATATGCACAGAGATTACGAAAGCACAGATTGAACATCAGACAAATCTTGTTGATTTCAATTAGCCATGAATGTGTGGCTGACAATAAAATAGACAGGCCTATAACAATGAAATAAACAGGCCTACAACAATGAAATAGACAGGCCTATAACAATGAAATAGACAGGCCTATAACAATGAAATAGACAGGCCTGTAACAATGAAATAGACAGGCCTATAACAATGAAATAGACAGGCCTATAACAATGAAATAGACAGGCCTGTAACAATGAAATAGACAGGCCTATAACAATGAAATAGACAGGCCTATAACAATGAAATAGACAGGCCTACAACAATGAAATAGACAGGTCTACAATGAAATAGACATGCCTATAACAATGAAATAAACAGGCCTACAACAATGAAATAGACAGGCCTATAACAATGAAATAGACAGGCCTACAACAATGAAATAAACAGGCCTACAACAATGAAATAGACAGGCCTATAACAATGAAATAAACAGGCCTATAACAATGAAATAGACAGGCCTACAACAATGAAATAGACAGGCATACAATGAAATAGACAGACCTACAACAATGAAATAGACAGGCCTATAACAATGAAATAGACAGGCCTATAACAATGAAATAGACAGGCCTGTAACAATGAAATAGACAGGCCTGTAACAATGAAATAGACAGGCCTACAACAATGAAATAGACAGGCATACAATGAAATAGACAGACCTACAACAATGAAATAGACAGGCCTATAACAATGAAATAGACAGGCCTATAACAATGAAATAGACAGGCCTGTAACAATGAAATAGACAGGCCTGTAACAATGAAATAGACAGGCCTATAACAATGAAATAGACAGGCCTATAACAATGAAATAGACAGGTCTACAATGAAATAGACAGGCCTACAACAATTAAATAGACAGGCCTACAACAATGATATAGATATGCCTACAACAATGAAATAGACAGGCCTATAACAATTAAATAGACAGGCCTATAACAATGAAATAGACAGGTCTACAATGAAATAGACAGACCTACAACAATGAAATAGACAGGCCTACAATGAAATAGACAGACCTACAACAATGAAATAGACAGACCTACAACAATGAAATAGACAGGCCTATAATGAAATAGACAGGCCTATAATGAAATAGACAGGCATACAATGAAATAGACAGGCATACAATGAAATAGACAGACCTACAACAATGAAATAGATATGCCTACAAGAGTGAAATAGACAGGTCTACAATGAAATAGACATGCCTAAGTCACATTTCTGTTTGAAGCATCGCTTTCTAGAGACCAGAATCATCTTAGAATAGCTCATCAGACATGAATCTCTTGTTTCATCAAACATCTGCTGTGTACTTAACAGTTTGCTTATACTATTTTCAAACAAGAAGCGATAATGAAAAATTGACGTCCTGTTTATTTTTGGACTATTGGCCTTTTGTACCAATAAGTTTATTAATTTGTATTAACATTTAAAAAGTAAAAAATATGACGTCAAAAAATGTACAACAATGCCGTCAGATAATGGAGAACATTTACCAGGGTCGGTACTCCCAATATACGTAAGCTCATAATACTGCATACAAAGACTGGACACTTTGCCAATTAACCACCTCTCTCCCACACGAGGATATTTAAACCCAGTGTTTGCAAATATCCCCTCTCGTAATCTTGCCTAAATATAGAACAAAGGCTTCTATTTTAGTGGTCGCAATGTCACACTTCCAAACAAGCAATGTTTATACTGCCAAAGGACTTGTTTAAATTGCAAATATATATTTATAACCATTTATAACCATTAACGCAGGGGACAAGTGTGTATTCTATTTTCTATATCTGTGTACAGGTATTTATAATAGAACCTGTGGATGTCTTTTTACATTTACTCCCGACACGGGGGAGGTCAAAAATAAGCATGCAGTGGCTGTTCTACTTCTGTCTTCTAAAATCAATAAACAAATTTCATAATCAGACTTCTTATAAGGACCAAAAATGGAGAGAGAAAAAATCCAATCTCATGAATCTCTGAAATTGCATAACAAATTATATAAAATGAAAAAAACTGTATGATTTCATTAATATCAACTGCAATCACAATCTGTGGTGACATGTATTGGCTGATAATCATAACCCCTTGAGGCACTGCCTAAAATTTCAGTTTCCCCAAATCGAGCCTCATCTTTATTACGACTAAATGAAATCTAAGACATTTTATGCCTGGGGGAATGGAAACTTATGATAATTATATACAGACGCTTACTGTATTCTCATAAAATTTCACTTTTATTATCTCATTAATTTTCAAGTTCCATCTGAATTAATAATAACTCTAGACTGAAGACACATATGATTACAATAAAAAGCCTTTAATTAAAAGCTCTGATGAATAATTTAAAAAGTTGTTCTTTTTTTAATGTCACAAAGAAGGAAACAGTATATATGGTTCCATTATTTACTTGTTAATGGTAGTTAAACAAAAGTTAGAACTAAAATTATTTACCAGGGATAGTACATGTTCCAAGATTGGTCAAAGTCTCCCCCCCCCCCCCATCCCCCCCAAAAAATATTTCCATGGTTCAAGAGTTTTATTGAAAACCCAAATAAACATATGAATTATATATACATAACCTTCATAATCACTTAATAAAATCAAATCTTTCATGTGTAACTAAATTTTCTTCAAGTACCTTTCGAACATAAAACTTATGTATCCCTTTTTTTAAGTGTGCATGCCATCAAATTTCAGTACTAGTTTTTTTTTTCATTTGGATTGGTCTTTCAAATTTAGATGTTTTCCTGCATTTGATTGATGAGAAAATCCAATAAATAAAGCAATTATAAATAGATGTATTTTTAGACATTTTTCACATAACTGGTAGGTACAAGTATTAACCCAGAAGTATAAAAATATGTATTTTGGACATTTTTTCGCATAACATGATAATATTGTATAACATAATAATAAAAGATAATTTATCCTGGTGCAATATGGGTACAAGTATTAACCCAAAGGTATTCACACAACGTAAACCCACCAACCAACAATAATTAACAATTAATTACAACGCAGTAAATGCTTAATACCTCTGATTTCATCTTCGCTCTCCCTTTCGGAGGAACCGAGTGATTCCCCTTGTTTGAATCCGTTACCCCGAGATTTAAACTCCTCTTGAATGGTGGGCAGAACTTTCGTTAGCATGGTGAAATCTTGATTGAGTCTCACAGAAAATGTAAATCCACGCGAACCTCACAGCATACACTGTTCCGTGTCATAATATAGTCCACTTTTAACGTTTTAAACAAACGCAGACATATAATTATCAATTTTCTATAAATATATTGCGACCTATTAAGAAATTCACTATTTTTCACACAGTCATTTTTATTTCAACACACCTCTCCTATTTGATGACTACAAAACTGTTAATGAAGAAATAAATTATCATTCAATGCTTAAACGTTTAGCATTCACATTTGTTTTTTAACAAACCCATTTATTCCTCCTGGTCAGGAATAGATTAATGAATTCCTATAGTATGATACTTCCTCACACCTTTTTTCACAACTATCTAATACACTCTAGTACATGTTGCTATATATACTTGTATATGCGCATGTACTTAGAAATTTATATATATATATATATATCCAGATGAAAAATAAACTCTTATCACTTCAGAACTGTATCACAATTGCTAAATGTATTTTAATTAATCAGGACTATTATTAACTTCACTTCCAAAACATATGTCCCGTTATTATCAATTTTCACTCAGCAGATTTTTTTTTATTTCCGTACGTTTTTCCTCCAGTAATGATCACTAAATGGTGGAAAAATAAATGAATATTTCCACAACCAATATCAGAATTAAAAAAAAAAAAAACACTGACTTTCACTTCTCAGCAAAAACTTAAAAACACAGTTCCATTCCACACGGAAGAAACACAAAGCTTTAACACTAACTAATCTATTCTCATCACACAAAACGCAATTAACATTGAGAATCTCGGGAGGCAAATGGGAGAAATTTCTTTCCGTTTTTTTTTTCAGTGGTGTAAGCCTCAGAGTTATTTTTAATATTCATTATTGTTCTCGCTAGTCTAGTTTGTCGGGCTTGTAGGCATGACCTGGGATATAGAGTTTCCAAAAATAGCCCTGTATAAGAAAAGCCACACGTTTCATAGAGGATCTGATATTTACAGGTGTCTTGCATTAGACACAGGAATTATAAAAGACGGATGGTTATTTCTGTTGAAATTCTTAACTGAAAAAAGTTAGGTCACCTGTCACACAATCAACATTGGATTAATTAGTAATTAAACCTTTAAATACTTTAAACAAAAATATAATAGCACAGCTAGGCTCAGTTTTAAAATATTTGTCATTAATTAAAAGATTTCTATGTGTATTAATGTATTAAAGTAAAATCCAACAGGAGTAATAAGACAGGTACTCAAATACAGGTACAGTCACAAAAGGAAAATAAATAGGTCAAATCTCAGGTATTGTGAGGTTATACTACATTATACTACATATGTGCTAGTTAATGATTCAACCATCAGCCAGCTAGGACAGCTAGCTGTCATATGTGAAGGGGGTTAGAAGATTAATTCATTACGAAAAATGTTTTGAATATATTTAGGATATATGATGACAATTAATTTATTCAGTATATTTCATTCCCTATGATATTAATATTCCAAAAAGATGAAAATATAAAAATACCAAATGGTTGGGGTTGGGAGGTGGGGGGGGGGGGGGGGGAGGACACAGGGAGGATATGCTTGTTCTGATAAATATGAGGGTTTGCATGTGTATTGGGGTGGGGGTATTTGTCTTATTGTTTTTCATAAAAATGTGAATTGTTAATACCTAAGAACCCTATGTAAACATTTTTTTTATTCAATTAAAAAAATTCAAGCATCATGCAAGACCATAATATATATGAGGATCTTCAAGGAAGGGGGGGGGGGGGAGAGAAAGGGGGTACATGGTTTACTCAACATCAAGCTGTCAAAATACACACAAAGCTATCTTAATAATTTGAGAACTCAAGAATATCTTATTATTCATTATTTCCAAATAATTATGATCCAGGAAGCCATCGAAATTTAATTTAGACTTCTAAAAGAATTGAGGTAAAAAACACCATTTACATGACAAACCTAGTTTCTTAAATTTTCAAAAATTGATTAAAACATTCAAGCTAATTGACGACAACATCATATCAAATTTCACACATTCTCAAAAGTCTCTTGTACCATTAATTACTCGTCTCTGCATCATATCTTCCTAGATTGTCAATCATTGGTTTGCATTCATGACATTTTTTAAATATCAAATATTGATGTACCACCACTATCTATGAAATTTTTTTTTTTTGTTCAAGAATTAAAAAGTTGTTTACATCAAAATAGCTAGCTGACAAAAATCATAATTAATGCGTCTTTTATTATAAATCGTTTGAAGAGTATAGGTGACCCGGACCGTCATTAATGGATCTGATGATCGTCACACATTAGGTACAGATTTTGGAGACTTTCAAGTAAGAGTACAGGTTTTTCATCACAAACAATTAACCTATAGAGATGAGATGATAACACTAAACACATCACGATTTTTTTTTCCCCGAAAGTACTTTTCCTCACCTACTTTCTGAACTGACTATAAAGTTACACAGTACACAGTGAGAATTTGATCAGGTCATGGAGAACATATTGTCAATATACGGAATATAATTATAACACGTATATATATAACACGGATCTAGTAACAACTCATAAACCACAGGACTTCAATTATATACATAGCAGGACACCGCTTGCGTCCAGAAAAAAAAAATCCCTAAATAAATGATGACAATCTTTCAAACAATAATGATAGCTTTAGACAGTTTCATTTTGTATCATTTAGAAACCCCCCCCCCCCCCCCCCCCCCCCCCCCCCCCTCAAACCTTCTCTTAAATATACAGAAAAATAGTAAACCTTGGCACCTACTTTCTATTTACTGAGTATTTAAACATTTACTACATTAAAAAACATTTCTAGAGTCAATATAGGTCTGAATTTCAGCCCTGTGAACCATCCTAAAAATCTTTCAATTTTTCACCAATAGAACAAGTTCCACCCATAATCCCCTTCCTCGGCCCTTTAAAACTATGTGAAAATGAAAATGTTGTTTTTTTTAAAGAAGAACAGATTCTTAACAATAATAATAATGAAGTCTGACTAGTTCAAAGATTGTAAAATTCTTCTATCTTCACAATTCATCATGCACATATATTTTTTAGGAGTTATTTGATAATTCTATATTACAGTTGCATCAATGCAGTAAAAAAGCAGAGAGTTTATAAATAAATTCTAGTAAATATTTGTAATCATGCATTATTTTCTATTTTGAGGAAGTTCTTAACAACATTCTAAAATAAACCTACAGATATAAAACTGTTGCCCTACACTAAAATTAGACATTACTCTAGTACCACAAAATTACAGATTTCCTATTGAACTCAATATATCACGGGGAAATATTTCAATTTAATCGAAAATCAAAATTCAAAACACTTAACTCCTCCTTGACTCCGCGCAAAGATGGATAAGTATACTGACATGGATTTCAAAATTAGCATTATAACAAACAAATCTACGGAAAACATATTATCATATCCTGAACTAATTAACCAATGCGCACACAGCTATTTTTACCATCAATATACACAAACAATTAGATATAACTTCCTCTCCCATCCAAGTATATTAGGAATATGTTGCACTTCCAGCGCGGAAACAGCCCTTTATAATTGGCATCATAACTGGTTATAATATTATTATTTCGATGTTTCCCTATTTTTATCTTTTTTCCTGGTCAGAACTGACGCTCTTCAACACAATAATGCGTGGGAGAAATGCCAGCCATATGTTTTTTTTTTTGGTTTTTTTTGCTTGCATGTGGTTCTACATAGGTAATCATTAGTTTGACCATTTCCATGCAAATTTCCTCACTTATGTAGTTGTTGCGATTGTATAGTGGTTATACTCTTTGAGTCAGATAGAAACGAAAACACGTCTGTACGCTCTGACTGGTTTATCTAGACTGATTTGAACATAAACATATTATTATAACATATCATATATATTATATATATTATAATATATCATACTATGATGTTATGATGTTATGATGTTATCCTAATATATCATACTATGATGACGTCATAATAGCAATGTCTCACAACGTGACATGCACCTTGATGTCATATAAGATGTTTATCAACAGTAGTAGAGATACATAAATAGCCATTTAATTCATAGAAATAGTTGTTTATCTGTTTACTAACAAGATAAAGTCTCTCACCTAATCTTTTACCCCTTCTGCTTTATACCATTATAAACTCAAGGACCCCCTCCCTTCCCCCCCCCCCCAAATGGTTCCTCCTCCAACCCCCCAACCCCCAACCATCCCCCCCCCCTTCCCCCTGAAAGTCCTGCTCTAGTGCTAATGACTAACATAATTTACTGTGAATAAACTAGTGAATATACTTATACACAAATATATCGGGAGAATATAACCGACATCTTATCACTGTATTTATAACCCTCTTCAGAGCAGTGAACTGTTTATATATAATACACCTTGCCTACCTACTTATATCATCATTCTTTAAGGTACACCTCCCAGCCAAAAGCCACAGGTACATCAGAACCAGTAATATAGGTACATCTCTATTTGACAAGTCACCAGTACCCGAATCATAGGTAATGTATCTAGGTCAGCTGTTCTTACCCCGCACTACGATAACAACACCCCAAGTCAGGTACTGTAATGAATGGGGTCACTTACGATATTATTTATATAATATTCTCTATATTCTAGGTAAAAGCAAACACTGACCTGAAACCCCAAAAGCCGGGCACTCTGCAGAATAGAATTTGCACGACGGAGAAATTTTTTTTTTTTTTTGTTTATAGCTCACAACGCACTTTGTCAATTTCAAGAAAGGGAAAACAGGGAACACAGGAGTTCTTTATTTTGGTAACCCTCGCTAGACGCGAGAATCTCTGGACGAGGGAATTATTGCGTCAGCGCTGTCTGATAAAGCCTCCGTACTACGTAATAGCACAATCATTAAGAAGAAGTGAGAGTTGTTCTCCAGAATACCCCTCCCTCCCTGACAATAAATTCTGACCAACTTTCTAAAGAGCCTCTCTTTTTATTCTGCATCCAAGTCTTTTGACGACATTACACAGATATGAATGTTAAGGCAAAATCAAAGTTCAGTTGGTTTTTTTTAAGTCAATTTTTCTTTCCTTCAACCTCAAAACGTCATGATGCACATGCAGAGGGGAAAAAAAAATTATGCTATAATATCACAGTGGGGAACAATTTGCCGTCTATCTCTTATTTAACTTCTAGAGATCTCTGGTGGAATTCTTTATCTTGCCACGAAAATCAAACAAATTATAAAACTCATAGTTGGACTTCAAAAGTTTTCTTTATAAATATGATACACATGCTGTAATTTTCAGCTTCTTTTCTCTCTCTCTTTTTTTTTTTTTTTTTTACACAAACACACATAGCGATACACAGACTGGTAAAACCCATTCAAGCCTCCCTGTAAACCATCCAACTCAACTGAACTTGTTTATTCTGCATCTTAATAAACTTAGGAATTTTGCTGTTCTTATCATAGGGATTTTAATGGATTAATAAAAACACGCTTCTTTTTTCTGAGATATGATATAGACAGCAAAATCCCTGTATATGCGCACTTAAGATCACAAGCTCCCCCCCCCCCCCCCCCCCCCACTTCCTACCCCATAATAGTTATTTAGCTCTCAATCTGCACCTTTATCTTTCAAAATAATGAAAAATTAATTGTAAATAATTCTACTGTTTTCGTGTGTGACAATAACTATCTTTGATGGTCTTGTAATTTTGCAATGGAAAGTCTTTTGTTTTCAACAAGTACAGCATATTTTGCAATGCATGGGTTCTTGACGTCGGTTTCAACATCCCTAAAACACCATACCTTTTCAGTTTGGCCTCTAAAAAAAAAGTCTCTTCAATTATGACGTTTGCACTTACACAGGGGAACATGAAATTAATAGATTGCAAAATGCTGGAAATAATGAGAATGAAATCATTTACGACTCTTAAATGAGGAGACATTCCAATTGTTGAGCACCATTAATCAACAATTAGGGAGTTAGGATGATGACAGGATCATTCAACCCCCTCATCCCACATGTACTGGGTTACAGTCACAACAGTGCATGTGGCTCGCAAAAAAGCACACAAACACAATCGTATTAAAAATTACCCCCCTAACCTTGAGAATAACTGCTTCGTTTACTAGACCGTGGCAAAGATTCAGAGCATAAGATTACGTCAATCTCGGCTAGAGGAATATTTTGAAACAAACAAAGCCTGAAAAATGTGTCACGCACTGTGACCACATGAAATCGTGGGCTTTTAATGGGAGGGTTTTTCCTGTTTATGGCTGAATGGCAGTACTTTTGCAAGTCAATGCTGCTACCAGTGCTGTAACATACTTACTAAAAACCCCCACAGATTACTAAGTACAAGGTCACTTAATTCTTTACACAAAACGGATGCCCCCTGCAGTGAGAGAGAGTCTAGGTGCACTCATACTTACATAGCAAATACTCCTCCGACATCATCAAAACAAGAATAAACTCCCTTTTCGAAACGATCTAATAAAATCCCATCATTCCTTGAGAAATTGGAGAGAGAGAGAGAGAGAAAAAAAAGAGTTGCTGTGCTTCAGCAGGTGTAGAATCTTGCTGGAATCAAACTTTTCATCGGCAAAATTCCAAGAAATTCCAAAAAGTTGCTTTTCGGTTTCAAACTCCTCCTTAAAGAGACTGTATCTCTCCTTGATTCTGACCAAGTACCACTGCAAGTCAAAACTTCACAAATTTTCAATGAACGACAATCGCAGACTCAGGCAGGGCTTGACCTCAGGCGAAAAAATATAGGTTCCCCCCCAAAGAACCAGCATCCTTATATTCCGTCTATAAAGGCGGTGAATTTTTAGCTCGTTGATCTCTCCACAAAAGATTCTGCCGTGGTCTTGGCACTCTGTGTCGACTAATCAGCCCAAAATAGATACAGCGCTATCAGAGACATGTAAACAGACCTAAGCTCTTTCTACCTCATAGTTTAAAAATTACACTGGTTCTGTGTATACATACAGTGCCGCAGCCTGTAGTTTTTGCTTTTGAAAGCCTTGGGTTACCGATATCTCAGCTTGTCTGGATTTCACTTGACCAGCGAAACCAGATAAGCAGGAGGAATGACCTTTAAAAATTCTATACATAGTCTATCTCGATTTCATACACAATTATACAAAGTGCTGAAACCTCGACCCATGGCCATTACTGTATGCAGTTAAAATCATTGATTGCTTAGTTAAAATGATGTTGTTTTTTTACTACAATGCAAAATACCCAATCTGATCAATTCTCAGCTTGAGTGACTTTCTAATCATAAACAGGATTAAAGACTGCAAATTGAAATGTAAACTTGTGTTTGAGATATCTCAATGTAAAATTGAAATGAAAACTTGTGTTTGAGATATCTCAATGTAAAATTGAAATGAAAACTTGTGTTTGAGATATCTCAATGTAAAATTGAAATGAAAACTTGTGTTTGAGATATCTCAATGTAAAATTGAAATGAAAACTTGTGTTTGAGATATCTCAATGTAAGACAGCATTAAATGTAAACCTGTCATTGATCAACCTAAGTCAATCACTTTGAAAACTTAGTCAAAGATCTTTTTAATTTGAAAAAATAATATTTATTCTCTCTCTCTCTCTCTCTCTCTCTCTCTCTCTCTCTCTCTCTCTCTCTCTCTCAAATCAAATGAGTGTCAAGAAAGGAAACTCCAAATGTGTCATGAAAAAAAATTCAAACAAGTTTATTTATCTTTCTATCTTTCTGAGGCAAAAAAGAAATGCATATAAAGTGCAAAATCACCAGATCCTATTTCATCAAACACTTATTTCACAATAGCGAACCTAATTTATGTGGGATCAATTCTGGTATTTAAGAGTTTTACCCCATCTGATTTGTCCAAACACAAAGGAAAGTGCTTCTTTAGCCACATATATTGGATAACAAAAATTCAATATCATAGTTAGCATTTAAATTGCTTTTGATGAGACTCAATGGTGCATTCTAACTTTCTATCATTTGACTGTACACCCGGATGTGGCGAATTTTTTTTTCTCATCATTATCATTTTTCTTTTTGGTAAAATTTCCTGCTTTCAGAGTCTATATCTCCCGCTAAGTTCTTTTCTCTTATTACATAATGCCCCACTTAAATGATTAATAAATGTCTCTGGACAGTTCCTTAGTATATCCCAGTGAGCTTTCGATCAGTATCATGAGTCTGGTTAAATTAAAACACCACGTGAGCATTTGCATGCAGCCAAAGGGACACACTGCATTGCCCTGAAATGTCAATATTGATATTTTTTTCTAAAATTGTCAGAATATCTAGGTCATGTTGCTAAATATAACATTATTTTCTATCTGATAATGGTTGCATGTACACAAGCCTTCAGGGTTGAGGCTTGATTTTTAATGGGCAAAAGGCGGGGCTAAATAGGAGAGAATTATTAACTAGCCAGCACCAGTATCGGGCAAGTATCGTCCTGAGGGGAGAATTAAATATAACACCTTGACACAAATACCCAATTTTTTCAAGTTAAAAGTACTTTTGCACGAAGATGTTAATTTTATTCCCTCCAATTGGTTCGAACTGTGATTCCCGATGTGTTAAAAATTAATAGCTTTGTTAAAGATAGGTATCATAAAAGCTGAAAGAATTAAATTGAAATGTGTTTTATCACTGACTGGGATGTGTGTAACCCCTAAAATCCTACATTTTACCATCTTTAGAATTAATTGGCCATTTTGACATTGTATGGATACAGATACAGGTACGCGAAAGATTGTCCCTGACCCTGAAACTATATCAGTTTCATCCAAACTAACATAACAAAAATCTTAACGCTGCAAATTCACAGAATTACAAAAAGCATAATGTGCACCCCACCCAAATTTTCATAATCTTTGCAGCATAAACATAATCAACGCAGGACAAGAAAATTGGTAATGTGTGTATATGAAGTCATAACCGCATTCAGCAGACAGAACCATAACATTGAATTTACCGAGTGATACTGGTCCTGCAGCCTTTTGAACAATATGACTCACAAGTAAATCTTAGCATGGAGTGTACAGCAATGATTGGTGTGCCTTTCAGCATTCAATTATTGTATTTTAATTATGTGCAGAATTGCATGGTAATAATTGGGTTAGTTGGGTTGGGTGGAGGGGGGAGTAGGGGTGGCATCATGCTCAGATTTAATCCTAACCCCCCCCCCCCCCCCCCCCCAATTAATTTAACAAATCAGGAGAATCACTAAAAATACATGCAATTATTATAAGGCTAATTTAAGGGAAAGGAAACATTTTAGGAATTGTAAATGTTGGATATGTTTTTATCATAGAGGGTTGTATTACAGGCGCTGAGCACTAGCTTGTCAACTGTATTTCCAAGAATTTCACCGAGCTGGCATTATTAGGTCATGTGACTAAATTCATGGATATAATCAAGTCACATGATCAAATCAAGCTAGCATGTTAATGAGGCCCCCCCCCCCCAAAAAAAAAAATTCAACAACATTTGGTGTTTTAATTCTTTCTCTCTTCTGTTGTTCTTAATTAATGAGCGGTTATATTCTAATGAATGCATCAGCAGGATTATAATTATGACACAACAGCCTTTTATTCTACTGCCCACATTTGAGTCATATATTATTTAATCGAGATGACCAAAAAAACAAGCAATTAAGCCACGCCATCATTTTAATAATATATGGTGTATTTATTCTTGTGTGGGTTGCATAATAATTGCTATAAATATTGAATAAAAATCTAATAAACCTTTGGCATTATTAGACACAGCCGCTCTATATCTTTGATTCATGCAAGCCATTATACTTTCATTATTTTTTTTATTTAATGGAACAGATAATGTTACAAAGGTAATCATCAAGAGAAAAAAAAATATGACTATGGGGCGAAAAAAATGACAGTCATTGAGTCATAAAGACAAACGATCTAGCTTTAAACTGCCAGTTGCCATGCTTTCTGGACAGACACCCACATTTCAGTTAGGTAATCATGATTTTTAATGAGTGCTGAATATGACATAACAACCAGATTGAAGTTAATGACATACATATACTTGCACAGTGAGCCAGTTTATATAGTTCATCCTCACCAAACAACAGACTTGGATTAAATTTTTTTTCAATTAAAAAAATTGTTCATTAAGTAATTAACTAAGAGTATAAACGAACATTTGATAAATATACATGAAGAAACTCTGTTGATGAGGCGAATATGACTGAAGGTATTTGACGAGTAGTTCAGTTTACAGACCATTATGTCATATATAGTACACCACATGAATAACCTCATAGATACATAATTCCTAACTTCGCAACTACTAGTAACCTGTCCAAAAATAACCTTCACGCAAGTGCAACAATGTGGATTCCCTATTTTACCAGAGTACTTTTAAATTCCATGATTCCGCCATATCATATTAAATTGTAGCAATATAAAATTGTGAACTTGTAAATTTTATTATAATTTCCTAAGAATCACAACTCCCACTAAAATATTATTGAGATATTAAAATTGCAAGCCTAAGGTGTGCTTCTTGCAATTTTACCTGGACATTCATTCCTCACAATAAATAAGGAATTTTTACACTATGCACTGGAAATGACAAAACCCTACTCAATTAAAATATCAATTCTTTACAGTATCAAAAACAAGGTATCACAATTTTTGGGATAAAAAAGATACTGACAAGAGAATTGATGAAGGAAAGAGATGTTTTCACTTTTTTAGCTTCTTTTACTGGTTTTTGTTTTCATTATTGTTTGATTTATGAAGTTTTTCTTCATTTTTTCGCTTATCCTCTCAACAGACCAAAGATAAATATCCCAGGAGTTGTCTCTCTTTGATAATTAACAATATTAGATGCATTACAAGGTATACAGGCAATAATACCCTTTATATCAAACTTCCCCTACTTTCTCCACAGCAAGAAGTCTTTTAATTTAATCAATCATTCATTTATTTCCACAGCTGGCAACTTGATGCAGAGAAATTAATTGAAACAAAATGCGACCAAGAAGATTGCTACCAAAAATGTTAGCAATCCGATGGCAACACATTAATGAATAACTTTTCATTTTCCTTCATTAATATCATGGACATTTAATAACAGCTTCTAAGAATTTCAGAAACTTGTGTTTTTGATGAAATTCAATGGCTCATAAGGTTAACAACTAGATGCATGCTATAGTCAGTAATAGTTTCAAGAGTTTGCATGCTATAGTATAGTTCAGTTGTGAAGAGATTCAGTGTTTTTCCTGTTAATTTTTCCCTCCAACCTACCATCCTATTGTGGTTTCATCAAATTTTGTTGAATACCAATTTTCCTTGGATTTCTTTGCTGAGTTGATCCACAAAATCAAATATTCATCAAAGTGTAATTTCTAATGACGCATCGTATCAAAAGTATCATTACCCACAAATTTAGGTCTTTTTGAAAATTCTAAAATTCTGAAACAGTGCTCTTGTCCCTCCTTCCCCCCCCCCCCACTCCCCCTGGATAATTCTGGATTCACACCTCCATACTTTCCCCTTTTTCCCCCTACAACCTATATATTACCCTTACCAATTAATCCCCCCCCCCCCCAATCCTACAAGATAGAGACTTCTTGATCCATGCCTTTCCCCACAATGGCACACTTCTCAAACAACATTACATAAGGCACTCACCGATTGGCTCCTGGAATCCCGAGTCCACACTCTCTTTATACAGCAGCTTCCGGTTGACGATATCTGGCAAAAAAAAAAAAATGTGAAGTGTAATGCACATTTTGCTTAGAATAACATTGGGTAAAATGTTCACTAAATGCTTAGAAAAAGTGTGCCTTGTGAAAAAAGGCCCACTGGCAAGACCATTACACAACATAATTCTCTTGCAATTGCTCATTTATTTTATTAATTTTCTTTTCAATATGCAACTCACATATGAATGTCCCTAGGGCATCAATTTAAGTGGATCTTTTTTCAGTGAAACATGCAAATATCCTCTCTAACACATTATTAAAGGCAAACTGGCATCTGATAAAACATAACTTCTCTTTTTTTCAAACAATAAAATATTTCTTATAGTATTATTTGCATGACCGTTTACAGTTGATATTGAATCACTTCCCCTATGACATGAGACATTAACACAATTACATATACATGCTTTGATAAACTATATTAATACCTGAAATAAACACAGAATCAGCTGATGTGTCACTTACTTTGGCATCCGGGTTTAACTGTACTACCCAGGTACATATCATTTCACTTACATTGTACAGTTGAACTTCGATATCTTGAACACTGATATCTCGAATACCATGGAAATGTCGAAGTGATTTGCAAGTCCCAACCACTTATTTTTCAAGTATTTTACACTTGATATCTCGAATGCTCGGATATCTCAAATTTTTTTGAACAGTCCCATCTAGTTAGAGATAACAAAGTTTGAATGTAGTTAAGTTTTGCATTTTACTTACATTATCATTCAGTTTTGCACTTCACTTACATTACGGTTAGGTTTAACTAAGTTACGTACCTTACATTTTGAAGTCCTTACATTAACAGGCTTTAGCAGTTGCCTTGAACTTAACTTGTACATCACTTAAATAAATTGTAACGTAGATAGTGTATCACTTACATTTTTGTTGAAGCTGTATTTTGATTTATAGTTAAAATTAAATTATTTTCACCCCTTTCGCCCTCGTTGCCAGCAGGCAAATTTAAGACTGAGCGAAACCGTTTGCAAGTGTAGAAGGGCAAAAATCACTCGGGGCAAAATTTACTCTTTATACAGTATTAAAAATCCTAAAAGCTATGACTTACATGGGTAGTTATTGGAAGACATTTCCTTATTCTACTGCCGTCTTCCTACCATGTCAGGCTGTAAAAAAAAAATAAAAAATTAGAAACAACATTCAGGAGGCTGGGCGTCTTCGCTATATAGCCAAAGGTTCGTGAGGAGCGGTGCAGATCAGAAACCCTTGGCTAACGAAGATGGAGGCTGGAAGGTCAACAAACTAACCATCAAATCTGTCTAGACAATTTCAAAATATGATTTGTTTGCCTATAAACTATTATCAAACAAGCATTCTGAGAGTATTGCGTAAGCAATACACGTCCCCTACCTGTTTGTGGAAATTGTGAAAACAATGCACTGTTATGCAGAATATCGAACCCGAACAGTAAAAAATAGAAATATAAAAAATTAATTTTCTCGAAAATATGTCAATCAGACGCTACAAAAGTGTAAACTTGATCTGTAATTTGACATTTTGAAGCTGTTCAGCAAATTTCATATTATTCCTCAAACGCATAAAGAAAAAAGGTATGGAAAACTGAAGTGGGACAGATAGACGGACGGACAGACAGACGGACAGACAGACTGACGGACGCAGAGGAAAGCTATAGTCCCCTCCGGTAAAAACCGGTAGGGGACTAATAAGGAAAAATTCCTTACACAGTCAAAACTTTCTTAGAAATCAATGGCTACTCTTGACCAGCGGCCAGTTCTATTTTTCGAATTTGTATTTTACCTTTTAAATTGGAGTATTTTCCTATATTTTTATATAGATCTCTTATTCTTAAGGAGACCAATACAGTGAAAAAATGGCCACGGCCATTGAGCCCTTTTAAATAGATCAAAAACCTTAAAATAGTTCAATTCAATGAAACAGATTAATAAGTATATTATTATCATTGTTCAAGGCCTATCTTTCTTAAATTAAATCCAAGATTTCAATGACATTTGTTATTAAAACTGCAAAATAAAGAAATCCTAAAAAAACAATGGAAATAGATAAACTCAAGGCAATACATTGATTATAAGTACCAATGAACTTATTATTCAAGGCATTTTTTTATGAATTCATTCCCTGATTTCAGTGATGTTAAAAAAACTGTAATACATTCAACATCTGCCTCCTTGGGTTACATAGAAACTGTCAATGTTGGAATTCATTTAAATCATTCATATTCATGAATGAAAAATAGCGTACTCCACAAATACACAATTTTCTGGTGTTCAATCATTTTAATAATCATACAATGAAAAAAAAAATCAAACGTTGAAAACACAGATTCTTCAATATGTCTCATCTATGCCTGAGTGTTTGACTAAAGGTATAAACAAAGTTTGTCCAAATTCCTATTTTTTCAATTTTTTTTTAGTTCACTAACTAGAAACTGTAATTCTTGTACATATCATTTTTTCTTAAAGGGGGGGGGGGATTCCAAGTTATAATACATACTGTACAATATATCATTAAAAAGATCACCATAGCATTTACATTCATAAAATGGAAATAAATATGATGACTTTATTAAGAAAATTTTTTAATAGAAAACCCAATGCTGCAAACAATAAAATAAGAAGGATAATATAGACAAGCAGCTTTATCATAAAATCAGCAAATTTATTTTATAACCAAAATAAGGTAGTTTAAAGGAAGTTAAAAAGAAATAATGTTTTGTTCATTTAGTGCAGTAAGAGCGGATTTTTAATTAAATTCTGCACTTTGCTACCTTACATAAAATCAAGGTACTGAAAGTCATGATGGGGTTTGATATAAAATTGCTTCAACTATTGCCAGACAGCCGGCACAGATTTAGACCACAACATAACCTAAGCATTTATTCATTTCCTTGTATATAAAGGGTACTGATAAAAGATACTTAAAATACCTAATATCAATAAAATTTTGAGATTTAAAAGGACCCACTCCAACATATTAATAATATGATCTATATTTAGACGACTGCCTTAATTAAAATTAAAATTTGGCAACAAAATATAATTCAGTACAGAGAGAATTCAAATTTTTTCAGCTTTTTACTCTTATTCTATTCTTTTTCTTTTTTAGCTTTTTAGATCTGAACATTTCCCCATATCTTTATATAGAGCTCTTTATCTCGAGAAGATTACTATAGTCTAAAATTGGCCACGACCATTCAGTCTCCTTTAAAGGCCACCATCTGTTCATGGCAGCTTCGGCGTCTGTGGACATAGGTAATCTCTGATTCAGGGAAATATACTTGAATGATATCAAATCAATCTGCCCTTTTACATACTAAAATCCAATCAAAATCATTTTTTAATCTCCTCTCAACAGTATAGGAAAAAATTTTGCAATCAGTTCAAATACTGTTAACATTAAATTTTGACCAAATAGGTAATTTTGGCTTTTTTGCATGTTTTTCTCTTCCAATTAAGAGGGCTGAATGGTTGTGGTCATTTTTAGACTGTATTTATCTCCTTAAGAAGAAGAGCTTTGTATAAATATAAAGGAAATTTAGAACAATTTATTTCTTTTCTTAATCAGATAGTTTGGGGATTAAAAGTCATAAATATAAAATTTAGAGGTAAATTTTAGGGGTAATTTGTTTACCACCTATCCTTCGCAAAGTAAGAAAAAGTATTTTCTGTCCATTGGAACTTCAGTGTCTCTGAACAGTTTACATTTTATCTCATTTTTTTTTGCTTCTGCAATCAATGAGATGTCTCAATACGTATGTATATATATATAACCTAATTTCAGTTAAATTATATAGCTTTGTCATTGCTTATTCTGTATTTATGGAAAAATTCACTCCCTTTTATTTTTCATCCCTTCCACCCTCATTGTCAGTGGGCAAATTTTACTGTCTAAAATAATTTTTTTAAAGACAACTCAATTCAAAATGGGGCAAAACTGTTTGCAAGCATAGAAGGGCAAAAATTACACAGGGCGAAAATAACCCTGTATACAGTGCATAAATAAAAAAAATTACCTGTAAAAATGATATATCACAAACACTAAGTTTCTTGGAATAAAGTATTCAACTTACTCCAATACAAGAGATTCCTGATATTCATATATCCAAAATAGTATATAAGTGAGAGTCAATAACACACACACACATGCATGGATTAACTTTACATTTTATCTGAAATAATTTCTCATGAACTATACCACAGCAATCAGTTTGATATAATCATTGAATAAAAGTTGATAATCAAGGCTGATTTTACTAATAAGGAACTAATGGCCAAGTTATAGTAATCTTGATAACTCTTTAACCTGTTTCCAAAATTAACACTGCCGGAAATAGTTTGAAATTAAACAAAGCCCTTTGACAAATTGCTGTAGATAATTTAGGTCACACTGCATGGTTTGCTGGTAAAAGGGGTCCGAAACAATTGATCTTCATAGCATGAAATAGAGTGTGCAAAAGGACACACATTACACACATGCATAGCCACGCCAGTTGGTGATTCATGATTACTGTAGAAGCACATATTTTTGTTGGGTGAAAATTTCGTTGTTTTTAAACCAAATTCAATTTTGTTGGCATTTCATTTCGTCATATCATAATCCCTAAAATGTATCCTGCATCAACTCTGTATTTATTAATACTTGGGTTAAAAATTCATCTTGGATTTAATTTCCTTGATTTATATTGCCAACGAAAATACGAAATTAAATCCTCATCAAATATTTCTGCTTCACAATTATGTAAGCACTAATGAAAGATCAGCTCATTTTTGTGCCATTTGAGAAAAGATCCCACATGCTTTAATGTAAATTTCCATTACTTTGTGAAAATAATGTAGATGTGGGATACATTTGTGTTTTTAATTTCACATTGTTCACGATTAGACAATTTTCCCCGAAAAGTAAAACATTGTAAATAATGCATTAATATTAGAATTTTTCCTAGTGGCAATTAAAGGGTTTTAGATAGTAGCTAACTAGACTTCTCTGCTATGAAAAAAAACTGCTACTGTGATCTTTAGTAAAAGGAAAAGCATTAGGAAAAGAACAAGAGAAGTTTTTAAAACACTTATGCCCCCCTCCCTTGGAAACATCTGCAAAGAAAATGAATGGAAACTACATAGAATTAAAATTTTTCTAAGTCCAAGGCACATTACTCAAAAAATGCTTGATTGTACCCAAAACTAAACTTGACCTAGATATTATTATGATAAACCTGTATACTAAATTTCATTTCAATACATGCATCTTATGCGACGAAAATGAACGGAAACTGCAAATAATTGGAATTTTTCTACGTCCAAGAGGCTCCATTTTGTCGAAAATTGCTCGATCTCACCCAAAATCGAACTTGACCTAGATATTATTATAATAAGCCAGTATACAAAATTTCATTTCAATATGTTCAGCCTCTGCGAAGAAAACGAATGGAAACTTCAAATAATAGGAATTTTTCCACGTCCAAGGGGCATAACTCTGTTGAAAATTGCTCAATAGTACCCAAAATCGAACTTGACCTAGATATTATTATGATTAACTTGTATACTAAATTTCATTTCAATGTGTGCATATGCCCCCCCCCCCCCTTCTTCGAAGGAGGGCATAAAAATAATGTAAATTTTCATTACATATAAAAAATAGAATATTTTTGATAAAATCATGATTATTTTATTATAGAGAAACTGATTCTCCTTAAAATTAAAATACAGTTGAACTTCGATATCTCGATCAATGATATCTCCAATACAATGAATATGCCAAGTGATTTCTATGTCCCAACCACTTATCTTTAAAGTATTTTACCCTCGATATCTCGAATACTCAGATATACAGAAGGTTTTAAACAGTCCCATCTAGTTCGAGTTAGAAAGTAAATGTAAATGTGAAAGGTAAAACACAGCAAACTATATATGAACATGAATAGAATCAAAATAACTACAGTAAGAGCTAAGACATCCAACTCATCTTCATTATCATGAAGTATACTGTATACCGTATTCGCTCCTCCTTTCACCCTCATTGTCAGTGTACAAATTTAAGACTAGGTGAATTTCAATGTCTCATAATATTTCTTTTAAAACACAACTGTGTGGGCGATTTCAAGACGGCAAAACTGTTTGCAAGTGTAGAAGGGCCAAAATTAAAGAGGGGCGAAAATACTGTATATACAGTATTCTATGGTCAGAGAATGACGCACAAAAGACAATAAAATACAATATATACTATTATTATATGATGGATTAATTACTACCTCTCTGATTGGTTAATATCTTAAGTTTCATTTTATTTGAAAATGTCATTAACTTCAACATATTAATTATTAGTATACTGCCAGCTTTACATTGTCTTTATGCATGCATATCAGCTAAAAACAATAGTTAATATAAATTTACCCAAACAACTCACCTAAAAATCAGTCATGTGACTATTTTGGGTTAATTAAAGGCAATGGCTACAGAAAACGAGATTTCGCCAAGCAAAGTACATGAAAATTCACTTTAAATATCATCCATGGAAAACAAATATTAAGAATACCAACTGAAATGACAAAATTAAATAATCCAGATTTGTGTTTTGCATAATGTGCAATAATAGTCTTGACAGTTTTCAATGGCTGATGCAATTTCTCCAAACAGCTAGCACTCAACAGTGGTTACTAAAAAAACATCAGATCTCCTTTAAGGAGGCTTGATGGTCAACAAGTTTAACCATCAGTTCTACCTTTCAATTTTATAAATGAGTTATCTATTACTGTAGATCCTATTTATAAGTGAGGAATTAATATCCGCGTAAAATCGTGCGAAATACATGTCGCGGATTTAAAAATCTTGCTTTCATTTTTCGGACACATGTAAACTAAACAAAACTATGATAAAAATTTGGCATTTGCAATGTTATATTCTCGTGATTTGATGCAAACGGCTGAATCGTGGAATTAAGGACTTGCGGAAAATAAATTTGTGAATTTACAGTATTTAAAAAGAAAAATTTAAAACATATACGCATTAAAATTTGAATGTTTTCCTATATCTTTAACACAGAGCTCTTCTTCTCAAGGAGATTAAAATAGCCTAGAAATGGCCACGACATTTGAGCCCTCTTAAATAACCTACCTGGTATCTATGTACTAGCTGAACAAGTATTCGTATGGCATTACAGGTTATCTGAGATCAAAATAAACATGTTCAATTTTCCTTACCTCACGTATATATATAAATAAACCAATCTATTATACATCAAAATGTTTTGCTCTGTTATACAAATACCAGTAAAAAAAAACAGCCTTTGAACCACTTACGAAATAAAGTTTTAAATACATACACAAAGAAATGAAATATACTTAATAAAAAATCTTTTTCCTTGTATAAATCTGGATATTAACTTCCTTTATTTACCTTAAACATATATAATCGTGAATTAATATTCACAATGTTTTAAAATACAACTTTCCTACCCCCCCCCCCTTTCAAAGTTTCCCCATTTCTGCATGTTTCTGTTCTTTTCTTGGGGAGGGGGGAATCAACATCTCCAACATTTAAATACATCATTAAATGGTTTCCATTCATCATGTTCATTGAAACTTTCCAAAAAATCTAATACCTGGAAGCACTTTACATAATACATTAAACCTGCAAGCACATATTCCCCAGTGTGCCTTTTCTTGTTTCTATCAAAGCTTCCAAATAAGATTAAAAAATGATGAAGAGCAAAATAAATATTTACGTCTAACAGCACTTGTACTTTTTGTCTTACCTTTAAAGTAAAAATTGTTTAAAACGGTAAGTCCCGATTTCTTTACAAAACACCCGGAAATACGACCCCCCTGAAAAAAATTTAACGGCATTCAAAAATCTTGCTGTGATTGGAACATCCCAGCTAACTGGTGCGGCCAAAGCCCAATATTGATCATTTTCTCTCTCTCTTGTATCATCATTATTAAAGATGTCTATATATAGACACCGACACTGCACAGTACAGGTTTCTTATTCAAGAGCTGAAGATTGATCATCAAATTCTATATATAGACTGTGTGCCTGCAAAGCAACGGAGAAGCCGCGTAAATTGAGGATTCTGTGCACAATTTAATATCGGTTGCATACATCTTTGGCTGCCCGAGTCCATTTTAACGATTCTTAGGGGAAAATGTAAATTACAGTGCGACTTTGTTCCCAATTTATTTGTCATCATTAAAAAGGTCCTGAGGTTGGATTTAGATTTCCAGCAAAAGCTAAAATCTTTAGAAAAGAGAGAGAGAGAGAGAGAGAGAGAGAGAGAGAGAGAGAGAGAGAGAGAGAGAGAGAGAGAAATGATCTGATACATAAATTATTGCAGGCAAAACAGCAGGCAGGGGAGCAGTATTGATTTTACTATAATTTCTGCCAATTTATTAGTCCTACATAAACCCCATACATAATCAGTGAGAGAGAGAAAAAACACACACTGAAATGGGTTAATTAACAGGGAACGGACAGGACAGTGCAGTTTGCCATGGAAACTAGGCTGGGATTAGGATGATTAAGGATGGACTGTAATCCTATAAATATAAATATATCAACAATTGTCTTCCTACAAAGAATATCACCAATTACTTGAATGCTGCTCTACGTACACTGGGTATTCCTAGTGATTCTGCATCTGCCACAAAAAAAACCATTTTTTTATTTTGGGAGGGGGAGGGGGCTTAAAATCAAGATCTAGTAAAGGAAAGGTGCCTACAGGTTTATGAAATTCAAGATATGAATTTGTTTCATGATGCTTCGATATCATAACAATATCTTTGTTTCATAGGGTGTAACGCGGCTTAAATTTCTGTGAAAAATCATGTTTTAAACAGTCATTTTCATTAAATGTGAAGGATAAAAGTAACAAATTTAGGGGTTTTGTCCATTTTTGACTAAAGAAATATATCTAGAATGCCTACAGTCTCTCAAAAAACGGCATTAAACAAGCCCTTGAAATCCTCTTTAAAATGATGTCAAATTAGGTACAGGGATTACTTTTCCAAGTGATTAAATATAGAATGTCAAAAATATTGTTTTATTTTTATTTTATTAATATACGGGAAAAGATTCATCAAATCAATTATGACATCATAATGGTTCTAGAACCAAAAAGACAGTCTTGAATCATTTACTAGAATACAACTGTGTTTTGGTAGAAATTAAAACTGAATCAAATGATATGAAATCTCAGTGTTTTAATACAGATTCAAACTGAATCACCTGATATGAAATTTGACAATGCCTTGATCAATGCAGATTCAATCTGAATCAACCGATATAAAATCTGATGTTGTTTTGAGACAGATTCAACTTTACTATTATTAATCCAAAATCTGACATTGTTTTGATATAGCTTTAAACAGCTTCAACTGATACAAGACCTCACAGCTTTGAAATAATTAGCGAGATATCATAACAAACAGCGAATCAGCGAGATATTATAACAAACAGCGAATCAGCGAGATATTACAACAAACAGCGAATCAGTACCTTCAATATTCACTCCAGGATCTTCCTTGGCAGAACGAACTCCGTCAAAAATTAGGTCACATAACCTTTCAAAAACACATTAAAAAGTAACCATGCGATAAATCCAATAATTTTATTTCTCTGTACTAACACATCCCATTGAACGCAATGAGTGTCTTTAAGGTGGTATGGGACACCTGTCAATATTAATGTGGATAAAAATACACAATTATCAAATACTTTCACCGTTTTAGAATTTTCAAATTTCACAATATTTAACCCCCCCCCCCCCAATTTTTTTTTTTTTAATTTTTGGAAAAGTAAAAATTATAAAAGCCCCAGTGGGATTTGAACTCATGACTTACAGATTTGTAGTTAACACTTTAGCTCATTGCTCTAAGCTTTTTGGTAAAAATTTAGGGAAAGAAAAAGGTTTATAAAATTATAGTTTATTTTATTGTTTATTTTGATCAGAAATATATCACAATATGGACATCTCCAATACCAGCTAAAAGTTATAACTTCTGATTCGTTACTAACACTATAGAATCTAGTAAAAATTACAACTGAAATGCATAACTTGATTCCATTAAATCACTTGCAGTTTCGGGGGAGAACAAAAATTAAATGGAAAAGAAATTCTACATATCAGCAATTTTACAAACTACCGGTAATCTCCCCCAGCCTGATCCTCTACTGAAGCGTTTTTGGCTTTTAGTGGAGTATATCTTTCGCAACTGCAATCATTTCTTCCTCTGAAGTCTTTAATCCCTCCGAATTTACCCTCCTCTAGCTCCCCTAATCCACTTACTACTGGGAAATATGCTCTTGTAAAAAAAAAAAAAGAAGGCTAATTTATCTTCTAATTCTCAATTATACATCAATCAGCTGAGAAATAAACTTGGGCTTGCAGAGTTCGACTTTGATGTCCTTGATTCAGTTTACTCAATGCCTGATTGTTTCAAAATTTCAACTATTACATCTACATCTCACCCCCCCCCCCCCTCTTTCCACAGCCTAAAACCAATTCCTGATGATACATTTGAGAATCTCAGAGTCAACAATTCACTGGGGGTACATTTGTTCCTTAACAGCATCTAGCTGTTGAATTTCTACATACATGTACATGTATTTGCATTGTAACAGAAGGCCAGGATATTTAAAACTCTTCAATTCAGGAGGTACATTTGATCATTCTGGTGGAACTTCAATATGCTGCATATTTTGGGACAATCTGAGGCTTTTTATCCCTGTCACCGTCTAAGCATGACCTTTGGGCCATTATATATGTCCTACTTTGGTTTTCACTGGGCAGCCAAGAAAAATCGTTCCTTCAAGTGTCTGAATGAAAAGTTGTGTTTCCATGGAAACCATGTGGAAATTCTTAAATGTAGGAGAATTACAGTGACACTGATTCCACACATGGAATTCCGTCATATAATTGGCGCGTTCCTATTTTGAAACCTGTGCAGCAATAATACTGATTTTTGTTATTCCATTCTTGGGACTTCAATGATTCAGAAATTGGATTTGATCATAATCTATCACTTTTACTCTGAATCCAATGCCCTCCATGCATTCAATTTTAAATTGTTTTATATCCATATAATGTAAAAAGGAGTATATTCAATTCTCAAAATCTGACAACACTGACATCCAATAACTGAGGAAAAGTCCTATCAAATTGGATTAATTTAATTATATAATCATTATTCAATTAATTAACTCTATTAGACTTAGTTCTCATATTATCACTGTCTTAGAATGACTCAAACTCGCCCAAATTCATCCTATCATTTCGCATGACTGACTTCCATATAGGTGTAAGAGAAAAAAACATGATTTTCTGATCAACAAATCAGCCCTCATTTAAAGACATCCCTTAACATATAGAAGTTTCAATCCACATGTACCTGACATATATATGTGGAAATAAAAACTTTCTTCTTCTTTTTTCCCTGTATGTTGTGTTTCTTTGAAGCAACACCTCATATTAATGGCCTCTGAATCTATTAATCCAATCTCCACATTCACGGAACTCAGACCTAATCATTATTAATAGCTTGATAACGAATGCATTCATAAGATTTATATACATGTATATATTTATATATATAATATATATTGCCTTGGTACAATATTTCTTCTTGGGAATAAAGATTAAATAGATTTTACCAATAAACAGTTCAATCTCATTCAATTTCTGAGGAAGACTTTACCCTTTTTAGGTTTTTGACCTAATTTACAATAATAACCATTCAATTCTGAAATAAAATCGAACAGGTCTTTGGTAAATAGGTAAAGATATTAAAAAAAAAAAAAAAGCAGACCATATAACACAATCTTCCATCTATTTAATAATGTATTGTATATATATCTATGTGGTAGAGTCAGATATATGGCATTCCTACTAGCTCTGGCTAGTGGGTTAACCCTTTAGCTCAATCGGTAAAGTGCTGGACTGACATGCCAGAGGACCCAGGGTTCAAACCCCAGCAGAGGCAAAAAGTGTCTCTATTACTATATACACTCAAGTGGTAATTATAACCCAATTATAATTTATTTTCAATTAACATCAAGATTCTTCACATTGGTATAGCTGTCCATTACAAAAAAAAGCATCTATTACGTACTGTATGTTAATTGTGGCGTAAGTATACATTAACACCCCACACCCGTTCTTTCTCCGGCTCAATCATAACAAACACTATTCTTAGCGTATTCATAAGTATACAAGCCATACAAAGATTATTTTTTTAAAGAGGGTTGAATGGCCATGGCCATTTTTAGATTATATTTATCTTCTTTGAAAGGAGAGCTATGTATAAAGAAAGAGGAAATATTCAAATCTTAAAGCTATAAAAGTATTTGGATTTATTCTTTAATTACTAAACAATAGCTTATGGTGTAAAGTATCACATCTAAAATTCTAAGGCAGATCTGATGTTTATTCTTTTGACTGTTGACTTTGTAAACTATAAAGCATATTCAAATTGTACCCTACAAACACAGCTGTCCGAAAAGTAGTTTACTGAATTACATTTATAAGAACAGAAAACACTTGAATAATATGTTATATCATATGGTCATACTATTGATTAAGAATACAATACCCTGAGAAATTGTGATTTCAAATCTGTATTACAGATTTGTAACGCAAGACGCACCATCACAGAAAAGGTAAGTATAAGTAATGCATGTAAGCACATGTAAATATCTAATCATTAATATCCATGGATACTAGAAGCTTACATATAATATGATGCAATGTAATCAACAAAATCTATCCTACTGTGATATTGTATTGAGAATTGGAGATCAGGTGCTCATGTACCCATTTTACCTGTAGCTGAGTGTGGACAAATTATACAGTTAAACATAAAATACGCCTCATATCAATATTACGTATACACATCGCCATATATGAGGGATTGGCAACTAAGTCTTTCAGGTGTTCAAGAATGTTCTGAACTGCGTCGAATAATAATAATACAATTTATTTTTGGTTTCATATTTGATGAATGAAGTTTAATCGATTTGATGGACATGCACGGCCATTTTTAGGCGATATGAATCTCCTCGAGGTGAAGAGCTCTGATTGGACGTTATGCATGAAAAAGTCCAAATTTTAAAGAAAAATATATATGGATTTTTTTCTTCAATTGAATTACAGTTTATGATCTAAATTGTCATATTTAAATTCTAAAGCCAGAATTTATGGGAAATAGTGGTTGCCAATGACAATATGCTGGACATGACTGGACTTGGAAAACTACAATTTCATTGGCATTATATTTTGATGAATGATCTTAATAAGTTAAAATAATTTTTATTCTGTTAAAAAATGGTGTGATATTTGCAGAGTTTTAAAGCTGTACATGCATATACCGTTAGTTAACAAATGCAAAATAGACCAAATATAATGAGGTCAACATTTGAACATTGGCAAATTCTCTTAGATATATGGCCCGATTACTCTGTCATATCTTTTGATGTTTAAACTTCTCCTTAATTGAATGATAGGATTTGAAAAGTTTAATTTTTGTCATATTTCAGCATTCTTTTTATTTAAAGATATTGTGATTTATTTGGTGAATGAATACTCTATACAATATGATTTCACAGAGTTGGCAATATCTGTTTGCGATGTCTTATAATTGTATCTATCACTTAAGTAATATATATTATTGTATTGAGTGTATGAGAATGTCAATAGAAAGCACTGAACTGTAATATTCTAATGATATCACAATTGTAAAAATGTTTAGGGGGGTTCCTAGAAATACCTGAATATAGCGTTAACTTAATTTCTTAGAAGCTGTAAAATAAGAAAAAGGTGCTTAAATTACTTCATTAGGGTAGACAACTTTCAATATTCTGTTTATAAGTTGGAACCAATTAACCCCTTCACGTTAACTACGGTACTGCTCGTTTGCAGGGCAAAATGACATAGTTTAGTGAAATATGGCGTAACATCAATTGTTTCATTTACGTCATTTAATTAACTACCTACTAAAATTTTGGCAAAGTATATCAATTTGCCCTGCAAGAGACCAGTACCGCAGTTATCATGAAGGGGTCTATTGCCCATATGCAGGGTTGTCTCTAAGACTCGGGAGGCGGGGAATTTCCCCGCCTAAAGTGTCGTAATTACCAGGCTATTATTGCATTTCAAACACAATCTAGCTATAAGCTAGACCTCCAGATCCCCTTCTACTTTTTTATTTCTCCCTTCTACTTCAATTTTTAGAGACAACCCTGCATATGAGTAATAATAGCCCTTAATGGGTCATTAAATCCCAAATGGACAGAATGTAAGTTTAAGTGCAGGAAAACATATTATTTGTTATTGTTTTTAAACTTAAATCTGCACAAATACATTACAAATGCAACATCTTTTGATTAGAATGTTTATCTTTATGTCCACATTATGTGAAATTGGTCCTCAAGAAGTTCTGGATTTTAATACCAAGAAAACAATCTTGCATAGGATTACAGAAAAAACTTGTTTACCAAAACTTATAAAACCATTTTATCTCTTATAAATGTGCACTGACTATGTGTTTAGCAAAATTATAAATATCCCAAATGAGATGTAACATTCCAAACGGGCTATCATGATCCTTTCGGGTGATTGGTCCAAACCTAATCAACCCCGGCCTACATTCATGAAAAAATGTAAACAACCGAAACACAAATACTCAATGCCGCTGCAAGCGACCCTTCACCTGTTCACCTGTTCTTGCAGAAAAAAATACATGTTTGGCAATGACAAAACTTCATTTCAGTGTCTTTATCGTCTACGAAAAGCGACAAAGAAATATACACACCAATCGTTAACCTGTTGTTTTATCGAGTGATTAGCCCAACCTCCAAACATTCATTTCGGATTACAACACTGAATTTTCCAATTTTCGCCCGACAGCATCTATGTTTTGGATTATTCATGTCCACATGCATCAAACTTGTTTGTTTTACTTACGTTACTTGCTAAATAGGTCTGGTTTTGCTTGAATTTCGGACACCGATCTATATTTTTTTCGTTTCTTCTCGAGTCGCCATTAATTGAGGTCACGTGACTGTAATTCACCAACCAAATGATTGAATAATACCCACCCAAAAATAGATTGTGTGTATTGAAAAAAAAGGTGCGTGTGTAAAAATAGATGATTGACCTAAAAAAAAAATTGCTTGTAAACAAATCAAATTAAAAAGCAATATCCAAACTGAAACATTTTCCCTGAATAGAACTATGATGAAACTATAATGTCAACACATAAATACTGCAGTAGTGACTTAATTAGATGGTCACGAATTTGGTCAAAGGAAGGTGTTGCAGTTCCTATGCTAATTTTCCCTAAAGGAGCTGCAGATAAAATGGAAAAAATCAACATTACAGAATTTGATGTAATTCTTTTCTTCTTTATTTTTCTTTCTTTTTTGCTTGCAACTGTGTATATAAAGTAGCGTAGAATTTTATCTGGAAAGTTTGTAATGACACCTATAAGAAAATATAAAATTGAAAATGGATATTACATTATATACATATTGCATATTTACCGAAAATTGGCCCCGGACCCGTTCATGACATGCAATTCACCGGCACCTGATGTTAAATATTTTTTTAATGATTTCATAGTATATACAATAGCTGATACAACTCCTGCGAGCTGTATTTTTCTATATTTTAATCAATTTTTGAGAGGTGAAAATGAATGCGAAGCTAAAATAGTGTCATAATGAAAAATAGAGACCAACCGCATAGACAGTAAAATAAGATAAAGACGGCTTGATGGTCAACTCATTAAATATAATATAATGCTTTAAAATTTTACATATGATAGTTTTGGGCATTAATTAGTTACATTTGTATGTAGGAAAATTAAAAACTTTTCATTGAAGAATTAACAAATCCAAATATCTCAGATTTACAATTTGAATTATTTTTCTATGAACCTTTATTACAATTTGAATTATTTTTCTATAAACCTTTATTACACTTTGAATTATTTTTCTATAAACCTTTATTTGAAGCTCTTTGTTTAAATGAGGTTCACTGGCGTCGGAAGCAAATTGAAAGTGGGGGGACTAGACTAATCCTCAGAATTATTGAGAAAAAAGTAATTCCCAAAATCATGGAAATCCTAATCCGTGGGGGGGGGGGGGGGGGTATACCTATACTTCCAAAAAAAACAACAAAAACACTTACGCAATTTTTTTTTCCAAAATAATGAAATTCCTAATCCGGGGGGGGGGGGGGGGGGGGGGGGGGCTAGTATGCTTCTGAATCCAACTTCTCAATCTTTCAAGGTAAATTTAGGAACAATAATCTTTCCTACGAGAAAAAGTGGGGGGGGGGGGGGGGCTGAACCCTCTATCATCCTATGTTTCTATAATGGTAAGGTATAACTTTGCAAAAAAAGTGGGGGGGCTAAACCCCCCCCCCCCTAGCCCCCCCCGGTTCCGACGCCTATGAGGTTAATAAAGTTTAAATAAGACCACGACTATCTAGCCGTCTTAAGATTGAAACAACGAAGGGTTAAATGTAGGAGAACTTTCCACTTACAGGTACACGGCAACTTTTTAAGTTATCAAGCAATGATTGTGGGCCATGGATTCAGAATTTTTCTCCAGGGAAGGTCCGAAGAATATTTTACTATGTAAACAAAAATTTCATGCGGGGATTCAGAAAAAATTATTTGAGTTTGCCAGAGGGGGCCTCGGAGGCATATTTTTGGTATAATTTTATTAGGTCATTTAAAGAAATTCGAATTTTGGAGGGGAGGGGTGGACCCCCCTGACATTCTCCCCTCTATATACTCGCATGAATTTGAATTTTTCTGGGGAGGGGTCCGGACCGACCGACCCTCCCTCTAGATCAGCGCATACCGTCATTTAGGAAAAGAAATTCGATTGACTGATTGAAATATATTATAGCATTTTTAATACGTTAATATTTTTGATTAATTAAGTGATACTTGTAGCATGCAACTCATTAGCTGTATATACACCACAATTTCATTTCTAGAAATCAGTTTTTAAAAAAATAGCAAATCGGGCCAAATCCCTTCTACCATGTATGGAAAAAACCTCTTTTAAAGTTTTATTTTAGTTCGCCACATCTGCATGCTATTGTTTCTGCATGATTAAAAAACACATGCATAAATAATAATTTTTCATCATAATTATGCAGGGAATCTTGGGCAAACATGGTAGACTATATTAAAAAAGTTCAGTCCAAATCTGACGCCCTTAACGAGGAACGACAACCCTTGAAAACGCCTCATAGGCCCATACATATATATACAACATACCAATAAAATAAAGTAACTCTCGTGGCATATCAATGTATGAGTAGTATTTATACATGCAGATTTATGCAAAATATGTGATTTTTTTCTTTGTTAAATTGTTTTATTTGAAGAATATTTGACAATTCAAATATTGAATAATCTTGTTTAATGGTAATCACTTTCAAAAAAAAAAATGTACGAGATGGCGAGTCGAACAAAGATTAAAGCTTTTCCACGATATTATACGGGTTACGTATTTTACCTGAAAATTTAAGCGCACATTTTCCATAAACAATGGATAAATTGGAGCATTCGACGATCTCTTACAACTTTAAAATGCCATATAACTGGATTAATATAAAGATAAAATGACAAAGACAACATACAACATGTTTAATACATGTACCTTAACTGCATGAAATACAATGTTGAGAGAAATAAAATCCACAATAATACATGAAATACAAATTGTATAAGGCTAGTACAATAAGTAGACTTAGTGACACCCCCCCCCCCCCCCCCCCGCCCCGAAGAAAAAAAAAATCACCCAGGCAAAAAAGAAACAAAACAGAACAGAACGATTCTATAAAATACTGTGTTAATTAATTATCCCCGAAATACATGTATATATGTCATGTTGTAAATTTTGAATTTACCGGGTGGGTGTAAATACAAAATTGTTGTCAATTTGTAAAATTTACACCCACCCAGTAAATTCAAAATTTACAACATTGGCAAATGTACCGTGTGGTTTTTTTTTTATTTTTGAAATAAAATAAGAGTTAACCGTTAACTCATTCAGTAAAAAAGACTGAAGGTCAGTCCATAAGGTCGAATATTACTGAGTAATTCAGTAGCTTTAAAGACATTAAGTTATAGTCAATAAGCTGGTCTGTCATTCAGTCAGTCATGTAGTCTCAAAGAGTCATTGATCAACCGGCAGAATGGGAGTCAATCAAAACGGAAGAAAGTTATTGAGTAATTCGGTAGCTTTAAAGTAATTAAGTTATAGTCAGTAAGCTGGTCTGTCATTCAGTCAGTCATGTAGTCTCAAATTAAAGAGTCATTTATCAACCGGCAGAATGGGAGTCAATCAAAACGGAAGAAAGTTAGTAAGTAATTCAGTAGCTTTAAAGACATTAAGTTATAGTCAATAAGCTGTTCAGTCATTCAGTCAGTCATGTAGTTAGAGATCCATCAACCCACAGATGCCAGTCAAAATGGAGAGAAGTTACTCCGAAATTCAGTAACATTAAGTCATTCAGTTATAGTCAATAAGCTGTTCAGTCATTCAGTCAGTCATGTAGTCAGAGACCCATCAACCTGCAGAAGCCAATCAAAACGGAGAGAAGTTAGTCTGAAATTCAGTAACATTAAGTCGTTCAGTTATAATGATTTAACTGGTCAGTCATTTATGCAGTAAAAGAGCCATCAACCTGCAGAAGCCAATCAAAAGGAAGGAAGTTAGTATGGAATTCAGTAACATAAGTTGGCCAATTAAATACAGTCAGTCAGTCTGCGAGCAACTCGGTAAAGAAGTCGGGTAGAAGAAAGGGAAAGTAAGGAGGTCAGACATTTACTTAGTTAGTTAAATAAATAGTTAAGTTTATAAGTACGTTAGTCAGTCAAAAAATAGGAATCGTTTAGTAAAAAAGGAAAGTATGTATAAGGATATGAATTATAGAAAGTCATTTAACAAGTCAAGAAAGATAGGACGGTTAATTACAAGAAGCGCATGACCGGCTTTAACTGTAAAAAAAAGCCAGTTTATCAATGATAAAGGAAGTAAGAGAGGAAGCGTGAAGTGTTATATATAAAGAAGCCAGTTAGTCAATGATAAAGGAAGTAAGAGAGGAAGACAGGAAGTGTTATATATAAAAAAGCCAGTTTATCAATGATAAAGGAAGTAAGAGAGGAAGACAGGAAGTGTTATATATAAAGAAGCCAGTTAGTCAATGATAAAGGAAGTAAGAGAAGAAGACAGGAAGTGTTATATATAAAGAAGCCAGTTAGTGAATGATAAAGGAAGCAAGAGAGGAAGACAGGAAGTGTTAGATATAAAGAAGCCAGTTAGTCAATGATAAAGGAAGTAAGAGAGGAAGACAGGAAGTGTTATATATAAAGAAGCCAGTTTGTCAATGATAAAGGAAGCAGGAGAGGAAGACAGGAAGTGTTATATATAAAGAAGCCAGTTAGTCAATGATAAAGGAAGTAAGAGAAGAAGACAGGAAGTGTTTAATATAAAGGAGCCAGTTAGTCAATGATAAAGGAAGTAAGAGAGGAAGACAGGAAGTGTTATATATAAAGAAGACAGTAAGTTAATGATAAAGGAAGTAAGAGAGGAAGACAGGAAGTGTTATATATAAAGAAGCCAGTTAGTCAATTATAAAGGAAGTAAGAGAAGAAGACAGGGAGTGTTATATATAAAGAAGACAGTTAGTCAATTATGAAGGAAGTAAGAGGAAGACAGGAAGTGTTAGATATAAAGAAGCCAGTAAGTCAATGATAAAGGAAGTAAGAGAGGAAGACAGGAAGTGTTAGATATAAAGAAGCCAGTTAGTCAATGATAAAGGAAGCAAGAGAGGAAGACAGGAAGTGTTATATATAAAGAAGCCATATAGTTACTGATAAAGGAAGCAAGAGAGGAAGACAGGATGTGTTATATATAAAGAAGCCAGTAAGTCAATGATAAAGGAAGTAAGAGAGGAAGACAGGAAGTGTTATATATAAAGAAGCCATATAGTTAATGATAAAGGAAGTAAGAGAGGAAGACAGGAAGTGTTATATATAAAGAAGCCATATAGTTAATGATAAAGGAAGTAAGAGAGGAAGACAGGAAGTGTTATATATAAAGAAGCCATATAGTTACTGATAAAGGAAGCAAGAGAGGAAGACAGGATGTGTTATATATAAAGAAGCCAGTAAGTCAATGATAAAGGAAGTAAGAGAGGAAGACAGGAAGTGTTATATATAAAGAAGCCATATAGTTAATGATAAAGGAAGTAAGAGAGGAAGACAGGAAGTGCTATATATAAAGAAGCCATATAGTTAATGATAAAGGAAGTAAGAGAGGAAGACAGGAAGTGTTAGATATAAAGAAGCCAGTTTGTCAATTATAAAGGAAGTAAGAGAGGAAGACAGGAAGTGTTATATATAAAGAAGCCAGTTTGTCAATTATAAAGGAAGTAATAGAGGAAGAAAGAAAGTGTTAGATATAAAGAAGCCAGTTTGTCAATTATGAAGTAAGTAAGAAAAGAAGACAGGAAGTGTTATATATAAAGAAGACAGTTTGTCAATGATAAAGGAAGGAAGAGAAGAAGACAGGAAGTGTTATAAATAAAGAAGCCAGTTAGTCAATGATAAAGGAAGTAAGAGAGGAAGACAGGAAGTGTTAGATATAAAGAAGCCAGTTAGTCAATTATAAAGGAAGCAGGAGAGGAAGACAGGAAGTGTTATATATAAAGAAGACAGTTAGTCAATGATAAAGGAAATTGGAGAGGAAGACAGGAAGTGTTATATATAAAGAAGCCAGTTAGTAAATGATAAAGGAAGTAAGAGAAGAAGACAGGAAGTGTTTAATATAAAGGAGCCAGTTGGTCAATGATAAAGGAAGTACGAGAGGAAGACAGAAAGTGTTTGATATAAAGAAGACAGTTAGTCAATGATAAAGGAAGTAAGAGAAGAAGACAGGAAGTGTTATATATAAAGAAGCCATATAGTTAATGATAAAGGAAGCAAGAGAGGAAGACAGGATGTGTTATATATAAAGAAGCCAGTAAGTCAATGATAAAGGAAGTAAGAGAGGAAGACAGGAAGTGTTATATATAAAGAAGCCATATAGTTAATGATAAAGGAAGTAAGAGAGGAAGACAGGAAGTGTTATATATAAAGAAGCCAGTTAGTCAATTATAAAGGAAGTAAGAGAGGAAGACAGGAAGTGTTATATATAAAGAAGCCAGTTAGTCAATTATAAAGGAAGTAAGAGAAGAAGACAGGAAGTGTTATATATAAAGAAGCCAGTTAGTCAATTATAAAGGAAGCAAGAGAGGAAGACAGAAAGTGTTATATATAAAGAAGCCAGTTAGTCAATGATAAAGGAAGTACGAGAGGAAGACAGAAAGTGTTTGATATAAAGAAGACAGTTAGTCAATGATAAAGGAAGTAAGAGAAGAAGACAGGAAGTGTTATATATAAAGAAGCCATATAGTTAATGATAAAGGAAGCAAGAGAGGAAGACAGGATGTGTTATATATAAAGAAGCCAGTAAGTCAATGATAAAGGAAGTAAGAGAGGAAGACAGGAAGTGTTATATATAAAGAAGCCATATAGTTAATGATAAAGGAAGTAAGAGAGGAAGACAGGAAGTGTTAGATATAAAGAAACCAGTTAGTCAATTATAAAGGAAGTAATAGAGGAAGAAAGAAAGTGTTAGATATAAAGAAGCCAGTTTGTCAATTATGAAGTAAGTAAGAAAAGAAGACAGGAAGTGTTATATATAAAGAAGACAGTTTGTCAATGATAAAGGAAGGAAGAGAAGAAGACAGGAAGTGTTATAAATAAAGAAGCCAGTTAGTCAATGATAAAGGAAGCAAGAGAGGAAGACAGAAAGTGTTTGATATAAAGAAGCCAGTTAGTCAATGATAAAGGAAGCAGGAGAGGAAGACAGGAAGTGTTATATATAAAGAAGCCAGTTAGTCAATTATAAAGGAAGCAGGAGAGGAAGACAGGAAGTGTTATATATAAAGAAGCCAGTTAGTAAATGATAAAGGAAGTAAGAGAGGAAGACAGGAAGTGTTAGATATAAAGAAGCCAGTTAGTCAATTATAAAGGAAGTAAGAGAGGAAGACAGGAAGTGTTATATATAAAGAAGCCAGTTTGTCAATTATAAAGGAAGCAAGAGAGGAAGACAGAAAGTGTTTGATATAAAGAAGCCAGTTAGTCAATGATAAAGGAAGCAAGAGAGGAAGACAGAAAGTGTTTGATATAAAGAAGCCAGTTAGTCAATGATAAAGGAAGCAGGAGAGGAAGACAGGAAGTGTTATATATAAAGAAGCCAGTTAGTCAATGATAAAGGAAGCAAGAGAGGAAGACAGAAAGTGTTATATATAAAGAAGACAGTTTGTCAATGATAAAGGAAGGAAGAGAAGAAGACAGGAAGTGTTATAAATAAAGAAGCCAGTTAGTCAATGATAAAGGAAGCAAGAGAGGAAGACAGAAAGTGTTTGATATAAAGAAGCCAGTTAGTCAATGATAAAGGAAGCAGGAGAGGAAGACAGGAAGTGTTATATATAAAGAAGCCAGTTAGTCAATTATAAAGGAAGCAGGAGAGGAAGACAGGAAGTGTTATATATAAAGAAGCCAGTTAGTAAATGATAAAGGAAGTAAGAGAGGAAGACAGGAAGTGTTAGATATAAAGAAGCCAGTTAGTCAATGATAAAGGAAGTAAGAGAGGAAGACAGGAAGTGTTAGATATAAAGAAGAAAGTAAAAGAGGAAGTACGTGAAGAACTAATATGCTAGTAAGTAAACCAGTCAGTAAGAAAAGAAGCTATGGCGCGTAAATAAGAAGGGTAAATCGGTAAGTCAAACTGTCGGTAAATAAGGATAGTAAGTTAATAGGAAAGTCAATTATTCAGTTAGTCAGTCAGTTAGTCAGTCAGCAGGGTGGGAAAGGAGAAGCCAGTCAGTTAGACAGAGGTGGATTGAAAATTAAACGCTAGAAGGAAGTAATTCACACGTGGGTACACATGCAAGAAACGGACCGTGCACATATATGCATGTTCTACCCGTATCCTCCGAAGATTTATCGCTGTTTATAATATATAGGGGTGTTGCAAAATTAAACTTAACTGAACTCTTTTGTTTAATGGAATGATTTTCTAGGATTTGGTATAAAGAATGGTGATTTTTAAAGAGGAAAATAACACCCATGTCACCCATGCAGCCCTTCCCAGTTCAGTGGGGCCACAGAAGTCATTTAATTAGTGTGTTAGTACTGTGGAATTAGTAGAATTCGCGATGTTTTCAATTTTTAAATTTTGTGGATTCTGCGGTTACACCATCACGTTTAAAACCGAACAAAAGTATGATGAAATGTAGAGAATTTATTAGAAATTTATTTAAGCGAATCTATGCAAATGGCAATCGAATAAAATTAGTCCATGCGAACTGAAACGAATCCACAGCCAAACATGGCATTAAATCTACATATGAAACATAAAAAAAAACATTCGTCAAAATAACCAAAGAGTCATTCCAATTGACATTTTTGTCCAATTTCGTCACATAAGGTGTTCTCGATCTCGCTTGTTCAGTGCTGCTGATATTTTTGCCAAGGAAGAATTATTGCAACAAATCGGGTCTGAAATAGTACAAAGTTGCTATTTGATAAATCTGCCGTTGACATTTAAAATAAAAATATGTATTTCTTGATAAGTTTCTTATGTAAAAAATAAAGTTGCTGTTGGAATTTAAAATCAAAACGTGCAGTTTTAATAAATGTGTTTTCTTTGGAGACCTTAATCTTTTTATAAATAATAATCATGATATAATAATGATCGAGACAAAATTACTCAAAAATACACGTACATTTTGTTTATTTTTCTCGATTCGATGTGTCAAGTGACGTCAGCCCTGATTTTCGTTTTTAGCATGTCTGTATGAGGCAACAAACCCCTATAATTATCAAGTATTTATAAGCATAACATAACATAAGATGTTATTGATGTTATTGATGATGACAATGTGACCTCATACAAACATGCTAAAAACAAGACATATCGAGTCGTGAAAAATTAAATGAAAATGTATTTTTGATTAATTTTGTCTCGAATGAGAAATTTCATTTGCTCGTTAAAGGTATTAGGTCCCACTTACGTAATTAATACATCACGTGTAAGGATTGTCTGATATGCCAGACATATTATTAATCAACAATGCATTACATGTATCCTGTTCATGTAACTACGAAAAACATATACTGTCATTTTATTTCTATGACGTCAATACAGCTTGTGAAATGACAAGTGTTTATATATGAATAGGGATTTTTTGCATATTTATTTGAACTAAATTTTAAAACTGATTGATTTTGTAAAAATGCAAGCAGCAAATTACTAAGTACATTAAGTGCAGGTATTTTAATAGGGGGGGGGGGGAGACTTCTCCGAATTTCAAACAAGCAAAAAACAATAAAAAAAAAAACTCACCAAAGAAATCCTTATCCTTCAACTTTAAAGACCTAATCCATTTTTTTTTGGGGGGGGGGGGGGGGGTAACCTGTAGCAGGTAAATATTTCTGTTAAAACCATGGACTGAGTTACTGTCGTGTTTCCATAATTGTTTTCTATACTTTTTCCTTTGGCAGGGACTAGAAAGAAGAAATTCCAGGAAGGTTCTTTGGAAGCGAAAAGTATACATCGGGAATGGAATTAAAGTACCCGGATAAGAATGTTGAAAAAATTGTGCGACCAGACTTTATTAAGAAAATTCTTACGGTAACTCGGCACATATCTTTCAATCCATTTTCGTCGCACTTGGATGTGGTTGTCTTAATTGTAAGCTTCACGAAATCCTTTCGAACGCCATTAATCCGGAAAATGTAAATCCGAACATAAAGGTTTCAAAAATAAATTAATAACAATATTTCCGGTTTGTATCGGAGATGAAAAAGAATATAACCAATACCGAAAATGAGTGACAATTTAAGTTGAGAGTCAGAGACGCATTAAAGACGCAGCGTCATGCAGTGGACGGGGGAAAGAGAGAGTAGAAGGGACCGGTACAGACGCATCCGATCCCGAGCGTCACAGCAAATTGGCAACGGCGCCGACTACATCAGAGGTCTCGTTCCACCCGTCAAGGGGCCTAACTCTGGCCGTCCGGAAGGTAAAGTGTTAGTAAATATCAGGGCACTGAAAAATAGTAAACAAACAAGTCATTACTTGATTAATGGCAATTAACACCAATGGTTGTCAATAAATTACCAAAACTTAAAAAAAATCAAAGTACTGAAGAACTGACGGGAGTTGATTTTGTCGATGTTTATTTATTTTTAAATCAATGATATGTTATTTTGCATGACAAGTACATGTAGTTTCTAATTTGAATTACGCACATTTTTATGATATGAATTTTTGGACTTTTTCGACAAGAATGTAGAGAAACCCCTATATGAATCATGTTAATAATATTTAAAGATAAGATTACTCCAATCAAACTATGTATCAGTAATAGAAATATTTCTCGAAAATTGTATGGATCCAAGCAATATTGAACTCTAGTCTCCTTCAACCAAAGCTCGGCTGACACCGTAAATCTCTGACAAGGATTTACGGAGACAGCCGAGCGTTGAGTTGAACAAGACTATATTGAACTCTGGTGTAGGAATACATACGACTACAAAAATATTTAAATTGTTCGTACCATTTAAAATCTTACTATTTTCAAGGTATTTATAAATAAGTTTCCTTGAAAAACAATGCTTTAGCATCCATCACATCGACTTTATCAATAATTTTCAAGAACTAAGTCTTGTCAGCAGCCATGATTTGTGCTGAGGTCCAAACACTGTTTCACTTTCGGTTTGTCTGAGTAACTGTATAGGAGAGTTGATTAAAATCAACTCCCAAAAACAGCCTCAGAGGTCTTACTCTTTTGAGCGCAGTCTCAATTTTTCATCTGGACTGGAGTTATAAGTTTTATGGTGCCAGCATCTTCACTAGCCAAGGGTTTTCGGTCCACTCTGCCTTCCATAAACCCTTGGCTATAGTCTGTCCCAAGATATTTATCCAGTACATTTGGACGATTTTTAATAAAAATACATATGTCATACATGTGAAAGAAGTGCAATTAAAATTGTAGAAAGGGATAATTTCAAAGATAATTTCATTGACACATTATCATCTTTCACTCGGAAAAATTCACAAGAACGAAAAAAGATTCCTTACGGAGATTTATAATGGGGAATGTTTACATCTTTTCTCCATTCGGAATATACTCGGAATACATCGCGCAATTTTACAACGTTATCATCTGGGCTTGCTGCAATACAAATACAAAATCACATTTTTTAGCATTGTATTGAATCACATTTTTTAGCATTGTATTGAAACCTGAGAAGCTATCAGTGGCGTTTCGACTGAGAAGTCTTGTAAATTTTTTTATACTTTTAAATGAACACCGTTTGAACCCTGAGGTATTTATGAATATTGTGCAATAAAGCAAAATGTGAATCCAGGATATCATGGGGCAGAGTATAGTAAAGATGTGGTGCCAGGGTCAGTGACATATATTTTATGTACAAACTGACAAGTACCCTAACTTGGTCACTATAAGCCAAAAACATCATGGGTTGCTCTGTAAATTTGACCTTTTTGTATTTTCATATATTGCTTGCAATTTTTAGATTTGACATCAAAAATTGCATATTCAAAATTGTTTACAAAAAAAAGTCCTGTTTTTTTTACCTTGATAACCCCAATGACCCCTGTAAATATTTAAATATGTTTATTTTGCCAAATTTTGGCATGCAAAAGATGATGTTTAGTTATTATTACACTTAATTATAAACTACATGCATGGATTTCCATTTACTTTTTTAAAGACTACAGGAAGTTTATATATGGACCACAATTTCACACCTTTTTCATTTAAATCAGAATGAACCATATAGCCCTTTGGAAACTTAACAACTCTCTATCTAAAGATGTTGGTATAAAGTTTGGTGCAAATGAGATTAAATAGTTGTCAATGTCGACCCCTCCCACCTACCCCCCAAAACAATGCTGGACAAATTTTGATTTAAAAAAATTTACCATACCACTGTTAAGTTTCCACGAAACACAGGTGATATCCATGTTGTCCATTCACCTGGTAATCAATTTATATTCCAAATTGAATATTACTGGATAAGCTGAAATTCTTTGAGTTCATTAAATAAAGTACACAGATCATCAGGGCAGGCCTAATATTACACTGATTTTTGTTAGTGTGTCAGATACACATGAAGTTCATGTGGAAATTTTAATTAAGTCAGGGTTATCTCTAAAAATTGAAATAGAAGGAAGAAATAAAAAAGAAGAAGGGGGCCGTGGGGTATAGCTTTTAGCTAGATTGTGTTTCAAATGCAAAAGAGCCGGGCAATTACATCCCTTTAGGTGGGGGAAATCCCTGCCTCCCTGTTCGAATAGACAACCCTGTATTAAAAGTTGATGAAAAGCACAGATATCAGTATACTACTTTAGTATTTAAAGAGAGATAACTCTTTTTGGTCTTGTATTGTATGAGTGTACAATGAAGATGAAACTGTTACAAAGCTATTCCTGATGATGCATTGACATATCACAGCTAATTTTCATATCGTTCAGATGACATTTTATTTTCACTGTGACATTTGGCTTTTGAAGCAATATTGTATGACTTTCTGATGATAAAGAGTCTTTTGTACTATTTCTGTGCCAGGCATGCATGCAGCTGTGGCTAAAAATAACACTATTAATTCATACTGGTAACGAAAGACTATTTCGGAACAATGATGCCTATTTTTACTAGATGACATTATATAAATCAGCATCATATGATCTTATTTTTCCTCTGAAAATAACTACCATGAAATTTCAACTCATTTCAATATGTGGGAGCCAATGATTTCTAATTGATATTTAATTTCACAGGTTCACAGGGAACATAGTTTTGTGAATTTACTTATATGATGTTATATGAATCAATACTGTACATGTGTTTCAATTATATCATTTTTATTTTGAGAATGTAGATTTCTTGGTTCCTCACCAAATACACAAATTTAAGCCACCACAAATTCTAATCATTTCATGGTTTATCGTTGCACCCTTATGTACATGTATTATATTTATAGCGTGTACAATATATTTGAAGAAAATTGATTTTTCAACATGTTAAATTTCTTGGTAAGGATCACCCTCCAAATCAACCAAAAAAATGAGCAACCACAAATTCTAATGATTTTACCTATCATATTTATAGCATGTAAAATATTTGGCAGAAAATGATTATTCAACATGTTAGCTCAGATTTGATTCAATGAAAGCATTTCTAAATGTACCTATATATATTTATCTACATACATACATTACATTAGGCAAGGTACTTCATTTAGCTTTCCGAAAACTGATATAATAGTCAAATGTACCGTAATACTTAACAATACGTAACACTGTTTAAAAAATTTGAGATATCCGAGTATTCAAGATATCAAGGGTAAAATACTTTAAAAAATAAGTGGTTGGGAGTTACAAATCACTTCGACATATCCACTGTATTCGAGATATCAATGTTCGAGATATCGAAATTCAACTGTACTTAACACCTGGCATCGTATTAGGATAGAAAGCCTAGCTGTGTAGTATTGATTTCATCTCTTACTATGTGAACTGTATATGCAGCAATTGATCAGACCATACAGAAAAAAATATCGATGTTCCTAAAGCATCTCCTTAACACATACATGTATAGTCTCTCATACAGGACAGACAAAGAGGAGATTGTTGTTTTTTCATCGATCAGAGTGAAAATATTAAAGCCCCCATTCTTTATAATGGAACACCTGAGAGGTCATTACAATGTAGCTCTTCTGTTTTGTTTAAAAGTTCTTGAAAATGCTGAACTTAAAGCATGGAAGGCATTGCAGGTATCTATTGAGTATATAAAGTTGAAACTACTGTTACATGTTTTAATGAAGACATTGGCAATGGTCATGCTTAAAACCTTGCATTATATGTGCAGTGCTTGGGGCTATATATAGACCATGGATATCGGGCTGGATAATAATCAGTGGTAGAGTTCCTGACTAGAGTTGCAGGGGTACCTGAGGTTCGATTCCTGGTCTTGTCATATATTTTCAATGTACCAGTATACATATGCTCATTCTTCCTTTCCTATTACACATGCAATAATTCAAAGACACATATTGAAGGGCTGGTATTCAGTGCTACATGTAACAATCTAAAATATTATTTAGCTAGTGTCAATTTCAGTTTCTATACTGGTAATAATGCAAAGACATAAGGACTCATGGTTATTATGCTTAAAACTAGCAACAATTTCAGGACATGTAATGATAAATCAAAGACAATAGGGGCTGGTTTGGCATAAATTAGTCTCCATTATACCCCAGTAATGGAGCATCTTGGGCAATTAGGTTGAATTTCCTTGAGTCAAAAGATAAGCGAGGTGTCCAGAACCTTTTGTTTGGGTTTTGCTGAGTGGAGATTCTTTGTGTGTTAGTGTTAAGGAGACACATGGTTTCCTGAACAGACAATTATTGCGCTTTTTTCTTTTCCTCCATGTTTTTATGTCCAAGAGGTGGTTTTGGTATCTCCCTTTTTTTCCCTCCCTCTCTCTCTTCTTGGGGCAACAACAGTTTATTGGATTTCCTAGAGTTTGCATAGGATAAAATTCCAGGATGGAATAATTCCAGCTCATAGAAAGTGTTTCAGGGACACGCCTGAGCAGACAAACTAATGATTTTTGAGTGAACAAAAAAAATCCCTGAGAAAAAACGGAACCACAAGAGTTAAGCAAAGGCCGAGCCATCAGACTATCCCCGGAGACAATAATTAAGTATGGATCATTGATTGACGGCTCATCTTGCTTCCTTTTCTGGGTCATCCTTGGGTCAGTCTTGGTGCATTGCCTTGGTGCGGGAGTGTGTCACCTATAATGTCAATAATGATTCTACCAGGTCAAACAACATGGTGTGAAAAACCTGTGGACAAAGGGTGTTAAGATTGTAAAAATTTACTGCTGCATTGTGGATTTAGTAATTTCTTTGGGAGGTGGTACTGGAAGAAAATGTGAGATTATGATTATTATTGGAATTATTGAAGAAAGATGGCTCCATTAATTACTATTTCGTATTGGATAAACTGAAGTTGAATTATGTACACAATGAATATTTTATAAATTAAATGGACATTTTATCTCTGACTCCGGGAAGTAGTATTGGAAAAATCATGACATGGAATTAAAGTGATAATTTTGTGTGCATACACAACTTGTGAATATTTTATAGATTTTGATTGAATTTTATGGATGGCACATTTTGAGGATGTTCATGTGAATATTTGATAAACTATTAACATTTTGGTTGCAACATTTCGTTTGAAGAGGAAAGAAAAACAAAACCCCAACCTTTGACAAATGTACTGGAAGGCAAAATTCAATACTATATTGGAATAGTAAGTTGGGAGAGTCTGCAGATAGTGTGTGTGTGTGAATCAATGGTGCTCTCTGCATGGGCCAGCTTTGATGGGTAAATCATCTGTTGAATTCCAGGGGGATAATATTGTATTACTCGACTGTATCAAATGGAATACTTCAAGATGTCATTGTGTTCAATAGCAACATTGTCATGGTGATGCCTAAGAAAAGTTGTGAGAGGATCTCGTAAGCACCTGCAGAGGAATTCACATGTAATTAATGTAGCCCCTCTTTTTTTCTCTCTCGCCCCAGGCTCTTTTTTTTTTACCTCTTCTTTTGAGAGCTAATTTGCAACATGCAGGAGATATAAATCGTCATTTGTGAGCTTTCGACTAATGATACAAAAACTTTTGGTACATTCTTATGTGTTCCCAATATATGTGTGTGTGCTTGAGTTTACTCATGGAATATATCTGTTGTGATTATATTGTTGGTGCTTCAGCAGAATTATTTATTAAATTGGAGACCAAACGAAGCTGAAAATTAATGATTAAAGGGCCTGGATACTGTAACAATTGGTGATAAAACAAATTCAATGTGGCAATATCACCCGGAGTTTTGAATTTAAACGGGGCTTTAAATGCGACACACCTTTCGTTTGGAAGTCAACATGCGGGCTTATAGAGCTAGCTGACACAGAAATGATGCTGGAACAAATAATATAGGGGGGTGCTTGTTGCTGAATGAATCACACTTTTTCGAAAAATCCTCTGGTATCTGTCCGTCACAGCGTGATATTGCAGTTGTGAAAGTGATTAGAAGAAAAGGCATTGGAGCTATAGAAAGGGGGTGATAATTGGACAAGTTGTTTACATCTCAAGAAACAATGCCGAGGAATTCAGGAAATCGCTGAGCATGGAAGGTGGCGATCGCTCTCCTGTATCATTTCGGGAACCCCAGGTGGTGAATGGGGTAACTAATTTCTGTGATGGGGAAGGGGAGAGGAGAAGTAATAAACCCACAGAGATGACCTTCAGTGCCAAGAAGCCACCCAGGAAAAAACAGGCTGGCGGTGGGAGGCAGTGTCACAACAATATCTATGGGTTATTGGAGGACCACGTCATCAAGGGGTCAGGGAGGGGGAGGAAGGAGTGGTGCCCCAAGGTCAGAGGGGAGTGGGGACAGAGGAGCTCCAGTCTGTCCCCTCACCTGGTCAGGCAGCACAGGACCGTGCGGTCAGCTCCCTCCTCAGCCCCTACCTCGGCCCCCACCTCGCCTTTAATAGGTAAGTGTAAAAGTAGGTGGTTCCTCAATAGGTAGTGTTGTATAATGAAGTTTAAGCCTCCACCTCGCTTTTAACAGGTAAGTGTATAAGTAGGTGATACCTTAATAGGTAGTGTTGTATAATGAAGTTTAAGCCTCCACCTCGCTTTTAACAGGTAAGTGTATAAGTAGGTGATACCTCAATAGGTAGTGTTGTATAATGAAGTTTAAGCCCCCTCCTCACCTTTAACAGGTGAGTGTATAAATAGGTGGTACCTCAGTATGTTGTGTTGTATATTGAGGTTTCAACCCCACCTCACCTTTAACAGATAAGTGTATAGGTAGGTGGTACCTGGATAGTTAGTGTTGTATTATGAGGTCCTAGCGCCAATCTCAGTCCCTACTTCACATTTAATTTCACAGGTAAGTTTATAGGTAGGTGGTACCTGGATAGGTAGTGTTGATAATGAGGTCTTGGCACCAATCTTGGTTCCCCACCTTGCAGTTAACAGGTAAATGTATTAATAGTGTGGCAACTCAATAGGTGGTGTTGTGTAATGATATTTCAGCCTTGTAGGTGGCACCTATATAGGTGTGTTATGAGGTGTTCTTTTTAGTTTGTGTTCAATACACATGTAATTTTTTTGTTTCACAGAATTACCGTAAACGTTTTTAGGTGTTGTTATGAATCAGGTGTTTTGTCAAAGTTAATTTTTATTATGGATTAGGTTTTATTGTAATAATGTAAGTGGTTCTGTGTTTAAGTGCTTCTAGTTGTACGAAATGCTCTGTGGAAATGATGGTTTATGCGACTGAAGTCTCGATCTTTTAGCTAAAACCACATGCAAAGTTAATGGGTTTTCTAATTTTATTTGCTTTGTAAACCATAAAACTGAATAATTCTGGAGGTTCTCTACTATTTTTAGCTTTATTGTTTGAAACACAAAAAAATTCAATTGTCTATGATGACATTATCTGGGTAATTTGTCGAGAAATCACAAAAAATGAATTTGCATAGAGTATTTGAAGCTATTTTGGAATCAAATTGCTCAGAATTGAAGATTTTGGCTATCAGCATTTCTATATTGCTTAAATGGAATTTCATAAAAGGATTCAATTAAATTTAATAAGGTGGCTCAACACAAGTATGTTATTTGATGTATCTGTATAATATCTTTTTCTAAAATATGATTTCTGAACTGAAAGACCAATACACTTATAAGGCTTTAAATGTTTTTTTTATGTATTTTTCATAGAAACTAAAAAATTAGTTTGGAAGCAAATAAAATGTTCTGGTGCCTAAAATTCAATCTCAATTGATGCATGTTATGATAATCTCATAATGCATGTCAAAGAGGGTCAGTTGAAGTTTTCGATGTTTGATTAAATGATATTTACGACATTGAAAATCAAATGTATTATTCCAAGTTTGTGAGGAAGGATGGAAAAGGTTTGTTATTTTTAAAATTAATTTGTGTACTCTCTTCCTAATCCATGATCTTATACAGAAAGTTATAACAAAAAACCAAGCATCTTTGAGTGATTCATTGTCGAGCCTTGGGCTCTGTAGCTATATTCCCGTACATGATTTGTTTCTCCGCTGAGAATCAGCCATCAGAGGGAAAACCACTTCAACAGTGACATCTGAGTTTGAATTTTGAAATTGAATCTGATAAATCAGCAAAAACAAGAACACAGAGCTTTATGTGTCTGTAGGATCAGTTTCTGGCCTAGTCTTTGTGTGTGTTCTCTCTCTTTTCCCCCAGAGTCTGTTTTTATAAGATCATCATATCCTTACATTTATAGAGTCAATTTCTCTCTCTCTCTCTCTCTCTCTCTCTCTCTCTCTCTCTCTCTCTCTCTCTCTCTCTCTCTCTCTCTCTCTCTCTGATCAGTTTCTGGCCTGGTCTAGTCTTTGTGTGTGTTCTCTCTCTTTTCCCCCCAGAGCCTGTTTTCACAAGATCATCATATCCTTACATATACATGTATAGAGTCAATTTTAATCTCTCTCTCTCTCTCTCTCTCTCTCCTCGCAGTATGCTTTATTACCAGATGCAGACATACATATAAAAAAAAAATCAATTTGTACTGCTACATGCCGATGCATTAAAGTGTCATCCCCTGATAGTGGTCCATGTCATACCATGCATTCAGTGTTGCATCATTTACATTCAGAGGCCCTGTCTGATAATATAAGTTCACCAGCCCTCAGTTTGGCATCAACATTTTATGTAATCCTGTCATTATTTTTTTCCTTCCTACTTTATTGCATTGCATACATATCGCCTGCATTAATGGGAAATAGACACAGAGAGAAATGAAGAAGAAACCTACAGAGAGTTATTGCCCTTTAACTGCAGAGATTTTTTGGCTTATGGTTCAGAAAATAGAGAGAGGGATGCTATTCTCTTTTGAGAAGTGGATGTAGGCTACGCCTGTCCACTTCTCAAAAGAGAATGAGAGGGATGCTAGAGCAATTTACATGTATATGTTTGCAACAAATACTATATATTATTTTAGGTTTTTAGGTAAGAATCAAATTTCAAGATGAAAAAAAATTTATAACATCAAGACTATCAAAGTAAAAATGTTTGACACCTTTCATCAGTTGGTGTGTAGATAAATTGCTGGTGATAAGGTATAAGAGACAAGCCAATCTATTTATAGACCAGGTGAAAATCCAGGTGATACAGGTACTTGGTTGATTGCCTCTGTGTGTATAGGCTCTGTGGTGCAGCGGTTGATGTTCAATCGATCAATCCGTAACAAGGCGACTTCTACGTAGTACGTTTGTGTGTTTGTGTGTACTTTTCCTGGGTTTGTGTCCCGCATGAATTGACCCCATTAACTTATACAGGTATTTGTGGGGGTAAGTAGTGGGATATAAAGTCAATATAGTTTTGTTTGTAGGAGGTTTTGTTTGTGTGTATATATATATATATAAGGCAAAGTTTGTATTTCATCAGCTGATCTAAAAATACAGCACTGAAGTTAAATCTATGTAAAAAATTCTTTATTTTAAATTACATGATTAGAGTCCATGTTACTTATTTGTGATAAGATGTTAAGATATCAGTGTTGAATTTTTTACAGTGTAAAATACTTATATCATGCAATGTACTGACCTGATGTTAGGGGTGATATAGGGTAGCTCATGATTATACCTGTATATTGAAATTGCATTTGATCAATTAATAAGCCTTGTCCTGCATATAATACCTGGTAGTTGCCATCCAAAGAGAAATAAAAAATCAAGTCACTCGTGTTAGTCACTGAAAATACTTTTGTAGAATGCATTATAACTTGTTGTTAGTAGATTCTTCTTTGGACAAAAATGCTAAAGAACAGTACTGGCTTGTCTACAAATGTTCTGATTTATGTACTAATGTTAGTACTGGCACCATTTGTAATGTACTATTACATGTACCGGTAGTTGGTAACAGATTGTTTCCGAGGACAAAATCAAATTGCTGTCTAGCTATTAACTATTTATCAACATCTGTGCAGGATGTCATGCTACATTTACATGTACTTGCAAAATGAAAAAAAAAATCAATTGCATGTATCATTTTGTAATAAAGTTATATACTTGTAGGTAATATCAGCCACAAACTTTCATTAAAAATGTTTCTTTCTCGGAACAAATTGACTGGAAACACTTGACCAATGTTATGACATTGTAATGTCACTGAGTACATAAATGTGTTGAGAAGGGGAGTAACTCTGTCGGGAGTATCAATGTATCGGTACACAATATTGACTGAAGGCATAAATTATACAACAAATAATGTCCAAGAGGTGTCAGTATTCACACCTTACATCAGGACAAATCACTATACAGGTATCTCTAGGGGGCTGTAAATCTTAGTGACTGGACAGATGGTATGGGTAATTTATTTTCTATCTATAAAGCTAGGTCATGCTCAATTATTGTTCAAGTAACATGTTATTGCTTTTTTTTCTTTTTCTTAAATCTCTCTTTTAATTTTAAACAAAAACTGAATTTTTAAAGAGAAGGTATTTGATAATGTAAGGTCTCATAGACTCTGCCCCCCACCCCCACCCCCCCCCCCAAAAAAAAAAGAAGAAGAAACTACTTTTTACTTTTTAGTGAGTTATTCTGTTATTGAGCGTTCTAAGTTAGCTAGGAACTAATAGATGAGCTCAAAAGATCAAAGATCAATGTCAGATGAAAAACAATAGTCATTAATTTTTCAAGGGCAGGTTTTGGGGGTGGGGTTGGGGGGGATGGTAGGGGTGGGGTGGGTTTATGGGTTGTAATAATTCCAAATGTTTATGTCAATGAACATAGATAATTACATGAAAATGAGCTTATTTTGCATGGAACTTAACATTCCTCACAATCAAAAAGAACACACACATGTACATTTAAGTTTTGATCTACCCCTGAAAAAATTCTACTTTTGATTTCAGCGCATAGAAGGCATGGAAGTTTCACCGATCTAGACGACCGGTCTAGTGACAGTGGTGACCCCTACCTCAATGACCTTCACGGAATGTCAAGGCCACGAGCTCCACGGCGACACACGGTGGGTGGAAATGACCTGATGAATGAGGGAGGAAGGGGAGACAATCAGGACGAAGTGAGTTATCTAACTTTGATGTCCATTTTTAGTTCGGATCTCAGGACCATAAACTGAGAATAGATTGAGCCCAAATACTTTTAATTCTGTACGCAGTTAAATGAAATTTTTATGTTGATTTGTAGAAAATTGATTTCAGCCAAATTTTTTTAAAAGTAATTTTACAGATATTATGATATTTTTTTGCCATGATCAAAAGAAATTTCTTCTTTTTTTTCTTTTTGTTGTTTTAATATCAATTAATAAAGGAGAATCCTTAAAAAATTATGAATTGCGTATATCATGAATTAAAAATTTTATTTCTTGATACTATTTGTTGACGTTAGTCTAATATTTCCAAGTTTATGGTCTTGAAGGTAGATCGTAGAAGTAGAACCCTTGTAACAACTTGGACATTCGGTAGGATGTAACTTAATCTTTGCCTTGCATCAAAACAAATTCAAAATGACCCTTGTTCATGTGAAATGTACACAGAATGTGTAGTCTTAGCTCAAAAGCCATACAAATATTATTTATTTTATTGAGCCATGGCTGAGTGACCAGCAATGATATAGACAGGTCTACTTCACATTGCAATGTTGGACACAACTAGCCAAAGTCCAAGCTCCTGTTAATTAAAATAGTTCCAAAATAAATTAAGGTTTGATGATATTTTTGTTTGACATAGATGAAAGTCAAGTCGAGTACCGATAAAAAAAAAGTATCAGCTTGGTGTGAGTTTTGCAGTGAGAGTCCAAAGTATCAATGGAATACAAAAATTTCAGAAGTCTATTAGTGTCTAGAATTATGCAATAACAAGTACATCCACTTACATCATTTCAGTAGCAAAGTTGAACATCTTAACATTTTTGTGCAGCTAATATAGTTTCTGAAAAAAATGTGCAAATGCCATCTCTTGTGAATGATATGAAAACGGAAAACTTTTTTTTGTAAAATTGATGTTAAAAATCCCATATTTTGTTCCAAAATGTTTTTGCTGTTTGCATTGCAAATGACATCAATTTACATAGAAAATATCAATATTGAAAAGTTGTATGATGTATTATAATAACTTCCGAATGGATGAAGATGTCAAATTTTTTCAATATTTTTTAAGAATTTTGATTATTTCTTTGTGCAAAAAGAGAGAATTTGTCAATAAAAAAATCTTGGATACATTTTCTATCTTATTTATTTCAATTGTTTTTCATTGAAAGGTAATGTATATTTAAAAAGAGATGGAAACGAACAAGTATAAATCGCAAAATAAAAATGTTGGCAAAATGAAAGTGGGTTTACGCTACATTTATATACTGTAAAACAACTTTAATTTGCGTGTGAGAAATTTTAGCGAGATTCACTAAATGCCTCATCGTCGGTAATATTTCTTGATGCAAACCAGTTATTGTCATGTGGTAATTATAACAAAATTTATGTTAAAAAGGCTTGGTCGCGAAAATAAGTGGCAGCAAACCAGTTTATTTTTGTAGTGATTGAAAAACTGGCATGGCTCAGGAAGTTGTCGTGAATAAATGTTGGTTTACAGTAACAATTCAGTTTTCACAGTATAGCTAAAGTTATAGCTATGCTTCTCATTGATGTGATATTTGTGTTATGTTTGAATCAATAGAATGTTTGATAAAAGAGACATTGCTCTGTTTTCCAATATGCCACAACATGCTTCAAAGTATATGATTTGTTGTACAAATCCATTCAGAAAAAAAGCGGTCAATTCCTGAAGACAAAAGAAGTATTCAGGATTCATTTACACTTCCCTTGATTTCCAATACACGCTTCGGAGTTCTTAATTAGTGCTTTACTGTTGAATGGCTCAATACACAAAGGACTTTACCACACAGTAAGGAAGGAATGAATGGTATACCACCGTCTGTTTAGTGCTTAGAAGTTGGAACCCAGTTTGTTTGACTAATGATTTTCCTGGGAATCTACTCATGCAAAAGGTGCTACTTTGCCTTGCCAAAAAAATTGGGAAAGGGGGGGGGGATTGAGAATGTTAAGGAGGTATTGATTTTTCATTTCAACAACAGAGGCTGATATTCATTAAAGGAAAAAATTGCCAAGAGTGGATGTCCACCACAGAGAGGATAATGGAAGAAAAGTCAGTGGTGTTATTTTGGCTTCAGGACATCTAGGTTTTGAATCCTGAATTGTTTGGTTTTTACATGAGGAGGGAAGTCTTATATTCATACTTTCACTTGCATTATTTTTCTTGCTCAAAGTTTTTGGGTGTACTTAGAAGCAAATGAGGAAGAATTAGCTGAATGCATCTTTTGAGAGGAAAGAAATTAAATTGTGATGGAATTTTGTTGTTCGTATAAAAATTCTGATAAATTTATCAAGAAAGGATTTTGAAGATTTAGGATACAAATTTTGCAGAAATCCATACTGACGAAATATACAGTAATGAAGATATTAGTTCTCTTGAAAGGTTATTATTTTCCTGGTGAAGAATGGAAATAAATATTGATCGTTAGGGATCGGAGAGAGGGGGAGGGGGAGGTGAAGAGAGAGGAGATTAATTACCATAGTGTCCATTGGGAGGATCAAGGCCTGTGTGCAGTATTGGTGTGTGGGACGATGTAACTGCCCTGTCTGTTTGTTTGTATGTGTCAACACTGGCACTAGTTCTACACACAAGATATTGTAACATACAGATCAGAGCGCAGTGAATGGTCTGTAATGTCAAATTCCAGGGAGGAATATAGATAGAGAGATGTTTATTCCTATAAGTAATTCATGGCAGATCTTATGTTAAATTTTGACATTAGTGGGATGGAGGGGGGTGCGTTTGTACATTAGTTGGAATTTTTATGAGTTTTTTGTGTGAGCATTATATATGGAGCTTTCTGCTGTCTTTAAGGTGTATGTTTACATGAATTGGAGGTAGGATAATAATTCAACAAAGTCATGTTTGTTTTGATTTGCGGAATGTTTTTTGCTGATTGTTGATGGCTTCATGTCAGTGCAGTATTAATGCAGCAGACGTTTTTATCATTGCGCATAAGAGAAGTAGGGGAATGTTGGCCATGACAGGTCAAGCTTCTTATTGATGACAACAGAGGAAATCTTCATCATCTGAATGTTTTTATTGATTGGAGTTTAATTGTGTGGCTTTGAACTACTCGCTTAATTACCAGAATAACTTAATTTCTGCTAACTGGCTCTGGCCATGTATTGATCCAATTTATCCGAGTCATCCTCATCTTCCGGATGTTCTCCCTATCCAGTAGAGAACACATGGAGCTATTGGAAAAAAAAATTCTGTGTCCTTTACAAAGTGTCACATTGTGGCCCTAAGTGCATGATTCTTAGGCTTATTTGGAGGTATTTGTGCAATTGACTGAGGGTTTTTTTCAGTATTTTTGTGAATTTCATGGATTTCGGGAATCCATCATTAATTGTGTGAATTCTTTAATATTTCTTATTTCTTGTTGTTTTGAGGGTTTGGATTTAGATAAGGAAACCATTATTTTTGTGTGTGTTTTCTGGAGGTTATGGATTTTGAGGTCAGGAAACCATTATTATTTTCGTGATTTCTTATATACTAGTTTTTCATGTTTCTTGTATATTCTAAACTTTTGCGGATTTTTGAATGATAAGTGTCTTCATATCTTTGTGGGAGTATGATGTTGATTTCATGTTAGATAAGATGCATTTTAATTTCCTTACCATTATAGTGATTATAAAACTGGCATGGCTCAGGTAATCTCAAACATCTCGAGAAGTTCTCATGATGTTTTCCTGTGGCATTTGCAGGTGTGGTTAGAAGTGTAGTGCAATATCGTTTGAGAGGGATCAAAACTTACTGCATTTACACTCCTAGATGATGATAGTAAAAAATATTTTCAGAGAGATTTACAATTGATATGTCTGATTTTATTAAAAATCCGAATTTCTGCACCCTAATGCCTTTGAATAATATTGTATACAGCAAGGTTATACCTGTATTTCTGAATTGCAAGTATTAACATAGCCTTATTACATTTTATTGAGAAAGATATATCCCATTTTGAATTATTGTTAAGCATTTTAATATGCCCACTGATAATGGGGGAGGGGGGGGGGTCACTGGGTCATACCTTAAAATTTCGTGGGTCATACCTTAAAATTTCAATTAACTGTAGATGTTTTAAATTTTAAAACTGTCAAAATATTAGAACACTCTCATACCCGTACAGAATTAGAATGTTGTAATTGAACTATATGCATTGAAAATGTACACCTTTTTTTTTCAAAGTTAAATAATCCCCATTTACGGGTTCTTTAAGTTTATTCAAACAATTTCCATAAAAAGAAAAGGAAAAGTTACGATGTTGAATGGATTTAATTGTCAATTAAATGAAACCATCGATTTTCTCTATCTATATATCAGTGATCGGTAACAGCACTTGAAGTCCAGAGGGGTTGGTAATTAGAATAAACAACTGACTTTGATATTCATCTGAAAGGACACTTGTCATTTCCATCACAATGCCTGCATTTGACACAACTGACGATTTTATTTGGATGGGCATCAGATATCTCGAGATATATCTCGTCAATATTGCGAGCCCAGCCGCCATCTCTCTGGCTTCAGGCTCCCAGCTTTTCGGAGAGAATTGATACTCTTTCTGTTATCCTAGCTTAGGTCCCATTTTATCATTGGACGGTATTGTATTCCGTGGATTATCGATGTGTTGGAACTTGGCATGCACTAAGAATGAATTGTGTTCTGAAAACATGTTTCTCTCGAGGGGGTAATGTTCGTAACTGTCTGTTGGCAAAAAACGCAGTAGTATTATATTGACTTTCAGGGCATTGGTATATCCTTTTGGATTCAGCCCCCTTATATCAATGACAAAGCAGTTGTAGTTGATGTCTCTTTGTTGAAGAGGCAACCATTAAAGGTTGTATTAGATCTTGATAGTAACAGAAGATTACATGATAAGCACATTGTAAAAGTGAAACCTAATGCTTGAAGGCATTCCAATCAAATTTGCAATATTATTTTTTGAAATTATAAATGAATCTTTAGAAAGCGGTCAAGTTTGATTTATTAATTACTTCTCAAGATATTCAATTATTCAATCTGTATATCTGTATTACAGTCCCATTCTGTGTTGGGGAAGGCAGGTTTTTTTGGAGGTTTTTTATTGGGGGGGGGGGGGGGGTTGCAGAATTAAGGTTTGCATTCAAAAAGAAATAAATATGCACATCGTCCCATGGAGTGATATAATGTTATAATGTAAATAACTTGTTTTATGGAGTAAATTGTCCATTTCCATGTAGTTTGTCATTTTAATGCTCTCAGCTTTCTAACCACAAAATCCAATTCAACTGTGCTTCAAATTCAATTGAAATGTAAGGGTGTTAAAAATCAGTATGAATTATTCATGACCGACATCAAAATCGCATTGTGTGGTACTAAGAATAGCTGATGCTGTCTTGATGGGGGCATTTATTTTGTGGCATGCTGGGTCATTTCAAACATTACACAAGCGGGCAAGAACATCTGAGCCAGTTTAACAGTTGTTGTTTATCCATGGGGTCCATTAAGGCATAGCAGGGGGGTGGAGATTTTCTTTGACTCTTCTTTAGTATGGGGGTATCATCACCACTCACCCCTAGGATCCTATTTACCTGGTTCTCTCACTTTATTGTTGTAGTATTTAGAGTCAGATAAACGGGCAATTGAGACAAATTGGACAGATAGGCTGGAGACATGATAAATATGCCAAAGATTTGGCAAATTCAAAATATTTGCGCACTGTACTGCTAGGATGAGAGAGAGAGAGAGAGAGAGAGAGAGAGAGAGAGAGAGAGAGAGAGAGAGAGAGAGAGAGAGACTATCAGGTCTAGTTCAGTGCTTTTAATTAGATACAAATAACAACGAAATAACACGGAGGATGGAGGTATGCAATACATAGAAAAATGCTTAATTAGAAATAACAAGAATGCAAGGAAGATGGGGGGGATTTATTACTTGGACCACTGAGAAAGAGATGAAATTGGTGGGGGGGGGGGGGGGACTTACTATTGATTTGAAGGGTCATCACATCTGTCAGGGGGTCACTGATTTTGTCAGAAGATGGGGGAGGGATGTTATTGGCCAGCAAATTGAGGTATTTATAGCTTTCCAGGGGTCCACTCAATCTCACCTCCATGTTAATGACTGAACAGTCTAACCCTGAATATAAAAGGCTATGGGAGACTGTTTTCCCAGCTAGTGGCCTGTCATTTTCTCTGTGTGTTAAAACTTGTGTGGACCTAGAATTAGGTGTGTTAATCTAATCATATGGTCTTAACCATAGTGAGAATCATTTATTTGGATTTTTCTCTATAAAGGTGGTCAAAATTACTCTCTGTATGTACCTTTAATTGGATTTTTCAATATAGAAAAAAGGGTGATCAAAGAGGATTAATATATGTCAAATAACTTAAGTATTTTGCCAGTGCATTAGATCTGAAATGACGATTTTGTGTTTTCATCTTGACGGATTAGACTTCCAAGATGGTGCAGTCAACATGCCTTAAACATGCTGGTTGGACGTAAAATCAATAATTGTGAATTAATCTGACATGGACGTTTTTATTATGAAGCTGACCAAGGAGGAAATGTGATGAAAATTCTTAGGGACTAGTGTGCTATATGATTTTAAGATAGTGGGAAGATTATATATATGTGTTTCAATGATAACAGCAAAACAAGTCATAATTATAATGGAAAATGTCCTTGAGAATCATTTAATTAGTTGGAATCCATGTTGAGAATGTTAATTGATAATTTTCACTGTGAGCATTCTCAAGGGCTGTTAAATATATCTTGTGAATTACTGCCTCAGAGAAATATTCCTTGGTGGGTTTGAGAAATATTCCTCTGGGTATTCGACGTGTGATATCTGCCATAGTTTATCTATGCCAGCAATTAACTAGGGTTCAATTGTTTACGTAATGCATTTTTGCAGGTTTTGGATATTGTAATCCTTAGTGTGTTTCACGCAATTAAAGTCAGAGGGAGGATTGTGATTTGTAACTGGTGGTGTAAACTGGTGGCCTACATTCCAATACAAGTACTGGTACTCGGTTTGAGGACTGCAAATTTCTGAATGAGGGAAAAATCCGAAGTGACTTGCTCTAATTTTTAATATCATTCAATACATTCTCTGAGAGGAGGAACGGAAAAAAAAAATCAATTTTTCCACAAACTAGGATTAGTTGTATTAACCAGCAAAGTTTTTATTAGGGAATAATTCCAATTTACAAATATACTGTGTTTGTTTCCATGACAATCTCCAGGATTTTTTTGTGTGTGTGTCTCCTTATGAAGCTCCTGATGAATGTGCCGGCAATATGAGGCCAAGACAGTGGTGATGACATATAATAGATTTTTCTTCAAAGAGACGGAGAGTCAGCGAGAAGGACTCAGGGAAGCAATATAAGAATGGCTGCATGGAACTACGCCTCTGTCATTAATCCAGAAATTACAAGGCCCTGAATAGACTGATGTAGCCCTCGGATCAAAGACGTGTCAAATTCTCGGAGCTGTCGAAGCCTAGGCAAAGGAATTGAGACTAGAGAGGAATTCCTGCCGCAAGTCGATATTGTGGCATTGTCTAAATTGACAAATTCGAAGAGAGGAAATGATGATGGAATGTGATGATGATTCCACACGAGTAAATACAGTGACGCTTTTTTGGTCAAGTCTGTTTCAAAATGTTTAGAACCAGCATTGATGGATGATAATATTCCATTTTAAGAGGTGGTGGTGTCTGATTTTACATGGCCCATGTTTAAGGCTATGAAGGATTCGGTTCTGGGCTGTCTGTTCGGGGGATTCACGGCTCATTCCCAATGTGGACAGGAAGTGACAGTGGTGCGAGACCGCAGCCCACATCAACGGCAACCGGCAGCGGCCATGAACTGGAATGTAGGTCAAGAAAGAAGCAGGAGAGGACCCACGAAGAAACCTGTCAGGGGGACAGGTCCAAGACAGTTCGAATCTGTACCCCTTACTACACACACCCCTCCAAAACAGAGACCCCAGTACCTTTTGGATCTGAAAAGTGACACTCCTTATTTAGAAGAAACTGACCTTGGGGTAGATAGGTCAAGGGCACATGGCTCTGAGGTCGGCCGCCACCATCATCCTCAGGTGCACAAAATAGAAGCAGACGTTCATCAGAGTTACCATGGCAACCATCACTATGACGATGACCTTCCTGTGAGGAGAGGGATACTGAAAAAGACGCAGCAGACGCCGACGATAAAGTCCCCCGGCTCCGTGTCTCGTGGCGATGCTAACAGTGTCAATGTTGGATCCCCTGACAGTCCCATTTACCTGTCCCTCCAGTCTAGGGCAGGTGGTGCTGGGACCTCACAGGTGGAGGCGACCCCACCAGACAAACCAGCCAGACTCGGGGAACTGTCCCAGGAATCGGTCGATTTCTTAAACTTCTTGCTGAGGGAATTCAGGAAGGAGGTAATCTGTATTATAATGTTGTAGCGTTGTGATGCTATTTTTGAGTTTTTTTTGTTATTTGTTGTACCGGTAATAATAATGACACATGTGAACGAGTCATTGACAAAATGTAAGAATGATGGAAATTTTGAGTGCTTTGTACCCTTAAGTTATAGCAAGAATCATTCATAACTGATGAACATGTTTGAGAGATGGTTATTTTTTTTTATGCTGTTTGAATTTGTTAGCAATTGGAAGAGTCATTGACAAAAATGTTAGAGAGATTGAAAACATCATGCTTAGTACTTCACAGGTCTTTCACATCATTTAGTTACACAACTGCTGATGCTAAAATGTTCAGTGTTCTGAGCTGAGGTAATTTTTAGAGAAGGTTTATTGCCAAAAGAAAAGCCTGGAGCATATTCTGTGATATACTGTGAAAACGTACGACTGTGCCAGAATAGATAACAGTTATGCAACAGGAAAAAATGAAAATGCATTAATTGTTAATGAGAGGATCAAATACACCTGCAAATCAACATTTGGCATGCTGAAAATCAGAGAGAGAGAGAGAGATAGGAGAGAGACAGACAGAAAAGAGAGAGAGAGAGAGAGAGAGAGAGAGAGAGAGAGAGAGAGAGAGAGAGAGAGAGAGAGAGAGAGAGAGAGAGAGATGAAAGATGAGAGAAAAAGAGATTGAATGAGTGGTTGATATTCAAATTTTTTAGATCTCTTGTCAAAATTTAAACCTTTATACATGTATTGGATATATGCTGAATACAGTTCTGTATCAGAAAATATAGAAAGTGTGAGGCCCATTGGGATAGAAAACAAAAAAAAACTGCTGTCATGTCAGTCCTTTATTCTTGCATTCTAAAAATTCACTTTTGATAGTCTAATACTAGTTTATAGCATCAGCTCGATATTAAGCTTAGAAAAAATGTTTCAGTACTGCTTGTATATCCTTCAAAATCGGACTGTCCCAGGTAACGCAATTTAAAGGCAGTGTTTTGATTATTATTAATGCTGAATAAAGTTTTGTATCAAAAAGTGTATCACAGTTTTTGAACCGAACAAGCATCTAAGTATATGATGTTTTTTCATACAGAACTTTTAATATTAGGCATGCACTGCCTTCAACTTTCAATTTTAATAGGCTGTCCAAAATTAATTCTAAGTTTAACATTACTTCAAAATACCAAACCTATGACGGAGGGCGATCAAATTAAAACAAACAACATTTTCAAACAAATGATTTTAACACACAGTGAGTGTTCAAGCTATGTGTAGGCTACCTCTTTGATAATGATTTTTCCCGACAATCCTATTGAGTATCTGATATTTATAGTCCATAATGTGCTATAAACATGTCAAATTTATACAGATTGCAGTATTTAATAAAATCAAACTGGAAAAAATCAAATTACAGTAGGGGTTTGTTTTTTTCTAAAACATAACTACTCTTAAACCTACATGGGTGGGTTACGTTTAACATGAATTAACTTTGGACGGCCTTTAAGCAGTGGAGTTGTTGATAAAACACCTCAGTCTGAATTTGAATTCGCAGTACAGCAGCAAGGCTGAATATAGTTGTGGCCATTTTTAGACCATATTAATCTCCTTGAGAACAAGAGCTCTATATAAAGATGTAAGAAACCATTCAAATTTTAAAGCTCATACATCTGGATTTTTTTCTTTATTAATTAATAGTTTATAGCCAGAAATATTACACTGAAAATTTTTAGGTTAATGTGATGGGTAATTTGTTGACCATTGGATGCAGTCTCCTTAAATGTAATATCAAGACAAGAATGAAGCTTAGCTCACTAATATCAGACTGCTAAGAGCCTAAGAACAAACGAATGACATCACGGCATTGTTATATAATAATTGATTATATATAAAGTATGATTCATTGTAGTTGCAGTATAAGTTAATTTATTTGTCAGTGTGAAAGATCAGTATACCTTAATGACAATTCTATGATAGTTTTACCATTTAACTGAATGTCACTGTTGACTTTTCGTGATCAATTAAAATTTGAATTTTCAGTCGGAGTGAAAATTGATATTTTCATTCATGAACCTTATCATAAGCTTGTAATTGTGTTTTAATTTGGTTTAACTCTTTTCTAAAGGAAAGCTCTAAGAAGAGGGAGGCCTTCATGACGATGCTGGCGAAGCGGTACCCTCAGTACGCGGAGCGTATTCATAGACCGGCGAGCGAGGGGGGATACCCAGTACAGGTAACGAGAAAGGAACTAGTTTACTGATGAAAATTATCCTTGAATGTAAATTTATCGGCTAGAAACGTCTTTGCCCATTTATTTACTGTCTCACTTTGTTCCTGGTAGATTTAGGGGGATGGGGGGCTCTGGACACCCCTGTCCTAAATCAGTGCATGCCTACTATGGAATTATTTGAAAACCCAAACATGGGTAGGGTAACCAGTTATTTACTGATTGTAATTAAGGGATGTTATTTTTCACTGTTTAGAAGAAGAAGTAATTTGTAAGGAAAGGGGTTTTTTTTTTTGGGGGGGGGGGGGGGGGGGGGGGGGGGGGGGGGGGTGGTGGTATTGCCAGTGATCTTGTGGTCTTATGTTTGAATTATTGAACGTGTTGAAATCTGGGACATATTTCTGTTGAGGAGCGGCAATGTTACCTTACTTTACCTGGAGAATTTAGAGAGACAGCACGTGCTGAGATCAAATTAAAAGTCCACTCATTTATTTCTTGTTAAATGGCCATGTTTTACAGCCCTGTGGTGCAGCGCTTTATTGTATTGTCAATTTATCAAGAAGAAAATGACAAAACCAACAATTTTTTAGTTAATTATTAACCTGTTATCGGACATTTCTCTGAACCCCAGCTTCATGCAATAAACATGATAAAACGACTTTGAAAAATCTATTGTCAAATGAAAAAAACAAATATCAGAAGAAGAAAAAAAAAAACTCGCCTTGGTGACTTCATTTTTGTTGATTGTCTCATTAGACATTTATTAATGGAGAGGTTTTTTTCAAAAATTTTTTTTATTACTAATGGATTGAGCAGATGGTCTGTATGTTGGAGAAAAATAAAAAAAAAAACCCAGAAGGATATTGGCTCAATCACCATGTGTCTTGCAGATTTTTCATGTGATTTGTCATTATTTACGGTTCAGCATCATTAACTTGATTAGCGTTGCATGGACCAGTCTAGAGAGAGAGAGAAGGGGAATGCAGATTTCCATGTAGTTTTATGTTTTCTGTCTATTGATTAATACAGAGACAATATTGGATCATCCACATTGCATGTTTTCAGATTTTTTTTCCGTCAGGAACAAGCAAGAGAGAGAAAAAAATATTTCATATGACAATTAATCTGTGTCTCGTTGAGAATAAAACCAGAGGAATGGAGCCCCAGTGAAGCCCATGCAAAGCTTTCTCTCTGACAGACATCGAAACCATAGTAGTTTGAAGTGTTTCATTTTCGATCATTTGACAGAGGCACTGAGAGAGAATTGGAAAGATCTTATCTTCCAATTGTAAACATGTTCTGAAGGTTCGGGGTGAATATCAAAGGATTTGCCTGCATGAAGTTTTTATTCAGCTATACAAGACAGGTGCTGGATGGATTTGTCAACTATCTATTAAAGAGGATCTTGATTTTGGGAGAAGTTTTCATTCAACAAGACAAGTGGCTAGATTGTATAACTATTGTCAACTGGAGAGAACTTCCAATCTTGCTAAATTCCAACTGAAATTGCCAAGAAAATATTGAATCTGTGTTTGTGGGGGAAAAAAAATCAAAATTCATAAGAGTTGATTTCCAAAGTTGTGTCTGCATTATTTTTCTCAATGGTTTTACTCTTGTCAAACATGGCTTGGTAGAAGAATGAACATGTATTTTGCTTCCAACTGAAACTGTCAAGAAAATAGTGAATCTGTTCATGAAAAAATTCAGGAGAGTTGATTTCCAAAGCTGTGATAGCAGATCTTTCTGTGAGGGGGTGCTGTGTTGGAGTGTAATGGGTGACAGTTATCTTATTCAGACTGCATTCACGTGTCTATGAATGCAGTTACACTAGGAATACAGTAGGGGCCTTTATTGCATTTACGTGTGATAAATCAACAGATTTCAGTGCTTTGCGCAAACTAAGTTTATTCCACCCTGAAGTGAAGAAGATCTTTCTTTGAAGTTTTGTTTTTTTTTCCAGCAGGTCAGATTAAGTAGTAGACGAAAGGAGAGAAAAAAAAATTGAATTAAGGCAGCGAAAAAAAAAGAAAGAGAGGAGATTAGGAGGAAATGGGAAAGATACGTTATATACTGTCCAGTTCACTTAAAGTCTGAATATCGCCTAATGGTGGGGAGAGAGAAAAAAATAACCAGATTTCGTGGCTTAATGGGAAAAGAGAGTTTGGTTGTCAGGTAAAGGCGAAGGGAAGATATTATGATGTAATCGTAAACAGGAAGAGCACGGGACTGTATAGGTGGAGGAAGCCCTCAATGTCAACCTGTTGATTAGAATTTCATTCAGGAAGCCTCGACTCTCTCTCTCTCTGGGTAAAAAGTTTGAACAGGTGTGTCTCCAGCGCCAAGGGAATTCAGCTGACAGTTGAGCTTCTGTTGACTCAGGAGAATCCTCACAATGTGGCTGGAAGTGTTGCGTAACCGGCATTGATTTTTTATGGGGGGGTTTCTCTTGGATCATTATTCGTGAGATTCACACATTTTTCGTAACGACCTGTGTGTCATTTACACTGATTTTCATGGCTGTGGATTGAAACTTTTACTTTCCTTGGACGGACATTTATTTGTCATTTTTTTTTTCCGATTTGTTTTTTTTTTTCATGTGTTTTTCGCAGTTAATCCAACCATGAATTCTGTTGAGAGAGTTATATGGAACCATTACAATATGGTGAGAAAAGTAATTTGTTTCATATAAATGATCTTATTTGATTGTATTTTAAGCATAGCCTTAAATTAAGTTAAGCAATTAAGGCTTTTTAAAACTTGATAGAGAATCAGGGATGAAATTTGTTGTGGTTCAATTTCTGAAAACATTGTGCAATTTAAGGATGGTATAAACCCGCAAAATATTGTTAATTGCATAAATTAACTTAAATAATTAAAAAAAAAAAGAAGGCAAATAGGTACGTGTATTATGATCAGCAGTAAATTTGAATTTCCCAAACAAGTTATCAATTTTGAAAAAATAAAGAATTTCAAATATCTCAGTGATGAATCATGCAGAAAATGTTTACTTTATAATTTATCTGGTTTAAAATTGTGTTTATTAGACATGTTAAGAGAAGGTGAGAGCAGTTTATTGAAAATACCTTGTCTTTAATTTTGGAACAAATTTCGTTGAAATTAACTTGTGTGCAACTGTGATATGCAATGTACTTCTAATTAGACAACAAGAAAAAGTACTCTTGTTCATCTGGATTAACAGAATTTTATTATACCTTTTTGCACAGGTTTTCTCTTTCTTTCTCTCACCTGATCAGAGAAATGCACTCTCTTACATTGACACTGACGTAACACATTGTCACAATATGTTGTAGATCAAACAGACAATTCCTGTTATGTGGGAAGAATGCTCTTGATGAGTTGTTTGTTTTTTATTAATGGTGTATGTAGTTGTCTGCTAAATTGGTAAGGGACGTTGCAATTTAGAGCCTCCCAAAGTCGCCCGAGTGCACTCACTATCTGCCGAGTGCACACACTATCTCGCTCACTCCAGAGAACAGATGTCTGCTATCTCCCCTGTCATTTTATCAGATACCTTTGCAGGAACTTTTCTTTTTAAAATGGAGCTCAGCATTCCTTTATTGTTTATTTTTTTAAATGCACCCCCCTTCCCCTCGCTCTTATTTTCCATTCATTTCTCATTTTTGTCTTACTAGATTTTTCCTGTATACCTATGGACGAGTTTCTTTAAAATGTATCTCAGCATTCCTTTTGAAAATCAACCCCCTCCCCCCCCCCCCCTCCCCATCAGGCCTGTGGCCTCATTTTGCACTTTTTTTTTGGTCTCAGTTTAAAAAAGGAAAAGAGAAGTGAGTCATTTCTTCTTTCACTCAAGTTTAAGGTAGATTAGGTGCATGTCAATGAAAAGGGGGGGGGGGGGGGATAAACTCAATTGATTTATCGTTTACTCTCTCAGTAGAACGTTACGTAGACATGCCGTATGTTTCATGAGATAAGGTAGAATAAATGTGTCCTGGTTTTTTTTGGTTTTTTTTTTAGGGATGCATGTTGGGTAAATTAGGAGGATCGTGTCATATTTGATCGCACAAACCTCCATAAATCTGAGGAAAAAATTCCTCATGCAGAATTTTTTAACATTACAGCAATGCTAAGAAACCTTTGATAAGTTATTTGTTTTGAAATTTTACAAGGACTTTATCTTCAAATTCTTCCATAAGTTGTCTTGTCTGATTTTCAGATTGCATAAATGCTTTAAATGCAAAGTTCTGAATGTACTTTTTGGCAAAGATTAAAAGCCAAAATGTATAATTTTTTTTTTTTAAATTGATAGAAGCCATTAAACAAAAAAGCCTTTACATCAGTGATTTTTTTCTGATGGAGATGAATTGATCCCTTTCAGAAACCACTTTGTTTTATCTGCATTTATTGAATGATTACATCATCCTTTAGAAATATATCAAGAATCAAAACAGTTCCTAGCACTGTACTTACTGTATTCAGGAAAAAAATCCTGGGCTCTGAAATTTAAATTTTGTGACATATTTATCTATTTTTAGAACCGGCGACCCCGTGACCCCCACCGGCGGGCGACCACAGTGGTGACCTATAACCCCGGCTGTGAACAGGACTATGACAACCGCTCAGACACCATGTCCAGTGTGGATGGGTCCACTACGTTCAGGCGAGGGGGGTGGATGAGGAATAGCATGCCTGCCATGAGGTCCCCACCCAATGTCTATGACAAAGTTTCAGGTGAGTTAAGAAAGACCCTACCTAATAAGTATGATAAAGTGGCAGGTATAGGTAATGAGGTCCTTATTAAAAAAGACTGGTAAATTTTCCTGGTTGTTATTAGGGTCCTCAACCATTGGTTATAACAAAATGAAAGCTGAAGTTACCAAGGTCTCCACCCATTGTGAATGAATAAAGATACAGATAAAGTTACTGAGGTCCCCACCTAGTGTGTATAGAAAAGTGACAGGTACAGTAACTGAGGTCCCACCCATTGTGTATGACAAAGTAACAAATGTAGTTACTGAGGTCCCCACCCAGTGTGTATGGCATAGTAACAGGTAAAGTAATTGAGGTCCCACCCACTGTGTGTGACAAAGTAACAAATGTAGTTACTGAGGTCCCCATCCAGTGTGTATGACATAGTAACAGGTAAAGTAACTGAGGTCCCACCCATTGTTTATGACATAGTAACAAATGAGGTTACTTAAATCCCCACCTAATGTATAAAATAAAATGATAAGTTACTGAGGTCCTCACCCAATGTGTAGTAAAAAAAATTGATAGGTTAAGTGAGATCATCATCCAATATGACAAAGTTTTGGATAGTTACCACAAGGGTACATTTTGTATAGAAAATAAAGGTACCATTGGTTCATATCATAATTTTTCAAGGCACCTTGACCCTCTAGTAGGAGAGATAACCTTTGTTAGAACATTTATTTAAAAAACATTTTACTGTATTCCTAAAATGATGTCGGGTTTATTCAAATCATGCCCAGCAAGTTTGGCTGAGACTGCAGTCAATTTCAGTAATGAATTAGATTTTTTTGGGGGGAAAACAGCAAAATTTTAAATGAAGGTTGATGAATTTTAAATTGACTGTTTGGTTTTACTATCAGCATTGAAATAAAATGAACCATTTCCTATATGCTTCTTATCAATTTTCTAATAGTTATGAATGATAAGAAAAATTAAATATTTTTTTAACTGTAGCATGCACTCAAAGACACATACTGGTAGAATGGAAGAAATTTGAGTGTTGTAAGAGAATCGTGTTGAGCAAATGACTCAGTTAGGCCAGTAACCCAAGGGTCGCCGGTTCAAGCTCAGCTGTGGTCATTTTGATGTTCTGTGATGTGCCCTTAGACAAATCACTTTATCTGTATTGTCTCAGTCCACCCAACTGATGCTGGGAGATAACCTGTGATGGACTGGTGTCCCATCCAGGGGGAGTCAATGTCTCTCGGCCCTGTGTGCCTTCATGGCTCGGAGAAGGATTGATCTACATGTATTATCTTTAATGACAAGTTATGTACATCGAATTGTATTTTGTATAGGAGTGGGTGTGTAAGTTTGAAACAGATAATAAGTCAATATGAAAAGTTTTTTGACATCTAAAAGAAGGTATCTGGAATATTTCTGTTGCATTACCCAGGGGAAAAAAAGGGTCACCTGGCAGACAGAGATCCCAAAATATACTTCTGGACATAAAATTCACCAAAGATCTAAATAAACATAGTGCCTCCCTATATATAAATCTGTATGTATATATAAATCTTGTTGACACGAATGATAGCAATTCTCTAAGATGTAGCTAACTTACTTACAAATCAGACAAAATATCAAGAGTTTCACAATTTGCCAATCTTCTAATGAAGGAGAAGTCATGAAATGAGTTTGAAATAAAGTGGCCAGTCATTAAACTGCGCCTGGTTTTTATCATGTTCTTTCGTCTCTCATTCTCTTCTCTGTGGAGGGCATTTTTCAGCAGCGAAATTCTGACAGAATCGCAGAGAGATCCCCTTGTTTTGTTGGTGATACTGGGCTGAATGTGATAAGACTGTCAGAAACTGTCATTTGTAAAATGTGGGAGGGGGAGGGGTGTGTGTGTGTGAGGAGAGAGAGAGAAAAGGAGAGAGAGAGAAGGAGAGAGAGAGAAAATAATACCAGAAGTTCAATTTTAATAGTAAAATCTATAAGGGAATAGGAAGGAAGGGGTGGAGTAATGACTTTTCTTAGCTTTCAGAAGACAAAAAGAACAGAGTTAAAAGGAAGAAGGCCCAAATAATTCATTTCAGTTTGCCTTTTTTCAAAAACATGGAACATATGAAAAGAATGAGTTCTCAGGGTTTTGTTTTATTTTTATCAAAACTCATAACATGTACATGTAATTGTATCAAAAGTTTTAAAATATTTTAAAGAGTCAAATGATAGTACCGGTATATGAATTGATATTCAGAAGTGACCAGTTTCATGTGAATTATTAAAAGTTACATATAACTTATGTGTCTCAATTATTTTCACAGGTGTGGTATTCCTGGTGGCAGGGAACCAGACAAAGAAGGCGGAGCTTCCTAATGAGGTCACCCACCTCGACACGGTCCGGGCGCTGTTCGTTAGGTCGTTCCCTGGGAAACTGACCATGGAGTACCTGGCTTCTCCCAAACAGAAGATCTACATACTGGACACAATGACTAATATATACTACCAGCTGGAGGACTTACAGTAAGTCTGAATGGACACAAAGTCCAATATATACTGTGGTTTCATCAATATTCGTTGAATATCAATTTTCGTGGATTTCGTTTTTAATTTGATACACGAAATTAAATGTTCATTGAAATGCAATTTCTATTAACATTTTGTATTGATGGGGTCATTGGCCCCGAATTTACATATCCTTGAAACTGTGATTTTTACTTTATCCACGAAAAGTGATACCCTTGAATATTAATGAAACCACAGTAGCACACATCGTCCAATATATATCACACCATGTCCAATATATACAATCAGCTAGAGCGCTTCAGTAAGTACTAAAGGATGCACTGTTCAATAAATAGAACCAACTTGAAGACTTAAAGTTATATCAAATATATAATATTAGTTAGAGGATATACAGTAAGTCTGATGAGAGTGGTCACTGTAAACCAACTTTTATTTGCATGCGAGAAAATTTAGTAAGCGAGGTAAGCGAGAGCCTTGTCGACGCAAATATTTTTCGCTGCGAACCAAATCTTTGTCTATAGTTTTTATAACAAAACAGGTCTTGATAAGGCTTGGTCGCGAACATTAGTCGTCGCGAATCAATTTATCGGCTGTTAATCGCGAAAAAAAGTCATCGCGAATAAAAATTGGTTTACAGTATGTAGGCTACTATTTATCTTGCATCAAGCATCGATTTCACTTTACAAAGAGGAGGCATATAAATAGACAACGAAAATCCATAATGAAATTTAAGAATTTTAGAGGATTACTGTATAAAAGGGAAATATTCGCTCCCGTTTTATTTTCGCCCCTTTCGACATTGTTGTCAGTGGGCGAATTGAAGAATGGGCAAATTTTAATGTTCTCAAATTATCATTCTTTAAACACAACTTTGTCTGGGCGAATTCAAGACGGAGTAAAACTGTTTGCAAGTGTAGAAGGGCGAAAATTACACAGGGTGAAAATAACCCTGAATACTGTATTTGAATCTTGAATAGCATGATCTTACAACAAGAATTTCTATTCTGTCTGGTTATTTTCAGTAGAGTACAATAGTTAATAGATATTGAATAAGACAATTTACAAAATTGAAGAAAGGGGGAAGTTATGAGGTTATAAGGATGTCCTGTAAATTAGATCCAAAAAACCAGTAGCAATGACAGCAAGCCATGTGTTTTAGTTATTTGGTGATAGATAATTACAGAGATGAACCTGATTCTTTCTAAACAGTGGCAAATCATCAGTGATACTTTCATCTTTATCATATAGGAATGCTGGTGTGGCTGTTAAAAGTGACAAGCATGTTGCACAATCTTTGTATTACTAAGAGTCTGTTCCGATTCCCTGCACGGTGCAGGTGCCCTTTAGATATGCTCAGTAAATGTAGCGTAGATTTGCACTGTGTTGTGCAATATAGATTTTTTGGTTGTTTGTCTTTATAGAGACATCAAGGATCGCACGGTGCTACGCCTGTATGAATCGGACAACGACGACCCTCAGAGGGTCCGTGAACCACCCCCTGAGGTCCGTGGGAAACAAATGCAGGCCTCCAGAGAAAACACTCCGCCCAGAATTCCAGAACAAGTATGGCGCCAACCCAAAAACTTTTGCCAAGAGCAATAAAAAAAATAATAAACTTTAGTTTCTCAAGTAATATTATTATGCCCTGGTAATGCAGAAAAAAGGTATTTTTGTTTATTGAAATATAAGGAAAATGGGAGTGACTGTAAGATTATTTTTACTTAAAATTCAGGGTCGAAGGTCACAAACTCTTCCCTCAGGAATGACACATTCCTATCCCCCATACCAGGAGCAACAGGGTCCAGCACAGAGGGCAAAATCTGCTGATAGGTCAAGGTCATTACCGAGAGGTCAAGGGCCAGATTACGGATACATCACATATCATGGAGCAGACAGAATGCAGGTAATGTTTATTAACAGTGCTGCAAAATTTTAAGTCATGAGTTTGATGAGAAAGTGATGATACTGTGTCAATGTCTTTTGAGTTATGTGTTTTCATTTTTTGTATCATATTAAATATTCAAATGTTATTCAATACAAACATCTTTTTAATCATTCTAAATTCAGTGAGAGCAAAAAAAATTGAAACTATAGAGAAACATTTGGCAACTTGGCTTTTTCTTGATTCTATTTATTATGAGATATTTAGGTTTGATTTTATGTTATTGTTTTATGAGAAGCATAATAAGTACTGGTACAATGTATTTTAATACTCTCAGTACTTTGATTACAGAACTCAGTAGATAATCCCCACTATCAGTCCACATCCCCAGCAGATAGACCAAACCTTCGCCCCATTCCTGAGCACCTTCACCACCAGAATGGACACCACCCTGGGTATCACAATGGCTCTGATGTCAGGCGGTCCCCTCCTACCCACAGGAGCCGGTCAGCTGACCCCTATTACAGGGACTTGTCACCCCCCTCCCATGCAATAACTGCCCCCGGGGCTCCCCCACAGACCTATGTGGCCAAGGGGGTGAGGGCCAACACAATGGTGTCCCCTCTCCGGGCCACTGGGCCGGTCACTCAAGATACAAGTAAGTAGGTCAAATGGTCACTCAAGATTGAAGTAAGTCAATATGATAATTGTTACTTCTTTTTTGAAGTGAACAAAATTTTTTCAAGTCAAAATTTTGATACACTCTTTAATAATTATTCAAGAGGTATGATCGCTATTGAAGTTGGAAGGCATAACATTCTTTTGAGGATAAAAGGATTAGAAGTCTTGATAATACAATTGAAAATTATTTTATTGTAATACACAGGTAAAGAGAAACATTGGTTTCAATATGTTGGTTTATTCAGAATGTACATCACTTCACATTTATCTTTAGTTTGCTAGATAAACAGTAAAGAATACTGTGAAAGCATTTTGTATATCATTTTACAGAGTTTGTTATTCAAACAGTCAGGAATACAGTAACAATTATTTCTGTTACAGGAGGTATGAACAGACACACACTGGCCTTCACACCGATGGGAGAACCAACCAATCAGGGGACGATGAGGTCCCAGAGTTACCGGGTCCCCCCAGATCCCAGTCAACACGTCCCCCAGCGACCCAGGAGTGTAACCCCCCAGCCTACCCCACAGGACGATGTGACCCAGTAAGGTTCCTCTAATGCTAGAGATTTATATTTTAACTGTTGCCAAATCAAGATTCCTCAAAACTTTATTTCTTTATGATATCCATTTAAAAAAATGTTTAAAAAAAATCTGTGTTCTTTAAAAATAAGTTTAAGTGTACTCTAGGGAAAGTTTTGATAGTTGACCTCTTGACCTTTTCCGTTTCCTAGGTTTCGAATGCACAAGATGGAGGAGCAGATAGCCAGTCTGGCTGCCTGGGTTCAGACAGCAGTGACAAATACAGCCAGTCGAGCCAGCAGTGTACGCAGTAGCCACACAACCACTCCATCAGAGCAACCCAGCTCAGCAACCAGTAGTAAGTAACCAGAGCAACCTAATAAGAGCAACCTAGCTCAGCAACCAGACATGAATATGAGCAAACTAGTTCAGCAACCAGTAGCAAGTAACCAGAGCAACCTAATAAGAGGAATCTAGCTCAGCAACTTATTATAGGTCAGAGCAACCTAGCTCAGCAACCAGACATGAATATGGGCAAACTAGTTCAGCAACCAGTAGCAAGTAACCAGAGCAAAATAGCCCAGTAACTACTAGTAGGTAACCAGAACAACCTAGATCAGAAACTTATAATAGGAAAGAGCAACCTTGCTCGACAACCAGACATTAATAAGAAAAAATCTAGTTAAGCAACCAGTAGCAAGTTGCCAGGGCAACCTTACTCAGCAACCAGAAGTAAGTAACCACACAAAATAGCTCAGAAACCAGTAGTAAGTGACCAGTTCAATCTGACGAGCAACCTAGCTCAGCAACTTATCATAGGGAAGTGCAACATTGCTTAGCAACCAGACATAGATAAGAGCAATTTTGTTCAGCAACCAGTAGAAAGTTACCATAGCAACTTAACTCAGCAACCAGAAATGTGTTCATTAGAGCTACCAAGTTTTGAAGCAAGAATTTTTATGCAGCAACTATTAGTAAGTTACCAGTGCAACACAGCTTAGATAACATTTGTATGTTTACCAAAGCTACCAGAGCAAACTAACTCAGCAACCGGAAGTATTAAACCAACAAACATACATGTAGCACAGCATCCTTTTGACCTATGTTTCATGGATTACCTGGTGTTGAAACAAATAGTATGCAACTGAATCTATTATGATGCAATGAAGGAACATTTATCTTTTTTACTGTCACTAACAGAGCATAATTTGTAGCCAACCTAACCGAATCTCTCCCTGTTTTGTTGTAGTTGAAGAGGCCAGTTACTTCCCTTTCAGTAGAGGTATTAATACACCTTAGTCATGCATTCAAGACGTAGAAAAGTTTTGTTTATTATGCTGTGTTGTGAATAAGAAACTTTTTAATGCATGGATTTTTCTACCTTTTGCAAGTCCAGATACGATTCTACCCCTTTCCTGCTATGGCTAAATGAGAATTCCATGGCGACAGCACTGCATGCATTTGTTTTATTTTTATTATTTATAATGTATACAGGGTTATTTTCTCCCCTTATTATTTTCGTCCCTCTACACTTTTAAAGGGTTTTGCCCCGCTATGAAATCGCCCAGACACAGTTAGAAATTGATACTCTTTTCTAATTAACACATAGTACAGTTATTTAAAATTTGTTTTGAATTCACACATGCAGTCTTCTATTTGCCTGCTGACTCTATTAAAGGGGAAAAGGGGCGAAAACAAAATGGGGGCGAATATTTCCATGTATACAGTATCTTCATGTCATTACACTTGTAGATCTGATGCCTTTTCTAGATGAATGTTCTCAAATGATTTATACATGTATTAATTAAGATTTTTTGTGTTCTTGCTTTTTTTCTTACCTCTCCCTCAAGAAAAGTCTTCAATAATTTGCTGTTTTCAGTATCTAATTTGATGCGTGTTTTTGGCCCACAATTCAATGCAAAATAGCTCTGCTTCTTTCTTACACCCTGGATGCTAGAGCCTTGTCCATATTTGTTGAACAGTAATTTTTATGTTCAAATGGTAAAAAGTTCTTTTCTTTCCATCAAATGCGGATTCTCAAGTGAAACCACATTCCCTCTGTTGCAACCACTGTAAGATTGGTTTGTTAAATGTGAGACACAGAGTGAGATTTTTGTTTTTATTACAAAGAGTACACTAAATATAACAATTTTATGATTAAAGTGAAGTCAGTTTCATTTCATTTAAAATATTGTAAACCTATTGGATATTTTAACAAACTACATTTTTCAACAAATTTTGCAGATTTTCACGGTTTGCGATAACCATGTTTTACTTCAAAATGGAATTATTTTCCAGAATGCAAATGTAGATGATTTCTTAAACACTGTAGATTCCGAATGAAATGTTAGGAATTATTAATATCTGCATAAAACAGTGAGAAGCACATTTTAGGGATTTTAAAATCTTGCTTTAAATTTTTTTTTTAACAGATGTAAACTTAAAGAAACTTTGATAAAAATTTGGCAATTTATGTTCTCACAATTCGATGCAAAACAGTTGATTTGTGGAATTAAGTACTCGGGTAAAATAAAGAAACTACAGTATTTCAGTTCAGTGTTTAACAAACATTTCAGGTCTGTCTGATATTTCGGGAGTCACTCAGAAACCAGTGACCAAAAATCTGAAGGACGGAATCATGACGATCAAGAAGCAGGCATCTGACCTCAAAGGCGATCTACGCCAGATCCGACGCATGCATCAACTGAGTAAAGAGAGCCTGCAGGAGTCCATTCATGAAACCATGAAGAAAATAGCGGTGAGTTTTAATGCTGTAAAACTGGTTATTGATGCATAGGTGAAATTTAAACTTGTAATGTAGTAAGCTTGAAACTACATAAATTACCCCTGCCCGTATGGTAAAATATTAAACAATTTATAGTGGTAAATCACGTATCTGCGAATTTAATACCTACGCGTATTGTTTGACCATAGAACACGCGTACTTAACCACCAGCGTAAATAACCACTTTTACAGTAAGATTTAGGTTCCTGTTTCTAGCAAAATTTTATGTATCTTTTTGTTCTAATGCTTTACCTAATGTACATTGATTTTGAGGAGTCAAAGTTTTTTTGATAAATTACCAGAATTTAAATTTTGAGGACTGCAATGAAGACGGAACATATACACCTTGATTAAATTAAAATGTCTATGGATTGAATTATTCAGAATAAGAATGAAAAAATGCATCATTCAATTCTAAAACAAAAAATTTAGAATATTTTGTAACGTAAAAGCATTTTTTAAAAATATTTTTTTGCAAGGTGTGGGGGCAGAATTTTAAAAAAAGGGAAAATAAGGAGTGCAGCAGCAGTTGATAAAAGATGTGGTGCCGGAGAAACAGAAGTTTTCTCAGTATTTTTTTGACATAAGTGTTAAGAAATTGTTTTTAATACATGGAAAAAATATCTGTCCTTCAGACTGCCCTACGTAGTGTTCCTGGAGCAGACAATCAGTTGCTACGGCAACACCGAGTGGAGGCAGACCAGTCGTGTCAGACATATCTGGAGAAGAAATGCAGGGCAGGCAAGGAACTCAGGTATTAGAACAGAGTTTTCTGCTCTTGACTAAATTAATAACAGGCTCCAGGGCCATTAAACTTAGACAAGCAAACTTTTGCTATTAGTCTTACTTTTTCTAAGTTCTCTGCCACCACTAGGGCCACAAATTTAGATGAGATTATTTTAGAACCATTTTAACAAGACCTTGGACTTTCAGAAGTATGTAGCTATATATTTCTTGCGTCAAAACAAGTTAAGAATGACGCTGTTTCAAGCGAAATATGCACCGTTTGCGTAGTCTTAGTTCAAAAGCCAGACAAATCGTGTTGATTTCAAAGAGCCATGGCTGAGTGGCCCACAGTGAAATAAACAGGCCTACATCACATTGCTGTTTGACACAACTACCCAAAGTCCAAGCTCCTGTTAAAATGGTTCTAAATCTGTGTCTCACTTTTATAAAAAGCACATACAGTTATTCTGTGAAATAGAGATTATAAGTAGGCTGAAGCAGGTTTAAGATCATTGGACCAAATCTGGAGACAACTTAATTATATAATATCTAGACAATATTCAGAAGAACATTTCCTTTTCATACTTACAATGCATGTTCATCTCTTTTTTCTGTGTATAAATATAATAACATTTTCATGCCAAAAAAACCTGGGATTTAAAAGGGAAATTCTTGTCACAATTTCTGTGTGCGTTTTCTATACACAGTTATAATTTAATTCTGGTTGTAACGCGCCTTCTGATTGGCTAAAAAAATTATTTTATATCGTATAAAGAATGTTGCCTACGTCATAGTAAGACTAACGTCAAAAACGTATCAATACGCCTGACGTTACGTTTGAATTTTGTACCATTTTACCTCATTTTAAAGGTCAAATGACCGTTTTTATCTACAATGAAGAGTAAAAAAATTAAATTATTAGCAATGAATTCAATGTTTATTAGTTTTATACGATATAAAATGGTTTGAAACAGTTTACGCTTTTTTATAAACCGCTTCGCGGTTTATAAAGCGTAAACTGCCCCAAACCATTTTATATCGTATAAAACAAATAAATATTGAATTCATTCCTTAAATAAATTAAATGTGAAGTTTAAAAATCTACAGTCTCTGGGTTTTATTGCAGTGATCTGGAGGGGGCGGTAGAGGAACTGAGAGAGGATGTGATCTCGCGTCAGTGTCGCGTCAACATGTGCGACGTAGAGGGCATGGCCTTGATGTTGAGCACGGTCACCAAAACGTTTGGAGAACTCAAAGGTTTGTCTGCTGCAATCTTTACTCCATCTCATCACCAAGGTAGGAGCTTGTTCAAATTGTTATTGCACATTTTTTTTTCCATTATGAAATTAAAAAGCCTTTAAAAATAAGATATGAAATATTTTCACAGATATTCTCTCCTGTGGAAAAAAGAATTTATTAGGAAGACATTTTTAGAAGGTACATTCATTTGAAGCTCTTATTTGTTAACTTTGGAATTTCTTGTTCTTTTGGTAGCTGGATTTCCAGACATGCAGAAAGATTTGAAGAAAGTGATGGCGGGAGAAATGGAAGTTGTTGTCAATGAAGAAAAGTCAGTATTAGTATTATTTCTTTGCTCTCAAGTAACTCGCCATTTACTGGATTATTTGTTTCTTTGTTCAACCATCCTTGAATATTTTGCCTCATTTTTATTTTGTTTGCACCTATTTGCATTTGGAAAAATAAAACCTACCATTAGGATATTGCCCCATAATGAATTCCCCAACTTGTAATTACTAGGGTGAATATGGTAAAAAAGTTCACTGTAATGGGGGTATAAACAAACTTTCTTTTAATGTTATTTTTGTTGGATAAAAACAAGCTATTTTACAGATACATTAATTTCAGAATAAAAAATATTCTTAGGAAGATTAGATATACAGTTGAACTTAGGTATCTTAAACACTGATATCTCGAATACCAGAGATATGTCAACATGATTTTAAGTCCCAAACACTTAAAACTTAAGTATTTTACCCTTGATATCTCGAATACTTAGATTTCTTGAAGTTTTTAACCAGTTCCACCTAGTTCAGGATAACGAGATTTGACCGTAAATGTAATGATTATCATAAATAATACTGTAAAAACTGCTGTCCACTAGTTTTTTGTTACAAACACTATATACATGTACTATTCGTAGGTTTCTGAAGGAGGAGCCGGATTCCATTGAGGATGCCCTGAAGCGCTGTAAACGTCTGACAGGAACGCTGTTCACTCTTAAGAGGTGAGATCAAATTGAATGTTTAATTATAGCCCTCTATCCCAAGAAATATTGCCCTCTTATCCAGAGATAAGATCTCTGAGTCTCACTAAATATTGCCCTACTGAAGCCTTAAATCTAAAGATTAGAATATAGAAGATAACATTGCCCTATAACCAGAGAAATACAGCCCTATATTTGGAGACAAGAGCACTCACTGGAGACTGCCCTGTATCCAGGCAGAAAAAATAACGTTAGGCATACCCCAGTATCAAATAGTCAAACAGTCCCTTTGATAGAGCCGAACATCAAAACAGCAGTGTGATTTTCAATATACATACATTAAGTAAGAATAATTTACAATAGGTCATCTCACATCATGTCTATATTCCTAAATTCTTGACATCCAACATTATCAATATAAGTAATAATAAGTTTTACTTCTTCCTGTTCATTAATTAATAAAGGTTTTAAATTTTCTTTTTTCCCCACAGATTGGCGTCAGTTCAAGAACATCGAACTCCGCAGATCCCGACTAAACAGGTCGGAGGGAAGATTCCGTCAGACGACGACAAGCGGGCGTTACTGGACAACATTAAAGCCATGGTTCCGGATCACCAGGCACGGCTGATGAAACTTGAGGTACGGCATCTTTCTTGTCAAAAATATTAAATACTGAAAATTTTAAATGGGGGATTGTATCACAGGTGCTTTTTTCATACAGATGGATTATTTATTATAAACAATAACACAAGATCTCCATCTTTTCTGAGAGCAAATATTGTTATTGTTAGAGTAGATAAGCCAACTGTATTAAATAAGCGCCTGTGGTTAGTATCTGTTGTTCAAAGAAAGATGCGTTTTATTATTGGAGAGTGATTTTGATAAACAAAATGGCTGCCATAATTGTACTAATACAATTGCCCAAAGTCTGTAGATGTTTATATGCACCAGTAGGTATGAAATAAATGTATTCAACTGAAGAAAATATTTTTCCTACTTAAAACCAAGTTATGTTTTGGTCAAATGAATTCAATTAACTGACAGTATTGTTAAAGCCCTTAAGATAATTCCTCCATGTTTTGAATAAAAGCTTCTGCTAACTATAAAATTGGAACCATAAATTTCCTATTTTTTTTAAACCTTTGATCTCTTGTACTTTTGAGCTCTTGAAGTCTGTACAAGATCTCTTGATGTTTGAGTTACTGAGATTAACCTGCATTTATTATCTATCTTTGTAAGGATACACAATATAATTTCACATTGCATTTATTTTTTATATGTATATGCATGTAGAGAAAGTGTTTGTTGAATTTTTATGGAGTTTTCTTTTACCAACAGGCCGCTGATGCGTCAAGACAACGAAAGAAGAAAATCATTACACAACAAGAAGCCCTAAAGTTCGGCAAGTCTCTGGAAATCGCCACGCGTCTGCTAAAACCTGGCAGCAAAGAATCAGTGTCGGACATCGTCACAGAAGAGCAGTCTTCACACACCACTACCTCAGTCACCGCAAAACCGAAAACCGCATCATCGATTCCATCCTCCGCCGGTGGTTCTGCAACCACATCCGGTACCAGCTCGCCTTCAGAATTTACCACCACGGCCAAAAAATCAGAAGGGTTGTTGTCTTCTCAAAAAGTTTCGGAAAAAATTGATAAAGAGAGAGTTGATGAAGACGACCCTCGTCATCAAGCTGCTGTGCTGGCAATGAAGAAAGACGTGGCCAGAGCCGCGTTCTTCAGTTCCATTACCACACCTCCTACCTCACCTTCTCCGACGGAGGAACTGCATTCATTTTCTCCGCCTAGACCACTCATGGATTACACAGTTCACATCACGCAAGTGAAGGATTCGAGTACTGGTGAAACTCAGTACACGGTTACGGATGGACAGTTTTCTCATTCAAGCGCGACTGCTCAGTTGGTGACCACAAGTTCAACTGCTTCGTCATCCACTGGGAAAAGTTGTGTTTCCATGGCAACGCGATCAAGTCCCACAAGCATTCCAAGAATCTCATCCGCAGTGAAATCCACAGAAACGGTGGAATCATCCAAAATCATGCGAAAAATTAGAACATCTACCCCGATAGCTAGTCGAGAGAGTGAAAAAGCAACAAGTTCCAAAATTCCTAGTCTTAGTCTAAGAAAGGACGGACAAATTGAAAGTAGTAGTGGACCAGATGTGAGACCTAAAAAAATTCCACCCCCACCACCCCCGAGGAAAAGTAGTCGATTACCAAGCCCAGGGGTCAAAGTGGACACTGAGATTTCTCTGAATGGGACAGTGTCGTTAGTTGCATCTAAGCCCGAGCTTCCTCCAAAAGACATTTCAATCCTGGGCGGCCACCAAATGCTGGTCAAAGACTCTGGCATTGGAACCTCAACCCCAAAGTCTAGCGTTCTACCAAAACCTTCCAGTAAATTTGAGAAAGGAATCATTGAAGCCATAGCCGTGAAGAATAAAGAAAGTGAGGGAGGGTCAGAATCCCAGGGTGATGTTACGGCCCAAGGAGCTAAACCCAAAATACCCAGTAAAAAACCAAAACCCCCTCCACCCCAGAGGAAATCTAGCCTCTCCCAGCCAGAGGAAAAGTCTCAAATTCCAAAGGCCAAGGAGAATTCATAGAAATACAGTCTTCATAGTGCAAAAAAAATCTCAGGCTGCTTCTAGCTTCTACTGGACATGGGTGCTTTAATTGTATGAATGGTTGTACATTGTACGACAGTATTCTTCATCAAACTAGCCTTCTACTGGAAAGATGTTTATGAGAATTTGCTGTTACAAAAAGATGATAGCTTTAAAAGACTTTATTTGAAAATTGTTACGGTGAAAATTGATTTTCTATCTACCTCTAAAGGATTACTAGTGGTGTTCAAATCTAGTCAACGTCTACAAATAAACATGGCGCTGTTGTTATAAAAGTTTGATGTGAATTGTGCATGCTATTTAATCATCGGATGAATGGACCAATAGTGGATACTATGAAAATTTTGAAATTTGATGACAATATGAAAATAAATTTAAAAAATTCTCTTTTTGTTTTTTTAATTCCAGTAAAAGAAGAAGGTACAGTTTCTTTTAATGTTTGCCCTAAAATTCAAAAGTTGTTGAAATCTCATAAAAATACACATATACTATCTTGAACAAAGTACCAAGTTACACACTTTTATCTTGTTTCATAAAATAATTGACTGCAACATTGGCACATTCCTAAGATTTAGTAAAAAATTATGGAAAATGGCACATTTTCTATGAGTTTTTAGAAGAGGAAAATGTGTCCGCAGCCATTGCCCACAACAAAATTATTATATATTATGTGTTATTACATGATAAAGTTAAAATGCGAGTTACATTGTGGGCGACGGCTGTGGACATAGTTTTCTATTCAAAAAACCACTGAGGAATTGCTGTCTTCTGCTCAGTTTTATGAAAATTACGGGAAAATGCAATGTTTGTGAATTCACAATTACCCTTGTGAAAGTCTAATCAGGTAACTATTTATAGATTTTTCGTTTATAGGTATTCTTGTGTAGATGAATGATACATTTCAATTTTTCATGATATTTTTAAAATCACTCTAAAACAGGGCAAATTTGACTGAAACTATACCTAGTTTTTTAGTCCAAAGTGAGTTTGTGACCCAAACGGTCCTTTCCTCATAACAGATGTCGTATACATGTATTAGTTTTGGAACTGGTGGTCAGATGAGTAATGTGACTCACGGGCAACTTTTTGTTGCATTCCAGCTTTACGATTGGCAAAGTTAATTCTTGAGTAGCTATTGTAGTGTTTGTTGTGTAGCAGGATAGCACATATAAAGCCAAAACATAGCATAAGTAGAGATTACAACAATAGCAGAGATTACAACAATAGATCAGTAACTTGTTCCCCACAGTGCTTGTGAATGAGTCACACCAGGAAGGCTTTGAACGCCACGTTTTGACGCAGGCACTAGGACCAGGGCCATTGAAATTGGGAAAATAAGGATGAAAATGCAAATATTTGCTCATAATTTTGTAGGGTAAGGATGACTGGGGAAAATAAACACATTAATTTGTGAAAAAGGCAGCTTTTTAAAAATTTGAACAGGGTCCTTGAAATGGTCATAGTTTTAGACAATCTAGAGCATGCTGACCAAATACTCAAAAACACATTGTACTAGTGGAAACACTAAAACTAAATGCAATTTGGATATGATTTTTTTTATTACAATCAAACTGATGTAAAATTGTTCATATACAATATATCTTATTGAATATAATAGCATCATTTCACAGATAACGAGACTGCTTCGATTCTTCTTAACAAATTAAATTAACACATATCATTAAGGTGGTGATTTTCACACCCACTACTTTTTTTTACCTTGTCATGCAAGAGAGTTCGATAATATCATTTACAGACAAAAATATATCCATACAGAATATGTATTGCATATTGGTACATGATTTAAACTAGTTCCTTCAATACAAATCTCTCCTTGCTAATTTAACCTCGTTTAAAGAATTGCAAAGAGAGTATAAAATACTGTACATATTATCTTAATCAAAAGCAAGTGAACCCTAGGAATTCTAGTCAGAGAAAAAAAATTGGTTTTAAGGTTTGTCTTCAAAAGCTAACCCTTTGAGACAGAGCTTTTGCACACTTGTGGAATTCTTTAGTTTTCCAGTGTCCAGCGTATTTTGGATACAGGTTTGAATGACTTTTCAAATGATCTAAACACTCAACTCTTTCATTGCTGTCGGAATGTTTTCCCACTGAAAATGAAAAGAAAATTTGATGAAAACTTTCCTAAAAATATCCGATTGTTTGTGATAAAAAAAGTAATCTTCCATGTCCAAAACATATTAAAAGATTTCATTAAAATATATACAGATAATTTAATTCTGGTTGTAACACGCTTTCTGATAAGCTACAAAAATTATTTTATATCGTATATAAACTAACGTCAAAAACGTATCATTAAGCCTGAATGTTTGAATTTTGTACAATTTTACGTCATTTTAATTTCAAATGACCGTTTTTATCTACAATGAAAAGTTAAAAAAAATTTAAGCAGTTTAAGCATTATTATAAACCGCTTCGTGGTTCATAAAGCGTAAACTGCCCCAAACCATTTTATATCGTATAAAACAAATAAATATTGAATTAATTCCTTAAAGAGATGAATAATCTAAAAATAGCTGACCTAATTGTCTTTTTCTCTTTGTCCTTGACCTCTGGGCGCGCTCTGTTGAGGACTTTTAAGAAGTCGCTGGTCTTAGCTCTCATTCTTGAGTGGATGTAGGCCTGTAAAATAAGACAAGATGGGGTCAACTTATGTAGACAGAAGTCATATGAAAACTGGCTGTAAACTTTGCTACATAGCATAAGAAAACTGACCATAAAATTTGTTATATAGCATAAGAAAACTGACCGTAAAGTTTGTCATATAGCAAATGAAAACTGACCGCAAACTTTGTTATATAGCAAATGAAAACTGATCGTAAACTTTGTTATATAGCAAAAGAAAACTGACCGTAAACTTTATTATGTAGCAAAAGAAAACTGACTGTAAACTTTGCTACATAGCATTAGAAAACTGACTGTAATCTTTGCTACATAGCATAAGAAAACTGACAGTAAACTTTGTTATGTAGCAAAAGAAAACTGACCGTAAACTTTGTTATACATGTATAGCATAAGAAAACTGACCGTAAACTTTGCTGCACTGCATGTAGCTTTGTTACAAAGCATATGAAAACTGATTGTAAATATTGCTACATATCATATGACAACTGTAGGCTGGGTTGAAAACAGACTGTAAACTTATTTGTGAAGCATATGAACTCTGTAAACTTCATTCCAGAGTCAAAGCTATGAACTTTATCACAAACCAATATTTAAATGGTTACATCAGTTAAAAATAGGTTCATTACATCTCTATCATTGCATGATTGGGAAATTCTTTGACACTACCGTAGATTTCTCATTTTACACGTTTACACGAGTACTTAATTTCTTGATCCCACTATTTTGTATCAAATTGCAAGAATATAAAATCGGAAACGCAGAACTTTTATCCTAATTTCTTATACTTCTTGACTCTAAGAAAATAATAGCGAGATTTTAAAATCTGTGAAGGGGGCTTCGAGCAATTTTACGTGTATATTAATTCCTCATGTTTATTTAGGACTGTACAGTATGTGAGAGGCGGAGACTTGTTGCGTACCTTGGAACACTTGATGTGGTAGTGCAGGTAATCGCGGAGTGTGTGGATGAGGTTTATGGTATTCTCACGCGCTGCCTTGCTGGTGTGTCGTGGAAATAACACTGTAATTAAAATAACAATTATTTCACTTTCATACAAAATAAAACTGTTAAGTTTCATACGAAATAACACTGTAATAAAAATTAACATATGGTTCATTTTCATAGGAAATAACACTTACAATCAAAAATAAACAATGGATTTAGTATTGTAAGAATTAACATTGTAATCAAAAACAAACAACAGCTTAAATGTCATAGGAAATAACAATTTAACCAAGAATAGATAATGGCTAGCGGTACTACTAAAGGACCTTCCACTTCTAATAATACACCTTACAAATGTGATAAACCATCAACAAATGTAATAAAGCATCTTCCATATGTAATAAAGAAATGTCAAAATGTAATAAAACACTTATCATTTCTAATAAAGCACCTACCAGTGTTATAGACCACCTTCCGAATGTAATAATTCACCTACCAAATGTGATGTATCCAATGTTATCCCCGACCCTGGCCCCGGTGTTGGCCAGTTCCTGGGGAGGGTCTCGGTGAGAGAACAGAACCTGGGGGGCCTGTTGAAACTTCCTACGCCCTTCTTTGAATTCCTATGAGCATGTAAAACATTACATTATTCATACATGTTAACCTCCAGTGATGAAAAATAGGTAGATTTTGAACTCAAAAGCCGTAGCATTGCGTGCGGCGGTTTCAATTTTCATGCGAGGCTAATGGCTACAATAAAGAATATGAAGGAATGCAATAAATGAAATAATAACACTATTATCACATGCAAAGAAAGATTTATTTGTGTTCATTGGTCTAGGATTTTGTAGCTAGCTTTGCTTTTCTTAGAGTGGTCTTTTCTGGAATTGATTCAAAACAACTTGTTATTATTTAACTTGGTGGACTAATTGAAGAAATAGTGTCATTTGATAGTTCAGATCTATTATTATCTATTATGATAATTATAATTTATCAATGTACTGTAAACCAACTATTAATTACAACTATTAAAGAAGAATAAGGTTTAGAAAAATTTATTTCTTGTTTTAAAGACCCTGCCTCATCAAGTCTTATGATTTTGCAATTATTCAGATTTATTTTCATATTACAAAGGGGAATGGCTCGATTTTTCAAATTGATTATAAGAAGAATAACTCGAGTTATTCTCCTTTTCAAAGAGCTGTAAAATGAATCTTTTAAACAACATCTGACTAAATAGGACAGTGCCTGATAAACTTATCATTAATTCATGTTGTTCTAAGCCATCACTTGTGATAAGTTTAAATGGAGTTTTAAATAAATTCACATAACACACCTGCATAAAGACTTTCCCTATCACCACGTCGTCATCGTCCTTGAATATCGTGCTGAAAATCACCGTCACTCGGTCCTTCTGGGCATCAACATACCTTCAAGAAGAAAAAGAGACCCTGAACACATTGTCATATACATGTACTACTGTGGTTTCATCAATACATGTATTCGTTGAATACCAATTTTCATGGATTTCATTGTTAAGTTAATCCATGAAATTAAATGTTCATTGAAGTGCAATTTCTATTAAGATTTTGTATTGATAGGATCATTGGCCTCAAATTTACGTATCCTTGAAACTGTGATTTTCACTTTATCCATTTATATATTGATACCCTTGAATATTAATAAAACCACAGTATATACTGTAAAAGTGGTTATTTTGGTGGTTAAGTACATGTTCTCTATAGTCAAACAATATGCGTGGGTATTATCGATAAATATGTTGATGCATAATTTACCACACTAAAGATTTGATTTTTTTTCCCACACGCGCAGGGGGTATTAAACGTGTCCTAAGCTTAAGATAGTAAATAGTGTAAATTTACTCCACACATAAATAGCCACTTTTAAATTATTGACAGTTAAAACTAAACAAGTCTTGAACAACAAAACAAAAGCCCTTATGATCTGTCTTTAAACTGCAATGAAAGTTAAAACTTAACTAGCAGCCACAAGTAAAATACAGGATGAAAAAGAGATCTTATACACATTGTCAAGTGTCGATCGTTAAAACTTAGCGATCAGAAAACATAAGCCCTGATAATTTGTCAACTAGACTGCAAAAATAGTAAAAACTAAACTGACAAAAAGTAAAATACATGTAGATACTCATTATCTGAAACAAATCTGTTTAAGGAAGCAAGTATAGTAAAAGAACTATAATTCAGAGCTTCAATCAATCATGAAATTTTCCAATTCCCCCCCCCCCCCCCCCCATTTTAAAGAAGTGAGACAAGTTCATGCAAAAAAGTTGTTTATATGTTCCTTTATCCATGTCCTTGAAATCTAGGAAGTTTGAACAAAAATCTACTTCCTCATCAGTTTAAAAAGCTAGCTGAGAAAAAGTTAATATTAAACGAAATGCCTCTCTGACTAGTCTAGACTAGAGCAAAAATACAACTCAGAATGCTTCCTGTTACCGCGATGGGATTCCTTGAATATATTACAAGTATTTATGTATCATAACTCTCGAAAAGTTGATCACATGTACATGAATTGAAAATAAAGTAAATTACATGAGAAGGATATCCAGAAACAACCTTTGTTTGCAAATAAACAAACTGTCTACTTGTAAAAGGATTGTGATTGTCATAGATCAGTTCTCAGTTTGCCAGATAGGAATAAGATACCATACACCTGGGTTTATTTCTTGGCATGTTGTAAATTTTGCAAAAATGAATTAAATGTGCAAACTTTGCTTATTGTTTTTGCTTTTTAAAATTTTTTTTGTACATGTAGTAGGTAATAATCAGTATAATTTATGCAAGTTTAAAGATCATGAAAAAAAGCCAAAAAAAAATATCATCAAGTAAAATACCAAAGGTGATGTTAAGAGGCATATAAAAATCTGGTTTTATATGATATTTAATTGAGTTAACACATACATAGTTTCATCGTCGCGGTACTGGATTACGGCTCTCTTGTGACCAGTGGTGCCCTCTTCCTGAAACTGGAAATACTTCTCAAAGACGGAGGCGAAGCAGTTCCGCTTGAGTAGGCCGACCTTGGTGACCCAGTCCTCCCAGTCCTTGGGCACTTTCTCAAGGTCGAATACGACGGAGACATTGTAACCTAAAAGCATATAAACATGATTAAATTGGATGATAGATACTGCGGATAATCCTTTAATATCTAATGCAAATACTTAATTTTGTGATTCTGTCATTTCGCATATCACATATATATAATATTGCAAATGACAGATTTTTATTTTAGCTTAATGTAGTTCACAACTGTAAAAAAAAAAAGCAATATCTTAAAAATCTGAGTGGTTTGCTTTGCACAATTTTACACAGATATTAATTCCTTGTATTCAATAAGGAATCTACAGAATTCATGGAAGATGGGGATAAAAAATAATACAACTAGAGGCCTGTTCAACAGTGTAGGCATTGACCAGCACTTAGCTTGCCAAAATTCTAGTTATAGAGGTGTAGCCTAAGGAAGCTCTTTTTAGAGGGCTAGCTAACTGAAAGTTTGGGTAAATGATATAATCATGGAATAAAAAGTTGTAACCTGAGGCCAGTTCATTAAAAGAGCAAACTTAATGCTTGTAAGCACTTGCTAACATTTGTGGGATAGGGAACTCTGATGACAGCCTGCCAATCTAATTATAATTATAACTTCCATCCGTTCCCCGGTTTTTGATACATCGAGTAAAAATGATCTCATTGGATAGATGAAAGGTCACTACGACTTGACCCTTACCTTAATAGAAACTGTTAGAACTTCTACGTAACGTACCAAAAAGCATGGAGCAGATGGAACTTGGAAGTTTTAATCTTAATTATGGCATATTGAGAGCTTGCAAGCATCTGCTCTTCTTTAGTGACTAGGTGCCTGATTTCCTTTGATTGCTACATATGTACCAGTTTTTTTATATTCATTTAAAGACTTAAAATGTAGTGTAGAGAACCTTTTTTTCAGGAATGAAAATTTTTTTTAAATAATTTTTTTACCTCCTGCCTTGGGATAATTCATTGTGAAATATAAAGTTTGGTTTGCACATTTATATTAAATAAATACATATATATGTATCTTTGCTTGGAAAATATTGCTGTGACAAGGTTTTTAGGATGAGTTTGGAATGGTAAGGTGGTTGTATATACCATGTATATAAAAATTTACATAAAGGAATTCATCTGTGCTTTTAGGGACTTTATCAGATGTGCTAAATAAACAATACTTTTAAAAGATTGTAAAATATTACCTTTATCACCTGCACAAAATACATATTACCATTGATCAATTTGTCTTTCAGATGAGATAACCTTTTCCTTACCAACAACATTACTAATATAGTTACTGTTGAGTTATATGGAGAAAATAAATAGTTAAAATACTGTATTTTTAAAAAATCAACAAATTTAATGACAAAGAAACCAATACATGTTTTTTTAAATTTGGTCAAAACCATTTTTGAAACTTTTGCTTATTTGTCTTCTCCTTTTCTGTCTGATCAAAATGAACCCTATAAGAAGGCCCAAACTTGGCAAACAATTTTTTTTTAAATAAGAAGGAGGCATTTTTGAAATTATAATCAAATTTATAAATCCAATTCTTAACATACATACTTTTTTTCACTATTTAATAGAACCGACATTGGATTGAGTAATCAAATTCCATATATCAGGTTATTTTAGCATTGATTTAATTTTCGCTTTTTTCTGCGATTACTTTTACACTGCAAAATAGTCAATACGTAGGTATTATATTTGGTATTGTTTGCTATAAAAAAACTTTGTAAATTGCCAAACAAAAAATCTGAAGCAAATAAAAAAAGTAACACAATTTCCTCCTTTTAACAATTCTTTTTTTGATACACAAAAAATAAATCTGGATATACGGTATGTTGAAAAATCTGTGCATCACTTACCGGCCTCAGGAGCAGCTAAATAGTCTCCATATTCCTTCTTGATGAGCTAAAAGAAAAGCAAGGGATCCATTTAAATTATTTTTTAAAAGAACAAATACCGGTGTTTTATCAAAAGCTGTAAGTGACCAGTCTTAATTTTGAGTGAATATGCTCATAAGTTGTTTTTGAGAGAGAGAAAAAGAGAGAGAGAAAGAGAGAGAGAGAGAGAGTATCTTGACCAGTGCAGGAACAGGAAAGAGAGTGGCAGAAAAAAAGGAAAAAAAGACAAGAAAAAAGCACTAAATAAAATTGAAAATGACACAATGATAAACGAATGTTTTCATCTTTTTTAAGCCAACTATTGATCCTTGCCTCATCTGCACCATGCTCCTGTAGATCTTTATAAAACTTCAAGGAAATGCTAACCTAAAAACATCATAAAAAGTCTTTGTCATACAATAATAAAAATTTCGTAATCAATTTCAACACATAATACAACGTAGAGTTATACAGCAAAATGTATGTAAGTATAACAGCTTAGATGATAAACTGTACATGAACTTGAAAAACTTGATAAACTTGATTATCAATTTACATATAAATTCATTTTCTTGTTTTTCAGGTCTATGCATGTTTTGAGGTTATTTGTATTTTTCTGTTGTCAAGTTGCATTGGTTACAAGGACTTACTCTGATTTTACTTTTCTCATCATTGGGATTGGAAATGTGATATAGTACTCCATCAAAATCTGAAATGCAAGTGATATTTGTGAATTTGTAAAGATAATTACATCTTTATATGAAAGAATACTGTTGCTTATGTTTTGCTTCTTTGACATTGTTACTGTTCAGTTTTTAAAATATATGTTAAAAATCACTGCTTGTTTTGTCACACTACATAACTGAACTACACAACTTCAGAATAATCTTAACATGAACTTACCAGCTACTGTAATATCAACATTGTCTGGTTTATTTCTGGAAGAAAAAAAAGGAGAGGAAATATTTAGTTGGATTATATAGGCATGTATGTAATGAAAAAGGAGGAATGACCAAACCTAAGCTCGAATCCAGAACATTTTAGCTTAAAAACCAAAGCTCTAACGACTGAGCTAAATCCACTACCAAGTGCTATGTTCATTGTACTCAGCATTTTTATGTATACACACATGATATCACGATATTCTCAACGCAATCACATATATACACACACTTGCACATTTCACATTGTTATTACCAAACTTTCCAGGCATGATCGACTTTGAAATTTCAAATCAAATATGTTATCAATGAAGAAAAATAACTTCTAAAGTTTAATGAATTAAAGAACCGGTGGGCACAGAACACGGAAGTCGTTCGATTTTGGCTATATTTCAACTTACCCTGCTTCAGCATTCTGAAATTTTAATGTTAGCGTTTCTTCTACAATTCTGTTGTTGATTTCCAGTAAAATCATGTTTGTTTAATGTAAAATCACCCCAAAAATCGTTTTTATACTTCGTTTCCTTGGGGTGTAACCATCTGACTGTTCAAAGGAAGTAAAACCAGAGATAATACGGAAATAAGACGGATTGTCTGATTGGACGAGAGTAACCGGTTAACTCGTACGTGTATTCTTAGAGAGAGAGAGAGAGAGAGAGAGAGAGAGAGAGAGAGAGAGAGAGAGAGAGAGAGAGAGAGAGAGAGAGAGAGAGAGAGAGAGAGAGAGAGAGAGAGAGAGAGAGAGAGAGAATAAATATCTTCACTAACTAAAGACAACCGAGCTCCTGAGGGAAGGAGATTTGCAAAGCTTCAGTAATTTTTCTGATCGATATGTGATTATGTAAGTTTTTAATTTTCTATACTATAACGGGTACGAATACCGCCTCCAATCTTTTTTTTTTTTTTTTTAGAAATTTCATTATCAAGTTTATATAACCCATTTATCCCCCCCTTTTTTAATATCAATATTGTATCTTAAAAAGTTTCTAGATAAAAAAAAAAAACCAACAAAAGTATATTGTGATGGTACTTTTTCTCCTCCATCGATCCAATGTCTAATATAATTATATATGTAATCACCTTGAAGCTTATGCTTTTGAAATATTTTTCTAATCTTGATCTTCACTAGTTAAATCATCATCATCATTGAAAACTTTTAATTTCTTCCAATATTAAAATATTTATTAACTATTTACAATCTCTCTCTGGATGTAGTGAAATCTCTCTCTCTCTCTCTCTCTCTCTCTCTCTCTCTCTCTCTCTCTCTCTCTCTCTCTCTCTCTCTCTCTCTCTCTCTCCGAGGTTCTATTGATGGACGTTTTAATAACAACCATCATCTATCCAAGTTCACTGGCATGCAATTTCAAAAATGACTTTTGTCCTACTCTGATTATTTGAAAATAGATTATTTGATTAATTGTACCTTTCTTTAGTTTCCGAAAAGTATATCGCCATTAACAAGGAAACATTTACATAAGAGAAGTTTAGAGCAAATAAGCACTCGATCGTGCTCCGGCGTATATAAAAGAAAGAAAAAACTATATAGAAAAGGAAAGGACTTTTTAAATTTATTCTGTCGATGTCGAGAGAAAACAATTTACTGTTAACCATAAAAGTTCACTGGACCTGGTGCTATAAATGACACACACGCTAGTGTCAGGTTCGTAGCATAGTTTTTGAAAGGAGGGGCTCAATCGAAAAATTTTGACAAGCAAAATAAAGTGAAATAAAAATAAAAGGTAAATTCGCCATGTAGTGCTCAGTGCTTAATCTTCAATTTCATGTTAATATTTAATTTCACTTCATATTTTTTTGCTTCCAAAAAGTGGAGGGGGCATGCAACTCCGTCTTACATGTATGCTGAAGAATAATGATTACTGCGGGAAAAAAAATGGTGCTTGGACGGTGCCTGCGTGTGACGTAAAACCCTTGATGTGATACATGTATATCATAAATAAACAGTTGGGGAACTCACATCTTTGGAAACTCAAAGCTGATTAATTACGATGTAATGGAGATATTAACGAACGAAGCGTGAAATCAACCGCGTGGGTTTCCGACGACTGGGAGCTCGTTTATCTTAATTAGAGTATCCTCTTGATTATTAGATTCTCTGTGTTAATCAAGACACATCGTTACACAATTCATCACCTGACCAGATCTGATTCTGTTTTCATGCGCGGCGGGAGATCATGGGGTGTCCTCCATTTTTAAATTCAAGATCACGTTGAATTTGAACTAATTGGTTCTCCGCTTTTAAAATATTATAAGCAAAATATTCACATTAAAAGTTAATATAAAAATAAATTTTAAAAGAATTTAAAGTTGAACTGAAGTGGAATGGAAAATTTTGTAGCTGTCGTACACATCACCCCATTTTAATTTCTTTTCAAATTCAATTTTATTTATTTTGATGATCCCTACAAATTGATTATAAAAAAAAAAAAAAGTCTTAAAAATTGAAAGGATCTTTCAAAATTTTCAATGTTTAAATACATATCGCGAGTTTCAAGTTGTAATCAACAGTGATGTAATTCTCTAATATTATATGAGACATATATTGTTTATGCATGTTATTCCAACAGCTTATATGTTATTTTGAAAATGTGTTAACAGTTTTAAATTCAATTCAACGGCCTATTAAGTTAAATAGGACCAGAAAACATTATGCCTTACTAAAACGAAGTACAAGATAACTAATATTTCTAACCGATAGATGGCGACACTGAAAGTCGGAATCACTCGGCACATCTCGGCCGATTCGTATACCATCTTATGAACAATACGGAATCGTCCGAGGTGTACCGAGTGAAGTCGGAATTTGATTGGGTGCCATTCAAAAACTAGCGGGGGTGTCGTGTAGAGTGAAAACAAAATAGAGAATGCCAAAGTAGTTTATCGACGATATTGTAACATTTCAACAAGGACTACACAAACATGCCGAAGGTAGTTCACTTATTTTTGTTAAGATTTTGTATGTTAATGCGTTATGCTTTTATTCCTTTTTTTCCTTGCAGATTAATGCGAATTTTTAAACAGGCTGAAATTTCATTATTTGCAACCTGTTCCTTTATTTCATTGAGTAAATTAGTTATGATCATTTTTCAATAATTTTATAAGCTTTGATCTTATTAGGACACGTGACTGTGTAATAGTAAGTTATACGGGTTATATTTTTTATTGTTATCACTTGCAGATGGAAGGAAAATTGTCACTCTTGGCGAGTTATGATGACATTATGAGAAAATCGAGGGTTCTAAAAGCAGGAGATGAAGCAGGTTTAAAGATCTAAATTTCTCAGTTACAAAGGCCTATGATAACTAATTTATATTCGTATATATGGACAAAACATCATCTTTTTTTAATTTGTGAATAAAAGAACACTCATTACTCATAAATTATTATTTATTATCTGATATCCAAGCAGGATAAATGCATGATTAAAGCTTTTAAATCTCAAAACATTGACATTATCTAGTGGAAAAATTCTCATAGCAATTGTCATTTATTGTGTAGAATTCCGGAGATTTGTTCAGAACCAGGAACAATGTCGAATAAAATGGCACAGTTTGGAGGTAGAGGTAGATGCCTTACAAGAAAGGATTCGTCGCTTGGAAGCCGAAAACAGTGGACTTAATTTAAAACTTAAACATGCTCGAGGTCAGATTGAAGAAGAGCTTGAAAAACGACAATTCCTTGAGCATGAAAGAGACGAACAGGTACCAACACCAGAAAGTGATTAATATGTTTTTGTGGAAATACATCCCTTTCTATAAATGTAAAGCTGAAATTAGAAGCCAGTGTTATCTAAAATTAGCTCCCAGTACCATTTTTGTTGTCTCCTACTGTGAAAGCTAATTCCAATTAGACTGCTCAGAAGTGAGATACTTGGAAATAATAAATGTGTAAAATGAATTTTTAACCTCTCAAAAATCAGTTGTTATCTTAGAAAGTCTTAATTTGTCATTTATTCTTGTTGGATTTTAGGAGCGACAGATAGGGCTCATCAGGGAGCTTTTAAATGACCGCAACGGTAGAAACACACTCAACGAGCAGGAGAGAGAGAGGCTGTTCATGCTGAGCACGACTCACAGATCACACCTAGAAGGATCTCCATCCAAAAGGTAAAAACCAGGTCAATCAGACTCGCCAGTCTTATAGTCTGGGTAAAAAAAAAATTTTTTTTTTACAAAAAGTCAACTTAGTTAAATTTACCAGACCCCATCACACCAGCATTCCTAAAACTTGTGCACTCATCTTTAAATAAGAGTATTTAGTTGATAACTGAATTGTAATTGGTAATTTTTTTATAATCGTGGTTAAGGCTAGGTCTGATCAATTGTATGATTTCATCTGTTCTCGAAAATGAGTGTTTTACAACAAAATATGATGATTTAAAAGTGAAATTATTTGAACTTAGTAATGCTGGAATAAATTCTACATTCTGACCTGAACAGTAACTGATTTAAAAACTAATGGCGAAAGCTTATAAACAGAAATAAGCAAAAGAACATGTCAAATATTATAAATGATATTGAGATGTGTACTTCATCTAGGAAGTCAGAAGTATCTCACCGGGAGAGGAAAAGGTAGATGGTGTATTTTAGGCATGTGTTCAAAAACAAGAAAACATGATAATTGCGTATAAATTGATAGCAATTCTTTGCATTGTTAATCTGCTTCGCCCTGATTGCTTTGAAATTTACAATAATAATGCCATACCTTTGATATTATAAGCAATATTGTGATGTCATTTTACAAACAACAGCTTTTGTATGATTTATTTTAGCACTTGGTATATGTCTATATGATGATTAAGTTGAATATAAACGATGGTTTCTTTAGATTTCAGAGATATTGTGAATTCCTTATTTATGATAGTACTTAATTTTGCAATTCCGCTGTTTGGCATCAAATCAGGGGAATATAAAATCGCAAGCACCTATGTTTTGTTATTATTTCATATAGCTCAAATCTGTCTGAAAAATTGAGATTTTAAAATCCGCGTGAAATGCTTCTCGCAATTTTACGCGGATATTTATTTCTCGCATTAAATAAGGAATTTACAGTATTATGCTTTACATAACAATTATATTCTGTATTTAAGAGTGCTATTATCAGTGATATATATCACTAAATAAATGGATGTGATAATTATTTAATTCACTACCAGTTTTAAAAATGTATGAATATTTTGAACTTCATATCAATTGATAATGCCTGTAAAAAAAACTTTCCATTCAGAGCATGTAGTCATAGTAATAAGCATCATAAGTTTATGAGTGAATACACAGTCTCTCAATTGCATTTTTCTGTGGCATGTTTAATATGATCAGCTATAGAGATGAAAAGATTCCATGATTTCTGATTGCTGTGAAGATGTTTTAGGCACTGTTACAGTTAAGCTTAGCATGTATAAATTATATAAGATGTCCATGCAACAGTAATGTTTCAGTTCTATTGAGTTTATTTAAAGTATGATCTGTCTTGTCTGTCACTTTTGAAATATTGACTTTGTACATGTTGTATGAGCAAAAAGCCCTGAACAGAATTTTATCTTAAAATGTGTGCTTTTATTACCTTTGTAAATGCATGTTTATATTTTGGCGATCAAGTACATATGTTTGTAGTTTCTAATAAACAGGATTACTAAATCATGAGTGTAAATTTAGCAGTTACAATTAATATTTCATGAGCATGAATTAGAATAAAAGCAGCAAATGGTTGAAAAGGGATTTTTATGAACTGAATGTATACTTCGAATTAAATGGTTCAAAATTGTGGAAATGTGGATTTCATGGTTCATTTAGATCACTAAAGGCCAAATAGGGTCATTAACAAGTTTACTGTTTATTCATTCTTTGAATATTTCAAAAATGTGTGAATGAGTTTAAGAGTTAATTTTGTCTATTTATGATCATAGTTTTGATGATTCATGAGACTTGATTGGTTGTTACAGATTACGGACAATCAACGAGTCGGCCCATTCCATGTTGTCGGACGATGAATACGACAAAACAGAAGACGACCTCCACACAACATATCTCAGAAACGGTAGGAAAATCAAAAGACCAAGTGCCCCTCCTATGGAAGAAGAGCTTCCCAAGAAAAGGAAAAGCGGAGATGAAGTAAGTAAATTCTAAAGATCTACTTTACTTCTATACATTGAACTAAGAATGAATCAAACTAATAAGAATTTGGTCATACTTAGAGTAAGATGTTCAAGATTTTAATTTTTTTGTAGAGAAATTGAGTTTTGAAATACTTGTGCATGTATATATATATATATATATATATATATATATATATATATATATATATATATATATATATATATATATATATATATGATATATATATATTGTGTTGATGTAGAAGATTTCATTGTTTGTTAGAGAGACAACTCCATCATCACCACGACAACGGTGACTATTGGAGCAGACGGGGCACCTGTTGCCGCGGAAACAGAAGTAAAGACCGTCAAGACTCTTAACAAGAGCTTCAGTGAGCCAGCCCTGGACAAACACATGCCAGCACCCTGCAGAGATGCAGGTATTCTAATGACTATGAACAAATTTCTCCTAACATTTCAAAGTTGTCCTATATTTAAATAAACTTGCAGAATTATAAGTATTCAAGTTTGCATTTTACAAAGGAGCATATGTCTGTACATTGAAATCTACCTATTCGTCAGTTAGCAAATGTTTCGCTTTTTACTGTTTTAATCTACAAATAGTGTTTGAGATCAATTGGAAGACTTTTTTTTCTGAAACTGAAAAAAAAATCAAAAACTTTGTTCTGTGTTCTTTTTTCAGGACAGAATTCTTCAGCACAGTTACAATCAACGTAAATATTTTGAATGAGTGAGGTTAGCAACTGATTTTCATCTTCTGTTTTTTTTTTTTTCTTCAGACAGTGAACCCGAGTCGGAGGATTCGTATTATGGGACTCCCCGTAACAATAACAACAAGCGAAGAAAATCCCGCGGTATCCTAAAAACCACTCCCTCAGAGTATGTGTTCACTAATGCACTTATACATTCATGTCTTTAAGAAGTTTTCTCATATTTAACTCATCATTCACGATTAATAGAAAGGTTTTCCTTTTAAAGTTACCTTATATTCTAGTTGCAATAATGTTGCCCTCTCCCAATTTTTTTCTCCAAAATTTAAATGTCTTTAAATACTTTTAAAAACTTAAATCAATCAAAAGTAAAGAAGAATAATCATGTTCAATCTATTTTCCTTGTGCAGAACACCAGTTTTACGCAAAGCCCACTCAGCCAGCAAAGGGTTGAACAGGGTCCATGTTTTCATGTCAAAAACAGTCATCAAACCAGAGAACTGTGTACCAGTGAGTACTTTGTAATTGTATTAAGTCTATAGGTATGTTTTATACCTTCAAAGACAGTATGAACCTGTTAAGTCTGTGGGTACATTTTATCCTGTTTTATCCAAGACACAAACAAGGTACAAACAACTCGTTGTAGCGTGTGAAATTACATGATCTAGTTCTGCAAAAACATTAGTTTTTTTTCTACAAAGTGTATTATGTACCATAGGAATTAATGACTTGAATCTATCAGGTATACACAGATGACTTTATCCTTTGTTGGTTTGTTTTACAGTGTGGAAAGAGAATCCGGTTTGGTAAGCTGGCCATGAAATGCAAAGGTAAGAAATTAAATAGGTGAAGAGGATGATAAGAAGGTTCAAATTTTTTTAATGAATAATTTACAAAATTAATACACATGATCATTCGTTTATAATTAACTTACCCAAATATTAGCACGTATATGTAGATCTGTATTAAAGCATTGCCTTAATTGAAGAAGGCTCGAAGTTGAAAATGCATATCTCTGTGGAAGTGTTAAGAATATCAAAGCAATAAAGTAACACTGACTATTTCCTAATAGGAACATATTAGATGGCTTTGTGCTACATGTACAGGTACACAGTCAATGTGCAATAAGAATGCCTTTGAGAGCTGTTTATTTTTCTGTAGACTGTCGGTCCACCTGTCACCCTGACTGCAAGGATAACCTCCCCTTGCCCTGTATACCTTTGGCCCCAGGCACACCTGGAGGAAACAAGCTTGTGGGGGTAAGTATATCACAGAAATATATATTTAAAGGAATCTATCAATAGAAACCAAAAAAAAAAAAGAAAGAAAGAATGAGATTTTAAAAGCAAAATGAATCTGTCATAAAGTTAGGATATACATGTTTAATAAAAGTAAATATATCCTTTTTTCAGGGGGTCATGAGTGATTTTGCTCCCCTAGAAAGGCCCATGATACCTGCCATTGTGGTAAGTTCAAGAAAAATTTGTTTATTTTTAAAAAAAAATGCAATTTTGCACATTGCATTCATGTAAAACAAATGAAATTTGTGTTTAAGAAGCTAAAATCTGTCGTTGTGTTCATATAAAATGATGGCTTCTGTAAAAATTGTTTTTGAGATTTGTTTAAAGTTACTCTAAGGATGCTGGATTGGTCAACAAATTAACCATCAGATCTTCCTAAAATTCTAAGACATGATTTGTTTAGCCAAAAACTATTATTTAGTAAAGAAAAAATCCATATATTTAACTTTAAAAATTTTGGTATTTCCCTAAATTTTCATAAAAAGAGCTCTTCTTCTATAGGAGATCAATACAGTCTAAAAATAGCCACTACAATTGAGCCCTCTTAATTTGAAAAATAATTAAAATGAGAGATTTAATTGACAGGTGCACTGTGTTAATGAAGTAGAAGCTAGAGGATTGAATGAAGTGGGCATTTACAGAGTTCCAGGGTATGTATCATAAGTCGAAAATCAAAATCTAGAATGAATCATCTGTGGAATTCTTAAGATAGTACTAATTCATGAATTTACATGTCCAAGAACTTCCTTTGGGCAGATGTTTTTTTTTGTTGGACTAAGTAGAAAATAGAAGTGATTCCATGAGTTTCCTGTTACTATCATTTCTCAAAAGAAAAGATTCATTAACCTTCATCTTATATTCTTTTCTTCTTCAAGTGCTGATTCACAAGTCAAAGAATTAAAGAAGGAATTCATGAAAGGGAAAGGAGTGCCAAATTTGGTAAGTGGCTTCAGCTTAAGAATCTGCTTTGTGATACACAGTGTTTTAAATGTTTGAATGCTGTTGTTAAATTGTTTCTAAATTGGTTACAAACTGTAAATCATTATGTACATGAACAACACATTGGATTATAACATGCTTTAATAAGTTATACAATGTACTTCATAATATTACTCTACATCTTGCTCTAAGTGTTATCTGAAGCAGAGAATTTTGGTTAGAGTGTAAGATCAATGCATGTGACATTTTAACATTGTAGTCCCACATAGACGACATTCACGTGGTGTGCGGCTGTCTGAAGGACTTCCTGCGGGGGCTAAAGGAGCCACTGGTCACCTTTGGACTGTGGAGGGACTTTGTAGGAGCCGCAGGTAAAAATAACACAATTTCAAGTCTTTTTCTAAGCAATAATGATCCATGTAAACAAAAGTCTCTGTATTAATCATTTCAATCAAAATGCAGGACTTGGATACTGTTTTAAAGCAACTATAATTTGGGATAAGGATGACTTGTAATGATTCCATGTGTAACATGACTTGTGTTTGATTCTTTGTCATGACGTGTACGACTTGTGAAGTTTTTTGGACGTGGGTTACACAATTTCTGATTGTGTGTGTTACAGAGACGAGGCTCTAGGATCATGAAGCAGTCTAAGACCTAAGTCAAAACTTGTACACTGTCTTATTGCCTTGTGGTTGAATACATCGAAAAAATGAAATGCTATTAAAGTGTGTCTCTATATTATGATGAAAGTTATTAATTCCAACCATAATCTTATGAGAATTATTCATTTTATGAATGATTGAAATTTGGACTTAAGTTTGAAAATGCTTCATGATCCTGGGGCCAGTATTATGATGTACCTTGGGTCTGTGTGTTACTGGACTTGTGTTTGACTCAATGTTTCTGTGTGTTATGTGGTGTATTTTCTATGTTTACTTGTGTTTGACTGTTGTATTTTCTGTGTGTTACAGAGAACAGGGACCGTGCGCTGGGTCTGTCAGAGATGTACCAGGCCATCAGTCAGCTCCCCCAGGCCAACAAGGACACCCTGGCCTTCCTTATCCTCCATCTCCTTAGGTAACAAACCCCTCCCACACCCTCTACACACACCCTAACCATACCTCTAACCCAATAACCCCTAACCCATCCCTTCCACACCCCCTACCCTACCCCACCCCACTCAACACCCTGACCTTCCCCAACCTGTATCTACTCAAGTAACAAGCACCTCCAACATCCTATAACCCCACACCCCTTTACTGCCACCCCTACCACCCCTTTCCCCTACCTAACACCACCCACCACTGTGGCTTTTCTCACCCTGCATCTAATTGGGTAACAACTCCTCCTACATTAAACCCCACTCTCTCCTTTGACACTGTGGCCTTCCTCATACTTCATTTAGTCAGGTAACAAATCCCAAAATCCCACCCAAGTTTTACTGTTTTGTACAGAGTTTGGGTTTTCTGATATAAATTCTTTACTGGTCTATTTTTGTACAGAGTTGGAGATATCCCGGACTGTAAGATGCCCCTGACCAACCTGGCCAAGGTGTTTGGACCAACCATTGTGGGGTACTCTGTCGCTGACCCAGAACCTCTACAGATGATCAATGAGACCAAGTACCAGGCCATGGTATGTTGTGATAGCATATTAAGCTTTTCAACTTATTTTTATTGCAGTGAGATTTTTTATTGATTAGTGAATTTAAGATATAATTGAAAACTGAATTTTTATTTCCTACATCATTGATCTTTTATCAAGTTCAATTTTGTATACTAAGATGGAGAAAAATCAAGTTTTATTTAAAATTAAAAACAATGAGTGATCTTGACTCACATAGTTCAAGTGTTTGGGGAAGATGCTCAACTTGTCCCCTCTCTGTGTTTTTAACTGTGATTAAATGTTTTACCATGGCCTCTGTGCTATTTCTGTAATGAATTCTCACACACCAGATGCTTTCTGTGTTGTCAGGTGATGGAGAAGATGTTCGAGATCCCGGTGGATTACTGGGAGTCCTATCTGAATGTGGACGAGGAGAACATATACCCCAACCAGTACAACACCCCACAGACCCCGGACGGTGCTAGTAAGTATCTCATATATATATATAGTACAACACTCCACAAACCCCTGACAGCTCAGATGTAATGAAATGACAGCTTCTATTTCAGGGCTATGGTATTTAGTTGGCTTTGAAAATTTGTCAATAGCAGTATGATAAAAATAAAATTACATTGCAGAAGTACATGTATGTCTCAAAGACAAAAAAGACATGTTATGAAAAAAAAATATGTCATGAAAAAAGAACAAAACATGTTATGAAAAAAAAACAAAGATGTCTTCATCAATATTTATCTGTTTCAATTTTGATTTTTATACCGTAGCTTCTTTTTAACAAAAAAAAATCAAAGTAAAAAGGTCCAGTATCTAGTTTTTACATAAGAGGTTGCAGTATGTAATCTATTTGTTGCAGTGCCTCACAGTAGACTTGGCCCTCTCCACACCCCAGGGTCCCAGGACTTCCGCAGCAAGACCTGGGGCAAGAGTTCCTTCACCCCCAAGTAAGTACACACACTCAACATCAGAACCTGACGCTGGGCCAGGGCTTTTGAGCTCAATTTTGGATTTGGTCTCACTTTTCTGCTCTATTTATTTCTTTGGTAAAAGTGTGACTCAAATTAAAAGTGAGTCTAAGTTTTACGGCCTGGAAGTGTAAGGTCTAGCCAATAAAAATGTTTTCGTTGACAGACGTGTAACATAATATCTATTAAAAAGGCTTTTTTAAAAATATTTGTCTGTAAATATAAAGTTAATCAATGAGAAAAGCAGGATTGTATATCAAGACTTGTACTAGGTTCTAGGATTGTGAAAGGTCTTAGACTTTAACTTGCAAAAAAATCTTGACATTTTGATTTGACACTTTTGATTAAGGGAAACAATTTTCAGAGACATTTTGACTTTTAGGTTAGTTATTATATGTAATGTACGAAAATTTTATGAAGCAGCAATTCAATTTGTCTTGGTTTAAAACTGCTTCATGATCCTAGAGCCAGGACTTTTTTTTAACATTGTTGAATAAAATGTCTTTATCACATGTTTATCCCAATATACGGTGGATATCACTCATGGGATAAATTTTTGATATTCCACTGTGTGTTCTTACGCCACGTGACGTCATAGTTAATCATTACGTAGGTTTAGACGGTTGATTGACGTAGAATGAAAAAGTAAATAATTAATTCAGTTGAGGGGTGTTGAGATATAAATTTGAAACATTTAATGTTGTTTCAGTTATTTGTCATGAATTCATAAAAAATGTTAGAAAATGAATGTCTGTTTGTTAAACTTCAAGGAACTTTTTTTCCATGCGTAACGTTGTTGACGTGTTGTAAATAATGTGTTGTGCACAATCACAATTTTTACAGAAAAAGTTGGGATTAACAAAATACTTGCTAAAACATGTGATAAAAAGAATCTCTCATGATTTGCGATGGTATATGATTTTTATCCAACTCGTTGTATGTTTTCTATCCCCTCGCCAAGGCTCGGGGATAGAAAACACACAACTCGTTGGATAAAAATCATATACCATCGCAAATCATGAGAGATCCTATATTTATCTTGTACATTTACATACTTGTATATGCATTATTTGTTGAGCATCCTTATGTAGAGGACTTATAAACAGAAGCAATGCACAACAAGGCCAAGATGTTTAGAAATGGTTCTGAACACACACAAGAATTTTGAAATTTTGATTTGAAAAATTCAAGATAAAAAAGCAGAGATTTCTTCTGTTGATTAAGTATAAAAAATTTAGTATGGTGTTGATGAAGTTAGGAAAAAAATCTATCTTTACATAATATTTTCATCTTGACCTATATTATATTAAGCATCAGCTAATTAATATGTGGACAGGTACATGTATATCAATATTAACAGCCAGAATTAGAAGCATGGTCACGATTTTGGTCAATAATTATTTTTCCGATTTTAATACTTACAATGCTTCAGAAAGGCATTTTGAATAGTCAACCGAAAATTTGAGTGTCATTTGTTGAGTTATAAGCGAGTTACAGAGCTTGAAATTCTTCGTTATGTAAACAAAGCGCTTGTTTACATTTTTAATGTTGAAGTAAAAATTTCAGTTTTAAACTGAAAACGAATGTATTAAACGTTAAGAACTGTTTATCTATACAAAAAATAAATTAAAATTAGACAAATAAGCTGGAAAAGGAATTTTTACTTGTTAATTGAACCTATGTAAACAAAAACAGGACACGAGCCTTGTTTACATGACAAAGAATTGTGAGCCCTGTATCTTTCTTATAACTCTACGAATGACTCTCAAATTTTATTTGATCATTAGAAATGCATTTCTTAAGCATTGTAAATAGTAAAAACATAAAAATAGAATTTGACCAAAATCGTGACCATGCCCCTTTAATAGATGTATATATACACATTATATATCATATGTTTGTACTCGGATGCTTGCACTGATTTGAGGATATTTGTTATTACCACAGTTATACTATTTGTGTAAAAGTGTAAAAAAAAACCAACCAATTAAATTAAAAATGTTTTAATGTAAAACCAAATGTAAAATTGGGAAAAATAAAGTTTTTCCTTTATCATTTCTTTACATGAACAAGGAATACAAGTATTTTCCCAGATAGATTTGAATATCCAAGTGATGATATCAATTACACCCTGAAACAAAAAATTTGGACATATGACATTAATCAGTGTTAAATTACTAAAAAAAACTATTAACTAATGTTATTTTAAATTCATTATCATAACATATCATCATTTTAAAGTACATTTCATCAAGTTTGTACTGAAGTGATGGTGACTGTGTTTGCTGCTGAAGTTAAGGAGGGTTGTCATGGACAGGTTATATTTTCCTTACATCAAAATCCTCTTGTTTTGTTGGGTCGTCACTGAAGTCAAGGTGTTGATACTGGTTCATGAGTAAAGGTTTCAAGTTGATTTTTCTTTGATCTCCAACAACTTAGGTACAGCATTTCTGACCATTTTGCATTGTCTGTGCTTTGTTTTCTAGTTGTTGATGCTGAAACAGCAATATCCTATCTTGTAGTAGACCCCATATCTCTCTTCTCATATTGACTATTGACTGGGAAATCTTGTCCTATAGTTTATTTATCATAATGAGTAAATTAAACTTCAGAGGTCACTGCAAGTCTCAAAGGCCAAGAATAAGACCCTGCACTTGTACAAGATTTTATCACCTTGGTGAGCTGGCTTGCATCAATCTTAATCTCTGCTGCACGGTCCTGAATTGAGAAGTCTTGTTGGTATTGGTTTGTTCTGTAGAGTTGTTGAGATATCTGCAGTGCTCTGTGGGACTGAGAGATTGACTCCGTATGATACGTGTCTATATTCTGTGTCCTTCCTACTAATTCAATTCTCAGTGTTGATGATCATCAGAATCGAGCAAACAGCTGTATCAAGTGTTATCAAGGCATATAGTGCTGGTTTTAGCTATCAATTTAAAATGTCATTTGTCATTCTCTATCATCCCCATGTATCTTTTTCTCTCCCCATATCTTTATCTCTTACAATAATTCTCCTTAAAACTTTTTTAATTCATAAAAATTTAAATATACACTATCTAAACTAATTTGAATTCAGTGCGCTGCATGATGTTATTATTCAGCAAAGATGCAAATGGAGATCAATATGCTGCTATATATTTATTGCATTTTTTGCATGAAAACTGAGAAAATATGTAAATATACAAATCATACTAAGCTCTCATACTACTGATACTAGCTATCCCTATGTATTCACCATTCAATGCTTGTGGTTTGGTAGTAATGCACATACTATTATTAATCAGTTATAAAAACCTTCATGCATAGCTTTTACTCTCCTTCTCTTTATCCCTTATGTATCCACAATTCAAGGCTTGTGGTTTGGAAGTGCCATTATTAACCAGAACCGAGATTATATGTCTGTAGGCTAACTCTGTTATATCAACAGCTGTGAGACTGACTGTGTGTAGGCTAACACTTGTATCTGTGTGTCTGTTGGTAAATGGTTGTGTTGTCCTTGGCCGAGTTTTGGTCACTGACTTCTGGTGTTTTTGTAGTAAGGGCAAGAAAGGTCGTCTACTCCCACCTCTAGTTCCCATGCCACGCTTGGTCAGCGAGTCCAAGATCTAGACTCAGTACAGGTATTGACATCTGTTAAATTGTACAGGACACCAGGTATAATTGATGTGATAAATTCCAGGACTTGGTGAGCAAGTCCAAGGCACAAATTCAGTTCAGGCATAAAAATCCAACAAATTTTAGAACTCCGTGAGTGACTGAGTTGATGATATAAACTCATTGAGGCATTGACATTTGGTAATCATAGGATGCAACCAGTGAGTCCAAGATCTAAACTTGGTATTAAAATTTTACAAATACTAGAACTCATCCAGTGAGTTAACTGATACATTATATAAAATAAATAAAATAAAAAATGAAATAAATTTTATATATTAAATCTCAATGTGTCCAAATTAAAAACCTTGTACAGGTATAAATAAACATCTGATAGTTTTTAGGTCTAAGTCCATAATGTAAACTCATTTCAGGTACATGTATTAACGGCCCCTTGGCCATAAAACTTAGACGAGCTCACTTTTGATCTAAGTTTCACTTTTCCACTACATATTTCTTTTGTAAAAGTAAGACTTAGATCAAAAAAGAACTCTTCAAAGTTTTATGACCCTGGGGCCAGATCCTATACACTAATAAAACCTATAGATAGGTCAACACATTAATGACCGTTTGTGAAGTAATCTGGGATTGGTTTAAATATTTGACATCAAAGATAATGATCTTAAAGTTATTTTGCATCTCTTGTTCACTACTTTATTTCTGATTTAGAATTAACAGTAACATTCTACTCTGTTAAATGAAAAAAAAAATTTGCGGTGTTTATCTTAAATAGCAATCATCAATACATGTATGTATGATATAGATTTTATATCTGGCATTAATTTTAGCTAATTTATTGTTTTAGGTTCTCCAGCAAGAGCAACCATGTCAGCAAGAAGCCCAGCCATTTCTTTTCTTCACCAAAACTCAACTGAAGACATCCACGAATTCATCGGTCAATTCTCTCTTCACCAAGCACAGCGGGATACATTTAGAAGTCTTCAAGTCATTTCTCTTGTTTAATGAAAACTCATCTGGTGTTGCTTACGTCCAGGCGTATTCCAAGTTACAAATTCTACAAAATTTTTTGACTTTCAATGGAAATTTGAAGAAGTTTTAAATTACAGAACTAAGGCTTAACGACTTCTAATAATTTTTTGACAAGCTCTTTTTGTTTTATGTTAAGTCATCCCTACCATTCTACCATAACAAAACAGTTGTACATATTGTTACTCTTCAACGTATCTACCCCATACTGAATATAATCATGATACAAGGTATCATATAATCGATATATCATATGATATTTACGGTACTCCTGCATATCCACCATATGTGTTCAAGGCTTTTTACCTACTTAAAGTCTATCTAGGGTACAGAAGATGTATATATAGATATATAAATGTATATTTCATGTATATTTCATGTATATATTTCTGTATAGTTTCCAGTGTATGCCCTTTGTTTTATGTAGAACTGCTAGGGTCTGGAGGGCTTTCCCCTCATTGGGTGTACATATTTTAATAGCAGTAGTTTTAGAATCATGTCAAAGGAAATTCTTACATGAATTTCAACTTTCCCCATTTTTTTAATACACAGTAAGTTTTTAAATATTTGCAAGAGTAAATTCATATGTATATATAGTTTAAGCTAGAGGAAGTTTGAAACCCCCACCCTACCCCATTTATAGTACATATATGTATTAAAAGATACTAGTATACTTGTACATTGTACATACTTTTCTTTTTTTATGTCAAATGTAAACTTAATCACAACAACTTAATTTATGCTGTCACATGATTCTTAGTCTTGTCTTTCTTCTTTCCTATCTTCTCTTGAAACTGTCCATATATGTACTTGTACCCCTATAAATAAATTAAAAAAAAAGAAAAAGAAAAACTGCAATCAAAGGTTTTTAAAATATTTTTGAAGTCTAAAAGCTTGAGATGAAAAACCATGGTTATAAGAAATTTTCAGATTTCAAACAAATTTTAATTTCTGTGTGAAGTTTTTTGTGTACTGTCAGACAGAAAAAATAAAATATTTTAAAGACATTTCTTGTTTTTTTCTATTACCATTATTGTTTTAATTTTTTATTTTTAGCTTTTTAGATTTTTTGTTGTGTCAAGATGTGAACTGAATAAAATTTCCTCCCACAGAAATGTTTTATCTGTGTATAGAAAATAAAAGACTATTCAGGGCTGTGTTTTGGAAAAGAACTCGTGACCATATTTGTAATAAGCTAATTTTAATAAGCTACCGATTGTTTCAACTTGATACTATGTAAATATACGTGATATAATTGAAAATATTTGAAACAAGTTGTTTTATATACAATTTGTATGTTTAGTAACATTCAATTACACTGAAGAGATCTACAACGTAAGTTCTTTTGTAAAACACAGTCCAGTAATATAGTACAAGAATTTAAGGAGGAAATACTGGAGCGCTGATTAATGATTTTTATAATTTGCAGTTCTTTGGTTTTAAGTTAATGTTCATTTAATTACCATATCATTTTGCCCTATTTTCTATACAAGGCAATTTTTTCTACTTATTATGTGCAATTATAACACAGGGAGGGGGGCAATTCGTAAGTTTCCAAAGAATGTCAATCAGTGTAATTTCCATAAAATCGGGTGGGGGTGGGGGTCAACTGGTGAGATTCCTTATAATATTTCATAATACAATAGTTTTCTTGACCTGTTTCTTGAGCTGTTTCACACGCATTAAAATCGTAGCAGGGAGAGTCTCAAACCCATTAGTTTTCTCAATATTGATGAATTTATCATATACGAGGCTATAAAGCGTGTTGAAAATACACATTTTGGATAATATTGAGTTTATATCACTAGTCAAGTTTAACTACTGCGTCTATGTAAAAGAATTAATCAAATAAGATATTGTTTAATATTTCTTTGTTTCAGTTCACAAGAAACATTTCATGATAGATATCTTATATAGAAAAATTAATTGTGCACAATATGTTTACAGCTCAATGCTTATAGGTACCGGTATTTTGCATTAAAATTGACAGGAGTTAGGACAGGTACAACAAGTTGAGATTTAAATCTAATTTTATCCACAACCAGGAAGTTAAAAGAAGCTCTCGTTAAAATCTCGTTATAAATCTCACTTGAATCGACATTCCATTTGCCCATCCTAGACATATCAACTTAATTGTGGATTGTCTTATCTTAGTTACACAGTAAGTGGAATCAATTTTTTTTAAATAGTGTTAACTAGAACAACACCTGTAGCAATTGATCTGCATAAACAATCTTATCCAGAGATATTACTAGACATGATATCAATCTGCCATGATTTAATTTTTCTGCTACATGGTTTATAAGAACCTCCTTCATGGTCAAATTCGGAAACTAAAGATAATATAGAAAACTTTTATTGTACTTAAAATACTTTTATTGTACATGAATATCTGTGTTCTGTTCGGAATATACTACTTTCATATTAACATTACAAATTTACTGGTATTATAACATCTGTTTTAATATTACATTTTAATCTCTACACTCTTGCAAAAGTAAGTATTAATACATTAACAATTATTACTTCTAGATGGCACTATCGGAATCTAAAATACCAGACACCGCCCAGCATTATTTGGTGTGTGGCATCGGTGACTGTGAGAGAAACTGCCTGTTTTACTGCAATCCTTGCCACCAACCTATGTGTGAACAATGCAGGGACAAACATCAGAAGAGTCCAGAAACCAAGAACCATGAAGTGATCCCTTACCGAGAACGCAATTGTCAACTTCCAGTTGAGAAATGCAGGGATCACCCCACTAGGAATATAGACATTCTCTGTGACGAATGCAGTGTGCCTTTATGCTCAAAGTGTTCTACAATGCCTGTACACAAGGGCCATTCCTTTACCGACTTGGAGACAATTTATACAGAACAATCTGTAGCATGTCGTCAGGAAATCCAAAAAATTCGAGCATACGTCATGCCAACGGCAAAAGATTTGCAAAGTGAAATAAAACTTGATGCCACAGAAATAAATACAATCATGGATGGCATAAGATCATCAATGAGGAATGAAGCCATGTCTCTAAAAACACTAGTGGACGAAGTGACATCAGAAAACATGGAACAAGTCAACAAAATGGAAGAATCACTAAGGGAGATACTTCAGAGTCAAGACATAACATACGAAGATTACATCTGTTATCTTGAGGACCTTGTCACAAAGTTCCATGGATACCTATCCTCTACTCAACTTAAAAACAATCGCATAATTTTCTCACTTACTGAACACTTTAAAATCCGGCCCATACCAGAGACCATCAAACCAGTCCCTCCAGTATTTACTGCTGGTCGATACAGCAAGGAGGATGTTGCCAAACTAATGGGTAGAATAACAATTCTTGATACTAAACCAGAGAACAGAAAAATTAAACCCAGGGAAACTTCCTCTACACAGTTGCAACCTACAGGGAAACATAGAAAACAGGAAAGAGAGAAATCTGACGTGAAACAAACACTGTCTCTATCTTCGTCTGTTACCAAGGTCAAGGAGTACAAAGTACCAGGTGTAGATCAGGTATGTCATGTATCACTTGGTAAATCAGGCAGACTCTGGGTCAGTGATTTGAATGGTAACCTTGTCCATACAGATCTACAGGGGAATAGCATATTGAATATACAAATCAAAGGTTACAGAAATGAAGGCTACCATACAGTCGCACAAGACGGGGATCTGATCTATACAGACAAAGTCAACAAAGTCATCAACAGGATACCACTGGATAATGCAATCACTGAATTCATTAAAACAGGAGACTGGAGACCATTCAGCATACACTCTTCTCACATCAACGGGGACATACTGGTGGGGATGTATACAGAGAAAGAGGCTAAAGTCACCAGGTACAACAAGACAGGAACAGAACTTCAGAACATACAGAGAGACAAGAAAGGACAGGAACTGTTTAAAGGTCTACTTTACATCACAGAAAACATAAATGGTGATGTCTGTGTATCAGACTGGATGAAATATGCTGTAGTGGTAGTGAATAAATCGGGACAACACAGGTTCTCCTACACAGGTCAGCGGTCAGAGTTTTTACCCCGTGGAGTGTGTACTGATCTCCTGGGTCACATCCTGGTGTGTGATTATTACAGTGACACAGTTGATCTTCTGGATCAGAATGGCCAGTTCTTGTGTCTACTACTCACACAACAACAAGGGGTACAGTATCCCCATGGTGTGTGCGTGGATAAAGAGAACAATGTTATTGTGGGGAAAAGTAACAGCAACACAGTGACAGTGTACAAGTATCTACAGTGATGATACAATGTTACATTTACAACATGGTGATATTGTTTACATAAATAATTAAATTATTAAGCCATATGACCATATGGTATGGAATTATAAGGCATATTTTATGCAAAAGTATCTGCACAATCTAGTAGATAAACATTACTAATATCTTCATTTTATTAAGATTGAGCCCCTTCTAAGCCCCCAGAAATACCCTTGATGGGATATTTTTGTTTTGAACGATTAAAAATTGACACTTTATCACGATGTTTATGTCATAAATTGTAGTATTGAAGTTATTCAGAGGAAGATCTTTTTTGGAGGTGTGTAAAAATGGTCCCACACTGGCCTTTACGGTCACCTATGAACCAGAGTTGGACATGTCATGGAGTCCTATGTTTGCATTTTAAGTTCCATTTAGGAGTCTAAACCCCACTGACTGATCCCCTTTGTAATTGATATTTTACATATAAATATACTACTAGTATTCATTAAAGAGTGAAAGGGGTTGGGGGGGGGGGGGGCAAAGATTGTAATTAACTTGTGAATGTTTAGAAAAAAGAGACCTGCTGGCCTTTAAAAGTTAATCTGTTGAAAATGAAGTTGAAAATTTCAATGTGTTGATGGACGACAAACAACTAGCAGAAAAAGGTTATCTCACCAAATATACATGGGAGAAGAGATGAATATTTTATCTAAATAGTTAGATTAGCCAGCCCTAGAGTCTAAACCTCTAACATAAGGGTCACAAATTCTACAATTTAGGAAGAGGGATTCATGCCCATCATAACCAAGCATTTACTTTTCTTTAAATATTTATGGGAGAAGATTTTCTAAAATTTAATAAATTTCACCATATTGCCACAATGGCCCCATCCTTGGGCATGATCACTGACCCAGGGACAACAATTTTCACAATTTGGTACAGGGCTTCATGGATATGATACCAAACATTTAGTTTTTTCCTAATGTGACCTTTGTATTGCATACTACTCGGGGCCCAAAAGGTTCAGGTGTGGTAAGGTTATAAATTTCACATTTTAACCAATTGTTATCTGTTTAATACATTAATACTATACATAACGTTTTGTTTTGTATTAAATAAAATGAAAACTGTTGCAAACTGGGGTTTTTATTTTTTATCTTGAAATATATATAACTCTTTAATTGATAACACGACAGCATACCTCTTAATCTTTAATAAGTAAGTGCACGTGCAAATTGCACTTGTATATTTTAAAGAGGTTCATTCCTCTACTTTTGAATAGACATTTTGGATCACTTCTAGTCTTGAAAATTCGGCATGATGTAGGCTATTAATTCTCGTCTTATATTTATCTTAAACAATGCAAAATAAACTATATTCAATAACGTATTTAATAGAAAGTTTATATGTTTAACGAGTTTAGAGAGTTTCGACAGTATTTTAGAGTACTTTAAATCTAGCTTCCTTATTTTTAGCTAAGACCAAACTTCCAAATATTTTGAGCATTGGTATATCTTCATTTCGTTCCAAAAATCATATTCAAATTTTTTTTAAGTTTAGAAATATTTCTTAAAAGTCAAGAAAAAATTAACAAAAGTTCCTTCTTTTAAAACTTAATTTATTTCTTGCAATATCTTAAAATTTATATCGTTGACCCATGCTTTTGATTTGATTTTCTGAATTTATAAGATCTTTCGGACAAATTTGTTATAATTTGAGTTAAAGGTTCAGACTTTTAAATAATTCCATTGCATGTTGAATCTTTAATATCTGAAACCAGCTTTAATTAGTGCAAAAGTTTCAAAATATCAAATAGGTGATGGAATTGCAAGTTTTTTTCTCTATATTTAATTTAATTGTATTTATTCTAATAGAATAAATTTGTATTTGGTGCTATGGTTCATTAAACAAATATAGAAAAAAGCGATTTTTCTTTAAGTTGCACTTTCAGTGCAGAAAGGTCAGGTTAAATGCACCGTTGCGTTTAAAAAAAGCATGTAGATCCATAACTCTGTTTTGAATTTTGGTTAAACTGCGTGATTGTGCAAAGAACTGCGAACGCAAACGCTAGTTTCCCGCGTACATTTTACATCCAAATATTTCAGAATTTCTTTGAGATATTAAATATCTTTCAGATGTTTTTAAAAAAAAATTCCGTTTTCCATTTTTTTTAATTATAAAATGAGCTATTTTAACCCAAAATACAAAGTTATCTCTCTTTGTTTGACCAAATCATTTATATTTAATGAATATATACATAAAAGTTTACATTGTTATAAAAAATAACTTTAATTAGACGACTTTCAAAAAATGACTTTTAGTTAGGGGGCTAGACAATGCTATCGTTCGCAATCCTTTAAGATAGCTCCATACTCGTAAAATTCTCTGAGGAAAGTTTAAAAACTGAACTGATTTCGACTTAATAGACTTAAATGTCATCATTGTTAGAAAAAATATACATGTCATCACACTTTTTGAGATGCCAGATAAACTGTAGATTTAGAAAAATGGGTTTTTTTTGTTAAAAGTAAAACCTTGTAGGTAGAAATTTGTTTTTCTTCTTTAATTTTAATGTCAACTTTATCAGAAAACTAAAATAACAAAAATATTTTAAAATTAATCGTTGGAATAAGAAAAACTATAGCATTTAGACATACAACTGAGAGAAAAGTCAGAAAAAGAGTTATTTCCCCTTTGCATAGATGAAATATATAAAATTTGGAAATTTAATATAAAATTAAGTGCGAAAATATCTTGAACCTACCAATAATTCTAATTACATCCATGTGATTATATTCACATAAAATAAATAAAACTATCTTGCACAATTTTTAAAGAATTCAAAGTTTTACAAAAAAGTGTGACGTCACAGAACACTGGATCTACTTTAAAAACGTTAAAGACTCTTGATTGCAGGATATAACCCCCTTGAAATAATTAAACTATGTATTGCATAACATTTAGTGTCCAATTTTAAAGAAATTAGTTCAAATTGTTGCCGACTATCGGTCTATAATCATTTGGATAGAGTCAACTGATTCTGTTGATTAATTGGTATGATTTTCAATCGATTTTACAAAACTAATTTACAGACCTGCTTGTACTGTGTCAGACTCTTTGGGCCTGGGTCTGTCCGGGAAGTAGGTAGACTGGGTCGGTGTGATGACTTGATGTTTGTTTCTGTCTGTTTGCTTGCTGTTGTTGTAAGCTTTTTGAAAAAAAATTGCAAGCTACACAACTTTGAGGGGTATGATCAAACAACTGCATTTAATTAGTAATATCCCTAGGACAATTGATTAAAAGTATCCATGCTTAGTGTAGTTTTTAGTAAAGACTAACCATTACGTGAAATACACCATGTTGTACATTGCCTTATCTATCCCGTTAGTTTGATAAAAATATAAGATATGCACAGAGAAAAAATCAATTACCTTGTACAATTTTTCAAGGTCAAGGTCATAAATACATATCTATCATATTCAATGTAATTGCAAAAAGAGTAATATTAGAATGCTGAATCATTATAGATAGATATCCTTCCTTTTATCATCAACATTGTTTCATTTACTTTGACTCAATTTCTGCTTTTGATTGGAATGACCTTGACAACTGCCCTTCATACATGTATGAAGGTCACTGAGAACTTTAGGATAAGTAACTTCTCTTCCGTAAATGCTCCATATAAACTAATTTATTCTAATACTCTACCAGTAGTTGCATGTTACTTATAGAAAACCCATGGGTTCCGACGATGCAGTGGTTGATGAATCATATTTATATTAGATAGATATGTTAGATAGCACTCTGTCAGGTGGCAGGATGGTCAACAGATTACCCATCAGATCAGGCTTCACATTTTGAATATTGTATTTTAAACACAATATCACTAATTGGTAAAGATTTCATATTTTTTTGATATTTTCCTACATTTTTATACAAGGCCCTTCATTTAAAATAGATTAGAATGGTACAATAATTTAATAACAAATTATCACTACTGGGGAAATTTCTTAGATTTTAATATTTTTCTTATAAAATCACCGACTGAAACACATACATAATATTTTTGCTGATTTTAAAAATAAATAAATCTAAGACTTATTGATTTTTTTTAAAATCAAATGAATATTAATTTTTCTTTTGATAATTTATGAAGATCATGTAAAGTTCATTAGTATTTCAAATTAACTGCCAATAAACTATGGTTATTCAAAAAATATTGAAAAATATAAAAAAAATAGTTTTGAATACACTTCGATATGTCATATATTTTGCAGTTTATTCAAGGGGTTAAAATGAATGTTCCATTATCTTACGAATTTGCCAAAATATCCCTCCCCCCTCAACATTATATAAAGAGATATTTCGACTTTTTAAACCCAATATTCACAAAATACTGTATTTCCTAAAAAAGTTATCCTGTTCTTTTACCAGCACCAAGCTGTTTTACACATGCCGTTAATTCTTTTTCGGTTGTTTTCAAATAGCAGACAGAGTCTCACAATCATTATCAATAACCATTTCCTTTTTTGAAACTTTTAAGTCGTCGAGTATCAACCGTGCAATTTTCGTTAAAGTGACCTCAATATCACTAGTATTAAGGGGATGTCTGGCCATCTTGTATATTAATGCAAACATTACTTGAACTGGATTGTTTCTGCCCAAAACTGAACAAAACTGTTGTCAAAAGATCAAAAAGTTTCTGCATGTTGTTTTGTATGCAAATTACGCATACAAAACAGAACGCCCACATAGCAGGACGTCATTCGACCTTTGTTGGGCCCACAATGTTCCTTATGTTGGATCACCGTGTGCATTTAACATTAGGCCAACGGCAAAAACCATTTGAACAATTTGAAAAAATCCTTAAAAGTGGCATGGTCACGATTTTAGTCAAATTCAATATTTATGTTTTTATTATCCACAATGCTTTAGATATGCATTTCTAATGATCACATAAAATTTGAGAGTCATTCGTAGAGTTATAAGCAAGATACAGGGCTCACAATTCTTTGTCATGTAAATAAGGCTCGTGCCCTGTGTTTGTTTACATAGGTTCAATATACAAGTAAAAAATTTTTTACAGCCTATTTGTCTATCTTTTGTTTTATTTTAAACATAGATACACAGTGCTTAACGTTTAACACATTCGTTTTAGTTTTAAAATTGAAATTTTTACTTCAACGTTAAAAATGTAAACAAACGTTTTGTTAACATATCGAAGAATGTCAAGCTCTGTTACTCGCTTATAATCAACAAATGATATTCAAATTTTGGGTTTCCTGTTTAAAATGCCTTTGTATAGCATTGTGAATATTAAAATCGGAAAAATAATTTTTGACCAAAATCGTAACCATGCCCCTTAAATTGAGTATTGTTTCTCTGAAGAAATTCAGTAAGTAGAATCAATGTTCATATAAGTTTGTGTATTGTTTCATAAAAACACCCGTAGACTTTGATAAGCTGCATAAAAAAGTATAATCCAAATATTCTTATGTATATCTACTTATTTTTCATGTTTTTGTCTTCTGTCACAAATTCGCAAAAATGTGAAATGTGTTACTTTTTAAAGTCATTTTTTGCGATTCAAAAATTTTCTTGAATCAAAGAATACTAGATAAAATATCTGCGTATTAAATATCTTGCAATATAGAAGTGATCGAGAATAAAGCGAAAAAAGATCATCGTTAAAATTACCGAATTGACAGAATTAGATAATGATAGTTATCCACCATGATCAAAGTTAACTTCATGCTACATGATATGTTAAGACATGCTTTATATTCAAAATTGAAACTATATATTTAAAAAAATCCCCAATAGCACTTCTAACAGGATAACATTTCATTAAACGTTCACTGAACTGAGTTAAAAAAAATGCTAGATATGTCCATACCCCGACCGTAATGAACCTCGTAATATTCCATATCTATTTTATTTACATAATTTTTAACAATGAACGATTGAATATTTAATTATTGATATTTTTATTGTGTATGACTATGCAAACCCTGCCTGTAAACCAATATTCCGTCCTTTTGACCCAAATATCAACATTCTTTCGTGCAACACAAGCTTCGCTTACATTCTATCACCAGAGGTCATGCTACACCAGCTTTGCCTTTTTCTAAAGCAATGATCACCTCTATCCTGGAATAGTTTTCTATTGAAAAAGAATTCTTCTCCAGCAAGCAAGTACCGCATTTAAATCACCATTAAATTTGATGATAATAGGATAATAATATTTGGATTTTTATTATTATGTGCATCAACTACCATCGTTTCGCCAGAGTTCATTTGCTCAGAAACAAATCTTTCTACATGAGGCCTCGACGGGAAGTTTGGTTCATACAGACAGAGTGAATTCGAAACACCGTGCCCTATATTAATAAAATCGTGTTTACAAACAAAATCTGTTGCGTGAGCACGCTGATGTGCCGAATACCATTAGCCAATTTGGCTTTCCATTTGGTCATCCCTAGATATATCAACTTGTGCATCGGTTCATTCAGGTTAAACAGTAAGTAGAATGAACAAATACGTTTTGCATATTTGCATCGAAAAAAATCGTCGTATCTAAAGATAGATTAAAAACAACCACCATTACTAAATTGCATATTCACTAGATAATTTCATTGTTGTGCTTCATAGATAAAAGACTTGCTTCATATTTAAGATCGGAAACTATTGGTAAATTGCATTTAAGGGATAACATACCAATGTTTTTGAAGTTAGTTTAGGAATAAGGATTCATTCTTTGAGTATTATATAAAGAACATTATCATCAGACGAGGCGTTGTCAAATTCAATTTAGCTTGTAAGTTTTTATGGTAGATTTTAGAACTCCCAGACCATAATGATGAGCCCATGATATCCCTCATTACTTTATTTACATACATTTAAACGATTGAACGATTAAATATTTAATCGTTGACGTTTTTACATCATTTCATCTCTATAATTATGTAAACCCTGCTTGCGCCCCAACAGTACGTTATTTTGACACACATCATACAAGTGTGCTGTTCACGATTGACTAAAATCATCACACACGCATTATAGAAGTCATTATTTGCTATACGTTTGTATTGTTATCACCATAGTCGCTATATAGCAAAGGTTTTTCGGTCCACTCCAATCCTCATAAATCCTTTAAGGCCGGGGTCGACCTACATTTTCTGCCACCTGGTAGACAATTAAGCACATAAGGGAAAAAGGGCGGAGTTAACTACATCACTGTCAGTGTTGCTGATAATACCGGACTCTGCATGCAGAGAGCCTGAGTCAGCAGTGTTTATAAACATACGGGGGGGGGGGGGGACCCAGACATCTCTTTACATCAATGTGTTTATGTGATTAATAAGTAGGGTGTAATTTTTTACAACTGTTATCTAGCAGTAAAATTTGAAAACAATTATTTGCACTGAACTGAAAAGAATGTATCGACTATATAGTCAATTTTGCAGTATATCCCAGTCACTAAAAAGAAAAAAATTAGGCAATCAGATAATACTTTATGTATTTGGATTTCTTCTTTTTCTTAATACAGATTTGATATATCTATTCCAAATATTTTTCCTAAATTGATAAGTACATTTCTTGTAATTTTTCTTTCCTTTTAAACCCCGCGGCATTATATGGTTTGGTTTCCAAACTGACGTATATTCCCTATCAACATTCTCATTCCAGTGACAAACTGCTAAATTAGCCCTTGCATTATACTGTTCATCAGAAAATGAAATTCTTTTGTCCTGGTATACATTCACAACATTATTAAAGCTTTCAACATAATATGTATCACGACACAGTCTGTAATCTTGAGGATTTTTGAATATAACTGAATTCTTAATAACTCCTAATAAAAGTTTTTCTGCTTGTGGATTTGTTAAAACTTTCCGTGAAATTTCATAATTTGGATCCTTTCTACATCTTGATGTTGAGTGGCATGATCCATGATCGTTTTTATAATGTTGTACAATATTTAGCAATAGGGACTGAAGTTTTTGGGGATTCTCCTCACAGTTCCTGATAGCCCAGTGAAAATGGGTGGCCACAGGTTCTACTTTGTCGTCTAGCTGGTTTGACCAAGTTTTACCCTCCATATACGCTGGCCCACATAATATTTTTTTCAAGGCTGCTTTTACAGATTTCACTGCATGCCAGGTGTCATTCTGACTTTCGGAATCACATTCTTCCCTAATAAATTTATTGATTGACAAGTTTCTATCATGGGCACGAACACCTACTGTTACATTTTGGTTCTGTAGATGTTGATAGATTTTTTCAGTTCCAAATCTTTCATGCCTCTGTGTCACAGAATCATCAGATTTGGTGACATGTTCACAAGACAGAACTTTGTGGGCCTTTTCTCCAATGGCCACAACACTGGTGTCCTTTGCATTCTTCCTCCAACCATGCCTGGCATCTGTCATTATATCAACTGTGCCTAGTTCTTCATTCTCATAGGAAGCAACTTCTTCAAGGACTGAGGTATAAACCGAGTCTTCATATTCCTCCTGTATATGCATTTTAAATTTTTTAAAGAATGCATGTCTCTTTTGTTTGGATATCTTTCCGATGCCAGCGCCATCTACAAATCTGACATAATGGGATGGTAACATACCACTGCAGGAGAATGAATGGTTAACTCTGGTGTTTACCAAATATTCCTATAATTTTTAGGTGTTCTTCACAGTATCCTCTGTGATGCTCAGTTACTTCTATAAGTCTCTGTAGAGATTGCTCTGCGCATAAAAACACTTTCTGATTTGCATCCTTTTTGGAGTGTACTTTTACGTAAGTACTAGGTGCCGGTAGCTTCTCTTGAACACTCTCTTGTCCATCAGCAGCTTTATCAAACCAAAGTTTGAATAAATGTTCAATAACCTGAAGATTCCCCACAGGTTTGTTTTATCTGGTGGTTAATTTACTCCTGATCTTTTGTAAATTTTCCAAAACAGAATGTTTTTCATCATCATTTCCTGCGAATTCAATGCGGAAATTTGGATTTCTTTTTCTCTTTTTTGCTGGACTTGCCATATTCAATGAAAACTGAGTGCTATTTAGCAATTAGGAAAATAGGTAACTTTTGTTTAAGGATTGGTTTGTTCCATATTACATTGTGTGAAGCAAAATGGCTGGGTCGTACCTTTATGTACTGCAGTATTGTTTACCATAAACTAACTTTGTATTCTTTTATCAAAAGAGACAAATTTCAGTCTGTTCACCAGTTTGTTTTGTAGTTTTAATTTTCACATGTCAAAATTAATTGCACACATTTTTGTTTTAATATATTGACACCCCTTTAATGAAAATGGCTCAATCTGACACCTTATCCTGTCACCATTTAGCATTTCCCGCCAAATTCCTGATCTTTCATCTGTAGGTGACATAATCAAGCTTAGAGCAGTTTCAGGGGAGGGGGGTTCTGGGGGAGATGAAGAATAAACCAATCTTTGTTTTAAAACTTGATAGAAGACAGGGGTTGATTACATGTAAACATATTTTGGATAGATATTGTAGATACATAAGTAGTTTATTTATTTGCATGTAAGTTTTGTATATTACTAGTAAAATATGTCATATAAATAAATATCATACCCCTTATGAACCCCCGAAAATGGGCTAAATTTCTAGCATCAGGCCAGAGTAAAAATGGAGGGAACTGAGGAGAGATCAATTTTAGCAATTCAAGTCACTGAAACTCAAAGAGAAACAATTCGTCATCTTTTTAATCATAATGATTGGGATTTCCAAGAGGTACCAATAGAATAGAGCACTGACCAGAGTAATATGTCGAATAATGATCAGGAAACTGAGGAATTGATCATTTATCAAAATCAGGAAGCAGAGGAGTGCCAGCATTGTCTGAGTCGCCCTTGTATTTTCTCTGAGACAAACAGACAAATGTGGTGGATTGAGGAACCAGAAACGCCAAACAGAAGTAATACCCATCGAAGAAAGGATAAATATAAACGATTCTGGACAATGCTTTTTCATAGAAATGTTTGGGCAGATCCAAGATATAAGGAGCGAAAAAGAAGATTTCTGCAGCATGACCCCCGTAGACGAAACCATGCATACCATAGGAGAAATATTATGCCTAAATGTGTAGTTGATTTAGTGAGACATTGGCCTCCAAATCTGAAAGACCAACCTTACATGGGTCACATGTGGGAATAATCTTACACTCATTTCCGTTATAATATTTTTTAAATTTTGTGATAGTGTTTTATTTATCATTCTCATCAATTAAAATGCTTATTTGCAACTGGAATTGTAGTTATGGATTTAATTCAAACATCAAGGTATGCTGATTTAATTGAACAAAAATATAAACATTAAATAATATCAGGGTGATATCATAATCAGAGATAAAAAAGAAAACCATTCTTCACTCTAAGTTGTGATACAAAACAAGGGTTTAATTTATTCATTTAGCAATAAAAGCAAAGGAAAGAGACATGAAAACAGTGTTTATAAGCTCCTCTGAGCACATGGCCACAGCCACTTCCTGTGTAAACAAAACATTGGTTATCTCCGCCCACAATGTCAATCACTGAGGAGAAATTCAAAATTCTGGACAGCTTCAGAACTTTATTGATCAAATACACATTTGATAATTTTTTTACAACCATTATAAGATTGAGACTTTATTCTTAAACAAGGTAACTACTTCCAAGCCAAAAATGAGAATTTATTATTTACAGGAAAATATATTTTTTCAATTTTGCTTCTCAAATCTGAAAGCTGCATAGAAAATTGAATTTCCCCAACATTTTTCGATTGGCTGCTTTTTATACCTGGGCCCCGGCCTTTTACAGGTGTGATGCGGCAGCGCTATCTAGCAAATAATTTGAGTTTCACCCCTTGCAAATTCACGAAACAATGGGTTACACACACGCTACGGCATAACCATACAACTTAAAAACATGCCGACTGGCGAATCTCGAAACAGAATTTTACGGTTCAGTTATATTAGATGATATCCCGCGCAAGCGCGGGAATTAATACTTTACACATTAATGGCACAATGCTAAACTGGTGAACCATATTTTTTGTCATTTTCGTATACACTGTGTCCGATATTTAAAAATGCTTTCTTACTATATTCTTTAAAATTGAATTATAAAAAAGCAACTGAATGACTGGATATTTAGGTGCAGTCTTTTTGTCGCAGCCGAGTGGAAAACGATAACAATCAATTCATTTTTTTTTACCAGTGAATGTGTGCTTAAGACGTCTCTAAAGTTTGTTGTTTGACGATAAATTTCACATTTTTTTAATATTATAACTGTCCCAAATGAGAATTTTAAAGGATGACCGTTTATTTATTTGCATATTTTAATCCAAAGTAGTCAGATCCAAAATATATGCCCTACACTTTCTGTCATGATATGAATTATTCAAACCGTGTTCCTGAGCACCTGATTCTAGAAAAAATTCTTCTATTAAAATTAAAATCGCAACAAATTGATTTATTTCATTTATTTACTTTTTAATATTTACCAAAGAAGAATCCAATCAAAGATATGACTATCTGCCCGCGATACATAATAAAGCCGTCCTACACTTTTCGCAATGACGATAATTTGTCAAACCGCGTTCTTGGAAGCCCGCTCTGGAAAGTTCTACTCAATTCTCTCGCGAGAAGTCGCGCTTCGCTAGCTTCTATTTATCATAACTAGAATCGCGAATTCAAGAAACGAATTGGCTTAGTTTATTTATTCAATTCAATGATTTTTCAAATCTTAACTTCCATGGATTGTCCATGTAAGTCCCTTTTAACTCTATTCAATGTTTACGTAATCATTTAATATTATTTCATTGCAACTCCCACTGACTTGGATCCGCCAAAGCGTGTTCACTACCTTACTCGAGCTTGTTTATCGAAAATAAAAGTAGGTTTTTAATCTATTATACATTAATTAAATATCAGGTAAAATTCAACTATATCTTGTGGACTTCATATAACACGTGTTGAAATGTAAGCAGTAATCTGGTGCAGGCATTCTTTAGCTTATTAGGAAAAAGTCTTAATTTATATAAGTATATATACAAATAAAGATAAACATGTACAGTAACCTACAGAGAGCAAAGTGTTTTATAACTGCTGTTTGATTCAATTTTATTTCTACACTGTTGAATATTTGCAAAAAAAAAAAAAAATCCCTGAATAAGATACTTTGGAATCCTAATTGTTATTGGGGTACCAATGTTTGTGGCTATCATTGGTAAGCTTGTCCACAAAATTACATCCCCATCAACCTATACACAATCAAATGTTTGATATTTATCAAAATTATCCTGATTACACTAGCAACGAAATAAGGTCTCCACGAATCAGAAAAATCTTGACTATCCACGAACATTGGCCCTCACGAAAAAAAATGATTCCACAGTTATTAAAACTTGAGAGTCGGATTTTCATTAATTATAATCAAGTCTCAAACTATACTAAAAGAAACTTAAGATTTGGATGTTTTCTGTAATTAAAAATCTACATTTAATAAGATTTTTAGGACATGTGAGTAACTCAGGTGACCTATTGCAATTGTTTTCGTACGTCGTCGTCCGTCGTCGTGCGACAAGTGTTATCAATTGAACATTTTTTATTTCTTCTTAAAAACTACATGACTAATTCTTTTTAAATTAGATATAATACATCTTTAAGGTAAGGGTAACATCAATTGTATGAAAAACTGAATTCAAAGATATGTACACCATGAAGCCTTCTACAAAAATTGTAAACTTCATGTCCCCCGGGAAGGGGTTTTGGCTTTTGAACGGAGTCAAAATGGTCTTATAGTGTTACTGCATTCAATGTTTAAAAATCTTCTACTCTCACACATCTGTAAGAAAAATTGAAGTCATAACGATGTAGACCAGGGAACCCTCTGCTAAAAATTTCAACTTCATGCCCCAGGACGTGACATTTTGGCTCTAGGGCGGGTCCGAAATTTCAAATAGTGTGAATTCATATAATAGGATCGGACGGAATGTATAATTAGTTTACATAAACACATTGATACATATTATTAGAAGGTTATAGAACATTTATACTAGCAATCTTAAGTTTATCTATAAAAATACACGTAAAACCTATTTTTAAAGTTATCAAGTATGGGAAAACTATTTCCTACCAGAATCTTGACCTTTTTAATATTAGTGTTTTTTTTTTATACTTCAGAATGAAACTTATTTCATGATAATATACAAGAATCCTCGACAGGTCTGTGTATGGGCTATGGTACTCAAGTAATCGTTGGTTCTCTTGTTTATTGAAGTTATTCTCACTTAAGCTGATTGATTTCAAAATGGGTGAAATAATTCATTCAAACGTAACACATAAAAAATAATTACATGTACTTGTAGATGGCATATTCGGAATTACAAGTACCTGACACAGCTCAGCACTATTTGGTTTGTGGCTTTGAAGACTGTGAGAATAACTGCCTGTTTTACTGCAATCCTTGTCACCAACCTCTATGCGAGCAATGCAGGGACAAACATGAGAAGAGTCCAGACACCAGGAACCATGAAGTGGTTTCTTACCGGCACCGCAAAAATCAACTTCCAGTTGAGAAATGCAGGGATCACCCAACTAAGGATATAGACATTCTCTGTGACGAATGCAATGTGCCTTTATGCTCCAAGTGTTCTACGTTGCTTGTCCACAAGGGGCATTCCTTTACCGACTTGGAGACAATTTATACAGAAAAATCTGTGACATGTCGTCAGAAAATCCACAAAATTCAAGCATACTTTATTCCAACAGCAAAGCGTTTGCAAGGTGAAATAAAACTATATGCCACAGAAATAACGAAAATCATGGATAGCATAAGAACATTCATGAGAGATGAAGCCAAGTCTCTAAAAACGTTGGTGGACGAAGTGACATCGGATAACATAGAACAAGTCAACAAAATGGAAGGGTCAATATGGAAGATGCTTCATAGTCAACACAAAACATATCATGATTACATCTGTTATCTTGACGACCTTGTCAAAAAATTCCATGGATACCTGTCCTCTACTCAATTACAAAATAACCCCATTATTTTTCCACTTACTGAACACTTAACAATCCAGTCCATACCAGATACTGCCACACCAATCCCTCCAGAATTTACTGCTGGTCGATACAGCAAGGAGGATGTCGTCAAACTACTCGGTAGAATAACTGTTCCTCAGACTAAACCAGAGAAAACAAATCTAAAAGCTATGGAAATTGCTTCTACACACATAAAACCTACAGGGAAACAGATGAGAGAGGGGAGAGAAAACTCTGACGTGAAACAGACACTGTCTTTGTCTTCCTCTGTCACCAAGGTCAGGGAGTATGGCGTACCAGGTGTTGACAGAATACAGCATATAACACTAGGTAAATCAAGCTCACTCTGGGTCAGTGATTATTGTAGTAACATTGTCCAAACAGATCAAAAGGGTAATCAGCTACAGAGGATACACACTAAGGATGGTAGATATGTAGGGAACCTAACAATCACACAGGACGGGGATCTTATCTATACAGACAAACACAACAATATCATCAACAGGATAACACTGGATAATACAATCACCGAATTCATTAAAACGGGAGACTGGACGCCACTCAGCATTCACTCCTCCCGCACTAACGGGGACAACCTTTTGGGGATGATTAAAGAAGGAAAAGGTAAAGTCACCAGATACAACAAGACAGGGAAAGAAATACAAAACATAGAGAGGGACAACAAAGGACAGGAACTATATAGTTATCCACACTACATCACAGAAAACATTAATGGTGATATCTGTACATCCGATTTAATCAAACAGGCTGTAGTGGTAGTGAAAAAATCAGGACAACACAGGTTCTCCTACACAGGTCAGGGGTCAGAGTTTTACCCCCGGGGAGTGTGTACTGATCGCCTGGGTCACATCCTGATGTGTGATATTTACAGTAACACAGTTCATCTCTTGGACCAGGACGGTCAGTTTTTGTGTCTCCTTCTCAAACAACAACAAGGGGCATGGTCTCCCTGTAGTGTATGTGTGGATGATGAGGACAATCTTATTGTGGGACAATGGAAAACCAACACCGTGACAGTATACAAGTATTTACAGTGATGATGTAATGTTACAACAAAACCAAACTGTTTTATAAACCAATTTACTATCAAATTTAGCTTTTAGATTTTAAAGCATGATTTGTTCAGCTATCAATTATTATTTGAATTTTGTTTTTAATACATATACATGCATACCATTTATTCAAACCATACCACTCAAATACAAGTTGAAAAAGTGTTCACTAAATTACATGTGATTAAATTCTATTAGAAATTATGCATGAAAGAGACATGCCCAATTTGACCATTATCTACTATAAAATCTATTTTTCAATATTAATTTTTCTAAGGAATAATAATTTTGTAAATATTTCATAATAGCATCAAATGCGATATATTAAGCACTTTTTCTGGAATAGCCAAAAATATGTTTCTTAAGTAACATGAATATCAAACTTATAGCAATGTATTTTTATCCACCAAACTTTCTAAATATCAAAACAGACATTAATGACCATATTTGAGAAATAGATTGACAATAAAAAAAGATACATGTAACTGTCTCTGGTTCTAAAGAACCTACTGAACATAATGAGGGATTTTTAATTGGTGTTAGTACTTAATTTCTGTGAATAATTCTCGAGATAAAATATATCAATCTTGAATATTTTGTAGCAGATCTATGGTTAAAATGAACTGTTTCCAGTTAAGATATAAAGGTGAATTAAAACCGTTAGCCTATATGTTTGGACTTATCTGAATCTACAAATAGGTCTATGCTGTGATTTTGCCATAAGGGATCTTTAATGATCCGCCCTCCTTTTTTACACATGCAAAGTATGTTAACAGATTCAGATTGGTATGGCTTGATTATTAATTCATGATATAAATATCAACTATTTTTAAGTGAAGAAAAAAATTCATAAATTTTACATCTAAAATTTGGTTAGTTTCCTATATCTTTATAGAGCTTTTCTTTTATATAAATATCTCAAAACAGTCTAAATATGACCACTGCCATCGAGCTCTCTTACGCTCTATGATTCTACCCTCAGTTCTATCAACATTTTTTGTATTAAAAAACTTACATTACAATAAACATTTGCAATTTAAAATGTTTACTTTTTACTTAAAAAGAAACAAAATGTCCAGGGGACACATTGTTAAATGGCAGTTCGACAAAACAGTGCAATAAAGTCTATTACAAAAATATCTGGACATCTTTTATAAGTATGAATTGAAGTTCGTTTGCTCAGATTTTTATGTTAAATATAAATCCCCTTATGAGGAGTCTGATATGTTCTAGGTTAGAGATGTTCAGTTCCAACGATAAAATATTGACACCTTGTCGCAAGTCTTGCATTTTTATTTCGCAAATGATAGCAATGAAGTTTTTCAGAGGAAGATGTGTAAACACTTATTTGTGGGTTGAAACATACTGACCTGTGTCAAATGTTTTCTAAACCCAACCTCGAGCGAGGATGTGCATTTATTTTAAGGATAAGTAAAAAAAGGTATTTTCCTGTTATAATTTTGCTCTCCTTGCTTGCTGGGCAAAACATGTTTTACTGTGCTGTTCAGTCTGTGCATTATCTCTGTGGACTCTTAAATAAGATATCTAACAATTTTGCTTATAGGGGGATTCATAGTTAGGATATATTTTTTTAATCATGATAATTCGCTTCTACAGGTATTTAGACTTTTAATTTAAGTTAATTTGTCATTAGACACATAAGCCACTAGACTTATTATAATATTAATTTTTCTATCTATTTAAGATATTGATTATATAACATTTTTCAAAAAAAAAATCTTGTTTTTCTTGATCTTCTATTTTTGAGAAAAATTATGTGCAAAGTAGATATACCAAGAATATGATTTCTAATCTGGGCTGCCTAAGACAAAGAAATTAATGTGTAGTAAATTTGGCTAACTATAATACAAAATTTGATACTTATGTTTGGCAGAGTGAAGCAAAAGAGAACAGAACTTGATTTGAAAAGTTTGAATCTACATTGTCTACCTAAAATGTTTCTACTCAAGTTTTAACTTTTCAAGTTACATTTAAAATTAGCAAAATTCAAACCATTTCTCATCAAATGGTTGAAGAAAGGACACCAATGAACCCCTTCAGATTTTTTTCAGATTTTTAGATCTTCAAAATAAGTCTGTAGCTGCGCAGTTCGACAGCTGTTTTAAGTAATTTTAAAGGCATCGTCCTGTTCTTGTATACATACTTTTCAAACAAAAAGACATGTGGGAACTCATATTCATCGCTTTTATATCTTTTGGCAACATGTTTGGCCAGTTTTGGGCAGAAATAAGCCAGTTCAAGAAATGTTTACATTCTTATCCTCAAATGTACAAGATAGCCGCACATCCTCCCTACACATTGCACATGTACACATGTAACAGGCTGTTTGACATGGGTGATTCCTTTGTAAAGGAAATAACTCTAAATCAATACATACTGCTTTCGTGCACTTCCTAAAGAAAGGAGAACAGGCTCAGCTTTAATCAACTTTCATCATCTGAATTCCAAATCTCAAATCTAATCTGGTGTTCAAGCTTAAATCTATACATTGTACTTTAGAAAATTCATTTTGACAGTGGAAAAATCTCAAAATGTTGGTGACCTCGGGACTGATGACATTTCATCATTACTGTTTAAACATTTTTTTGTAAAGATTTCTATTCTAAATTTGCACTGTCATAGCTGTTAGAAGTATTTACATTTTTCTTCATTAGGTGACGTGCGTGAATCCTTTCATTGCAAATGGTCTAGTTTTTCAATATACATGTATGAGTTTATTCAATTTCAAACATGTGTACTTTTAAATTAGTTAATAAATATACAAATCACACAATGTGTTAGACATCTCTCCAACACAATGTTTTACCAATTTCTTTCATTTTCGTCACATCAAGTTTTAAATAATATATACTGTTATTTAAAAAATGTTTTCAAAAAAAGAAGCAGAAAACGTTTTGACATGATTTTTTAAAATTGTGTTATCTTTCATCAAAACTTTCAAATCTGCTTAAAATTTCGTATTTGTAGAATTTAAAAGCAACGAAAGAGATGAGGTTATTGAAGAAGCATGTCTGTTGATTACAATCAAAATAGAACCCCAACCAACAAATTTATTTTTATTGAATTTCCGCTTTAGTAACAATAGATAACATGTTCCTTATGCTTCGATACAAAATTATGTTGAAGATTTCCCATGTCAGAACACATACACATAAAATATATCTTTTCTGACAGCAAAATCATTATGTAACACATTGTAATTGAATTTAGGAATAATAATACTACTAAACACTGCAAATTTTCTCTTTTTCCAATACATATAAAGCTTCTACACGATTTCACAATTGCCAACCCAATTGTTACTAATAATAAACACTTATTTTTATATACTGCAGCTTTAAAGGACAGTTGACACAATCACAAAATGATTGAACAACAAGATGGATTGTAAATGTAAAGAAAAAATTGCTGCTGATTTTTCTTGCGACTCCTATCAGTTTTACGGCTTTTGCTGCAACATTAAGCTGATAAGGCACGTGACCTTAATAGGCATCTCTGAAGCCTCTGAGATCGGGAACCTTTGTTGCAAATGTCAAGGTCGACTAACACTCCACATTTGCTGTATTCTTAAAGCACATGGATTTCTAATTTGCTCGAATCTAAAACCTAAAGTCAATAAATCTTGCTAATTGATATTTAACGTCTGAGAACCCTATACCTAAACATGAATCATTCTAAGCTTAGAAACGCAAATTTTTTGTACCCGAGGCAAATATGAACTGGGTTAAAAATGGTGAACTGTTAAAGTAGTTTAAAATTGATCAATGGGCATCATGTGGGAACAATATGTGTCAGAGTTTGGATTTCTAAAAGATATTTGCTTATCAATATTTGAAATCATTATTGCCAAAGAAAGGATTTTCGTCTACACAAAGAAAGTGATAATGTATAACGACTTAGCATTTTCTTTACCAGAAATATCACAGGATTCTAAACGCGAATTAAATTTATTGAAGTGGACGAATTTGCTTTTGGCATTGTCAGATTTTTATCAGTACATGTGAGTAAATACGTTTGTAAATGTATTGGGGTCCATAAAATCAGGATTCTACTTTAATCCTAATACTACAAACCTAAACATTAAATCTTAAATCTTCAATTTTAATGTCATGTTTAAGTGTTTAATTATATTTTATTTGGTTTTTTCTGTACGCAGCAATCAAGAGTTCTGGGAAACATTCTTTGCATTGATCATCTGTCTGGATATAACAACACTTTTAAATTTATACATGGGTTATAATTTGTGGATAAATTCTTATTAAAAGAATAACTAACTTTGATCATCAATTATGACTGAAGCAGTGGTGTTTTATACTCCTTTTAAAAAATGTATGAATATAAGACTCCATAATTTTTTCATATTCAAATGGAATTCAATTTTTCTTTTGAGGATTCATGAAGATCATTTTTAGTTCATCAGTATTTCAGATTTACTGCCATTCAAATATGCTTAATATATACAAACAAACCAAATCATCGTTTCGTTTTTCCCTATTATGATATTTTCCCGATTTTGACACGTACCTCGATTATGACACGCCCAATTGTGACAAGGAGCACAAGGCGGGTGCGACTGGTCAGCAAAGGATACTCACTTCTCCTAGGCACCTGGTCCTACCTCTATACTTTCGGAGGTCCGCGTTGCTCTGCGCTGAATTTGTATTTCATGTTATGGATTTTTGAGATGGCTGAGGATTGTTATTGTCATTTTTCATTAAAAACTATTATAAATTATTTTTAAAATAGTCATATACTCGGCACAAAATGGGCTCAATCATTAAAAGCTTAGCTTTAAATGTTAAATATACGTTCTAGCAATACATATACACAAGAAATTATATGCTTACATGCTATGTCAGTTTTTCCAAAAAATAATAACCAATATCAGGGAAATTAGAACTGGACTTAAAAAATAGAGCAAAAAACATTTATTAAAACCATATCTTATCAATATTTTTCGAAAATTGTCGTAAGTACAACTTATGGGCCTGATGTATCAAAATAGAACACAAAAATGCAATGCATGTGTCGTACTTGGTCATTTTTAAAAACTTTTTATGGACTCAAACCTAATTCCTTGTGTTTATTCTATACAATGACATATTAGAAAAAATATTTGGTAAAATAAATGATATGCTGACGGATTACTTTTTACGCTATAAGCTCTTAATTAAGTGAACCCTGATGAAAAAAAAAATCCGTAAAAATCACATTTTGCTACAGCTTTCTGCTTCGATCTGTCAACAATGTTAGATATTATTTATTATGTAAACATTTATTAATTGATGACCAATTAAATTCGAAACAGCTTCTGTCGTCTCTATTTTCAAACCAGTGTTCGTAAAAGTAAAAGAAATATTATTAGTGGGGAGATGCATCAAAACAAAGAAGATCTAAGCTTACATGAGGTACCGGTTAATAAAAAATTTCTTTTTTCATTTTATTTAACAAAATCGAGTTTCTCAACATGAATCATTTCTATGTTTCATAGAAATTGCTTATTAATGCCATTGTTTAGAAACGCGATGTAGAGCTATATATTTCAAAGAAATCAAGAAAAAAATAATTCAAATTTTTGCCTAAATTTAGTTTATTTCAAGTCATATCTCAAGTTTTTGATATTAACAGGTTTAAATGTTAATAAATGAAGAATAAAATATCGAGGAAAATTACATGAAATTAAGGAACGTCTAGTCTGTCCTTAAAATTGAAAATGAGTTCTTGCCATCAAGTGCCGCATTGAAATCCCCATTAAACTTTATGATTATAGGATAATAATAATACAATGTATTACGGTTTTTATCACTTTGAGCATCAACTACCATCGATGTTTGCCAGAGTTCATTTGCTCAGAAACTAATCTTTCTACATGAGGCCTCGACGGGAAGTTTGGTTCGGCTCATTCAGACAGAATGAAACAATGTGCCATATATTAATAAAATCGTGTTTACAAACAAAATCTGTTGCGTGAGAGTGCGGATGTGCCAAATACCATTAGCCAATTTGACTTTCCATTTGCTCTTCCCTAGATATATCAACTTGTGCATTGGTTCATTCAGGTTAAACAGTAAGTAGAATCAACAAATGAATTTTGATAATTTGCATTGAAAAGGGATTCATTCTTTTTAGTATAATGGGGTGTGCATTATGTTCAAACGGGGCGTTGTCAATATTCAATTTAGCTTGAAATGTTTTATGGTAGATTTTAAAACTCCCCGACCATAATGATCAGCCCATAATATTCTTTATCACTTTTATTTACATAATTTTCAACATTTATACGATTAGATATTAAATCATTGACATTTTACGTCATTTTTTGTATATTTATGCAAACTGTGCTTGCGCCCCAACAATAGGTTATTTTTACACCCGTCTCACACGTATGTTCCTCATGCGTGACTAAAATTAACAAACACGCGTCATTGGTTGAATTATCAAACTATACGTTACAAACTTGATTCGTTGTGGTATCACCAAAGAGTTTTTTGGTTCCCTCCGCTCCCCCATAAATCCTTGGCAGATGTGATGCGGCGGCGCTATCCAGCGAATAATTTAAGTTTCACCCCTTGCAAATTTACGAAACAATGGGTTTCATTCATGCAACGGCATAACCATACAACTTTAAAACATGCTGACTGGCGAATCTCAGAACAGAATAAGATAAACATGTACAGTAACCTAGAGAAAGCAAAACATTTTATAACTGCTGTTTGATTCCATTTTATTTCTAATCTGTTGCCATAGTTAATATTTGCATTAAAAAATCAATCCTTACATTAGATTACTCGTGTGTCCAGAAGCGAGCTAGAAAGCCAGACTTTCCGTACATTTATTATGATTTAGACTCAAGCATTCACTTAAACAAAATAATGATATGGATGATTTCTGTAATCAATACATTTAATTAGATTTTTAGTTAAACTGAGTCACTCAGGTGACCTATTGCAATTGGTTTTCGTACGTCGTTGTCGTCGTGTGCCAGGGGTTAACAAATGAACAATTTTTTATTTCTTCTTTAACACTACATGACCAATTCTTTTTTAAGTAGGTATGATGCATCTTTAGGCTAAGGGGAACATAAATTATAAATTTTACGACTCTTGATTCATAGTGGCTTAAAGGCAGAGCAAAGATGGTCCAACCTTTACCAAATCAAAAATCCTTATTTGCACAGATCTGTAAGAAAAACTAAACTCATAATTTTTTATACAAGAAATTCTTCCAACAAAGTTGTAAATTTCATGTCCCCCAGGGTAAGGTTTTGACTCAAGGGCGGGCCAAATTGTGACTTTTGGACGCTTGTTTATTGAAGTTAAACTCAATCAAGCTGATTTAGTTTTAAAAGGGACTAAAATAATTCATTCAAAATGCACAAATTATAATCAATACTTGTAGATGGCATATTCGGAATTACAAGTACCTGAAAAAGCTCAGCACTATTTGGTGTGTGGCATCAAAGACTGTGGGAGGAACTCCCAGTTTTACTGCAATCCTTGTCACCAACCAATGTGTAAACCATGCAATGACAAACATCAGAAGAGTCCAGACACTAAGAATCATGAAGTGGTCCCCTACCGACACAGCAAAGATCAACTTCCTGTAGAGAAGTGCAGGGATCATCCCACTAAGGATCTAGACATTCTCTGTGATGAATGCAATGTCCCCCTATGCTCCAAGTGTTCTACAATGCTTGTCCACAGGGGCCATGCCTTTACTGACTTGGAGATTATTTATACAGAACAATCTGAAGCATGTCGTCAGGGAATCCAAAATATTCAAATGTACTTCATCCCAACGGCAAAAGATTTGCAAAATGAAATAAAACTAGAGGCCACAAAAATAAAGACAATCATGGATGACATCAGATTATTCATGAGAGATGAAGCCAAGTCTTTCAAAACAGTGGTAGACGAAGTGACGTCAGATAATATAGAACAAATCAACAAAATGGAAGAGTCACTAAAGGAGATGCTTCAGAGTCAAGACAAAATATACCAAGATTACATTTCTTATCTTAAGGACGTAATAAAGCAGTTCCATGGCTACCTGTCTTCTTCTCAACTTAAAAATAATCCCATCATTTTCCCACTTTCTGAACAATTTAAAATCCGACCCATACCAGAGACCATCAAACCAGTTCCTCCAGTATTTATTGCTGGTCAACACAACAAAGAAGATGTTGTCAAACTAATGGGCAGAATTACAATTTCTAAAACTAAACCAGAAAAAAGAAAATTTAAAGCCATGGAGACTACTTCTAAACACGTAAAACCTACAGGGAAACATGAGAGTGAGAAATATGCCGTAAAACTAAGACTGTCGTCCTCTGTCACCAAGGTCAGGGAGTATGGAGTGTTAGGTGTTGACAGAGTAGATCATATATCACTAGGTAAATCAAGTTCACTCTGGGTCAGTGATTATTGTAGTAGTAACATTGTCCAAACAGATCAAAAAGGTAATCAGCTACAGAGGATACACACTAAGGATGGTAGATATGTAGGGAACCTAACAGTCACACAGGACGGTGTTCTTATCTATACAGACAAACACAACAAAGTCATCAACAGGATAACACTGAATAATACAATCACCGAATTCATTAAAACGGGAGACTGGACGCCACTCAGCATTCACTCCTCCCGCACTAACGGGGACATCCTATTGGGGATGATTAAAGAAGGAAAAGGTAAAGTCACCAGATACAACAAGACAGGGAAAGAAATACAAAACATAGAGAGGGACAACAAAGGACAGGAACTGTATAGTTATCCACACTACATCACAGAAAACATTAATGGTGATATATGTACATCAGATTTGATCAAACAGGCTGTAGTGGTAGTGAATAAATCAGGACAACACAGGTTCTCCTACACAGGTCAGGGGTCAGAGTTTTACCCCCGGGGAGTGTGTACTGATCGCCTGGGTCACATACTGGTGTGTGATATTTGCAGTAACACAGTTCATCTTTTGGACCAGGACGGGCAGTTTTTGTGTCTCCTTCTCAAACAACAACAAGGAGCATGGTCTCCATGTAGTGTGTGTGTGGATGGCGAGAATAATCTTATTGTGGGACATTGGACAACCAACACCGTGACAGTATACAAGTATCTACAGTGATGTTGTATTGTTACAATAACAACAAATCAAACTGATTTAAAAACTATATATTACTATTAAATTTAGCTTAGATTTTAAGGCATGGATTGTTCAGGTATCAACTATTTCTTAAATTTTGTTTTCAATGCATATGCATGCATACCATTCAATCACACCACACAACTCATATACAAGTTGAAAAAGTGTTCACTAAATTATATGTGATTAAGTTTTATTAGAAATTATGCATCAAAGAGGCATGCCTATTTTGACCATTATCTACTATAAAATCTATTCTCCAATATTAATTTTTCTAAGGAATAATAAATTTGTAAATATTTCACAATAGCATCAGATGAAATATGTTAATCTCTTTTTTCTGGATTAGCCAAAAATATGTCTCTTAACTAACATGATTATCAATTCATAGCAGTGCATTTTTTCACCAGACTTTCTAAAAATCAAAGCAGACATTAATGACCATATTTGAGAAATAGATTGATAATAGAAAAAGATATGGGAAACTTTCTCTGGTTCTAAAGAACGTATTGAACATAGTGGGGCTTTTAATTTTACACATGTGAAGTATTGTGTTTGTACCCAATGTCTGTAAATAATTAAATTATATCAATCCTGTATCTTTTGTAGCAGATCTATTGTTTAAATGAACTGTTTCCTATTAAAATCTAAAGGTAAATTAACCTTTAGCTTCTGTTTTCCGTGAACTTCTAGAGACTTAAATTAAACTTAAGTTAATTTGTCATTAGACACATAAGCAACTTATTATAATTTTATTTTTTTTATTTAAGAAGGTGATTATAAAACAAATCTAAGAAAATAATCTTGTTTTCTTGATCTTTTATTTCGGAGAAAAATTAAGTCCAGAGTATATATACCTAGAATATGATGTTCAAATCTGGGCTGCCTAAGACTAAGAAATTAATGTATCGTAAATGTCGCTAACTTGTTGCCGTTTTAAATGTCTTTGGTTTTTGTCTTGATTATTATTTTAATACACAATTTTGTAACTTATTATTGGAAAAGTCAAGCAAAAGAGAACATAACTTGATTTGAAAAGTGTGATTCTACACTGTCTACGTAAAAATTCTTCTACTCAAGTTTCAAATTAAATTAACCAAATTCAAACTTTCTCAACAATTTGTTGTACGTAGATAGCACAACGATGAACCCCCTTCATATTTTTTCAGATTTTTAAATCTTCAAAATAAGTCTGTAGCTGCGCAGTTTGACAGCCGTTCTGAGTGATTTAAAAGGCATAGTCCTGTTCATGTATACATACTTTACAATCAAAATGACATGGAGGACTTCATATTGATTGCTTTCATATCTTTTGGCAACATGTTTGGCCAGTTTCGGGCAGAAACAAGCCAGTTCAAGAAATGTTTACATTCTTATCCTTAACTGTACATGGCCACACATCCTCCTTAAGCAATTCATTTTACTTACCAGGCGCAATAGCAGCAAAATAGTGTTGAAATTTTGCCATTTTGACGTGCGCGCCTATTCTATTATTGCTTATTATCTTTTTTATTAAATATTCGAGTTCATTGAATTTTTCATCGCATAACGTTTTTTAAAATCATAAACATGTATATAGTAATTTAAAACATTTCTTCGGATATTTTTTGACATTTCTAAAATTGTACTGTTTCATTAAAACTTTTAATTCTGCTAAAGATTTCGTATTTTGTAGATTTTTAAAGTAACACAAGAGATGAGGTTATTGAAGAAGCATGTTTTTGTTACCATCAAAATAGACCAATTTTATATCTATTGAATTTTCCCTTTATTAAATATAGATAATATATTCCATATGCTTCGAACATGTTTACACGTCAATACAAAATGTTGAAAAAATATCCAATATCGGGAACACAATTAGCACTAGCTACATGTATCTATCTTTCTTTTTGACAGCACAATTATTATGTAACACGTTGTAATTGATTTAAGGAATAATAAATGACCAAAAAGCTGTTAATTTTCTCTTTTTCTAAGACACATAAAGTCTGAACATGTTTTCACAATTGTCAACCCAATGGTTTCTGATAATGAACACTCATTTTTATATACTTCAGCTTTAAAGGACAGTTGACACAATCACAAAAGAATTGAACAACAAAATGGATTGTGAATGTAAAATTTCCTCTGCAACTCCTCTCAGTTTCACAGCTATTGCTGCAACATTGAGCTGATAAGACGCGTGACCTCAGTATGCATATCTGAAGCCTCTGAGATCGTAAACTTTCGGTGCAAACGTCAGAGTCGACTAACATTTCACATTCGCTGTATCTTTCAAACACTGGAATTTCTGACTTGCTGTAATCGAAAACCTGAAGTCAATAAATCTTGCTAATTGATATTTATAGTCTGAGAACCCTGTACCTAAACATGAATTATTCTACGCTTAGAACCCCAATTTTTGTATCCTAGGCAATTATGGATTGGAGAAAAAAGGGTGAAATGTTAAAGTAGTTTTTAAATTGACGAATGGGCATCATGTGTGAAAAATACGTCAGAGTCTGGATTTTCAAAAGATATAAGCTCAGCAAAATAAGGAATCATTATCGCCAAAGAAAGGATATTTTTTCCTCAACACATAGAAAGTGATCGTGTATAACGACTTATCATTTTCGTTACCAGAAAGTCACAGGATCCTAAATGCTACATGTATATAAGTTTTATGAAATGGACGAATGTGCTTTAGGCATTGCCAAAAATACCATTACATGTGAGTTAATATGTTTGTTAATGTATTGGGGTCCACAAAATCAGTATTCAACCTTAATCTTCGTACTAAAAACCCAAACATCTTAAATTTTGATATCATTTTTAGTGTTTAATTAGATTTTATTTGTTTTTCAGTTCTGGGAAACATTCCTTGCATTGATCATCTGTCTGAATACAACACTCAGACAAAAACAACGCTCTTTATAATTTCTACAAGGATTATAATTTGTGACTTAATTCTCATTAAAAGAATAACTATCTTTGATGATCAATTATAAATGAAGCACTGATCTCTCTACATATATATTTTTTTTACTGATTTTAAAAATGTATAAATCTAAGGCTCCATAACCTTTTATATATTCAGGTGGAATTTAATTTTTCTTTTGATGATTAACGAAGATCATTTTAAGTTCTTTAGTATTTCAGATTTATTGCCAATTAAATATGCTTATTTAAAAAATCTATTACAAAAATATTTTTAGGATAGTCCTATACCCGGCATTAAATGGGCTCAATCAAAAAAAGCTTAGCTTTAAATGATAGATATACGTTCTAGCAAAACATATACAAAAGAAATTGTATATGTTTACGTGCTGTTTTTTTTCCCACTTCTCAGGCGGATGTGCCCCCTTCCTAAAATTATTGAAAATGATGAAATTTGCCAGACGTCCGTTTTTCCTAAAAATAGTAACCAATTTTTGGAAAACTAGCACTGGACTTACAAAATAAACAAGCATTCTGAGAGTATTGCATAAGCAATACACGTCCCCTACCGGTTTGTGGAAATTGTGAAACAATGCACTGTTATGCAGAATATCGAACCCGAACATTAAAAAATTGGAATATAAATAATTCATTTTCTCGAAAATATATCAACCAGACGCTACAAAAGTGTAAAATTGATCTGTTGTTTGACATTTTGAAGCTGTTCAGCAAATTTCAATTATTCCTCAAACGCATAAAGAAAAAAGTGTGGAAAACTGAAGTGGGACAGACAGACGGACGGACGGACAGATGGACTGACGGACGCAGAGGAAAGCTAGAGTCCCCTCCGGTGATAACCGGTAGGGAATAAATAAATATTTGGTCATTTTTTATAACTATTTTATGGATTCAACCCTAAATTCTTTGTGTTTATTCTAAAGAATGACATTTTAGAAAAAAATATTTGTAAAAATAAATGATGTGCTGGCGGATTATATTTCACGCTAAAAGCTCTAAATAAAGTAAACCCTGAAAGAAAATCAGATTTTGCTACAGTTTTCTGCTTCAATCCGCAACAATGTTAGATATCATTTAAACATTTATTAATTAATGATTATTTAAATTCGAAATAGATTCTGTCGTCTCTAACTTCAAACTAATGTAAGTAAATGTGAAAGAAAAATTCGCAAAAGGGGATGCATTAAAACAAAGAAGATATAAGCATACATGAGGTACTGGTTGATTAGAAACTTCTTTTTTCATTTTACTTTAACAAAATCGAGTTTCTCAACATTAATCATATCTATTTGATAGAAATTTCTTATTATTGCCATTGTTTAGAACAGCAATGTTTCTTTATAATTACAAAGCTTTATATTTCATAGAAGTCAAGAAAAAAATTAACTCCAATTTTTGCCTAAAATTTCCTGTCATATCTCACGTTTTTGAGATGTGACCATGTCTTCTTTACCTTTAAATAAGACATTAAAAGTATTTCTTTTTGAATGCAAAGTTTTGGAAAGATGGCATTACTATTAATTTTTTTTTATCTTTTAATTTGATTACTCCAAAATTTTGTAACAATCTTTACATTTGCTGTTTATTCATTATGTACTAGCATTTGAAGCCATCAGTAAAACAAGGTTTTTAAAATTTGACTTGGATATTACTTTTATAGTCACTACATGTGTTCAACTTCATACTGTATTGAAATCATGCCTAAATTATTGTTTAATGTATAAATATGTGTTTGATTTCTTTAATCAATAAATTTTCATGCCTTTAAGCAATAATACCAGGAAAATTGTCTTTTCTGTTTTGGGCCCAATTTTTTCCAAAACATGGCATGTGACATAGGTCACAAAAACTAAGATGTTCAAGATGTTTACGATTGATTGACATTACTAGTATTTCAGGCGCCAACTTCCTTAAGCTAAGACATGAACAGTGCCGGATAATTATGTTAGTGTCACGGTGGCTCACGGTGGCATTTTTCCAACCGCTTAAGATGCAGTTTCGGAAAAATCGATATATACATGTACAAAAGGATAGTCCATATGCATTATCTAAAGAGTATGTGTTTTACCTGACAGGTGAGATATTTACCTTTAAAAATTAATATCCCATGGGAAAAAGATAATTCCATTAGGAGAAATAATTCTCCTACAGGAAATATTGACAATCCTACAATCCTATAGGATTTTCTATAAATCCTATAGGAATTATATTTCCTATAGGAGAATGATATTTCCTGTTGGAATTTGCTTTAGTCAGGTAGTTTTCCGATAGGAAATTAAGATTTCCTATCGGAATTTATCAAATCCTATCGGAATTGAAATTCCTATAGGAAGTTTTTTTATTCCGATAGGAAATTTCAAATATCCTATAGGAATATTGCGTCCGTTTGACACCAGTATAACCATTAGCTTTGCCTATACCTCTCATTAATTGATCACCTCTTTGGACCGAAAACCCTTGGCTAGCGAAGATGATTGTGACAGACATCTCTATGTTAGTTCTAATGGTTTTTTTTAAGTTCTATAAGTGTTAAATAAATTTAATTTAATTTGTCTAATCAAAAGATAAACATATATTTTTACTGAAATTAAAACTTTAATGTACATCCATAGACAGACAAAAATATTCCGTGCAAATTGGTTGTTTTAAGTCAGTTCTGGGCAAAAACAAGCCAGTTCAAGAAATGTTACATTTTTATTCTCAAATCTACAAGATTATAGCATATCCCCTCAACTGCTACATATATGAACAGGAAATAGCAACAGGCATTCTTGTTTCAAACAGAATTCAAAGTATTTCAGTTCAGAACAAACAGAATACATTTCATAGTTATTATTTCATAGGAAACGTTTAAATAATGAATACAGCTCATTGCTAATACCGGTATTGTAGAGCAGTTTTCCCCTCATAAAAAATGCAATAGAGTAGCCTTTCTCTCCATAGTTAGTTTACACCCTCACGATTTTGGTTCAGATTTAAAAAAAAATATTAACGAACACCCAGTAAAGATTAAAATCAATGTTTGTACACCCAAAGGTTGTTAACGGAATTATATAATGATAATCAATTGATAACATCCCGGCATGATTAAAGTTAATTTAGTTCTTCATGGTATGATAAGAAATGCTTTATATTCAAAATTGGAAACTTAAGATAATATAAAAAATCCAATAATTATAGCGTTTCTAACAAAGGACAACATTTCATCCATTTTATTGAATTAAGCTAAGAAATGAGCGTTATGATATTTGATTTGTCCGCGCCCCGACCATAATAACCACCGAATAATAATCCTTATCACTTACATAATTTTTAACAATTATACGATTGAATATTGAATTATTGATATTTTATATCATTTTAATTTCGTATTATTATGCAAACCCTGCTTGTACTCCAACATGGGTTCTTTCGATACAAATATCACCATTCTCTCACCAGAGTTCATGCTACATCAGCTTTGCCTACCTCTCATTAATTGATTACCTCTTTTCTCATATACTTAAGGATTCTGATAGCTGTTTTTTTAGATTGAAAATGGGTTCTTCTCTAGCCAACAAGTGCCGCCTATAAAATCACAATCAAACGTAATGATAATAGGATAATAAAATTAGGATTTTTATCACTATGTTCATCAACTACCGTCAATATTCCACCAGAGTTCATTTGCTCAGAAGCCAATCTTTCTACATGAGGCCTCGACGGGAAGTTTGGTTCATACAGACAGAGCGCAACACCGTGCCCTATTTAAAAAAAAATCGTATTTACAAACAATGTGCCGAATACCATTAGCCAATTTGACTTTCCATTTGCTCTTCCCGAGATATTTCAACTTGTGCATTGGTTCATTCAGGTTAAACAGTAAGTAGAATCAACAAATGAATTTGATAATTTGCATTGAAAAGGGATTCATTTTTTTAGTACTATGAGTTGAGCATTATATTCAAACGGGACATGGGCTAATTTAGCATATCTTGATACGTTTTATGGTAGATTTTAAAACGCTTCGACCATACTGATAGGTCAATAATATCCCTTATCACTTTTATTTATATACATTATTGAATCATTGACATTTTTACGTCATTTTCATTTTTTATAAAATTATGCAAACCCAGTTTGCGCCCCAACAGTAGGTTATTTTGACACACGTCTCACACGTGTGTTGCTCACGGGTGACTAAAATCAACAAACACGTATCATTGGTGAAACGTTACAGATTTTATTGGTAATGATATCACTAACTTTGCTATCAAAGTGTTTTTTATTGGTCCACTCCGTTCCCATAAATCCTTGGCAGATGTGATGCTGCGGCGCTATCTAGCGAATAATTTTACTTTCACCCATTTGCAAATTCACGAAACAATGGGTTACATACACGCTACGGCATAACCTTACAACTTGAAGTCGTGCTGACTGGCGAATCTTGGAACAGAGTTTTACGTATACGAATGAGGATAAACATGTACAGTAACGTAGAGAAAGCACACCACTTTATAGCTGCTGTTTGATTCCATTTTATTTCTTCACTGTTTTCAAAGTGAATATTTGCATACCTAAATCAGAAGCACACTTTAGAACCAGGCTTTCAGTATATTTAGTATGATTTAGTCCCAAATTATACTTAAAACAAATTAAGATTTGGATGATTTCCGTAATTGGAACATTTGATTAGATATTTAGGACCCCGTGAGTCACTCAGGTGACTTATTGCAATTGGTTTTTGTAAGTTGTTGTCCGTCGTCTTGCGTCAGGTGTTAACAATTGAACACTTTTTATCTTTTAAAAATTAAATGAGCAATTCTTTTCAAAATTAAGTATGATACATCTTTTGGGTAAGGAGAACATAAATTGTGAGAAAAACTAAACTCATGTACACTAGGAATCTTTCTACAAAAATTGTAAATTTCATGTCCCCCAGATATGGATTTTGGTTTAAAGGAGGGGTTTGAAATTGTCATGTAGCATACTGCACACTATATTTAAAAATTTTGTACTCCCAAACATCTATAAGTAAAACTGAATTCATTATTATGTAGACCAGGGAACCTACTACATTTTGGCTTTAGGGTGGGGTCAAAATGTTCAAATAGTGTGAATGTTTATAATAGGGTCGGGTGGAGTGTAAAATATGTATAAAATAAAAACATATTGTTACATATTATAATGAAAGTGATAGAACATAAATACTAGCCATCTTAAGTTTGTCTATAAAAATATACACGTTAAACCTTTCTTGAAAGTTAACAAGTATGGAAAAATTATTTCCTATCAGAGTCTTAACCTTTTCAATATTTAGTCATGCACTCTATTATATTAATTTTTTTTATACTTCAAAATAAAACTTAATACATGAAAATATACGAGAATCCTCGACAAGTCTGTTATAGGCTATGGTATTCAAATGACCGTTGGTCTCTTGTTTATTGAAGTTAAGGTCAAATGAGCTGATTTATTTTCAAAAGGAGTAAAATAATTCATTAGAACTTAACATATTAAAAATCGATACTTTTAGATGGCATATTCGAAATCACAAGTACCTGACACAGCTCAGCACTATTTGGTTTGTGGCATCAAAGACTGTGAAAAGAACTGTCTGTTTTACTGCAATCCTTGTCACCAACCTATGTGTGAACAATGCAGGGACGAACATCAGAAGAGTCCAGAAACCAAGAACCATGAATTGGTCCCTTACCGGCACCGCAAAGATCATCTTCCAGTAGAGAAATGCAGAGATCATCCCACTAAGGATCTAGACATTCTCTGTGACCAATGCAGTGTGCCTTTATGCTCCAAGTGTTCTACAATGCCTGTCCACAAGGGACATTCCTTTACCGACTTGGAGACCATATATACAGAAAATTCTGCAGCATGTCGTCAAGAAATCCAAAATATTCGAGCTTACTTCATCCCCATGGCAAAAGATTTGCAAAATGAAATAAAAATAGATGCCACAAAAATAAAGACAATCATGGATGGCATAAGATCATCAATGATGGATGAAGCCAAGTCTCTCAAGACACTGGTGGACGAAGTGACATCAGATAATATAGAACAAGTCAACAAAATGGAAGAGTCACTAAAGGAGATGCTTCAGAGTCAAGACAAAACATACGAAGATTACATATCTTACCTTAAAGACCTTGTTAATCAGTTCTATGGATACCTGTCTTCTACTCAGTTTCAAAATAATGCCATCATTTTCCCACTTTCTGAATACTTTAAAATCCGACCCATACCAGATACCACCAAACCAGTCCCTCCAGTATTTACAGCTGGACGATACAGCAAGGAGATGGTTGCCAAACTACTGGGCAAAGTAACAGTTTCTAAGACTAAACCAGAAACCAGAAAAGTAAAAGCCATGGAGACTGCTTCTAAACACTTGAAACCTACAAGGCTACAGGGAAGAGAGAAATATGGCGTGAAACAGAGACTGTCTTCCTCTGTCACCAAGGTTAGGGAGTACACAGTACCAGGTATTGACAGAGTACACCATATATCACAAGGCAAATCAAGCTCACTCTGGGTCAGTGCTTATTGTAGTAACATTGTCCAAACAGATCTACAGGGCAATCAGCTACAAAAGATAAAAACCAGTGGTGGAAGATATGTAGGGAACCTAACAGTCACACAGGAAGGGGATGTTATTTATGCAGACAAAGTCAACAAAGTCATCAATAGGATAACACCGGATAAAACCATCACTGAATTCATTAAAACGGGAGACTGGACGCCACTCAGCATACACTCCTCCCATATCAATGGGGACATTCTGGTGGGGATGATAAAGGAAGGAAAGGGTAAAGTCACCAGGTACAAGACAGGGAAAGAAATACAGAACATAGAGAGGGACAACAAAGGACAGGAATTGTATAGTTATCCACACTACATCACAGAAAATATTAATGGTGATATCTGTACATCCGATTCAATCAAACAGGCTGTAGTGGTGGTGAATAAATCAGGACAACACAGGTTCTCCTACACAGGCCAGGGGTCAGTGTCTTATCCCCGAGGAGTGTGTACTGATCGCCTTGGACACATACTGGTGTGTGATATTCACAGTAACACAGTTGATCTTTTGGAACATGACGGTCAGTTCTTGTGTGTACTTCTCACAAAACAACAAGGAGTGTTGTCTCCCTGCAGTGTATGTGTGGACGATGAGCAAAATCTTTATGTTGGACAATGGAAAACCAACACCGTGACAGTGTACAAGTATCTACAGTGATAATGCAATGTTACACTAACAACATGATGATACTGTTTACATGAACTACTGTAGGAGGTTTTACTGTGAAGATATTTACCATCAGATCTACATATAATTTTAATATATGATTTGTTTGGTTGTAAACAATTATTCATTAAAATAGAATGATCCATATATCTTACATTTCAATTTTGGAACCAACTAAACCTATAGATTTATTAAGAATATGTTTTTGGCAGCATCCAATAATGCTTTCCAATAGAGTATAGATCCCGTAGTGCTATGTCAAAAATGGCAAGAACCATACTTTACTGCCATATTGATCGGTTATTCCAATTTTAAGATTATTTTCCATGCATGAACGAACATTAATTGAAAGTTTAGAGGAAATTAGAAAATAATATTATATATATATATATATATATATATATATATATATATATATATATATATATATATATATATATATATATATATATATATATATATATATATATAAACATATCAAAAAATAGAACCAGGACAATAATCATTGTAACTCGGTTTTAGAGGTATTCAGACTCACAAATTAAAGTTAATTGGTCATCCGACACATAACAACCCGACTTAATAATGTTAAATTTTGCATTCACGATAATGATTTTATAGCATTTTTTATAGCAATAATCCAGTTTTCTGGATTTAATAGTTTGGAGAAAAACTAATTGCAGGGTACAAAGTCGATATATCTAGAAAATGATGCCGTATACTAATTCGGGCTGCGTAAGAAGAATTTAATGTTTGTTTATATTATAAAAATGATAAATATGTCGTAAATATAACTAATGTTGTGGCCTTTTTAGCTCACCTGAGCTGAAAGCCCAAGTGAGCTTTTCTGGTCACATTTTGTCTGTCGTCCGTCCATCCGTCCGTCTGTCTGTCTGCCTGTCTGTATACTTTTCACATTTTCAACATCTTCTCCAGAACCAAACTTGGCACAAAGCAACCTTAGGCAAAGGGAATTTTAAGTTATGAAAAATTAGGATCACGCCCTTTTACATGGGGAGATGATTAAAATAATTGAAAATTTTCCTCAATTTTTCAAAAATCTTTTTCTAAAGAACCATTTGGCCAGGAAATCTGAAACTTATGGGGAAGCATCCTCAGAATGTTTGAATTTAAAGTTGTGAAAATCACGACCCCCGTGGGTAGGATGGGGCCACAATGGGGGTCAAATCTTTACATAGGAATATATAGTGTAATTCTTTAAATATTTTCTTTTCAGAAACCAATAAGAAAGGATAGCTGAAACTTATTCGGAAGCATCTACAGGTAGTATAGATTCAGGGTTGTGAAAATCGTGACCCCCTAGGTTAGAGTGGGGCCACGATGGTGGTCAAATTTTTACATAGGAATATATAGAGTAAATCATTAAAAATCTTTTCAGAAAATCTGAATATTCAGAAACATCCACAGGTAGTGTGTACGTAGATTAAGAGTTGAGAAAATCATGACCCCCAGGTGTTGCGTGGGCCACAATGGGGAGTCAAATATTTACATATGAATATATATAGTAAATCTTTAAAAATCTTCTTCTCAGAAACCAATCAGCCATGATAACTGAAACTTATGTGGAAGCATCCTCAGGTAGTGTAGATTCAGATTTGTGAAAATCATGACCCCCGGGGGTAGGGTGTGGCCACAATAGAGGATCAAATTTTTACGTAGGAATATAAAGAGTAAATCATTTAAACTCTTTTTCTCAGAAACCAATCAGCTAGGAAAGCTGAAACTTATATGGAAGCATCCTCAGGAAGTTTAGATTCAAAGTTGTGAAAATTATGACCCCCCTGTGGTAGGGTTTGGCCACAATGGGGGTCGAATTTTTACATAGGAATATATAGATTAAAGTATTCAGAATTTTTCTCAAAAACCAGTTGGACCAAAAAGCTGAGACCTGTGCGGAAGCATAGTAGGAGAAATTCAAATGAGTCCAAATCATGACCCCTGGGGGTAGGATGGGGTTGCAAGAGGGGTGGGGGCGCAAATTTTAAAATAGGAATCTGTAGAGAGATCTTTAAAAATCTTCTAAAAAGCCATTTGCTTAGAAAAGCTGTAACTTTAGTGAAAGCAACTTAAGATAGTGTAGATTAAAGTTCGTTAAAATAAAAAACTTGAGGAGTCGGGTGGTGCCACATTGTGGATCCAATTGTACAAAGGAAAACATTTTAATTATTCACAAAAACTGAAATATTATCACATATGGTTTTATCAATATTCAGGCATTTTGGCATAATGCTTATTCTTGAAAATTGTTTAGACTTTCGCACCTGGGCGATTCTTTGGTCTTACAATATACGAAAATATAAATGCAATATCATAAATACATGTAAACCACTACAAACAACAAAATCATACAAAACCGCCCGAAAACGTTTGAAATTAAAAAATTACATTACTTCTATAAAAAAAAAAAAAACATAGCATGTTCGGCCTTGTAAGGGGTTAGAAATCCCAAAGAAGATAAACAAACAACAGTACTCTTAGACAGAAATTAATCCATATTAAAAGTAATAAAGGGATATAGGATATTATATTTAAGAACTTTTACAGTGTTTGGATGAGACACTTAAAATGAAATTTAAGGTAATGGTCCATACCATGCTTTGAAAACATACAGATCACAGATTTCTACCAAACTTCACATAACTATAACTGAGCATATGTCCTTTCACTATAAGTGTCAAATTTTAGGTTTTATTCGTATACATAAGACAGTTATTAAAATAACTCACTTATTTCGATGTAGATGTTGATCTCCCACCGTGGTCCGATCCTACTCCGTACACTACCTGAGGATGTTTCCCCACAAAATTTAGCCATTTTGACCAAATGGTTTTTGAGAAGATTTAAAAGATTTTTTCTCTACATGTATATTTCTTTCCTCATTTATGGCCCACATTATCCCTGGGGATCATGAATTGAGTATAGTTCACACAATTTTAGCGTTCTTGGACAAACAATCGACTTTTAAGAGCAAACAAGTTCTTTAATAATTTAAAATTATCTCCCCTTCAAACAGAACAGAACAGAATATTCGTGCACTTTATATGACGTTTTAACAATTTTTATATTAGTAACCTCAGTATCACTAGTAAAACAGACTGCATCTATGTAAAGGATATAACCAGTTTCAATCATTTTAGTGCGGCATCGTTAGAAGTGTTCGATTAGATTTGAGTCTCGTGATCTAAATGTGTAAATAGTAGGGTAGAAGGGTCGCTCTATAGTAAAGTGTAAAAAGAATTGACTTAAGTGATTACGACCCAAATGAAAAAACAAATAAATACATATTAAAACGAAATCAACTCAGTGTTCCTCCAGAAAATGAAATTGATTGATTAAAACTTCTTTGCTGAAGGAAGAATAAACTTTTGTGTTTATATTACAATATAATGAATATTATTTAATTAAAATTGCAGCTAATCATTAAGACCTGTATGTGAAATTTGAAATTGATAAGTAGTTGTTTACAATTGTTAGTATATCAGGGAGAGATTAAAGTCTATTTTTATTAACAATCAGGAAGATAAATACAGCTCTCGTTCAAATCTCTCTTACACACTTTGGTATAGACCTGCCATTTGTCCATTCTAGAGATATACCGGTATTAAAGTGTGGATTATTTAACTTAAAAATACCGTAAGTATAATAAACAGATTTCTTTTTATTTTCAAACAGAAAAAAAAATCTTATCTAAGGATAATAGCAGATATTGGTGATATTTTGATATCCGTCCACCGTTATTAATTTTCTGCTCCATGGTACTAAAAGATCGTATGTTCTGTCAAAATCGAAAACTAATGAAAATTTAGTAAACCTTTGATGCATTTCAGCGATAACAAAAACATTTTTGAATTGGGTCAACGGATAAGGAAACTATTTTTTTTAGTATTATCAGGTGATCGTGGCGTGATTTTGATATAATTTGATCGTGCACCTACCGTTATGAACACTTCGGAAGCACTATTAGTTATATTCATTATAAGTTTCAGCAACTCTACAATAAATCATTAAAGTATTTGCATTTAAAGGTTATGGTTAAACAAACCTCACTTAGGTCTAAACAATCTACTTTTGATACAGGTGACTAAAAGGACATGTATTCGTCATTGATAAAATTGTTGTACTTTACGTTAGAGATTTGATTTGTAGTGTTACCACAAAGATGCTGAAAAAAGTGCATTAAGAACTACCACAATGACAAAAACATAAAGAAAGAAAATCAATAACTTCTTCCATTTATCATAAACCACTGAACTGCTTAAATAAAATGGCTTATAAGGTTTTAAAAGTAGTACAAAAACAAAGAGATTTTTTTTTCATAATACGTGTACATGTATATGTATATGATGATATAAAAAGTTTTTGTACGTCTTCTATCCATGAGCCCTGGGGAATTCTTTTATTGAGATTACTTTATTGAATGCTTTACCAAACGTACATGTATGTGTAAATCCAGATATTCTGTCTAAAAAGCTATTCAGAAGACTGAGTAATCAGAATGCACCAAACACAGGGCACAAAACAGACAAAACCAACATGATAAAGAAAAGACAATTCCGAATTTCATATTGCATCCCCCTTAATTTAATTTCATATTAAGTATTTTTGACAAGAAACTGTAAATGATTCAAATAAAAACATTGTATATATAAATATCTCTTAGAATTGTTGCACAAATTCGGTTTCCATTGTTTGCTATATCTTTAACTTTAACAGGTCACAAAACATGTCTACAGTCAACCAAATGACACAAAATCATTACCTTTTCTCTCAGCAGAGTTCTAAAGAGTCAGGCACATAGCATCAGGAGCCCCCCCCCCCTCCCAATTTTTCTCAAAGCAACTAAGTTTTTAAAATGAACATATAAAAAATAGAATTATCATGGAGTTGCCCCTCTCTCCCCCCCCCCCCCCCCACACTTTTATGGGAGTATGTAAAAAATTGGAATGAAAATATGAAATTGAAGAAATAGATATGCTATGCCAGCCCCCCCTCCCTGATACAAGATGTAAGGATTTTGAAGATTTTGGAAAGTTGCTTTTATTTTTACTTGTCAAGATTAGTCTGCCCCCTTTCACTACGTGCCTGAGAGTTGCAAACTATCCAGGTATGTCTTTTTCTAAACAGATCGAGACTGTAGTCGTGAACTTGTTTGGACTTGTTCGGAACACTGGAGATTAAGTAGTGGTCTAGGGGACAATGACATAGTTACAACGGCCACGGATTCTCAAATGTAGTATTCCGGAATACTACATCCTAATTATATTTTTGATCCAAAAAATCTTAACACTTTTTTCAATAGTAATGCGAAAACATTTATATTATATTGGTACCACATATTGCTGCAAACCTGATAAAATATAACTTTTAATTTCTTTTTATTTCGTTGGTATTGAACACTTTTTCGGAGAGTCTTATGGTAAAATAAAAAATTCGAATGTTACAGAAACATGTTCAAAAAGTCATTTTTAATAATTTGGATTTGCATTTACAAGTTGGTAGGAAGGAAAATCAGCAATGTAACTCTTAATAGCACAAGTGCCAAAGTGAACAAAATACCAATCAGCTTCAAAGAAGGTTCCGCTATACAAATACGCCACCCAAAGAACAATACTGTATCTTGTTAATAAAATATTTAAAAAGTTTTTGCTCGAGAATGAATGTAGCAGCAAAAGTATAATTTTGAATGTAAAACATACGAAATAAATATTTGTGTTAGGTTAAAAAAAATCCACATGTAAACTCAAATAAATGAGCATACATTCATAAACATATCAATTATCCAATAAAGACTACTGAAACTGTGTCAACAAGCAAACATGAGAATCCGAATCTCAGTAGTTCGATTATGATTAAGTTTCAAATTATGCCTGCGAAAAATTGAAAGTATACACGACTCCTTTTTATCACTTGCTACATGTATTTAAATTTGATTGACTGAGCATAGTATTTTCAAAAGAGTCAAATAATTTCATTAAAACCTCACATATTAAAAATCATTACTTATAGATGGCACTTTCGGAATCACAAATACCCGACACAGCCCAGGACTTTTTGATGTGTGGCATCGAAGACTGTGGGAGGAACTGCCACTTCTACTGCAATCCTTGTCACCAACCTATGTGTGAACACTGCAGGGATGAACATCAGAAGAGTCCAGAAACCAAGAACCATGAAGTAGTCTCTTACCGAGAACGCAAACGACAACTTCCAGTTGAGAAATGCAGAGATCACCCCACTAAGGATATAGACATTCTCTGTGATGAATGCAATGCGTCTTTATGCTCCAAGTGTTCTACAATGTCTGTCCACAAGGGGCATTCCTTTACCGACTTGGAGACAATTTATACAGAAAAATCTGCAGCATATCGTCAGGAATTCCAAAGAATTCAAGCGTACTTCATCCCCATGGCAAAAGATTTGCGTAATGAAATAAAAATAGATGCCACAAAAATAAAGACAATCATGGATGACATCAGATCATCCATGAGGGATGAAGCCAAATTTCTCAAAAAACTGGTGGATGAAGTGACATCAGATAATATAGAACAAGTCAACATAATGGAAGAGTCACTAAAGGAGATGCTTCAGAGTCAAGACAAAACATACCAAGATTACATCTCTTATCTTGAGGACCTTGTCACAAAGTTCCATGACTACCTGTCCTCTACTCAACTTCAAAATAATCCCATCATTTTCCCACTTTCTGAACACTTTAAAATCCGACCCATACCAGAGACCATCAAACCAGTCCCTCCAGAATTTACAGCTGGTCAATATAGCAAGGAGGATGTTGCCAAACTGCTGGGTAGAATAGCAATTCCTGACACTAAACCAGAGATCAGAAAAATCAAACCCATGGAAACTGCCTCTACACAGTTGAAACCTACAAGCAAACAGACGAAACAGGAGAGAGGAAAATCTGGCGTGAAACAAACACTGTCTCTGTCTTCCTCTGTCACAAAGGTCAGGGAGTACACAGTACCAGGTTTTGATGAAGTATATCATATATCACTTGGTAAATCTGGCAGACTCTGGGTCAGTGATGGTAGTGGTAACCTTGTCCAAACAGATCTACAGGGGAATCGGCTACAGAAGATACAAACAAATGATAGAAGTGAAGGCAACCACACAGTCACACAGGACGGGGATCTGATCTATACAGACCATTCCAACAATATCATCAACAGGATAACACCGGATAATACAATCACCAAATTCATTAAAACGGGAGACTGGGTACCAATTAGCATACACTCCTCCCATATCAATGGGGACATTCTGGTGGGGTTGATAAAGGAAGGAAAGGGTAGAGTCACCAGGTGCAACAAGATAGGTAAAGATATACGGAACATAGAAAGGGACAACAAAGGACAGAAATTGTATAGTTATCCACACTACATTACAGAAAACATTAATGGTGATATCTGTACATCAGATTCACTCAAAGATGCTGTAGTGGTGGTGAATAAATCAGGACAACACAGGTTCTCCTACACAGGTCAGCGGTCAACGTTTTATCCCCAAGGAGTGTGTACTGATCGCCTGGGACACATTCTGGTGTGTGATTATTACAGTGACACAGTTGATCTTCTGGATCAGGACGGTCAGTTCTTGTGTCTACTACTCACAAAACAACAAGGGGTAGAGTATCCCTGCAGTGTGTGTGCGGATGATGAGAACAATCTTATTGTGGGACAAGGTCACTCCAACACTTTTACAGTGTACAAGTATCTTCAGTGATGATACAATGTTACACTAACAGTATCATGAGTTGAACAGACATTTAATCTTCACTTCACTACCTGAAGATGTTTCCAATTTATTCTAAGAGATTTTTTTGAAAACCAAAAATATTACAATTATTGTTTATTATATTCCCCTTGTAGGGTTTGGCCCATTGTTCACAAACTTGAATACCTTCACCCAAGGATACTTTGTGCTAATTTAGTTTAAATGAAATTGACCCAATGGTTCTTTTAAAAAAAGAAGCACAAAATGTGAAAAGTTTACAGATTGAGGGACGAAAAGACAGATGGACACCTGGAAAGGGTGTTTTGAAAAGCTCACTTGAGCTTTCAGCTCATGCCTACCCATTTAATTCATCATCAACCTGACATTCATATTAAAATAAAGACATAAGTAACCCTTTTTAAAATAATTGTTTAAAATCAAACTATATAGTGTAGGAAAAAGACATGGACTCATAAAATAAAAAAATCTTGAAACACAAAAAATAGTTTTGATTATTTTAATGATGATAAAGTACACATATAATGTAAAAAAAAATCAAGCAACAACTGAAAAACAAAATAACAAGTCCAACAACTGTATACGAAATAACAAAATAACAAATTCGTGCACTCTTTCTCACAGAGGGAGCTGTTGTTGTCATACATTGAGCCCTGTGATCAAGCAAAAGCAGAGGCACTTTGATGAGTTTTATATAAAACTTAAAATTAATTTGTAATGCTTTTCTGCTCATTCGGTGATCTTCAAGACTAACAATTATTCCAAATGATTTGAACTATTTTTACATTTGAACTTGTTTAGCGAAGTAAATTATTTTGTAAGTGATGAATCACTAGATTTTATTACTAGTAAACTGTTATTTTCTTTGTAAAACAAAATCCTGACTGCCACAAACTACCGCCACAACCACGATTCTCCCTCAAAAAGGGAAGCTGTGGTCATACAAAAACCATGGCTATTGAATGGCCTGGCTGCCACCATCTGCCACGACAACCACAGCTCTCTTTCACTGAGGTCACCGCGTTTGTCATGCGAACTCTGAGGCCCCTGCTGCCACCATTTGCCGTGACAACCACTCGATGCCGTCCTGAAGCCCGAGTCCGCTCTTGACATCACAAGCCTGGATGTGCCAGCTCCTGTTACAGCACAACTTGAACAGACCAAAGTTCTCCGTGATTGACTCTATGCTGATACAGTTGTCTGCATCCTGATTCCAAAAAATAACACAATCAGTGAAAATTACCCACTTGCCAAAGTGTCCTTGTTTTCAGTATATGAGCCAAAGCTCAAAAGTCAATGTCAAAGGTCGCCGGTATTACATCAATTTCATAATGTAAACTTGAGAGCATCTTGTTTAATGACCAAATCTTGTTCTCCGACTTGTATTTACTTGGAAATGCAATTCAAAATCAGATTTGATATCTAAAGAATTTTGCTTTATCAATGATCCTGAAAAAAAGACCATGAAAGTGATGTGATACCTGTTTGTTGGCAAAGATGAGCAGCGAGGCTTCCTTGAGTTCCTTCTCCTGGACAAGTTTGGCAAGCTCGTTACAAGACTCGGCAAGACGGTCCCTGTTACTGCTGTCCACCACAAATATAACAGCTGTAACAGACAAAATAACTGGTCATAGGAAGATAACATTTTGTGCAAAATAACAAGTGTAACAAACAAAATAACAGGTAAAGAGAAAATTAACAACCGACACATAGAATTCAAAATAACTGGTTAGAGCAATATAACTGTCACAGAAAAAAACCAGGTTGGTCAAAATTACAGCTGTATCAGACAAAATAACAGGTAAAAAGGAATATTAACATCCATCATATACAAAATAACAGGCCAGGTTGGAACTAATTAACAGAGGTACCAGACATGGTAACTGTCACAGCAAAATAACAGCCAAAATAATGCTGTAACAGAGTGACAAAATAAGAGGTCAGAGCAAAATAAAAGCTAAAATAACTGGTTAGAGAAACAGTCAACTTCAATGGGAAATGTTCTACTTTTTCTAGCTATTCTGTAATTGCACAGGATTATTTTTATATTCAACTAGACTTAAATAATAGAACTTCATTTCAAGAAGTAGTGTTCACCAGACAGTAATGCTCGGCCTGACAAAACAAAGTCTCTGTCGTGCAGTTGTATATACTGTAGAATCATTAAAATTTGTGGTGACTCAATTTTCATGGTATTCGAGGGAAAGCTTCCCAAACGAATTTACATCCTTGATGAAATAAATTTTGAAACTGTTTGTTTCTTACCAAAACTAAAGACCGATACATCCATGAATTTATATCCCCACGAATAAGCAAAACACCAACAATCCACGAAAATTGGCCCCCACTAATTTATCGTAAATGTTTCCACAGTAATGGGGGAAAGTTGTGTATAGTGAGATAGCTATAGTACAGTGGTTAAGGTATACGTTTACTCAGAATGAAAAAAAAATCCACTGATGATAATGAAAAACCATCTATTGAGTGTTAAAGACCTATCATGGTAGTGCTATTTTTCACATTCAAAAAAGTAGGTCAATAACCTACTTTTTGAGATAATGGCCATTGAATATTTTTTGAAATTTTAAGAAAAGTCCCTAAATATTTTACAGTATGATTTAAGTTTTCTTAATTGTGAAAATAATACAAATTGCTTAACTCTTTTTAAAACGAAATACAGTTAATGAATGGCAGTGACTCTAAACAGACACAAAGCATTAAGTTTTCATTCACAATTTTTATGAATATTCAAGTCCGAATTTCCTCTATCAGTTTTCAAATTCCTACCCTTTTTTGATTCAATTTTACAAAAAACTGAATGATGATAATACTAAAACATTTATAGCATTAAACTAGGTATATTGACCTTAATCTGCAGGCATAAAAGTTATATGAGGTCAATGATCAAAATTTTAGGATATGGTGTCTTTTATTGTTTTTAAGCATTTTTCAATATTTTTGTTGCGTGTGCCATTCGAATATCGAAACGAAAAAGTGAGATAAAATTAACAGAAAATGTGCAAAATTATGTTGACTAACAGATAAAATCTTAACTTTGAACATTACAGTTCTACCAATAATATTTCAGTGAAAAACAAAATCTGAAAATTTTAGTCCGAATTTCCTCTGTTTTGCTAAATGTCCAACTTTGTTTGAGCTTAATTCCATAATATAGTAAAAATATCGAATGATTTGTCAATAATAATTCATTTCATGAATACTTTTAGTGTTTAGAACAATTTTAACTCATGACATTGAGGTTTGTACCAATCCGAATTTGAGAACTCAAACCCTGAGTAAACAACGTCCTTAAGTGGTTCCACAGTATGTACCTTGAGTATTGAAAAAGTAGTGCTTCCAAAGCGGACGGATTTTCTGCTGTCCGCCGACGTCCCAGATGGTGAACTTGACATTCTTGTATTCTACCGTTTCCACATTGAAGCCTGCAAGACATTTTTATTTCATGCAGCTCACAAGTTATTTTTAAAAAATTCATTAAGAGGGCTTGATGGTCGTGGCCATTTTTGGACTGTATTAACCTCCTTAAAAGAAGAGCTCTATATAAAAATATAAAATAAAAACCAAATTCAAAAAGTAAAATATTTGGAATTTTCCTTTATTAAATAGTAGTTTATAATTATAGAAACCATATCTTAAAATTTTAGGTAAATCTGATTGCTAATTTGTTAACTATCCATCCTCTTTAAATGAACATGTTTAAAATTCATGGTCAGATTTCTCCTTCTGACAACTTAATCAAAACAACGATTTGTGATGACAGCCTCTGTAAATCTCCAGGACATGCTCATTAAAGAAACAACCAAGAATTATTTCTTGGTGAATTGATTGTGTATTTACCTATGGTAGGTATGGTCGTAATAAACTCATTCTCCTTCAACTTGAATAAAATACTGGTTTTTCCTGCTTCGTCCAATCCTAAGATAACCACTCGCATCTCGATTTTTGGTCCAATGTGTACTCTGTTGTCCTGCAAAAAATTAGAATAAAAAAAAATTACTATGAGCATTCTTGATGTGTCCATCACCAACATTTTCAAAATACTCAGTTCAGTTCTGAGATAAGTGTGTAATGGGATGGGAAAATAATGACGGACCAGACCTGGCTTTAAAACCCGGGTCCCCTGAATCTCTAGTCAGGTACTCTACCAACTGAGACATCTGACGCCAGTTTTGGAACCCATCTTACTGTCATAAGTGCATAATTTAGTGGTAAGTAATCAGATTTGAGCTGATCGAGATTTCTTGATAAGACAAATTTGTGAAGGCAGGGCCTGAAATTGATCTGAACCTTGATATGTGCTATATCATGCTGTGTACTATTTAGTGGGTTATATATAGCTTCAGTAAAATTTTAATTAGGACTTAAAAGAGATAAACACTCATCATTTAATTTCACTGTTGTAAATTTTTTTTACATTTTTTGACACTGCAAAAAGTTCAATTCTAAATTGTTTGGCATTTCAAAAAATATTATTCAATATCCTGTCTTATTTGATTTTGTTATATTTAATAATTGTTGATAATCATAAATAATCTAAATCAATAAATTCTAAATATGCCTACCAATTATAGTTCAATGCAAATTTGACATAAAAGGTCAATTTAAGCCTAAAAACTATATGCTGAGTCCCATTTCTCTTAGGCGTTGATGAGTAAGAATCTATTATCTCAATGGCAAGTGGCCCTTGTTGACATTGACCACAAAAATTAGCAAAACAGACTCTGCTGTCACCTACTTCCTAAAGTCAATACTCAGCCTAAGGTCTGAGGTTTGACCTCAAACCTATGCCCTTTTCTGTTAAGGATTTGAGATGACGACCGAGTTCAATGATTCAAAAAAATTGGTGACTGCAGAGCCAGGTTATACTGTATTTTGTACTTCCTTATCATATTTTCTATCTATTTAAGAAACAGGTCAATAGATGTATAAAATTTGACCTTGGTAAAGGTGATTGGGATGTTGGGATCTAGAGGAAGCTGGTCGGGTATGTCAGAGAACTGCTGCTGCTGTTTCTGGGTCGTCTCCAGCATCATCTGGACATCATGCTTCGCCATCAGAACTTTTGTGTCATCCTGTACCAAACAAGTATAATAAGACTTTTGTATCATTCTGTACCAGATAAGTATGATTAAACTTTTGTCTCATTCTGTACCAGATAAGTATGATTAAACTTTTGTCTCATTCTGTACCAGATAAGTATAATAAAACTTTTGTGTCATCCTGTACCAAACAAGTATAATGAAACTTTTGTGTCATCCTGTATCAAACAGATGCCGTTCAGTATAAATTTCATAAGATAAATTAAAAAAAAACTTTTGTATTGCCTAGAAAAAGGTTCACCAGAGGCCTGTTCAGCGAATGTGGCACTCATGAGTAATGCAAACAATTATATTGCAAGGGAAAGAAATAATGGCAATCACTTGTAAAAATTTGTTATGAAAGGAAAGGGATTTTAATAGTGAGCACTTGTAAGCACCCTATCTGCTGAAAAGGCTTTAGTTGTGGACCAACCTGCTGAAGCGTTCCCTCGCACTGGTGACACACCACCGACACCTGTGACAGAAGCGTCGCCATGTCCTCCTGTTGTTGCCTCAGCATACACAACTTCTCTCGGATGTGAGCATCCACCGTCGTCAAAGCGATCACTTCCTGTCGATTCAGTGTTGTGCGTAGCTCGTCGAAATGAGCCTTGATTTTTCCACGGGCAAGTTCTGCTGTTCCCTGAACCTACGAATAAGAGAGATAGTGCTTTAAAAGGTGAAAATAAACAAAAAACCCAGAGTCATCTTTATCGTATCTGCAAAAGTTTAGCTTCAGCATTAGTTCGAATTTTCATTTCTTCATTGAAAATTTAATTAAATACTATCCCCCAAAAACTTGTTTTACCTTAAACTTTTTCTAATATTTTCTTTTTAAAAAACCCAGGTAAATGAATAGGTTTGTGTAACATAGCTGTGTGATAAATCTGTGGGAACTGTTGTATTAAAAAGGCAAATCAAATTACTGATTATCAATATTTAGCTTTAAAGGAAATTGGTGTGGTTATTAATACATATAGAATTTTGTGCAATATATATATAGGACTCCAAAGTGATGAGGCTTTAAAGTCCGATGATCGCGCCAAAGTCCAATATGAGTCCTGATGGTGTCACACATATTGAATTTGAATTGCTAGTAAGACATTACCTATGACGACTTCATGACATGACATCACTAACATTGTTATACCATCACCATTAATCTTTGGCGTCTGTATCACCAACAGACAAGTGGACTTTGGCTAGACCATTGGACTTTGGAAATTTGTGCAAATAAAGCTCACCCCTTGAACTGCATTGGACCCTTCATCACTTTGAACAACCTGTGCTCCCCCTTCGATCTGCTGAATGGTCTGACCCAGTTTCCTTGCTGACTCAGCAACTTCTTCACCGAATGAACGAATGTGGAGGACAGCACTGGTGATGGATCGTCTGACATTTTCTGCTTCTGTCTCTAGAAGGGTGTGCTGTTAAACAGAGTGATAGTTTGAGATATTCATGGAATTCCTTCTACCTCCAGCTATAATGTCCAACCTGGTTTAATATGTACTTAATTTCTAGCAGACATATCAATCAGAAGACATGCTAATTTCAAAGCTAGCTAGAAACTTTGTGTGTGAATAACACTCATAATAGTTCACTGAGATAAATATACCAGTTGATCTTTCCATCTTTCTCTCCCTATTTCTCATCTCTTTCATTCCTTTTTTCTCTCACTCCTACCCTCTCTCTCTCTCCTAAAGCTGTTATTGACTCTTTTTCTTCTCTTTGTTTTGTTCATCCTCTCTTTCCATCTTCATGCAACTCCTCTCCTATTGCTCCTATCTTTCACTCTTATTTCTCTCTTTCCTTTTTTATATCCGTTTTTGGTTCACTCACTCTCTCTATCTCCTACCTCCTCCTCTATTAATCATATCTCTAACTCTCCCTCTCCTTTTATTCTCTGACTCTTCATCCTAATTTATTATCTAACTCTCTAACTCTACCCGCTCAATCTCTCCCCTGAAGTCTTACCCTGTGTTACCTCTCTAACTCTCCCTCTTGTTTTTTCTCTAACTCTTCATCCTAATTTATTATCCAGCCCCTAACTCTACCCTCTCAATCTCTCCCCTGAAGTCTCACCCTGTGTTTGACATGCCTCCCGTAGTCTTTACAGATGTAACACATTAGAGGTGAATTCTTACACTCCTCCTCAAGACAGGCAAACTCGACCAGATGCATTGGATGGAAGGAGCATTTTGGGTTCTCCTTGGGCTTTTCCGAGATTGGTACTCGCTTGTGTTTGGTGAGTGTTCTCGTTGAGTGAGTTTGCTCCGAGCACTCCACACACAAGTGGGTGCAACAGACAATGCAGAAAACAATGGCGGTATGTAGTTCATTCTCATCACAGGGAATACCAAACTGAAAGTAGTTGAAAGTTGAAGAAAATAGACTCTTTCATGGTAAATGATCATTCGCAAGACAAGTTTGACATATACCAGTAGTTTCTTGAAATATCAGTCACTTAACATGTTTATTCTATGTCATTTTATTATCTACCAACAAAAACTTTGTCAAAATTTATAAATCCACCTCGCAGGAAAGCAACACTGCAGTTATCCTGAAAGGGTCTAATTGTAAAGAATATACAATAACCTATACAATAAATTGTGTAACTTTACTGAGCTTTAATGTTCTAAATACAAAAAACTTCCATGCTAGCTACAGAAATAAATAATGGAGAAATAAATCAAGTAAAAGCACAAGTTTGTGTGTGCAAAAAATACAATTTTTTTTTTCAATGGGTGGCACTGTAGCTCTCTGGTTTTCCATTCAAATTTTTTTCAGACCAGTGAGCATCTTCACAATGACAAGGCTTTTAGTTCCTTGATATTGTGAAGATGATCAGTGAGCTACATACATGTATCTAGATCTGCAGCTACTTCCATTAGTTCCATCAGGGGTGTGCAATTACCATCGCCCGATGCCCGGGGCTACCGATTTTAGAGGTCGGGCTAGCAAAAACATTAACTGTGGTAGCCCGTCGGGCTAGTAAATCATAACTAGAGTTGGCAAAATATGCCGGTAAATTTGCAGTGTCCTAGTAGGAAAAGTGTATCGTCATTGTTATCACAGAGGCATGATATCTGCTCCTTTTAAGTCATGATAGCCTAAAAATTGAGAAAAACACTCTGCTTAAGTTTCACACTTTGAAGTTTTACCGACAGTGTTGACCTAACCACTGGCTAGACTAGATAGTCGCGCCTCACTGCACATGGCTTCCGTAGTTACCTGTGCAGCTGTTTCAAGTGACATCACTGTAAAATGATTCCTTTTTCTTTAATATGTATTCATTGGCTTTTTTAAATATAATTTTTTTTACAGAGAGAGAGAGAGAGAGAGAGAGAGAGAGAGAGAGAGAGAGAGAGAGAGATGCATTACAGAGATATTATAAATTTCTGCACTAACTATTCTCATGAACACATCTTAAAGTGACCTGCTTGGTGAATCAAAAAAAAATTCATATTTTGCATATTATTATTTGTGCATTTTCCATTATTTTAAATTAAAATTTACCATTACTTAATTAATTGCATAGTTGTATTTTGTAAATGGAAATTAAACAGGATAAAATGCATGCACACATAGATAGTTGCAGTGATTTTATAGAGTCTGTTCACATTCACAATGTTATGTTTGGGTTTTATTATATAAACGGTACCCAAACCAATTTTGTAACTAAAATGTGAGAGATCAATGAAGTTGAATATTTTTGAACTAGTCTACCACAGAAAACATGCAAGTAATAAATATTTCGTATATTAATAATTATATACTAGTATCATACAGAGTTTTATATAAAATGAAATGTCGACATGTCCGAAATAGTCTGGCTAGTAACTTTGAATCTTGGGCTAGTAACTTTGGTACTCCCACTAGCCCCTGGGCTAGTGGCCAAATTTTGTAATTGCACACCCCTGGTTCCATACCTGTCTCTCTTTAGCCAAACTCTCCTCGGTAAAGCTTGTCTTGCTTGTATGACCTGGCACTGGGTACTGGAGTTTCTCCAAAAGTTCAAGGAGAGCGAAGTTTTTCTTCAACCCCCAGACTCCCGAGTCTCCAATCTGTGTTGGTTGTCGGTCAAACGGACAGTTGAGCATGGCCCCATGGAGAGGAATGCGCGTCAGACACTGGTGGCAAACTGTGTGACCACAGACCAACAGTCGGGGGACCTTGTCGCCTTGGAAACGAAAGACTTCATTGCAAACTCTACATTCCAAGATTGTCTGAAAGGGAGATAATATTCAGATTTTTATTTATTAAAAAATTAAGTAAAATTAATTATAATGAGCAATTATTTTAACACAAACGGTATTAAATAGAAAAAAATATATAAGATTGATATTATGGGGAACAACTTTTAAAGCAACAATAAACAACACTTCATTCTAATATCATTGTTGTTGTTTCTGAAATGCAAATTAAATCCGAATTTCCTCAAACATTAAAATGACGATATTACACAATAGTGTATGTCAATGCACAAATCGCTGTGTGCCTACAAAATAAATAATTTTCACTAATTACATTATCTGTATAATCTTCGCTCGATCTTCCTGCATTCATATAAAACCCAATATTTGGCGACGTTCCACAAGCCATTTGACAACCGGAAGTCTCTCATTTCATTCCATTAAAAATCGCTACCCTGATAACAGGGATCGAGTTTTATTTCTTACTTTATTGATTAAAAATACTTTTTATGTATAAAACTGATAATAGTATAAGTAAATTGGTATCCAGGTTTTCAAAATCTGATATCAAAATATTTTTATAAAAGTGATTCAAATATCTGTATCTGTTTCGATGATTCCAAAAAGCCAAGGGACTGAATAGTGTGTACACCTTAAAGAGCACAACAATGCAAAGCCATGTGTGCCTCCGAGAAAACAGTTGTGATTGACGGTTTTACTGGTAAGTTTTGTGTGTATTTAAATAACATATGGTTTATAATCCTAATTGAATGATATTTAACGACAGATTCAACAGAAATGCAAATCCTTCTTCTTTAAAAGTGGTTAATCTGTAGAAATTGACCCAGCACTGTTCACATATATTTGTAGCTGATGTATGTAAATCTTGTGTCACCCATAGTGAATTTGTAAAAGACCTCCTATTTTATACGTACCTAGTACATTGTAGTACCTTTATAATTAAAGAAGACCTTTGAATGAATTTGGATAAAACTATGTCAAGTTATAATTAAATTACATGTAAAGTAGATAGATCTATTAATATATAATCCTCAGAATCAGGATGCATAAAGCACTTTCAAACCTGAAATCATTCTTTGAAAAATTCGTTCTGTCCAATCTCTGTTGAGATTTGGCAATGCATGGGCATGACCCCATGGGCATGATGTTTAAGTTAATCTCAGCGTCAAGACTTAGAAAATTTTGACTCGCATCTTTTCTCTTTGGAAGAGACTTCAGTAAAAAATTTCAGTCTCAACAAATATCACTGCATGAGATTAATTTAAACTGAGATTCAATAAAGTTGTCAGTGAATGAGTTAAGCCAAGTCTAAGATAAAATTTGGTTAACATTTAATCCTGAACGCACGATTGGTATATCATTATATATTCTTCATTGACATTATTATTTCAGTCATACAAACAAAGTTTCAAGAATCTGGCAAAATAGGGCACAGTCTCTATGTTAAGGAAGCACAAAGTAGGGGGAGCAGCCAACCTAAAGACAGGACCCTCTTTGTTGTAAATGTACCTCCATATTGCACACAGGTAAAGTGTATACAAACAATTTCATTCATATATAACACTGGGCCGCAGTGATTTTTATGCAGCCAATTTAGGTCCAAATTTTGGCCCTTTCTTCTGGCAAATATCACCGAATTTTTTCCAAATTAACCCGGACTTTTTCCCAATTATTTTTTTTTGACCATCTCCTACAGAGAGAGAGAATTGATTTTTATCTATAAGAGAAGAACACTAATAATACTAAAAACTAGAATACAAAAGAGGTATACATTATCTCTATATACAGAGTATTAATAGTAGTTTAATTTCCCTTTTGACCAATACTTTGATGGTTTTTCCCAATTTGAATGCTTAGGGTCCTCTTTAAAAGCAGAGAAAAATCACTGTAGGATTTGTTTTCTGTTAAAACCATTCATATACAGTAATTTTTAAAAACAAATTTTTTTGAAGACCTGCAGGGGTAATTTCAATAAGGTTTAGGAAACAGACACAGACTATTCTTATCCTGTCCTCATATAAGAAGGTCAAGTTGTAGTAATATGCACTGATAGCAGAGACTGAAGTGCTAGAGACAACTAATTTTGATTTGTTATAAAGCTAACAATTAAGAGGAGCTCGAGAGGAAATAGAAATGACTTAGCTGTATGCATGCAGAAATCAAGGCTTATTTTACTGTTTAAAACTCTACTGTCTGTAGTTAGGGTATATAAATTTATGAAATTCAAGTTTTAAAATATTTTTAAAGATTGTCTAGCTAACACAGATCCAATTACTATGCATTTAACTCAATTTGATATAAAGATTTTGGGTTTTGAATAAGACTTCACTTGGTTATAAGATTGAATAAGCATATCTGCTGTAACCATGTCTTATAGATGGTTTGCAGGAGTTACTTTCCGTCAGCAGCCTTGTTGTAGCAAGGGCAAGACTGTAAATATCCTCTTTGAGCAACCAACTTTAAACGAGATATGCAAAAATATGCAGGGGAAAAAAAAAACCTCAATAACAAAATCATGGAGGCTTAACAAAATGAATAAACCTCAGAATAAACAGTCCTATCTTCTTCAGTATAATAATTAAAGTTGAAATTGGTTAAGTAAATGAAGGAATCTTAGCATGTTGATCTTCAATATAGCCACCAATGGGAGGTTACTCCAACAAAATTGCGTCCATTGAAAACTATCTAGCATATTGTATATTGTTTTGAGTGGCTTCCATTTCAGGCCAGTATTAGGAGTGTGTTTTCTACATTTGGTGATGTAACAAAGGTTTACCTGTACGATAGGCCCCACAAAGAGGACCCCCCACCAACCAAGTCGACCTACTTCCCAGACAGACCAGAGCCCAAGGTAAGCTGACATTGTACAAGGAGACATTTCTTCTTTTAGCTCACCTGAGCCAAAGGCATAAGTGAGCTAGCTTTTTTGATCAAAATTTGTCTGTTAATTGTCATTGTTGTTGTTGTTGTATACAATTAATACCAAGGAATAATCTTACGCATTCGTCACAGTGGAATTTTTAATACCGATCAGCACACTGACAATGTTTGGGGCGGCCCAGGTTTCCAACATACCACAAAATAGCGCTAGCTTTTAATTCAAGGCCCACAGCTATGCCTAATTGTCAAAATATTTTGAATTTGATAATGTAATGCTGAATTGATTGGGTATTGCTCAGGTGAACAATGTGGCCCCTGGACCTCTTGTTACCAATTTACTGGGGGCCATATTTTACGTCATCCTTTAAATCTTTTCCTCCAGAACGAAATATCCGGATACCAAATTTTTACACCAGCTCTGTTGATATACTGTGGTTTTGAATTTGTTCAGATGATAATCATAATCCCAGGCCCTAACAGGTTCAAAGTTCATAAAAGAAATAAGTAGAAAACAACATTTACTGCAAATTCATTATTAAACGCGAGGAATTAATTTCCGCATAAAATTGCGAGATGCAGTTCTTGCTTCTATTTTTCAGACAGATTATTTCTGCTATATGAAATCATAACAAAAAATATGGTGCTTGCGATTTTTTATTCTTGTGATTTGATGCAAAACAGCGGAATTGTGGGATTAAGTACTTGCCTGAAACTGTAGTCTTCTAAAGAATCAAATTTAAGTGTATTTTTGTTAAAATAGAGTAGAATTAAGCTGTGATACCGAATTGTAAGTTTATTGCTATTCCTTTTACCTCTTTGAGTTAAAATGATGATATTATATATATTAGAAGTATTCCTCTGAAACCACTAGCTGTTCTAAGATGGCAGGTGAGGAAACAAGACTTTAAATTTTCGTTTAGGTTTGTAATAATGAATTCTCAGTAATAATTAGTAATCACTCTGTCCATCCGTCTTTCTGTCCGTCCGTCTGTCACTCTTCCGTCCACAAATTTTCTGTTTTTTTCTAATAACTTTTTTTATGGTAGCCCAATCAAGTTCAAATTTGGTATGGTAGTTCAGTAGACAGAAATACATATTTTGATGCTAAGTGTGGTTCTCTATGTCTTTTGGTTTGGAGCTGGGGTGGTGGGGTAGATTCCTTAACTATGCATAAGAATGAATGGGCAAAGAGAGATAACTTCTGAGAATGTTACCATTGTATACTTGGAAGGCTGTGCAATATTTGTCCTTTGGGATTAATTAACCTTCCACAGGAAGAAAATCCTAAGCTTTATCTTTATCTGTCACATTGAGATTAATTACTGCACTGCCTGTGTCTGCAAAGGAACTTTGTTTTGAAGTTAAGGTCAATTTTGAATGATGTGTAGTATTGTGTACATTCTTTGAAATATGGATTTAAAAATATAATATTCATACTTTATTTTGGTTAAAATACCGTACACAATGATTTTTGATAATTTTATTGAATTCTAAAATCAAGATATATAAGATATCCTTTTTCACTATTTTATTTTTTAATTATTTTTTTTTTCTGCCTTAATGCTGTTAATTTTAACAGGTAATCAGATAATAACCACATTCTGTCATTTCTGCAAAAAAAAAATCTTATTGTAAATGTAGGAGAAAAGGATGAGAGAGCAGAACAATTAACCCCCTAGGATTAATTATCTTGCCTGCATCATAAAATTTAGAGGCTTATCTCTATCTGCCATATGAAGATTAATGAACACCTTTGTATGCAACTGATGTTTGTTTTGAAGTTGAGGTCACCCTGGGTGATACAATGTATTTGCATTCACTGAAGGCTTGCATTTTATAAAACACCTGTTCAAATCTTTTTTAAATACACATTTAATTTAGTTATTTTTATAAGGCATGAGGTTATCCCTGTTTTATGCAGATACAAGGTTACCATTTAGAGTTTTTGGACATTCAGGAATTATCTTGAAAATTTAAAAATACAGTTGTTACTTATAATTTTCAATTTTTTTAAAAATGTAATCAAATTAAACTCTCATTCCATGAGCTGCACCCTTATATTTTTACCCCTCAGTTTAACACTTTAATTGTTGGATGAAAATCATATCCAACTACAAATCATGAGATCCTATATATTGCAGTTCTTTACTTCTTATGCTGGGCATTTATTTTTCATCATTGTTAATATAAAGAGGATGGATTCAAAGTTTTTTTTCACTTCTCTATATTAATTGTCATAGCGGGGCCCTTCCTGACTGGTCAGTTTTCTAGTTTTTATTTATTTCAATTAAAAAAGTACAATTGTCAATAAAATCAGTGAAATGGAAAATATCCAAGTTATCTTGGTCAGGACCGTTCATACTTTTGAATGAACACTGTTCAAATTCTGAGGTATTAATATATATCGAGTAATTAAGCAAAATGTGAATTAAGGATGTCTTAATTGGGACAGAGAATAACATAAAGATATGGGCCTCTTGTTTCTTTATTAATAAGATTTAACATTTGAGAGACACTTTTGTAATGTATAAGTAGTAACAAATGAATGAATAGAATGTTTAAATTATCTGTTTAATTTTTTTTTGCTACATGGTATATAAAAATACATTCAATAGGGTCATGTAAATGTAGTTTAACAGTAAATTAATACAAGTAAACAGTATCATCATGTTGTTAGTGTAACATTGCATCATCACTGTAGATACTTGTACACTGTCACTGTGTTGGTGTCACGTTGTCCCACAATAAGATTGCTCTCATCATCCACACACAAACTACTGGGATACTTTATCCCTTGTTGTTGTGTGAGGAGTAGACACAAGAACTGACCGTCCGGATCCAGAAGATGAACTGTGTCACTGTGATGATCACAGACCAGTATGTGTCCCAGGTGATCAGTACACACTCCCTTGGGATAAAACTTTGATAGCCCCTGACCTGTATAGGAGAACCTGTGTTTTCCTGATTTATTCACCACCACTACAGCTTCTTTCTTCCAGTCTGATACACAGACATCACCATTGGTGTTTTCTGTGATGTAGTGTGGTCCACTAAACATTGCCTGTCCTTCGTTGTGACTGTGTATGTTCTGTATTTCTCTCCTTGTCTTGATGTACCTGGTGACTTTAGCCTCTCCAGGCTTGACCATCCCCACCAGTATGTCCCTGTTGATGTGAGAGGAGTGTATGCTGATCGGTGTCCAGTCTCTCGTTTTAATTAATTCAGTGATTGTATTATCCGGTGTTTTCCTGTTGATGACTTTGTTGTTTCTGTCTGTATAGATCAGATCCTCTGTCTGTGTGACTGTGTGGTAGCCTTCATCTTTACCATTGGTTTGTATCTTATGTAGCTGATTCCCCTGTAGATCTGTTTGGACAAGGTTACCATCTTTATCACTGACCCACAGTCTGCCCGATTTACCCAGAGACAGGTGATATACACGATCAACACCTGATACTGTGTACTTCCTGACCTTGGTGACAGAGGAAGACAGAGACAGTGTTGGTTTTACGTCAGATTTGTTCTGTTTCACTGTAGGTTTCAACTGTGTAGAGGCAGTGTCCATAGGTTTTATTTTTCTGTTCTCTGGTTTAGTGTCGGGAACAGTTATTCTACCCAGTAGTTTGGCAACATCCCCCTTGCTGTATCGACCAGCAGTAAATACTGGAGAGACTGGTTTAGTTGTCTCTGGTATGGGTTGGATTTTTAAGTGTTCAGTAAGTGAGAAAATGATGGGATTGTTTTTAAGTTGAGAAGAGGACAGGTAGCCACGGAACTTTTCGAGAAGGTCCATAAGATAAGAGATGTAATCTTGGTATGTTTTGTTTTGACTCTGAAGCATCTCCCTTAGTGACTCTTCCATTTTGTTGACTTTTTCTAAATTATCCGATGTCACTTCATCCACCAGTGTTTTGAGACACTTGCCCTCATCCTTCATTGATGATCTGATGTCATCCATGATTGTTTTTATTTCTGTGGCATCTATTTTTATTTCACTTTGCAAATCTTTTGTCGTTGGAATGAAGTAGGTTTGAATTCTTTGGATTTCCTGACGACATGCTGCAGATTTTTCTGTATAAATTTTCTCCAAGTCAGTAAAGGAATGCCCCTTGTGGACAGGCATTGTAGAACACTTGGAGCATAAACGCACACTGCATTGGTCACAGAGAATGTCTAGATCCTTATTGGGATGATCTCTGCATTTCTCAACCACTTCATGGTTCTTGGTTTCTGGACTCTTTTGATGTTTGTCCCTGCATTGTTCACACATAGGTTGATGACAAGGATTGCAGTAAAACTGGCAGATCTTTTCACAGCTGTTGATACCACACACCAATAAGTGCTGGGCTGTGTCTGGAATTTGTGATTTCGAAAGTGCCATCTAATAGTAAAAATTTTGAATCATTGTGATAAGTTTTAATGAAAGTTTTGCTTCCTTTGAGAATTATACTTAGCTCAGTCGATCATAACATCATTTTAATATGTAACTACATGAACAAATCATAATGATGTATAGATATCATGCATATCTTAATTATACCCCCGCTCCGAAGAAGAGGGGGTATACTGTTTTACCCTTTTGTGTCTGTTTGGCTGTCCGTCCGTAACAAAAATTTCTGTCGCATTTATCTCAGCAACTATTTATCGCAGATGCTTGAAATTTTTACACAGTGTTTGTTAAGGCATGCCATATCGTGGGATATATATTTGTACCAATCAGACGTCAACTTCCTGTTAAATGATGACTTTGTTTATTTTTAGCAAAATTTTCAAACAAATTTTTGTCAAAGAATTCTCAGCAACTGTTTATCGCAGATGCTTGAAATTTTTACACAGTATTTGTATAGACATGCTTTATCGTGGAATGTATTTTTGTACCAATCGGACGTCAACTTCCTGTTAAATGAGTACTTTGTTTATTTTTAGCCAAAATTTTCAAACAAATTTCCTTCAAAGATTTCTCAGCAACTATTCATCGCAAATGCTTGAAATTTTAAAACACTATTTGTTTTGGCATGCCATATTGTGGTAAATATTTTTGTATCAATCGGACGTCAACTTCCTGTTAAATGAGTACTTTGTTTGTTTTAGCCAAAATTTTCAAACAAATTTTCCTCAAAGACTTCTCAGCAGCTATTTATAGCAGATGCTTGAAATTTTAACACACTATTTGTTTAGGCATGCCATATTGTGGGATATATTTTTGTACCAATGAGATGCCAGCTTTCTGTAAATGTCGACTTTGCTTATTTTGCATATTCACATCACAGCGGGGGTATCACTAGTGAGCATTGGCTCACAGATATCTTGTTTTTTCATGTAGGTTTAATTTAATACATATGGTTAAATCATATCAAGGTATGGTACTAAAAGTCAAAATATAAAGGAGGCTGGATGGCCAAGAATTTACCAATAAGATCTGGCTAAAGATTTAAGGTACATGTATGATGTTTGGCCATAAATTATCATTTAATAAAAAACTGATCCAAGTATTATAGATTTAAACAATTTATACAGAGATCTTCATCTAAAGAAGATCAATATAGTGTAGAAATGGCCACTATTATCCAGCCCTCTCATTAAATTCTCTTTTTGAGACTCAGTTTTTGTTCTCTTAAGAATAATAGTTCATTTGGTATTTATATTTAAGGCAAATATTTACTTTGGCAAGAGTGTAGACATTAAAACTTATGTTAAACAGCAGTTACAATGTAATAGCAGTAAATTTTTGATGGAAATATAAAAACAAGTTGATATTTGAAATGTACAGAAGATCATTCATGTTAGTATACATGTATGTTTTTTTTAACTTAACACAAATACCTGTATACATTTGACAGTTTTATAGATATAACCAAGTACATATAATACTGATTTCAGAGTGTTGTTTGAAATTGTTAGGTTTTTTCTGTTTTATGCTAAAACACTTATAAATTCTACTTACGGTTTAACTAAAAACCTATTTGTTGACTCTACTTACTGTATAACTTTAGTGAATCAATCCAAAAGGTTGATCTTGATACTTTATCTAGGATGGGCAAATGGAATGTCAATTTAAGCGAGCTTTTAAACGAAAATTGAACGAGAGCGGTTATACACCTTCCTGGTTGTGGATAAAAATAAATTTAAATCTTGCATTGTTGTACCTGCCCAAACAGGTATAAATTTCAAATGTTATGTACCTGTACCTCTACATGTAGCACCAGCACTGAACCGTAAACATTATGCACAGCTTTTCTATAAAAAGCTATGAAATGTTTTGCTGATTAGAAAGTTGTGCATGATGAAACAGGGTACAATTAAAGAAATCATATCAAAAAGTGTTTTATTTTCTGGAGAACTGAAATACAGTAAATCGTGTGATTTAGATATTGATGTGATGATGATGTAACAAATTGTATAAGATTGTGTCAGATACATGTATCATATATACTGTATACAGGGTTATTTTTACCTCATGCAGTTTTCGCACCTGTACACTTGCAAACAGTTTTGCTCCATCATGAATTCGCCCAGACACAGTGGTGTTTAAAGAGAGGTCATTTGAAACATGGAAATTCGCCCAGTCTTAAATTCGCACGCTAACAACAAGGCCAAAAGGGCTGAAAATGAAACGGGGGGAGGGGGAGGGAGATATTTCCCTGCATAAAGTATTGTGATATTTGTATATTTATAAACTGTTATATTAGCTACATTAACTATATACTGGAAAAATAAAAAAAATCCTTTGCCATGTGGAATAGGTCTCACTGACAAAATTTATCCCCAATTATAGTTTTGCTGCTTTTACTCCTTTTATATTAAGAAAACGTGAAAAGTCAGCTGAATGCAGATTTAAAAGAAAATCTTTTCCAAGAAATTACAAAAGTTGTACACTAGTACTGTACTAAATAAATAATTATTTGTAACAGGTCCCCGCATTCACCAACAGTTTAGAAATTACTCAACTCAGCCCTCAATTCAAATTCTGTAAAGAACAGTTTATAACTTTGAGGATAAAAGTATGACATTAGGTTGAAAATTTAGATGACAAAAGTTGATGACAGTTGATTTCTTTACTTTAAATTGTGCATGAAAGCAGTACTAGTGTTGATTACAAGTTAGGCACTTTAAAAAAGGAGTGACCCATGTTAAGCAGTCCGTTGCATGTGCCATGTTTTATCACCTGTTAATTTTTTTACAGGGCTTCAAAGTTGCAAACATCATCTTTAAGAAGGTAGCATCACTGGCCAAGGCTACATCTCATCCCTACGACAAAGTGCTACGGCTCTCTCCTGCGGAAAACCCAATTCTCACGGGAATAAAAAGTAGGTTAACCATGATATTAAAATGGGCCTGAATTAACACAGACTGACTGAAGAGAAAGTTGTAAGGAGAAGCACAATTCTTTACATACGTTACACAAAACAAAAGGAATATTGGCTACATGTATATCACTCACTTGAATTTCCTATTATAACATAATTAGTTTTAATTAAAAACTGCTTTAAAAAAAAACCCGTTATCTTAAATTTACTGTATAACGGGTATTTTTTACGTGCTGCTAATTTTTAAAGAGTTTTTATAAATCCGTAAAAATTAAACGCGTAAATTTTCACAGAAGTTAAAAAACACCGCACGTAAATTTTCTACCTCGTATGTATTAGAGTAATGTTCATGACCTTCAGCTCAGTCCCTGACGGCTGTACATGTAGGTATATTTGAGCGTTTTTGGTCACGTGGTGATAACAGTTCAGATCTTTCTATTAAGTCTTGAGTATTTTTAAAACTACATATAATGCCACGTTAGTAGCTAGATTTCAATCACTTAGTAAATAACTATGGCCGGGATACGAAACTGTTTTAAACCAGTGTCTACAATGCCAAATCCAAAGGAGGTTATAACTGCTTAAATAAATCGGTTGCCACAACTAATTCTCCACCAAGAACACCGAAAAGGGGAAAATATACGAAATACACCGATTCTGATCGTGTCGCTTTTGGCAGATAAATCGAACTGAGAGGAGCACATAGTGTACATCAATGATGATACCCAAATTAATAGGAATAAGTAAAGTGTATATCACATATGAAATAAAGGTAAATGAATAACCACAGTCATAATAATTAAGGACTCGTTAACAGAAAAACGATTTTTTTTTATTTGTATGTGTGTAAATGTAACGAAGTCTCGGTGAAAATTTCCCCCTTTTTACCACGGATGATTTTAATTTTTATGGACATGTCCAATTCGTAAAAAAAATAAGTGTAAAAATTCAAATCGCCCTATTTTAAGACAGATTCGTAAAAAATCACAGCAATTAAAAATACCCGTTGTACGGTATTTAATTCATTGATTGTCTACATAAATGAATAAAAGTAAGTGTGTTGTGATAAAGATGAGTGTGAATACTGAAGCAAAACAAGGGCAACTTAATGTATTCTCCCTATTGTCATCATGCAGTTAAGAAATTGCAAAAAAAGAAATCACTGAAAATAAAGTAACCAAAACACAAATATTTTCAAATTCAAAAAACCCAAGTAATCAAATGATACTTTTTCCTTCAACAGAATGGCAGATGGAATACCAGCAAAACGTCTGCAATCCAACAGCGTTGGAGGCAGAAATTGACAAGTATATGACGTATTATGATGAGGAACAGGAGAGAGAGAAGAGGCTGGCCTTGGAGCAGGAAGGAGTGCCGGATGAAGACGGCTGGGTCACGGTGACGCGACACGGCAAAAACAAGGGGGCGCCTCGAACAGAAACCATGGAGAAAAAGGTTACCAGCAAAAACAAGAAGAAACAGGCTGAAAAGGTGAGTCTACCACACTTCATGTGTTAATGGTATGTCCCTATTAAAAACAAAGAGAAACAGGCAGAGAAGGTAAGTAATGTACAGAGAAAGGTAACGGCAAAAACAATAAGTACTAGTAACAGTCAGAAAAGGTAAGGCCACCTATTTTCTTTATGAGTCCACATGCTTTTTGTAAGTAAAGGGTTGAAAAGGTGAGAAACAAGGGTGAAAAGGGTAGTCCTTCACAATTCTCATCATTGAAACTTTGACCTATAGTTACTTTGATGTTTAATAGTGGTGTCCACATCCTGCCTGTTGCAAATGAGATTGAAATAGTTTGGTCTTTAGTTACTTAGATAAAAAGGGATGAGTTAACCTCATGTCAGTTAATAGTTAAATTGTTACTTAGATGTTTAAAAGATCAAATCACCTCGCACTTAAGAGAAAGTTGAAAATGTCTGATCTCTAGTTTAAAAGATGTTGAGAAAGGTTAGTCCATCTTACTTTTTGTCAATTAAATGTATTGATAGCTAATTACTTAGATGATGAGAGAACCCACCTGAATCCATCTTAATCTACCTTACTTTGTAAATAAGTTAGTACTACATAGGTATAGGGAAGTGTTGGGCATCAAGTTGTATTTATATATTTTCAAAATTGTCGCTTTTAACTTTTGTTTTTGCTTGAATAGAAAACTGACACTTAGATTTAATTACATTTTTGTTTTGCAGGAACTGAAGAATTTTTATGCTTTCCAAATGAGGGAATCCAAAAGAGATAGTAAGCTTTTTGTATTTTGATTTCATTATCATGTTATATCACTTTGTTGGACAAAAACTACATTGTAATGTATCAAATTTATCAAGTAATTATTTTATGTTTACATGAATTTTTTTTCTCCAGAAATTGCTGAATTGCGCAAGAAGTTTGAAGAGGATAAACAAAGAATTTCCTTAATGAAAGCATCAAGAAAATTTAGACCTTATTAAAACTTGATTTTGTTGTACGTAATTGTTTTGAGAAATAAATAAAACTAAATGTTTTGCTACAGAATTCCTGACTTAACCATCAAACTTTGTTAGAATGTTTAAGAACATATGGTACCTACCATACATGTATTTATATACGGTTAAACCTTGTCATCTTAAACTCAATCATCGATGGATGCCCACGGTTTATTACGCGACGTTCCTGTTAATGTTCCTCTCTCCAGGAACGATGCGTAATCAACAGTGGGTTTCTGACGATGAAACTCAGACATGGATTTTTTCAAGACATCCAAGGATTTGGTATTCATAAAAAAATACATAAAACAAATACATGTAAAGGATGGGCCTTATAATTAAAGCTCACTCTGATGTATGAAAGTTACTTAAGATATGAATGTTCTGGATACGAAGGTTAAACTATACATTATAGTAGATTTTTTACTGAGAAAAATTTATTGAAATATTTGTTGTGTTGTTCATGTATAAGAATGATTTTCTAAAAAGAATTCGAAGTATGAATTGTAATAGAAATTTTACTGAGAAATTAATAAAAAATATATTCCACTTTACATGTTTAAGGGAATAATATTGTAATATGAAATACTAGATACAATATCTGCATAATGTTTAAGAGAATAATTTTCCAAAAGAAAATGTGAATTTATTGTAATTAGAAATACATGCAAAATCTGCAAAAGTTGCAGAAATCGCCATCTTATCTTTACGCACTTTAGAATCACACATTTTCGTTAGGTCAAAATTTTGTTTAATGGTTTTTTTAAAAACCAAATATAATTTCGTGGGCATTTAATTTTGTCAAATCGTAAATCCTAAAATGTGTCGCCTTAATTCAACTCTGTATTTATTAATACGTAGAAAGTTAGAATAAATATTCGTTAGTAGATAATAGAAATTATCCGAACTGAATGGTAATGCAAATTTTAAAAATGAAAATCACAGTGTATATCAGGTTTTGAAAAAAAGAGATGAAATCATTTGATTTCCCATTCTTGCTCAGTAAAGATAAATGCAAGACATTCCTATTGTTCTTTATTCGACAAGTAAAGTTCCCATGTATCTTTCTAAATAATCAGTGGCGGATCCAGGATTTGTTGAAAGGGGGCCCGGGGCGGCCGGGGGTCTGGGGCCACCTTGAGACCCCCAGTCGGTCCAGCCCCCGGAAACTCCCCGGTTTTAATGTTTTATGACACTTTAATGAGCTACTTTAGTTAGACTTGACATAATAAGAACGATAAATAACAACAGAAATTGATTTGACATTCTTTTTCTACTGGTCTTATATACTTTTTTAAAAATTTTGATCACAAAAGGAGGGGCCGCCCCCTCTAAATCCGCCAGTGCAGTAATGCTCTGTGAATTTTAAAATGGCTGGGTGGTCAAGGCCATATTTAGACTTTTTAATCTTTATTAAATGAAGAACTTTGTATCAAAGTAATGGAAAATATTCGAATTTTAAATCTAAAATACCCGGATTATTTCTTTATCAATTGATGATAAATTAAGTCCTAAAGTATTTCATATTCAATATTTCACGCATGATATGCAGTGTACCCCCTCTCCCCAAGAAAACCCTATTATCCTTTCTGATTATCCTACCCTACCCCGGAAAAAATTCTGGATCAGCACACATGTGAAGATGAAATCAAAGTAAAGTAAACAATACTAAATGTTCCTAATAGAGGGAATGTTATACATGTATACACACATGCACATCCATATGATTCTTCATTTTCTTTACTTTATAATTGCACTGTAAATGGAAAATATGCATCAATGACCTTCAGGGTTACCTAAAAGAATTGTACAAGGTTAGTGATTTTTTCCCGATATACATATTTTATATTAAACAAAATGCAATGGGATAGAAAACACTGCACAGCATGGTGTATTTCACGTAATCAGGTAATGATACGTCAAAAAAAAAATCTCCACTTAGCATTATAATTTTTACTATCGTCCGCAGCATGTTATCAAATAAACAGGCACGTAGCATAAGGGGGGGGGGGCTAGGCTGCCCCCCCCCTTTTGCGCAGCAAATATTTTTCTTAAATAATTTACATACAAAAAATTGAATTAACATGGAGTTGGTCCATCCACTTTTATGGGACGATGTAAAAAAATGAATTGAATCGAAAGTAAGGAAATAAACAGGTATACTTGCCCCCCCCCCCCCTCCCCCGGAATAGAATAATGTTAAATAACCCTTTTTTTATTTCTCTTTCTTTATTTCGTTTTTTCTTAAGCTTTTCTTTTTTCTTTTTGGCTTGTGAAGATTTGTTTGATGAGTCTGCCCCCCCCCCCCCCCACTTTTAAAAACGATTCTTCGTGTCTTATAAATGCAGTGGTATGGCCACATTTTGTAAACTTGTGTGTCTTGCATTCTCTCAAAAAGCCTGTACAACAACAAGCAAACAGACAAAAACAAACTTTCCACACATCTACTGTGATTCAGAGACATAATAATCATGTCTCTGCTGTGATATTAAAACGCTCAGAAAAAAAGAATAGGATACCCCTCCCCCCCCCCCCCCCCCCCCCCCCCCCCGGTTGCTCTGAAAGTTACATGTACCAATCAAATTATGTACAAAATGATGCAATATCAATAGTCATAATAAGAAAAGGATAAATGACATACAAACTTCTTTTTGAGGCATTTTCAGTTGGTGCGCCAAAACTTCGGAAAAAATATTTCCGTCCTATTCATTTTTTAAATTTTAGTGCGAAGGAAGTTTCCAGTGTCAATCGGCAAAAAAGAAAATGTTTTGTAAAATTTGTTCAGAGTGAAAATAGACCCATGTAAGTAAAATACAATAAAGTTATTGTTAAAATTTGGAACAGTTACACTTGTGTATGTTGTAATCATATTTCTACAGCTTGACTATGTTGTAATTTTATGGTAAGTAGCGGTAGCCTGGGTGTGGGTGGGGGGGGGGGGGGGGGCTATCATGTCTGTGTAGCGTTTAGGATGAACTTATATTCTGATCCAAGTAATTGTTTCCATCAATTTTTGCTTAATATCTAGATATTCATAAATACCTCTGTCAATTACAAGAATATAAAATTTCCCACATTTGTTTTGAATCAACTCCCTCTATTGGTTTGTATTTCATATATAACAGCTGTTTTAAAAGTAAAAACAAGTATTCCTTTAGAAGGAATGATCAGAATGTATTATATCATTGGCCAACTCTCTATGTGTAATGCGAAAGCACTATGGTTCATGCATGAAACAACAATAATAGCCTTATAAAAAGAATATATCCTCTCTTATACATGTATTATAGGCAAATATTGTACCTCCAGTTAATATTCTTGTTCATGTCAAGAAAAACAGGATTTTTGTCATCATGTAAAGATGTAGATGTTTTACTGTTAAGGCAAACACACTAGAATACTGTTGTTTTTTTAGTTATTAATATGTAATTAAAGATTTACATGAAGCTGTCATTTCACAGTAAATAAAGTAGTACAATGCGCAACGCATGCGCAGATACATGTAGTTAAATTTGCCAAATGCCTCATATGGACACAATTGTGATCAGTCAAAGCGGATAACAATTAGTCTAAAGCTTATGGGGATTTTCCATTGCATTTAACAAGAAAAGTAATTGGATAAAAATGTTGAAAATTTGTATGGTTTTTCAAGAACTTTGGGATGGATGAAAGATGTCAGATTTTCTCATAATACTGTTGTTTTACCACTAACAAATCAGTATGCGGTTTCATTGTGCATGCTATTATTACATATCAAAAAACTTTTGGTGAAGATTTTAAATTGTTTAAAAGACATAGGCACTTTGTTATGGATAATCAGAGAATTTTTGAGTTGCCCTCTCATGCATTGTACTTTTTTTTCAACCACAGAATAATGTCCAAAATCCTCAAGAAGCTGAGTTATCTTGATTTCCCAGAGAATTCTCGACAAGCTCTGCAGTATGTAGCGTCTTGTTACTCTGATGGGTCAACCCACCATGGCCTCTCTATTCCTGGTCTGGAATCGGCCTCAGAGAACTGGGCTTATGAAGTCTGCCATGAGTATATCTACTTCCATTCATCATCTCGCCGAGCTGCACAGGTGAAAAAGAATATTTAAAATCACTGAGCATAACTTATAGTTGCTAAGTTTTTTTTATTGCACAGAAAAGTTTTATAGTTATTGTGTCAATTTAATACAATGATTACTAGTAAGAAGATGACAGTTTGAATGTGAAGAGGTTTTAGCGGGTCCTAAAATTATAATTTTATTGGAATCATTATTTACCCGGTATAAAATCATTATATTTATACTGGTTTGTATTGTATTTGATCTTCTGTAAAAGTGGTTATTTACTCTGGTGGTAAGATACACGTTTTCTGAAGTCAAACAATACGTGTTGGTATTAAATAGGCGGATGCATGATTTACCACACTCAAGTTTGAATTTGTTGGGGTATTCCAGGTGGTTTTAAGTTTACTGTGTAAATAGTGTAAATTTCCCCCATGGTTACGTAACCACTTTTACAGTATTCTATGTAATGCAGAGATAAACTGTAAAATGTGTGTCATTTGACATAAAACAATTTTGATTTTACAATGTAGAAACTGAATGCAGTTCAAGAGTTGCAGTTACTGGAGATGTTAAGCAGCTGTCTGAGTGAGGCCAACGAGGGGTCACGATACAGTATATTCAATGCCATCTTTGGAGGCTCCCCAGAGGGGTACAAAATCATATTACTGACAAAGCTGGTTTCTATGGCTTTGTCCCTGGGGGTAGGACCAGTACTGGACTGTGCTGCTTTGTGGATGCAGGTAAAACCACACTCAATTGTTTAGGGTGGAGAAAGTTCATCACTTTTTTTATCACTTTCCTGTAGAAACAGTTACCAGTACCGGTATTTTTAGTTTGACAGACATTGATATTTTAAAGCAATTAACTAATTATCTGGTTCCCTCATAATAAAACCCCCAAAATACATGTAATCTTTAGTTTCACAAGCCAAAAATTGAGGAATAGAATGGAGCAGGCAGGTGTTTTTATTTTTTATTTTTTATGCAATATTTGCAAAGGATAAATACTAGAAATACTCAATGCTCTCTTTTTAAATTAAAATCAAAATTTAGAGAAACCTTTATACATGTATTTCCCCTATTCCTTATTGGCAATAAAATTAAACAATGCTTCAGCATAATGTGCTGGTGTCGGAGAAACAAAATACTACAGTAAAACAAAGTTATCATGAAGTTCTAGGGACAAGTGATTTAATTTGTACAACCATTATTTATTATGTCAGAATCTGATACCATTTTAAGAAGACTGGATGGCCCTGGCCATTTTGAGACTGTATTGATCTCCTTCAGAAAAAAAGCTCTATATAAACATATACATGTAGAAAAATACTCAAATATAAATGGTGAAATATATTGATTTTTTCTTCACTAAATAATTGTTTATAGCTTAAATAACAAATCATATCTTAAAATTCTATGCAGATCTGATGGTTAATTTGTTGACCATTCAGCCTCTTTAATAAGATTAGGGAAATGAAGCTGAATTTGATAAAAGTGTCTGTACTGTAACAGTGTAATAGTATTACTATAATTTCTTTGGTGTGTCTAAAAATATTTTTTTTTTGGCCTGAATATGTTTTCATTTTGCCTGAGTATGATTTTTGTTGTCTTAATAAGTTTTTTTTAAGAATCTAAATATGATTAATATGTAATGTTTTGTCTGTACATGCAGTAGCTTGGCCATCACATTATGAAAGACATCATGTGATCTAACTCAATCACAGTCTTAATATGATTTTTTAAAGCTTTTTTCAGCATACCGGTAAATAAAAAATCTTTTTTTGTCCTAAATATTATTTTATTTCTAAATTTAATTTTTATTGTTTTGTCTGTGTGCAGGAGCATGGCTGTCACAGTAAGGCGTCCTGCGACCTCGCCCACAGCCTGGTGGAGGACTACTGCCTGCTGTTTCCAGAGGTCAGCACGACCTTCCAGGGCCTGCCCAGAATCTCACCTCTCTTCACCTGTAACTTCATCACAGCTGTCGCCACCATCTATCCGTTTGACGGAAATGGTAAGAAGGGTATCATATTTTCATAAAAAGGGAATCGGTTAGATTATTGACCTTCTATGGAGTTTTATTTTTGGGTAGGGAAGATGAAGGTTGTTGGATAAAACTTTGATTAACACAATAATGTATAATTTTTTTCATTAAGATGTTGCATAGAGTGAATGATTCATCTGAAATAATAATCAAAGTATTGAAAGTACTGAGTTGCCCATATTCAAATAAGGTTGAGTAATAGTAATTTTATTTCAACTGTTAATGCATGTAGAAATTTTTATCCTTATAATAACAAACATGACGGGAATCAAACAATAATCCACATGTCAAGCAGCCATTAAAATGTTCTTTCTTTTTTTGTATACCTAACCCAATTTTTTTTTTCAAATTAAAATATTAAAATAAAGTACATCAGGGCGGGCCACTTTAAGAGGGGCAGGAGGGGATTAAAATCTAAAATTCGTGAACAAAATCAAATTTATTGCTTAATGTTTATACATTATGTATCTTCTTCTAGCCTTCCAGAAGCCCCCTCCATTATCATTGCTCCGATACATCACTACCTGGGTCTCCTCGGACCCCTGTCTGTGTTCCGAATCGGTGCGTCTCTCACGGATACAGGCAAACTTCTCCTGCCCCTTCATGGGCCTCGTCCAATGGTGCATTCTGGGACATTTATACACCCATTGTAAGGTGACAAATGAGGCTGAGAAAACAGAGATTCTTGGACTTCTTTCTAAACTCCATTTTGGAATTCTCCAGAGTCTGTTGGCCTATAAAAGCATGGAGCTGAACCAAGCATTGTTTTATATGCCCCACTTTGTGTCCCTGTCTCAGGCGCTCATGCAGTTAAATAGTCAAGGCTGTAAAAGCGAGGACACCTTACACCTGTTGATTGAGAAAATAGGTCAAGTGATTCAGGTTGCCATGGTAACAGGAAGCCTGAAAGAGGAAAAAGGTAAAAGTTCGAATAGCTTTATATCCAGTTGTTTTGCCTGGTCTATTAATCTTTTTTTTTTAAAATCATTTTCACATTGCAAAAAGTACATTGCAGAAATGATGTCTAAAATTGCATGCTGTTTTAGTATTAGAATTTTTTATTTAATTAAGTCACCAAATGACTTGCACCATCTAAAAAATGTTAAAGATCTGACCCATTCTTGCAACATGGATTTTTATGCCAATGGCTGTTAATGATCCTCTAGGGCTAAAATATGCAGCATTTGCTTTTGAATAGATTTTTTACTTTCTGACACCTTGTAAATAAGCCTTGTTACTATATTTTTGTAAAAGATAAGTTTCTGTGATCCAGTTAATGACCGAAAAAGTGTGAAATAAGTTTGTTGAGTATGAAAGTTAAAGATCTCCGATCCTCAGCAATGTTCGATAACTCTAAATTATCCTGACTTTTTTTATTTGTAATATAAATCTGTCTTTTATGTAGACAAATTTAATTAGTCTTTTAGTGTTAATATTATGATCAGTTATTCAATGAAAAGCTTGGCTTAGTGGCTCCATGGAGATCTACTACACATAGGTAAAGGTTTCGATCCACCGGTACACCGGTTTTAATTTGATCTCAACTTGTATATTTATTCCATTATATTGATCGTGGGCAAATTTGCAATAACTTTGTAAAATGCATGGATACCGTCAATTAATTTCTTTTTATTTCATTCCTTTACAAAGTTTGAAGGACAATAAAATTTTTAAAATGAAAAAAATACTTTTAGGCTGAGAGTCGGATAATCTTAATTTAGGGTATGTCAGATTCTAATAATATTGTTTAAGGTTATATTTGTGTTTTTTAATTGTATTTCAGGATACTTTGGCTTAAAACAAATTTGCAGCATATTACCTCAAAACAGGCTTGTATTCACAAAACAATGCATTAAAAAATTCAAAATAACATCAAAGTTTAGATTATAGAATTAAAATTAAAGTGATCAATAAAATTGAATAAAATCATTATAGGAATTTTGATCAAACTTATGGAATTAAATTTATGTATTACATATCAGAAACATTGATTTAGATTTTTAATTAAAGTAATTTTATAATCAGTGGATCTTTTCATCGTTACTAATAACAATTCCACTTAACAGGTTACTTGAAATAATTCAGCAACATCAGCTTCCTCAGAGTATGGATACATCCTAGTAATGGATACATCCTAGTAATGGATACAGCCTAGAAATGGATACAGCTTAGTATTGGATACAGCCTAGAAATGGATACAGCCTAGAAATGGATAGATCTGACATAGAAATGGAAGGATTCTAGTTATGGATACAAACTAGTATTGGATGGATCTAATCTAGAATTGCATAGATCATAGTAATTGATACTGTCTAGTATTTGATATATTCAACAGAGTATTGGGTAGATCCAACCAAGTTATGGATACATACTTGTAATGGATACACCCTTGTAACACTAAATGTGGATACATTCTGGATACATCCTTGTAACATTAAATGTTGATACATCCTTGTAACATTAAATGTTGATACATCCTTGTAACATTAACTTTGGATAAATTCTTATAACCTTAACTGCGTGTCCTCCTGGTGAGGGATACTGGAATATCCCAGATACTTTCTGGAAAGATTCTTGGAACAGATATTCATCTAAGTGCTATATGGTAAATTGCATTCTAGTATGTACATTGGTAAGTAATACACATATACTGGTGGTGCACACATATGTACCAGTATGCAATGTGTAAATCTTGTGTTCATTTAAAATATGGATGCATCCTTTCCTGACATTTTAAGTACATGTATAATTATGTTAACATCATAGTTATCAAACATTTTTGATAAACATGCTTTCTTCAGGTACATGTATCAACTTTTAGGTACTGTACCTGCATAAGTGTATAATTGTAGAAGATACTTTTTATGACACATTTATATCCTTGTAAAGGACACTTTCTTGTGACACATTCATATGATTCATTTATACATGTATCTCTTTAAGGGATACTTTCTAAGTGTACATATATCCCAAATGGTAGCTTCACTTCTGGAGATAATAAACATTAAAGTGCCAATGTTGCACGTGCTCATGTACATTAGAAACATACCATGTGCTAGAAGTATTGTCACTATTTGTATGAACATGTTTCGATAAAATGAAATAAAGTAATTCAGGTTTTGGTACATCTATATATATCTCTATACTTTAAAATTATCCCATATAAAGTATATATACTAATCATTAAGCCAAATAAGTTTTGTAAATTTGTAATCGCTCCTATAACTAACAGTTCTAGTTATGTTGTTTCAGTCAATTTAAAAAAAAAAATTTTAAACTTACTAACTTGTCCAAAGTCACTTTCCTCTCCTTTAATTGAACAGAAAGCAAAACGGAAAATTAGACATCAAGATAATATTTCTTTAATTATTATTCATATTTAACATCATTTAGAGAATGTGTATTGTTATATTGATCAACGTTATGACAAATCTCTCTTGCCTTTTGTACTGCATTTGCTTTGCTAAACAGGTACGTTACATAGCCGCATTGATATTTTACAGGGCTGATCAGACCTACCGCGAATCCTGACGAGCAAAAGAAAAGAAAGCCAAAAAAATTAAAAAAAAAAAAATCCAACCACACAAACACCTCCCCCCTCCTACCCTCCCCCCCCCAAAAAAAACCCCCAGAAAAACATCACCAAACCGCGAATCTTCAAAATCTTTAGGTGGGGGGGGGGGAGTAATATAACCCCCCCCCCCCCCCCCCCCCCCCCCGCCCCTTGATGCTACGCCCTTGCTTGATTATGCGCGGAATGACAAAGATAAAATGTACAATCCATTACATTGCGATAAACTAATATGTACAAATTGACAAATTTTATTAAGTCACATTATGATATACGAATAGTCAATAATTAATAAAACATACGTGCAGATAAGAAACAATACGAAGTTCTATAGGGACAAACGATACTTAACTGTTTATTATAGGAATTAAAGTTAGTAACAAGCTTATGTTAACAGATACATAAAAACGTCGTATAAAATTTCATTGAGAAGGCAGATCTAAACCACGTTATACAAAATAACCAAAAAACCATCAAGCTAAGGGTTTTGCTGCATTCTCTTTAGAATAAGCGGACATCATTATGCAATCATTGCCAGATATCATACATTAAAGTTTTACATACTTTACACCCCGTACCCCCGTCATCGCATCACGCAGACTAACAAAAGCTTTTGTACGCCATATGATATTTTTTTTAAAATGTTGCAGAATAAGACGATAGATATATTTAAAATCCAGGCAGAGGTTACTATAAACCCCCATGCAATTAATTGTGTTTTTCTCCCTGATATTTGCTACTGGACAAGCTGTTGTTCTTGAAGATGAAACGCTAAGAAACACACTGAATGAATTAAACACCTTAAAATGATTGTTGCTGAACAGCAATCAAAAATTCAATTACTGGAGAAGAAACTGGAATCGGTTTCCGAACAGAACCGGAAGACAGAGTTTAATTTCAACACAGATCCGGAAGTACTCAGAGAAAAGATGAACCCGTCACAGACAAATGTTCCGGAGACTTTTAAAAAGGTAGGTAGTGTGTTTATTTCACAGTTTACCCTTAGGTTAATTAAGTACTGGACGAAAATAATTTTTTAAGTATCTGTTCTTTTATAACTTAAGGAGGATGTCCGGTTATGTTGTACATTTGAGGATAAAAAATGTAAACATTTCTTGAACTAGCTTGTTTATGCCAAGAACCACGTGTACTGCTATTAAAAGAAAAAAGTAATTGCGTGCTTTGTATGCAAATTGTAAACACCAATAAAAAAACAATGTTTTACAATGTTTTTGAATCACTTAAAACTCCGCAGCTGTTGACTTCAACTGAAGATTTTTAAAATCTTGTAAATGTAAAACCTTATATCTATTGATTTTGTTTAAATGTTATTACATCAATAATTATATAAGAAGATGAATAGGGCGTGTAAACTGCCCAAATGAGGATAGATAAGTTACTATATAATTAAAACAGTAACAAATCTCATAATTTCTCTCTAAATTACTGAAAACAATGTATATTTTCCATAACATCGATTTATAACTTTTAAATATGTTAAACATTTGGAATAGGTTGATTTAAACCGGAGTAAGTGTGTCAAAACCTCCTAATAGTGCCATTTTAAGAACTTCAATGCCTTTTCTTTTGTAGGATGGGTCTGGGCTCCATGTATTTGTCATAGTCTATATAAGGTTTAAAGGGAATCAAACCGATTTCAATCAACAAAAACGTGGAGAGATGACCCACTATACTTTAAAAATGTCATTTGTCATTTTACAATTGAACATTTTAGCGAAATACTACAAGTCCGTAAATTCGTGGTTGAAGTTGCATTTAGCTTTTAACAATGAAGTTTATTGTGACTGAAATGGCTCAGTGGTTAGAGCCCTAGGCATTAGGTAACATTATAGTGCTAGGGTTTTTAGGTTGTAAGTTCGATACCACCAAAACTTTCGAATTTTTAATTTTTTTCTTATCGTTTGTTAAAGTATTTAAAACTGAATATAGTTAGAAATTGTGCTTTTGTTAACTTGTAATATAACATCATATAGTATATTTACTTAGAAAAAAATTAATTTGATTTTTTTACGACAAATCAAAATGGGCATTTGCGCTATCTTGTTCCCCCATCTTCAAATCTGGTCAGTTTGGCAAACAAAGTGAGTTTAAAAAATGTTTACAGTTTTGGTCCACATGTGTACAATATACTCAGTAACCAGGTATCTCCCGTATAAAGGGTAGTTGAAGTTCTTGTCTAGGTAGGGTCATGTATATATCTTTGTGTTTCTGTATTCGACCTGCCCCGTAAAACATGATGAATGCGTATAAAAAGTGTAGATAAGGTAGAGTAATGTATAAATGACTTAAATAAATCATTTTTACTTTCATTTCAAGGTAACTTATTGTATTCTGAAATCGAGTTGGTTCAAAGCTTAGAATTTTGCCATATTATTAGTTGGAAAACCACGTCAAGTTTCAGCTTAAAGGCTTACTGACCTTCGGCCAGCTCATTGTATTTTTTTGTTCTCATGAATAAATCATGCTCTTTTCCGATTGACTACTTCCCACTTTCTTGTGTTTTGTTTTTACAGACTAATGCAATCTCGAATAGACATTTTGGAGGAAGAAGAAATGCTAGATTACGTAAGTTCAAGCATATTTTTCTGTCTGTTTCTTATAGCTTTATATTTGTAACGATAAATTGCATGGTTATAATTGCTCCTGATTTCGTCTTAAATGTGCATGTATAATGACATCGTCAAGTGAAACCCCCTCCCTCTCTCTCTCCCTCTCTCTACAATGGCTGTATGTGCATACGTTCGCTTACTTACTCTATTTAACTCAACTTGTATACTATTACAGTTTCCTCATCTCCGTCAACGCAAAACGTCGGATTTACGGCATCACGACAAGATGGTTCTACCGTTCACGAAAACGGAATTATCGTATTCGAAACAACAATAACGAATGCGGGATCGGCATACAACCCAACGACAGGGATCTTCCAGGCGCCTGTCAGTGGTTTGTACGTTTTTTTCTATGACATCGAGTGCTCCAAAACTAATGGAAACACATACGTAGAACTTGTCAGAGACGGGGCTCGAACAGGGGTCCAGGCGTATTGTCACGGACTCGGGGATTTCGATAACAGCGCCACCTTGGGAGTTTTGCATCTGGGTGCTGGAGACACGGTCTGGCTTAGATTGTACGATGTGGACAATAGAACATTTGGAGGAAAAACGCTCTTTTCTGGCTTCTTACTTTGAAGCTAGAATTCTAATAATGAATCGTTCGGATGATAAAAACTTATATTTGGTTCTCACCTTGAAAACCCAAATTTGACAGCAAATCACAAAATGGGGTGGGGGGATCTTTATTTAGTTTCTTACGTTTGGAGTAAAATAATTATATTTTGATTTCTTAGTTAGAAAATGTGATATATAGTAAAAATGTGATTGCAATAAACGAATTGCCCTAATTAAATTAGAGATAATTAAGGTACTGGTAGATTTTTGTAAATCAGGGATCCTGATATGATAGATCTGCAAAGAAATGCAGGTAGCATACTTGAAAAAATACATAAACGATTTAGAAAATCAGATTTTAATTTCCACTAAGGTCGTTATGTCTGATTATCTGACAACAGAACATCTGGAAGATAACCAGACTAAGCACTAGCTGCTCTTGCTTTTTTACTTTGAGGCTACAATTCTGAAACGAATGATTTAGAGGAGAACACGAGTATTTTATGGCTTCCATTTCATAAATTATTATAAGCGCAATTATGTCAATGAATTACTTAGAGGAAAACACCCACGGTACAAATTTTTTTTGGCTCCTTAAATTCAAAACACAAAATGACAGGAAATATTCGGAGGAAAACGGATTTTTTTGTATATCTGACTTTTAATCTCAAGACTTTGACAGCAAATTATTCGGAGGATCGAATAACTATCTTTCATATTTTCTAGTTTCCTTACTTTGAAAGAAAACTACAGAAGGACGCGGCATTGTAGAAAGTGTGATTATAATAAACGTAATTAACATATTAATGCTATTAGAAATAAGTGCGCATTTGATCAATTTGTTTGATATCGATAACATACCAGAAATTTCATGTAAATAGGGAATGTTGAAATAAGAGACATGCAAAGCAAATGCTTGCTTTAAGTAAATGAAACAATTGAAATAAAAAGAATATTAGTTTTTATTTGTATTAGAATCGTTCGATCTGATTTTCTGTATAGTGTTTAGATTAATGGATGTATCGATTATCAATTAAAATAATTGTTTAATGATAATAATAATAAAGTGTAAATCTTAAATCTTAAACTGGGTAGATTTCCTTTGTATATTAGAAGAAAGCTACGAATTTTCAAATACTGGTTAAAAATTAAAAATACAAATAACATCATCTTGAAGGAGGCATACGAAAGCATGCTTGTCAATAACGATAACTGGATGGTTTCCATACAAAGCGAGTTGTCTAGCATGGGTCTAAAATATTTGTTGGACGAAACTTGTTCAAATCAATGTAAAACCTACAAGATAATTGAGTGTAGAATATTAGATATTTATAAACAAAGTTTGATGTCATCTTTTTCGACATCTCCGAAGAGTAGGTTATATCAACACCTTGTGGATAATTTTTGTTTGCAAACTTATCTTAGGAGACCGATTCATTATATTTCAAAAAAAGTATTTTTCGAACTTCATCACACTCTTTAAATATTGAAAAAGGTCGACACAACAAGGTGCTAAGAAATGAAAGATTTTGCAATTTTTGTAATAAAACAGATTTGGAAGATGAGTTCCACTTTATACTCATATGTCCTTTTTACGCTGAATTAAGAAAGAAATATATAAAGAGTTTTTATTACAAAAAACCAAGTGTTTTTAAGCTAGCTAAAGCATACCCACAATAACTATACAAAGGAACTCAATAATCTAGGAAAATATTTGTCTAGCGCTTTCAAAATGAGAGCGCAGCATTGTAATAATACTACAGTTTAAGCTACTTGTCATACATTTATGTCAATTCATATTCTAAGATACGTACATGATTATACTGTCTTAATATGTCCACCCACTTACTGCACATTGCACATTTGTATATAATTTTATATGTATTATAATTTGTATTCCGATGAGTTGTAAAGCTCAACGTTAATAAATTGAATTGAATTAAATTAATTGGAATGCATTAATTGAACTTATGGGAATATATAAAGGTAGATATACTTAGTGTTAAGAATGATACAATCTTTAAGGTTTGAAAGATCTTGCATGTTCAATTAGAAGCATAAGAATGACATTCTCCTTTGAAAATGAAAGGATACAGCTTATTCACATTTTGAGTTTTGTAGGGAAAATAATATATTTTTACATGCATACCCACAATAACGTATTTGCATTGTGTGCTTATATGGCTAAACAAATAAGTGTAATAGCGTCAATTATTGTTTAATCTGATGACAAATATTCTATGTAGAGGGAATTCAAAGAATATTAAGAGCTTCCAAAACTCATATATAAGTATGATTAAGTAGACTAATAAATATTGATGAAAACTAGAGTTAAAAAGAAGTGCGCATAAAGACTAAAATCCTATCGGAAATCTCAGATTACAGAGGAAAAAAAACCATGTCCGCGTCTTTTATAAAGGTATGATCAAATTCACCATTTTTTATCATTGCTCGCCAAACTGTGACGGTGCTCGAAGAGAAAAAAATCATTTAACAAAAAAAAATAATTCAAATTCTTTGGAATGAATAACAGTAGCAGGTCTCCATCACTTGAAATGAACTTGAACTTGAAATTAACAGCTTGATATTTCGCCCACTATGTTATTTTTACAACGTTCTATTTTACAAATAAGATGTTGGGTGGTCAACAAATGCCTAAAACGTTCAACTATGAAATTTGTGGTATTTAAAACATCATTGTAAAGAAAAAATAAAAGAAACAAATATTTCCTGTATATCTAGTCTCTTAAATGTATCGATACAATGCACGTAATTATAGAGTATTGAGCTATTTTTTCAATAGCTGTAAGCAATTGTTTGAGGTCAAATAAAACAAAAGTATCTCATGTAACTGGCATTATTCTAAGCATGATGTGTAGACCAAGATAACATTAAATAGCTTAAAACTGAAAGTAATGGAACTATATGTAAATATATTGATCAATTTTAAATAAAAGGTATTATAAGATACCAGGAAGTCATTGTATTTTCTTTTTAAATTTTATTGACAACGACAGTAGAAAAGGATACAAAGGATACAAGTACATATATCTCAGAATGTAATAAATTGTCTCTTAAAGTATGAAGTATAAAAATATACATGTAATGTAGACCTAAATCGCATATACTATATATTACACATATAACTTGTTTACAATAGTACCTGTATACTACTTGAAAAAAGGAAGTTAGTCAGTGAAAGTAAGATGAAAGAAAGACATTTTTGAGAGAAAACTGTGTGTGTGTGTGTGTGTGTTCGGGGGGGGGGGGGGGGGGGTAGTACTTTATTAAATATTGAATCTGATAGATATAACTAGTATGTCATAATAATAAGTCACATATTTTTTGCCATTGCCTTTCAATCTCTGAGAATCTACAGTTATTAAGCAAAATATATTTCTCTACAGATATTCTGTTTTTCATTATATTTTCAAGTGCACTGAAATTTAGTTTTGGAACTTCTTTATATCTACTTACAAATATGTATTGTTTTATTATTAGAATTAAAAGATTATGTACTTTGTACGAATTTCTCTCTTTATATTTTCCAAATAAAATTGAGTTTTTATCAAATGTTACTTGCATTTCAAATTTCCTTAACAACCACTCCTCGCATAGTTCCCAAAGTTCTTTTACACAATAGCAATCTACAAAAAAGTGTTCAATAGTCTCATTAACTCTTTTACAAAAGGAGCAGAGTGGGGATTCTTTAACCTTAGTCTTGTGCAGAAAATCATTTGTTGGTATTATTCTATGTAAAATTTGAAATTGTAGCCATTGGAGTTTTGACTCTTTCGTAGTTTTAAATGGAAGTTCAAATATTTTGTTCCAGTCTTTGTTGTTAAAAATAAAGCCCCTTTCCAGCCATTTATGTACAGATGTAATTGGCTCTCGTTTCTCCCTAATAAGTTCGTTATACATGTCTTTGCAACCTTTTTTTTTATTGGTGAAGAAGATATTTATGTGACTGGGTATACTTGGGCCAGAATTGCATTTGATTTCATTGATATTGTCTTTATTTAATCTTTCAAATATTGCTCTCTCTAGGCTTGCATATTCAATAGAATTTGTTTTTATATTTTGATTTTTTATTATTTCTAGACTAAGATAAACACCCTCATTAAAAAACCTATAAAAACACAAAAGATCTTGTATATATGTATAAAACCAGCATTAAAATAGTGTTTTAGAAAAAAAGAACTGTTAACTTTTATTTTTGGGTTGAGCCAGATGTTTTCAAATGGAACATTCATAATTTCTTGTCTAGTTGCTTTTACAATTAAAATCCAGCTGTTAAAAACTTCTTTACAAAAAATATTTTTTGTATTTTTACATATATTAGATGTAAAGTCCATACCTTTAACCCATAGGTTTATAATTTTTGTTTGTAATTCTGCCTCTTAAAGATTTACCCATTTTTGTGTCTGAAAAAATCATTCTTCTAATCCAACTATATTTTAGAGCTGAGTTAAAATCTGTAAAATCAATCATTTTTTAACCACCATATCCATATTCCTGTATAATAGTGGGTTTTTTTTTACTTTGTGAATATTGCTTCCCCATAAAAATTGGTAAATTTCCTTATTTAAAGTTTTTGTAAAATCAGGGTCCGGGTTAGGTAAAGAGAGCACCAGATGGTTTAATTTTGGCAGAATCAATGTTTTTATTACTGAGATTTTACCAATTGGGGTGAGTTTTCTTAATTTCCATTGTTTTAAAATCCTTTTAATTTCTGACAGTTTAGGTTCATAGTTAAGGCTAGACATCTCATCTAGAGTTACAGAAAATGTTATTCCTAATAAATCAAAGGTTGAGTCATTGTATTTTATATTAAATCCGTAATGTTGGGAAAGGAGATAATAAAACTATTAATAGAGTTGGAAATCTACTGCCAAGTTCTTATAGACATAAAGAACATTGTTGAGAAGATCCCCTCTGCCTTTGGTTTTTTTTTTTTTTGAGAGAGAGATCATTTCACACATTGTTTGCGAGCTAGCATAAACATCAATAATCGCTCAAAATATCTTAACATTGAGTATGCCAGTGTGATTTTTACAACAAATTGCTTTTATTTTTACCAGGAACATACTCTGTAAGTTTTTGTTTTCGATTTGATTATAATTACATGTAATGCAAACAATTACAACAAATTCGATTCCGGGTTTTTAATGTGTCCCGACCCGGGTTTGCCGACCTATTTTACCAAAGCTACTTTCGTTTTAAGATCTTGATTATGGCCGACTCATCCCCTTCGGAGAAAAACTTTGAAACAGACATAACAACGACATGTCCGATCTGCTTCGAATCTTTCAAGACTCCAAGGATTCTGCCATGTCTGCACACGTTTTGTCACAACTGTTTGTCGTCATACATTCTTTCCACGTGCAAGAACAAGGAGAGTCCTGTGGGATTTCCCTGTCCACTATGCAGACGTTTTGTCCCCGCACCTTCATTTTCTGTAGAGGTTGAAAAATGGACGGAACTTATTCCTGTCAACAAAATAATTCATACTTTGAGTGAGAAAGGAGATAAATTGTGCGACGCCTGTAAGCGAGCAGACGAGGAGATAGAGGCCAGTGATTGGTGTGAATCTTGCTCTGAATTGCTCTGTGCTTCGTGTGTTAAATATCACAAAAGAAGTGCAGTTTCTAAAAATCATAGTCTCATTCCTATTGTAACATTCAATAATGTGTCGGAACAAAACAAAAAAATTGAATCCCCGTATGCCCTCTGTCAGGAACACAACGATCGGGTAGAATATCTATGTGTTGAACACGAGGAGTTATGCTGCACACGGTGTGCGTGGAACAAACACAGGAAATGCACACAGATTGATGGAATCGAAGAAGTTGCAGAAAATCTACGAAAGAAAGGGAAATTTGCAACTTTATCAAAGGAAATATCTGAATATGAAGATACACTGGTGAAAACTAAATCAGAGGGAGAGGACACTATTAGATACATTGATGATACATCAGACGAAATAAGGAAAGAGTCAACCGAGTTGAGAAATAAAATAGTTAACCATGTTGATGCATTATTAGAAGACCATTTATCAGAACTGGCTCAAAATGTCAAACAAAACAAGGACAATGTTGCAGAAATTGTTGCTGCTGTGTCCGACCGCCATCTTCTCATGGCTCAGTATTTGCAAACGTTAAGAGATACTGAGCTCACACCTCCGTCAATTCTTGTTCAAGACTACCTTAAGATAAGAAGACAGTTTGAACACGTTACAAGATCGAGTCCGTCTAAATTGAGATTGAAATTGCACTCGCATTTTTCTGAAGACCTAACAAGAATCCTGCAGGTCACGAAGTTTTCAGATATTAAGACAGAGATAAAGTCTCTTCCACTAAGGGGCATTGATTTGAGTTGTGCCACCATGGAGCTGATTTGTGAACTGAATGGCTGCGATGGTGATGTTACGGGTGGGTGCTTTTTAGAAAATGGGGACATAGTTCTAGCTAATCGCGATTCTAAGCAGTTATTACATTACAGGAATTATGAGCTAGTACAAAAAGTTACCATTGGCATGCAACCACGAGATGTAGTTCAACAGACTCCCCTTTTCATTCTAGTTTCAGAACATCATAACTTAAAAGGAAATGTTGGACAATTTGACCTCAATGCATTTAAAAATGTGGAAGAGATACTTAAAAGAGACAATAATGTTTACAGTTTGGCGTTATCTTTAGGATTTGTGTATGCTGCTTGTTCTGATTTAATATTGAAACTTGATTCAAAAGGAAACGTTGTTCAACAATATAAGGTTGATAACTACACATATTCTGTGGCAATAAACAACAAGAATGAAGTAATAAGCTCTAGCTGTGCCACACATAATGTCACGGTCATGGATAATTCTGGAAAGAAAATGTACTTGTATACTCATGAAAAACTAAAATGGCCATATGGGCTGGATGTTAATTTTTCTGGGGAAATATTTGTAGCAGGCAAACACAGCAATAATATTCACGTGTTAACACCTACAGCTGAATTACTGAAGATTTACGAAGTTGAGTCACCAAAATGCATCAGATTTAAAGAAAATTCGTACGTGTGCTTTGTGGGGTCTGATACAAAAACAACAAAAGTGTATAAATTCAAAGAAGATCTGCAATATTAAATCGTTTGTTCAACTCATAGAATGTTGAAAAATTCAAGTGAAGTTCACTTATCTTGACAAAAAATTGAATGCAATAAATTATAGTATTTTTCAGATATGAAATGTGAATACTTAATGTCATGTTAATTTGACATCTTATAGATTAAACAGGATTTAGTGTATTTGACTGCTTTTTTGCGAAGAATGTGAACCATATTAGAATTAAACGCCTTTCAAAAGTTATATTATCCGGAGTATGTAGTATTTACAACATTTTGTGAGGAACCATTTCCAATATTCTATAAAATTAATTTAAAAAAAAAAATCATGTTGGTTTCCTTATCTCTATTTTCAGTTTTAATTTTCATGCGGTTTTTGCTTTACCAACCAACTCAATCTTAATAAAATAACACCCTCAACGTCTATTTTCTCTTTTGGTAATTTTGATTTTATTAATTTAAGTTTAAAATTTGTTGCACTTATATCTACAATTTTATCAATAGTTTTTTCTGGCTGGTTCATGTGGGTATGAAGGTAGCGACTATTGAAGAAACAATCATTTGCAGCGTAACACAACGTGTTATTCTTTTTCATGCAATGATCAGTACCTCTATTGGTACATTTATAACACTTACGTTGAACTTGTCAGGAAAAGGGCTTAAACAGTGGTCCAGGCGTATTGTCATGGTGATTTTGATAACGACACCACCTTAGGAGTTTTGCATCTGGGTGCTGGAGGCACCGTCTGGCTTAGATTGTACGAAAATGACAGAACATTTGTAAGAAAAAAAATTCTGGGTTCTTACTTTAAGGCTAGACTAATGACAACCAGTTTTCTTACTGAGAAAAAATGATTACAATTAATTGGATATGTACGTTGAAAAAACGAATTTGACAATGAATCATAAGGGGGATGGGGTTAACGTGGGAACCTTTTTGGCTTCTAACTAGAAGACTAGAATTCTGAAAACGAATCATTTGGAGATAACCTCTTTTTTGGTTTCTTATTTGAAGGTGTGATATTCGTTGACAGTGATCGTAATAAGCGTAATTTTCAAAATGAATGATTATAATGTTTATTTGATGAACTTCTTTGATAGAGATAATCTACCGCTAGTTTCTTATAATGTCAAGCGAAATTTTGAAATGAAATATGTCCAAAGAAATACCGATTACATACATAAATCAAAGTACTGAAGTACTGACGGGAGTTAATTTTATCGATTATCATTTATTCAAAATCAACGATATGTGATTTTGCATGGCAAGTAGGATCAGTAATCGAAATATTTCTGAGAAATTTTATGGATCAAGGCAAACTTGAAATCGTGTCTTGTTCAACCAAACGATCGACTGTCTCCGTTTATCTCCGACAAGCAAGAGAGACTCTGTTTTGTCGTAGATTAACAGAGACAGCAAAGCGTCTGGTTGAACGAGACTACATTGAACTCTAGCGTAGGAATACATACGACTTTAAAAAATATCTAATCTGTTTGTACAATCTAAAATCTTACTATTTTCATGGTATTTATAAATAAGTTGTCTTGAAAAACAATGCTTCAGAATACATAGCATCGAATTATCGATTATTTTCAAGAACTAAGTGTTGTCAGCGGTATCATTGATTTGTGCTTAGGTCCAAACACTGTTTCACTTTCCTTTTGCCCGAATAAGTGCATAGGAGAGTTGATTAAAATCAACTCCCAAAAAGAGCAAAAACGAACGTTATGTCTTTTTTTTAGGGGGGGGGGGGGGCTACAATTCTGAAGACGAACTATTTGAACAACGACTTCCTATGTTAAACTGTTATTAACACTATTATTTCTATAAAATCTTTTGGTACCACACTGCTCGGACAAACTGTATCCTACCGTGTATTGATAGGATTTCAGGAATATTGTTTAATGTATGTCCTGAAAATTGCAGTCCTAAGTAAACTAAAGCAATTTTTTCTGTAGAGATAAGGAAATGATTCTGATAATACCTTAAATTGGAATTTTTCTTTTATTTATTTATTTGCATTGGTGTTATGTATATTAATTTATTGAACTTGAAGGGAAATTTAAATGTTCATATACTTTATGGAGAGAATGAAACACACTTTCAGGATTTGAAACATGAAATGTCAGAGATCAGCTCGCATATCCCTTAAGAAACATCTTATTATCGAGCTATAAGAAAGACATTTACCTTTCAGAGAAATTGAAAGAACATAACTTATTAACATTTTGAATTTTTTTAGTCAAAAAATGTTTTTTCACTTTCATACACACTATAACTTATCAGCATTGTGTGCCTATACGGCTCACAGAAATGGGTATAATAGCCTCATAAATAACTTCCACATGATGACAAAAAATCTATATAGCAAAAATTATGAATTTTTAAAGGTTCATAAACCCATATAAGTATGATTAGGTTTACTAATGAATATTGATTAAAACCAGAGTTAAAAAGAATCGCACACAAAGACTAAAATTTCATCGGAGATCTGAGATTATAAATATATTTGGCAGCCTCTCTATAAAAGGAACTGTACTCAGATCAACTTGATCAATTTCAAACATTGCGAACTAACACTGTGCACAGTATTCGAGAAAAAAAAAACACCTTTAAGAAAATCTAAAATCTTCATAATGAATGACAGTAGCGGGTCTCCATTACTTCCGGGTGATTACAGTTTATGACTTTTCCAATTCGTTCGGGAAGCTCCCGAAATAGCCTTCACAAGCGTCATAATTCTAACAATAGCGGCCCTAGTTGGGACCTTCGAAAACCTTCTGATTCTGGTGTCCGTCTGTCATACTATTAAGAGAAACACTGATTTTTATGCCAATGGCTGTTTAATGATCCTCTAGGGCTAAAATATGCAGCGTTTGCTTTTGAATAGTATTTTTACTTTCTGACACCTTATAATTCGCCTCGTTACTATGTTTTTGTAAAAGATTAGTTTCTGTGATCCAGTTGACTGAAAAATTGTGAAATAAGTTTGTTGAGTATGAAAGTTAACGATCTCCGATCCTCAGCCATGTTCGATAACTCTAAATTATAATTACTTTTTTTATTCGTAATATATATTTGTCTTTTATATAGACAAATTTAATTAGTCTTTTAGTGTTAATATTATGATAAGTTATTCAATGAAATGCTCTCGGCATAGTGGCTCCACGGAGATCTACTAGGTGCATGTATAGGTAAAGGTTTTCAGCCAGCGATGCACCAGTACAGCCTTTGTTTTAATTTGATCTCAATTTGTATATTTATCCCATTATATCTATCATGGGCAAATTTGTAATAACTTTGTAAAATTTATGGATACCATCAGTAAATTTCTTTTTATTTCATTCATTTATAAAGATTGAAGGACATATAACATTTTTATGATGAAAAAAATACTTCGAGGCCGAGAGTCGGATAACCTTAATTCAGGGTACATGTATGTCAGATTCTAATAATATTGTTAAAGGTTATATTTGTGTTTTTTAATTGTATTTCAGGATACTTTGGCTTAAAACAAATTTGCAGCATATTACCTCAAAACAGGTTTGTGTTCATAAAACACTGCATTAAAAAATAACATCAAAGTTTGAATTATAGAATTAAAATGAAAGTGATAAATAAAATTGAATAAAATCATAATAAGGAATTTTAATCAAAGTTATAGAAATAGATATATGTATTACATATCATAAACATTGGTTTTAGATTTTTAATTAAAGTAATTTAATAATTAGTGGGTCTTTTCATCTTTGCTAATAACAATTCCACTTAACAGGTTACTTGAAATAATTCAGCAACATCAGCTTCCTCAGAGTATGGATACATCCTAGTAATGGACACAGCCTAGTAATGGATACAGCCTAGTATTGAATACAGCCTAGAAATGGCTACAGCTTAGAAATGGATACAGCCTAGTAATTAATACAGCCTAGAAATGGATAGATCTGACATGGAAATGGATAGATTCTATTAATTAATACAGCCTAGTATTTGATATATTCAACAGAGTATTGGGTAGATCCAACCAAGTTATGGATACATACTTGTAATGGATACACCCTTGTAACACTAAATGTGGATACATCCTTGTAAAATTAAATGTTGATACATCCTTGTAACATTAAATGTTGATACATCCTTGTAACATTAAATGTTGATATATCCTTGTAACATTAAATGTTTATACATCCTTGTAACATTAAATGTTTATACATCCTTGTAACCTTAACAGCGTGTCCTCCTGGTGAGAGATACTGGAATATCTCAGATACTTTCTGGAAAGATTCTTGGAAAAGATATTCATCTAAGTGCTATATGGTAAATTGCATTCTAGTAAGTACATTGGTAAGTAATACACATATACTGGTGGTATGTAATGTGTAAATGTTGTGATCATTTAAAATATGGATACACTGTACATCCTTTCAGTTTAAGTACATGTATAATTATGTTAGCATCATAGTAATCAAACATTTTTGTAAAATATGCTTTCTTCAGATACATGTATCAACTTTTAGGTACTGTTCCTGCATCAGTGTATAATTGTAGAAGATACTTTTTATGACACTATTATATGCTTGTAAAGGACACTTTCTTGTGACACATGCATATGATTCATTGATATCTTTATAAAGGATACTTTCTAAGTGTACATATATCCCACTTCACTTCTGAAGATAATAAACATTAAAGTGCCAATGTTGCACATGCTCATGTACATTAGAAACATACCATTTGCTATGAGTATTGTCAAGATTTGTATGAACATGTTTCGATAAAATGAAATAAAGTAATTCAGGTTTTGGTTGGTACATGTATATATACCTCTATAATTTAAAATTATCCCATATAAAGTAATCATTAAGCCAAATAAGTTTTGTAAATTTTATTTGCGGCAACAAGGTCTCTTCAATCGCTCCTATAACTAACAGTTCTAGTTAATTTTAAATAAACATTTTTTAAACCTACCAACTTGTCCAAAGTCGCTTTCCTCTCCTTTCATTGAACAGGAAGCAAAACGGAAAATTAGACATCAAGATAATATTTCTTTAATTATTATTCACATTTAACATCATTTAGAGAATGTGTATTGTTATATTGATCAACGTTATGATAAATCTCTCTTGCCTTTTGTACTGCAGTTGCTTTGCTAAACAGGTACGTTACATAGTCGCATTGATATTTAACAGGGCTGGTCAGACCTACCGCGAATCCTGACGAGCAAAAGAAAAGAAAGCCAAGAAAATTAAAAAAAAAAATCCAACCACACAAATACCTCCCCCCTCCTACCCCCCCCCCCCCCCCAAAAAAAAACAACAAGAAAACATCACCAAACCGCGAATCTTCAAAATCTTTAGGGGGGGGGGGTTAGTAATATAACCCCCCCCCCCCCCCCCCCCCCGCCCCTTGATGCTACGCCCTTGCTTAATTATGCGCGGAATGACAAAAATAAAATGTACATACTATTACATTGCGATAAACTAATGTGTACAAATTGACAAATTTTATTAAGTCACATTATGATATACGAATAGTCAATACAGACGTGTAGATAAGAAACAATACAGAGTTCTACACGGACAAACGATACTAAACGTTTTATTTTAGGACTAAGTGTTGGTTACAAGCTTTTGTTAACAGATACATAAAAACGTCGGATTTAATTTCATTGAGAAGGCAGATCTAAACCACGTTATACAACATAACCAAAAAGCATCAAGTTAAGGGTTTTGCTGCATTCTCTTTAGAATAAGCGGACAGCATTATGCAGTCATTACCAGATGTCATACATTACACATACTTTACACCCCGTACCCCCGTCATCGCATCACGCAGACTAACAAAAGCTTTTGTACGCCATATGATATTTTTTTTTAAATGTTGCAGAATAAGACGATAGATATATTTAAAATGCAGGCAGAGGTTACTATAAACCCCCATGCAATATCAATCGGCCATGAATTAAATAAATCAATTGGCAATATGAAACCGGAATAAAATGGTTTTATTTTTTATTTTGCCGCGCCTTTTTCACTGTTGAGGTCGGTCATATTTCTGGTTGCTGGCACTTTACCAAGCTTATCGGCTATCTAGGTTGAGGTCAAATTTTATATATAACCAATTTTGCATTAACTCCTGCCTTTATCTAGTTTGGTTTGTTGGATTGTTGTAAAGCAAAAATCAAAGCGTGAGAATCTACAATCATATGACAAAAAATGAGAACTTTTGTGTTTTTCTCCCTGATATTTGCTACTGGACAAGCTGTTGCTCTTGAAGATGAAACGATAAGAAACATACTGAATGAATTAAACACCTTAAAAACGATTGTTGCTGAACAGCAATCGAAAATTCAATTACTGGAGAAGAAACTGGAATCGGTTTCCGAACAGAACCGGAAGACAGAGTTTAATTTCAACACAGATCCGGAAGTACTCAGAGAAAAGATGAACCCGTCACAGACAAAGGTTCCGGAGACTTTTAAAAAGGTAGGTAGTGTGTTTATTTCACAGTTTACCCTTAGGTTAATTAAGTACTGGACGAAAATAATTTTTTAAGTATCTGTTCTTTTATAACTTAAGGAGGATGTCCGGTTATGTTGTACATTTCAGGATAAAAAATATAAACATTTCTTGAACTGGCTTGTTTATGCCCAGAACCACGTGTACTGATATTAAAAGAAACAAGTAATAATAGATATGCGGTTTTAGGTGCTTTGTATGCAAATTGTAAACACCAATAAAAAACAATGTTTTTGAATCACTTAAAACTCCGCAGCTGTAGACTTCAACTGAAGATTTTTAAAATCTTGTAAATGTAAAATCTTATATCTATTGATTTTGTTTAAATATCATCATTATATTAATAATTTTGGTCAGTTTTGACAAACAAAGTCAGTTAAAAAATGTTTTGACAAAGTCAGTTAAAAAAATGTTTACAGTTTTCATCCACATATGTACAGCATAGTAGTAACCAGGTATCTCAATTATAAAAGGTAGTTTAAGTTTCTGAATTCGACCTGCCCCGTAAAACATGATGAATGCGTATAAAAAGTGTTGATTGGGTAGAGTAATGTATAACTGACTAAAAATAAATCATTTTTACTTTCATTTCAAGGTAACTTATATTGTATTCTGAAATCGAATTGGTTCAAAGCTTAGAATTTTGCCATATTATTAGTTAGAAAACCACGTCAAGTTTCGTCTTTAAGGCTTACTGACCGTTGGCCAGCTCATTGTACTTTTTTTTTTGTTCTCATGAATGCACTTTCCGATTAGCTACTTCCCACTTTCTTGTGTTTTGTTTTTACAGACTAATGCAGTCTCAAATACACATTTTGGAGGAAGAAGAAATGCTAGGTTACGTAAGTTCAAGTATATTTTTCTGTCTGTTTTTTATAGCTTTATATTTGTTACGATAAATTGCATGGTTAAAATCGCTCCTGATTTCGTCTTAACGAGGCCGAGTACAGAACGAGTACGCACGCTTTCGCGCAGCGTTTCATTTGTATTGTGACGTCATCTTTTTGCTTGGTTGACGCCATGGCGCGATAGTTTCAAAAGCGAAATTTGTTGAAAATTGCTCGTTTAATGCGTAAAATTAATGTTAGATTGTGGAATAAACATAACTGTCTCGAAGTATAAGCTATGTTTGGGCTCGGGTCGAAAACGTGAAGAGGGTTCAGCAGGCCTAACCCTCTGTCACGTTTTCTTAACCCGCCTAAATATAGCTTAATTCATATATTTCAAGACAGTAACCATGTAATTCATATTAATGACCCTTAATATGTGATGTTATATATTTTTTTATTACTTAAATATGTCTGAATGCTTTAATAATACTCTAAAGATCACCTTTTCCGCGTTTGTCAAATAAAAAATAGCCATTATCTGACAAATCTGGGAAATTGGGCATACAAAAATCAACTTTGATAAGACCCTTGGAACAAACCAGGAGGCAAAAGGTTTTTTTTATTTGACCATTTGATGCCTTTTAGCAGTAACTTTAATATGTAGAACAGAAAAAGAAATCCCTAGGGCAGAAGTTTAAAAAAATGTGCAAAATTGATACATTTCAAGCGAAATCCCATAGAGTCCTATGTTAAAGATTAACAAACTTTGAGATGACCCCCTAAACAAACGGTGTGGTAAATGTCTTATTTTTTAATCTTAAAATAATAATTATATCAGTAGAAATTCAGGTAAAAAATTTCATTAAAAAATCTAGGGCAGAACTAATTAGACCCGGCCTCGTTAAATGAATAATAATAAACTTGTTTACTATTACAGTTTCCTCATCTCCGTCAACGCAAAACGTCGGATTTACGGCATCACGACAAGATAGTTCTACCGTTCACGAAAACGGAATTATCGTATTCGAAACAACAATAACGAACGGGGATCGGCATACAACCCAACGACTGGGATCTTCCAGGCGCCAGTCAGTGGTTTGTACGTTTTTTTCTATGACATCGAGTGCTCCAAAACTAATGGAAACACATACGTAGAACTTGTCAGAGACGGGGCTCGAACAGGGGTCCAGGCGTATTGTCACGGACTCGGGGATTTCGATAACAGCGCCACCTTGGGAGTTTTGCATCTGGGTGCTGGAGACACGGTCTGGCTTAGATTGTACGATGTGGACAATATAACATTTGGAGGAAAAACGCTCTTTTCTGGCTTTTTACTTTGAAGCTAGAATTCTAATAATGAATCGTTCGGATGATAAAAACTTATATTTGGTTCTCACCTTGAAAACCCAAATTTGACAGCAAATCACAAAATGGGGTGGGGGGATCTTTATTTAGTTTCTTACGTTTGGAGTAAAATAATTATATTTTGATTTCTTAGTTAGAAAATGTGATATATAGTAAAAATGTGATTGCAATAAACGAATTGCCCTAATTAAATTAGAGATAATTAAGGTACTGGTAGATTTTTGTAAATCAGGGATCCTGATATGATAGATCTGCAAAGAAATGCAGGTAGCATACTTGAAAAAATACATAAACGATTTAGAAAATCAGATTTTAATTTCCACTAAGGTCGTTATGTCTGATTATCTGACAACAGAACATCTGGAAGATAACCAGACTAAGCACTAGCTGCTCTTGCTTTTTTACTTTGAGGCTACAATTCTGAAACGAATGATTTAGAGGAGAACACGAGTATTTTATGGCTTCCATTTCATAAATTATTATAAGCGCAATTATGTCAATGAATTACTTAGAGGAAAACACCCACGGTACAAATTTTTTTTGGCTCCTTAAATTCAAAACACAAAATGACAGGAAATATTCGGAGGAAAACGGATTTTTTTGTATATCTGACTTTTAATCTCAAGACTTTGACAGCAAATTATTCGGAGGATCGAATAACTATCTTTCATATTTTCTAGTTTCCTTACTTTGAAAGAAAACTACAGAAGGACGCGGCATTGTAGAAAGTGTGATTATAATAAACGTAATTAACATATTAATGCTATTAGAAATAAGTGCGCATTTGATCAATTTGTTTGATATCGATAACATACCAGAAATTTCATGTAAACAGGGAATGTTGAAATAAGAGACATGCAAAGCAAATGCTTGCTTTAAGTAAATGAAACAATTGAAATAAAAAGAATATTAGTTTTTATTTGTATTAGAATCGTTCGATCTGATTTTCTGTATAGTGTTTAGATTAATGGATGTATCGATTATCAATTAAAATAATTGTTTAATGATAATAATAATAAAGTGTAAATCTTAAATCTTAAACTGGGTAGATTTCCTTTGTATATTAGAAGAAAGCTACGAATTTTCAAATACTGGTTAAAAATTAAAAATACAAATAACATCATCTTGAAGGAGGCATACGAAAGCATGCTTGTCAATAACGATAACTGGATGGTTTCCATACAAAGCGAGTTGTCTAGCATGGGTCTAAAATATTTGTTGGACGAAACTTGTTCAAATCAATGTAAAACCTACAAGATAATTGAGTGTAGAATATTAGATATTTATAAACAAAGTTTGATGTCATCTTTTTCGACATCTCCGAAGAGTAGGTTATATCAACACCTTGTGGATAATTTTTGTTTGCAAACTTATCTTAGGAGATTATATTTCAAAAAAAGTATTTTTCGAACTTCATCACACTCTTTAAATATTGAAAAAGGTCGACACAACAAGGTGCTAAGAAATGAAAGATTTTGCAATTTTTGTAATAAAACAGATTTGGAAGATGAGTTCCACTTTATACTCATATGTCCTTTTTACGCTGAATTAAGAAAGAAATATATAAAGAGTTTTTATTACAAAAAACCAAGTGTTTTTAAGCTAGCTAAAGCATACCCACAATAACTATACAAAGGAACTCAATAATCTAGGAAAATATTTGTCTAGCGCTTTCAAAATGAGAGCGCAGCATTGTAATAATACTACAGTTTAAGCTACTTGTCATACATTTATGTCAATTCATATTCTAAGATACGTACATGATTATACTGTCTTAATATGTCCACCCACTTACTGCACATTGCACATTTGTATATAATTTTATATGTATTATAATTTGTATTCCGATGAGTTGTAAAGCTCAACGTTAATAAATTGAATTGAATTAAATTAATTGGAATGCATTAATTGAACTTATGGGAATATATAAAGGTAGATATACTTAGTGTTAAGAATGATACAATCTTTAAGGTTTGAAAGATCTTGCATGTTCAATTAGAAGCATAAGAATGACATTCTCCTTTGAAAATGAAAGGACACAGCTTATTCACATTTTGAGTTTTGTAGGGAAAATAATATATTTTTACATGCATACCCACAATAACGTATTTGCATTGTGTGCTTATATGGCTAAACAAATAAGTGTAATAGCGTCAATTATTGTTTAATCTGATGACAAATATTCTATGTAGAGGGAATTCAAAGAATATTAAGAGCTTCCAAAACTCATATATAAGTATGATTAAGTAGACTAATAAATATTGATGAAAACTAGAGTTAAAAAGAAGTGCGCATAAAGACTAAAATCCTATCGGAAATCTCAGATTACAGAGGAAAAAAAACCATGTCCGCGTCTTTTATAAAGGTATGATCAAATTCACCATTTTTTATCATTGCTCGCCAAACTGTGACGGTGCTCGAAGAGAAAAAAATCATTTAACAAAAAAAAATAATTCAAATTCTTTGGAATGAATAACAGTAGCAGGTCTCCATCACTTGAAATGAACTTGAACTTGAAATTAACAGCTTGATATTTCGCCCACTATGTTATTTTTACAACGTTCTATTTTACAAATAAGATGTTGGGTGGTCAACAAATGCCTAAAACGTTCAACTATGAAATTTGTGGTATTTAAAACATCATTGTAAAGAAAAAATAAAAGAAACAAATATTTCCTGTATATCTAGTCTCTTAAATGTATCGATACAATGCACGTAATTATAGAGTATTGAGCTATTTTTTCAATAGCTGTAAGCAATTGTTTGAGGTCAAATAAAACAAAAGTATCTCATGTAACTGGCATTATTCTAAGCATGATGTGTAGACCAAGATAACATTAAATAGCTTAAAACTGAAAGTAATGGAACTATATGTAAATATATTGATCAATTTTAAATAAAAGGTATTATAAGATACCAGGAAGTCATTGTATTTTCTTTTTAAATTTTATTGACAACGACAGTAGAAAAGGATACAAAGGATACAAGTACATATATCTCAGAATGTAATAAATTGTCTCTTAAAGTATGAAGTATAAAAATATACATGTAATGTAGACCTAAATCGCATATACTATATATTACACATATAACTTGTTTACAATAGTACCTGTATACTACTTGAAAAAAGGAAGTTAGTCAGTGAAAGTAAGATGAAAGAAAGACATTTTTGAGAGAAAACTGTGTGTGTGTGTGTGTGTGTTCGGGGGGGGGGGGGGTAGTACTTTATTAAATATTGAATCTGATAGATATAACTAGTATGTCATAATAATAAGTCACATATTTTTTGCCATTGCCTTTCAATCTCTGAGAATCTACAGTTATTAAGCAAAATATATTTCTCTACAGATATTCTGTTTTTCATTATATTTTCAAGTGCACTGAAATTTAGTTTTGGAACTTCTTTATATCTACTTACAAATATGTATTGTTTTATTATTAGAATTAAAAGATTATGTACTTTGTACGAATTTCTCTCTTTATATTTTCCAAATAAAATTGAGTTTTTATCAAATGTTACTTGCATTTCAAATTTCCTTAACAACCACTCCTCGCATAGTTCCCAAAGTTCTTTTACACAATAGCAATCTACAAAAAAGTGTTCAATAGTCTCATTAACTCTTTTACAAAAGGAGCAGAGTGGGGATTCTTTAACCTTAGTCTTGTGCAGAAAATCATTTGTTGGTATTATTCTATGTAAAATTTGAAATTGTAGCCATTGGAGTTTTGACTCTTTCGTAGTTTTAAATGGAAGTTCAAATATTTTGTTCCAGTCTTTGTTGTTAAAAATAAAGCCCCTTTCCAGCCATTTATGTACAGATGTAATTGGCTCTCGTTTCTCCCTAATAAGTTCGTTATACATGTCTTTGCAACCTTTTTTTTTATTGGTGAAGAAGATATTTATGTGACTGGGTATACTTGGGCCAGAATTGCATTTGATTTCATTGATATTGTCTTTATTTAATCTTTCAAATATTGCTCTCTCTAGGCTTGCATATTCAATAGAATTTGTTTTTATATTTTGATTTTTTATTATTTCTAGACTAAGATAAACACCCTCATTAAAAAACCTATAAAAACACAAAAGATCTTGTATATATGTATAAAACCAGCATTAAAATAGTGTTTTAGAAAAAAAGAACTGTTAACTTTTATTTTTGGGTTGAGCCAGATGTTTTCAAATGGAACATTCATAATTTCTTGTCTAGTTGCTTTTACAATTAAAATCCAGCTGTTAAAAACTTCTTTACAAAAAATATTTTTTGTATTTTTACATATATTAGATGTAAAGTCCATACCTTTAACCCATAGGTTTATAATTTTTGTTTGTAATTCTGCCTCTTAAAGATTTACCCATTTTTGTGTCTGAAAAAATCATTCTTCTAATCCAACTATATTTTAGAGCTGAGTTAAAATCTGTAAAATCAATCATTTTTTAACCACCATATCCATATTCCTGTATAATAGTGGGTTTTTTTTTACTTTGTGAATATTGCTTCCCCATAAAAATTGGTAAATTTCCTTATTTAAAGTTTTTGTAAAATCAGGGTCCGGGTTAGGTAAAGAGAGCACCAGATGGTTTAATTTTGGCAGAATCAATGTTTTTATTACTGAGATTTTACCAATTGGGGTGAGTTTTCTTAATTTCCATTGTTTTAAAATCCTTTTAATTTCTGACAGTTTAGGTTCATAGTTAAGGCTAGACATCTCATCTAGAGTTACAGAAAATGTTATTCCTAATAAATCAAAGGTTGAGTCATTGTATTTTATATTAAATCCGTAATGTTGGGAAAGGAGATAATAAAACTATTAATAGAGTTGGAAATCTACTGCCAAGTTCTTATAGACATAAAGAACATTGTTGAGAAGATCCCCTCTGCCTTTGGTTTTTTTTTTTTTTGAGAGAGAGATCATTTCACACATTGTTTGCGAGCTAGCATAAACATCAATAATCGCTCAAAATATCTTAACATTGAGTATGCCAGTGTGATTTTTACAACAAATTGCTTTTATTTTTACCAGGAACATACTCTGTAAGTTTTTGTTTTCGATTTGATTATAATTACATGTAATGCAAACAATTACAACAAATTCGATTCCGGGTTTTTAATGTGTCCCGACCCGGGTTTGCCGACCTATTTTACCAAAGCTACTTTCGTTTTAAGATCTTGATTATGGCCGACTCATCCCCTTCGGAGAAAAACTTTGAAACAGACATAACAACGACATGTCCGATCTGCTTCGAATCTTTCAAGACTCCAAGGATTCTGCCATGTCTGCACACGTTTTGTCACAACTGTTTGTCGTCATACATTCTTTCCACGTGCAAGAACAAGGAGAGTCCTGTGGGATTTCCCTGTCCACTATGCAGACGTTTTGTCCCCGCACCTTCATTTTCTGTAGAGGTTGAAAAATGGACGGAACTTATTCCTGTCAACAAAATAATTCATACTTTGAGTGAGAAAGGAGATAAATTGTGCGACGCCTGTAAGCGAGCAGACGAGGAGATAGAGGCCAGTGATTGGTGTGAATCTTGCTCTGAATTGCTCTGTGCTTCGTGTGTTAAATATCACAAAAGAAGTGCAGTTTCTAAAAATCATAGTCTCATTCCTATTGTAACATTCAATAATGTGTCGGAACAAAACAAAAAAATTGAATCCCCGTATGCCCTCTGTCAGGAACACAACGATCGGGTAGAATATCTATGTGTTGAACACGAGGAGTTATGCTGCACACGGTGTGCGTGGAACAAACACAGGAAATGCACACAGATTGATGGAATCGAAGAAGTTGCAGAAAATCTACGAAAGAAAGGGAAATTTGCAACTTTATCAAAGGAAATATCTGAATATGAAGATACACTGGTGAAAACTAAATCAGAGGGAGAGGACACTATTAGATACATTGATGATACATCAGACGAAATAAGGAAAGAGTCAACCGAGTTGAGAAATAAAATAGTTAACCATGTTGATGCATTATTAGAAGACCATTTATCAGAACTGGCTCAAAATGTCAAACAAAACAAGGACAATGTTGCAGAAATTGTTGCTGCTGTGTCCGACCGCCATCTTCTCATGGCTCAGTATTTGCAAACGTTAAGAGATACTGAGCTCACACCTCCGTCAATTCTTGTTCAAGACTACCTTAAGATAAGAAGACAGTTTGAACACGTTACAAGATCGAGTCCGTCTAAATTGAGATTGAAATTGCACTCGCATTTTTCTGAAGACCTAACAAGAATCCTGCAGGTCACGAAGTTTTCAGATATTAAGACAGAGATAAAGTCTCTTCCACTAAGGGGCATTGATTTGAGTTGTGCCACCATGGAGCTGATTTGTGAACTGAATGGCTGCGATGGTGATGTTACGGGTGGGTGCTTTTTAGAAAATGGGGACATAGTTCTAGCTAATCGCGATTCTAAGCAGTTATTACATTACAGGAATTATGAGCTAGTACAAAAAGTTACCATTGGCATGCAACCACGAGATGTAGTTCAACAGACTCCCCTTTTCATTCTAGTTTCAGAACATCATAACTTAAAAGGAAATGTTGGACAATTTGACCTCAATGCATTTAAAAATGTGGAAGAGATACTTAAAAGAGACAATAATGTTTACAGTTTGGCGTTATCTTTAGGATTTGTGTATGCTGCTTGTTCTGATTTAATATTGAAACTTGATTCAAAAGGAAACGTTGTTCAACAATATAAGGTTGATAACTACACATATTCTGTGGCAATAAACAACAAGAATGAAGTAATAAGCTCTAGCTGTGCCACACATAATGTCACGGTCATGGATAATTCTGGAAAGAAAATGTACTTGTATACTCATGAAAAACTAAAATGGCCATATGGGCTGGATGTTAATTTTTCTGGGGAAATATTTGTAGCAGGCAAACACAGCAATAATATTCACGTGTTAACACCTACAGCTGAATTACTGAAGATTTACGAAGTTGAGTCACCAAAATGCATCAGATTTAAAGAAAATTCGTACGTGTGCTTTGTGGGGTCTGATACAAAAACAACAAAAGTGTATAAATTCAAAGAAGATCTGCAATATTAAATCGTTTGTTCAACTCATAGAATGTTGAAAAATTCAAGTGAAGTTCACTTATCTTGACAAAAAATTGAATGCAATAAATTATAGTATTTTTCAGATATGAAATGTGAATACTTAATGTCATGTTAATTTGACATCTTATAGATTAAACAGGATTTAGTGTATTTGACTGCTTTTTTGCGAAGAATGTGAACCATATTAGAATTAAACGCCTTTCAAAAGTTATATTATCCGGAGTATGTAGTATTTACAACATTTTGTGAGGAACCATTTCCAATATTCTATAAAATTAATTTAAAAAAAAAAATCATGTTGGTTTCCTTATCTCTATTTTCAGTTTTAATTTTCATGCGGTTTTTGCTTTACCAACCAACTCAATCTTAATAAAATAACACCCTCAACGTCTATTTTCTCTTTTGGTAATTTTGATTTTATTAATTTAAGTTTAAAATTTGTTGCACTTATATCTACAATTTTATCAATAGTTTTTTCTGGCTGGTTCATGTGGGTATGAAGGTAGCGACTATTGAAGAAACAATCATTTGCAGCGTAACACAACGTGTTATTCTTTTTCATGCAATGATCAGTACCTCTATTGGTACATTTATAACACTTACGTTGAACTTGTCAGGAAAAGGGCTTAAACAGTGGTCCAGGCGTATTGTCATGGTGATTTTGATAACGACACCACCTTAGGAGTTTTGCATCTGGGTGCTGGAGGCACCGTCTGGCTTAGATTGTACGAAAATGACAGAACATTTGTAAGAAAAAAAATTCTGGGTTCTTACTTTAAGGCTAGACTAATGACAACCAGTTTTCTTACTGAGAAAAAATGATTACAATTAATTGGATATGTACGTTGAAAAAACGAATTTGACAATGAATCATAAGGGGGATGGGGTTAACGTGGGAACCTTTTTGGCTTCTAACTAGAAGACTAGAATTCTGAAAACGAATCATTTGGAGATAACCTCTTTTTTGGTTTCTTATTTGAAGGTGTGATATTCGTTGACAGTGATCGTAATAAGCGTAATTTTCAAAATGAATGATTATAATGTTATAAGGATACTTTGGCTTAAAACAAATTTGCAGCATATTACCTCAAAACAGGTTTGTGTTCATAAAACACTGCATTAAAAAATAACATCAAAGTTTGAATTATAGAATTAAAATGAAAGTGATAAATAAAATTGAATAAAATCATAATAAGGAATTTTAATCAAAGTTATAGAAATAGATATATGTATTACATATCATAAACATTGGTTTTAGATTTTTAATTAAAGTAATTTAATAATTAGTGGGTCTTTTCATCTTTGCTAATAACAATTCCACTTAACAGGTTACTTGAAATAATTCAGCAACATCAGCTTCCTCAGAGTATGGATACATCCTAGTAATGGACACAGCCTAGTAATGGATACAGCCTAGTATTGAATACAGCCTAGAAATGGCTACAGCTTAGAAATGGATACAGCCTAGTAATTAATACAGCCTAGAAATGGATAGATCTGACATGGAAATGGATAGATTCTATTAATTAATACAGCCTAGTATTTGATATATTCAACAGAGTATTGGGTAGATCCAACCAAGTTATGGATACATACTTGTAATGGATACACCCTTGTAACACTAAATGTGGATACATCCTTGTAAAATTAAATGTTGATACATCCTTGTAACATTAAATGTTGATACATCCTTGTAACATTAAATGTTGATATATCCTTGTAACATTAAATGTTTATACATCCTTGTAACATTAAATGTTTATACATCCTTGTAACCTTAACAGCGTGTCCTCCTGGTGAGAGATACTGGAATATCTCAGATACTTTCTGGAAAGATTCTTGGAAAAGATATTCATCTAAGTGCTATATGGTAAATTGCATTCTAGTAAGTACATTGGTAAGTAATACACATATACTGGTGGTATGTAATGTGTAAATGTTGTGATCATTTAAAATATGGATACACTGTACATCCTTTCAGTTTAAGTACATGTATAATTATGTTAGCATCATAGTAATCAAACATTTTTGTAAAATATGCTTTCTTCAGATACATGTATCAACTTTTAGGTACTGTTCCTGCATCAGTGTATAATTGTAGAAGATACTTTTTATGACACTATTATATGCTTGTAAAGGACACTTTCTTGTGACACATGCATATGATTCATTGATATCTTTATAAAGGATACTTTCTAAGTGTACATATATCCCACTTCACTTCTGAAGATAATAAACATTAAAGTGCCAATGTTGCACATGCTCATGTACATTAGAAACATACCATTTGCTATGAGTATTGTCAAGATTTGTATGAACATGTTTCGATAAAATGAAATAAAGTAATTCAGGTTTTGGTTGGTACATGTATATATACCTCTATAATTTAAAATTATCCCATATAAAGTAATCATTAAGCCAAATAAGTTTTGTAAATTTTATTTGCGGCAACAAGGTCTCTTCAATCGCTCCTATAACTAACAGTTCTAGTTAATTTTAAATAAACATTTTTTAAACCTACCAACTTGTCCAAAGTCGCTTTCCTCTCCTTTCATTGAACAGGAAGCAAAACGGAAAATTAGACATCAAGATTATATTTCTTTAATTATTATTCACATTTAACATCATTTAGAGAATGTGTATTGTTATATTGATCAACGTTATGATAAATCTCTCTTGCCTTTTGTACTGCAGTTGCTTTGCTAAACAGGTACGTTACATAGTCGCATTGATATTTAACAGGGCTGGTCAGACCTACCGCGAATCCTGACGAGCAAAAGAAAAGAAAGCCAAGAAAATTAAAAAAAAAAATCCAACCACACAAACACCTCCCCCCTCCTACCCCCCCCCCAAAAAAAACAACAAGAAAACATCACCAAACCGCGAATCTTCAAAATCTTTAGGGGGGGGGGGTTAGTAATATAACCCCCCCCCCCGCCCCTTGATGCTACGCCCTTGCTTAATTATGCGCGGAATGACAAAAATAAAATGTACATACTATTACATTGCGATAAACTAATGTGTACAAATTGACAAATTTTATTAAGTCACATTATGATATACGAATAGTCAATACAGACGTGTAGATAAGAAACAATACAGAGTTCTACACGGACAAACGATACTAAACGTTTTATTTTAGGACTAAGTGTTGGTTACAAGCTTTTGTTAACAGATACATAAAAACGTCGGATTTAATTTCATTGAGAAGGCAGATCTAAACCACGTTATACAACATAACCAAAAAGCATCAAGTTAAGGGTTTTGCTGCATTCTCTTTAGAATAAGCGGACAGCATTATGCAGTCATTACCAGATGTCATACATTACACATACTTTACACCCCGTACCCCCGTCATCGCATCACGCAGACTAACAAAAGCTTTTGTACGCCATATGATATTTTTTTTTAAATGTTGCAGAATAAGACGATAGATATATTTAAAATGCAGGCAGAGGTTACTATAAACCCCCATGCAATATCAATCGGCCATGAATTAAATAAATCAATTGGCAATATGAAACCGGAATAAAATGGTTTTATTTTTTATTTTGCCGCGCCTTTTTCACTGTTGAGGTCGGTCATATTTCTGGTTGCTGGCACTTTACCAAGCTTATCGGCTATCTAGGTTGAGGTCAAATTTTATATATAACCAATTTTGCATTAACTCCTGCCTTTATCTAGTTTGGTTTGTTGGATTGTTGTAAAGCAAAAATCAAAGCGTGAGAATCTACAATCATATGACAAAAAATGAGAACTTTTGTGTTTTTCTCCCTGATATTTGCTACTGGACAAGCTGTTGCTCTTGAAGATGAAACGATAAGAAACATACTGAATGAATTAAACACCTTAAAAACGATTGTTGCTGAACAGCAATCGAAAATTCAATTACTGGAGAAGAAACTGGAATCGGTTTCCGAACAGAACCGGAAGACAGAGTTTAATTTCAACACAGATCCGGAAGTACTCAGAGAAAAGATGAACCCGTCACAGACAAAGGTTCCGGAGACTTTTAAAAAGGTAGGTAGTGTGTTTATTTCACAGTTTACCCTTAGGTTAATTAAGAACTGGACGAAAATAATTTTTAAAGTATCTGTTCTTTTATAACTTAAGGAGAATGTCCGGTTATGTTGTACATTTCAGGATAAAAAATGTAAACATTTCTTGAACTGGCTTGTTTATGCCAAGAACCACGTGTACTGCTATTAAAAGAAAAAAAGTAATAGATATGTGGGTTTGCGTGCTTTGTATGCAAATTGTCAGAGTTGGGGTCAATTACTTTGAAAAGTAATTAATTACTTTCAAATACATTGGCAATTTTATCAAGTACTTGCAATTACAATTACATTGATTTTTTAAAATGTAATTAATTACTCTCAATTACTTTGATGAATGTAATTATTTACATTTCAAATACTTTAGATTTTTTTTTAAATCTTGATAACATAAAAATATATTAACAGCATTAAGATATACAGAGCTTTATGTATGGTTATGTTTTTAAAGGTTGTATAGTTCAGTTCAGATCAGATTTCTAGAAATTTTTTAGAAAAATTTTCTTAAACATTAAATAGTACAACTTTCGGCAGTACAGCATATCAGTATATAAATGATAATTGCTATAATTCACAAGAATGAGATATTTTGACTCCCTTAAGTCTAAAATCAATGGGGGTTTTGGGGTATTAGAGGAGTTCACACCTCCACAAAATTAGACACCTTTTTTATATTTTAAACTTGGGAAAAAAGTAATTGAGATGTAATTGAAAAGTAATTGAAAATACACAATATTTTTGGAATGTATTTAAATACATTCAATTACTTGTAATTGAAGACAGACTCAATTACAAATTACTTTCAATTACTTTAAAAAATGTAATTAATTACACCCAATTACAAATACTTTTTTCAATTACCCCATCCCTGCAAATTGTAAACACCAATAAAAAACAATGTTTTTGAATCACCTTAAACTCCGCAGCTGTAGACTTCAACTGAAGATTTTTAAAATCTTGTAAATGTAAAATCTTATATCTATTGATTTTGTTGAAATATCATTATATTAATAATTTTGGTCAGTTTTGACAAACAGAGTCAGTTTAAAAAATGTTTACAGTTTTCATCCACATATGTACAACATAGTAGTAACCAGGTATCTCCCCTATAAAGGGTAGTTGAAGTTCTTGTCTAGGTAAGGTCATGTATATATCTTTGTGTTTCTGTATCCGAACTGCCCCGTAAAACATGATGAATGCGTATAAAAAGTGTAGATAAGGTAGAGTAATGTATAACTGACTGAAAATAAATCATTTTTACTTTCATTTCAAGGTAACTTATATTGTATTCTGAAATCGAATTGGTTCAAAGCTTAGAATTTTGCCATATTATTAGTTAGAAAACCACGTCAAGTTTCGGCTTTAATGCTTACTGACCGTTGGCCAGCTCATTGTACTTTTTTTGTTCTCATGAATGCACTTTCCGATTAGCTACTTCCCACTTTCTTGTCTTTTGTTTTTACAGACTAATGCAGTCTCAAATACACATTTTGGAGGAAGAAGAAATGCTAGGTTACGTAAGTTCAAGAATATTTCTCTGTCTGTTTCTTATAGCTTTATATTAGTAACGATGAATTGCATGGTTATAATCGGTCCTGATTTTGTCTAAAATGTGCATGTATAATGACATCGTCAAGTGGAACCCCCCCCTCTCTCTCTCCCTCTCTCTACAATGGCGGTATGTGCATACGTTCGCTTACTTACTCTATTTAACTCAAATTGTATACTATTACAGTTTCCTCATCTCCGTCAACGCAAAACGTCGGATTTACGGCATCACGACAAGATGGTTCTACCGTTCACGAAAACGGAATTATCGTATTCGAAACAACAATAACGAATGCGGGATCGGCATACAACCCAACGACAGGGATCTTCCAGGCGCCTGTCAGTGGTTTGTACGTTTTTTTCTATGACATCGAGTGCTCCAAAACTAATGGAAACACATACGTAGAACTTGTCAGAGACGGAGCTCGAACAGGGGTCCAGGCGTATTGTCACGGACTCGGGGATGTCGATAACAGCGCCACCTTGGGAGTTTTGTATCTGGGTGCTGGAGACACGGTCTGGCTTAGATTGTACGATGTGGACAACAGAACGTTTGGAGGAAAAACGCTCTTTTCTGGGTTTTTACTTTGAAGCTAAAATTCTAATAATGAATCGTTCGGATGATAAAAATTTATATTTAGTTCTGCTAAAAAATTTGCTGTCAGATTCGGGTTTTTGGTTTTTAAAAATCTGACAGCAAATCACAAAATGGGGTGGGGTGTCTTTATTTGGTTTGTAACTTTGAGGCTAGAATTCTGACAAGGCGTCGTTTGGAGAAAAAACATTATATAAATTGATTTCTTGCTTAGAAGATGTGATATATACTTAAAATGTGATTGCAATAAACGAATTGTCTCAATGAAAGTACGTTTGATTTTCTTCGTTTGATTAGAGATAAGGTACTGGTAGAGTTTTGTAAATCTAGAGTCCTGAAATGAAAGATCTGCAAAGAAATGCAGGTAGCATACTTGAAAAAAAATACATAAACGATTTAGAGTATCAGATTAATTAGCACCAGCTGGGTCGTTATGTCTGATTATACGACAACAGGACATATGGAGGATAATCAGACTAAGCACTAGCTGCTCTTGCTTTTTACTTTGAGGCTACAGTTCTGAAAAAAGAATGATTTAGAGGACAACACGAGTATTTTATGGCTTCCATTTCATAAATTACAATAAGCGAGATTGTCAATGAATTACTTAGAGGAAATCACCCCCGGTATATAATTTTTTGGCTTCTTAAATTCAAAACACGAAATGACAGGAAATATTTGGAGGAAAACGGATTTTTTGTGTGTATCTGACTTTTAATCGCAAGCCTTTGACAGCAAATTATTCGGAGGATCGAATAACTATCTTTTATATTTTCTAGTTTCCTTACTTTGAAAGAAAACAACAGAAGTATGCGGCATATATAGAAAGTGTGATATTATAATAAACATAATTAACATTAATGGTATTGGAAATGGATGTACATTTGATCAATTTGTTTGATATCGATACCACACCAGAAATTTCACGTAAAGCGGGAATGTGGTAATAAAAGACATTCAAAGCAAATGCTTGCTTAAAGAAAACGAAACAACTAGAATACAAAGAATATCAGTTTTTATTTGCATTAAGATCGTTTGATCTGATTTTCTGTATAGTGTTAAGATTACTGGTTGTATCGATTATCAATTAACAGAATTCTTTAATGATATAATAAAGTGTATATTTTAAATTGGAATGCATTAATTGATTCAGAACTTATGGGAAAATATAAAAGTAGAGATACTTAGTGTTAAAAATGATAAATTCTTCAAGGTTTAAAATTTCTCGCATGTTCAATTAGAAGCATAAGAATGACATTCTCCTTTGAAAATGAAAGGATACAGCTTATTCACATTTTGAGTTTTGTAGGCAAAACAATATATTTTCACATGCATACCCACAATAACGTTTTTGCATTGTGTGCTTATATAGCTCTAAGAAATTAGTGTAATAGCGTCGATTATTGTTCAACTTGGTGACAAACTTCCAAAACTCATATAAGTTTGATTAGATCGACCGATGAATATTGATGGAAACTAGAGTTAAAAAGAAGTGCACATATAGACGAAAATCCTATCGGAAATCTCAGACTACAAAAAAAAAAAACATGTCCGCATCTTTTATAAAGGTATGATCAAATTCAACATTTTTTTTATCATTGCTCGCCAAGCTGTGGACGGTGCTCGAAGAGAAAAGAATCATTTAACACATTTTTTTTAATTCTTTGGAATGAATAACAGTAGCAGGTCTCCATCACTTGAAATTAACTTGACATTATCAGCTTAAAATTTCATCCGCTATGTTATTTTTACAACCTCGTATCTTACAAACGTATCTAATGTAATTGGTATTATTCTAAGCATGACGTATAGACCAAGATAAAATTAAATAGCTTAAGATTAAATTAAAGTAATGGAACTATATGTAAATATTGATCAATTTTAAATAAAAGTCATTATTAGATACAAGGAAACCATTGTATTTTTTTGTTAAATCCGCACTGGCGGGACATGAAATAACAAAACTACTAATAGATCTAATTTACTAATCTGTTGGAAGTTTACTACTTATAGACATAAAAAACATTGTTGAGTAGATCCCTTCTGCCTTAGCCATTTTTTTAGAGAGAGATCATTTCACACGCTGCGAGCGTAAACATCAATAATCACTCAAAAATCTTTTTAAAATACTGAGTATGTCTGAGTGTGATTTTTACAACAAATGACCTCTATTTTTTATCAAGAACATACTCTGCAAGTTTTTGTTTTCGATTTGATTATAATTAATGCAGACAATAACAACAAATTAAAATCCGGGTTTTTAATGTGTCCCGACCTGGTTTTGCCGACCCATTTTACCAACGTTTCTCAGGCTTAGTTTCTACTTTCGTTTTAAGAACTTGATTATGGCCGACTCATCTCCGTCGGAGAAAAACCTTGAGACAGACATAACAACGACATGTCCGATCTGCTTCGAATCTTTCAAGACGCCAAGGATTCTGCCATGCATGCACACGTTTTGTCACAATTGTTTGTTGTCATATATTCTATCCACGTGCAAGACCAAGGAAAGTCCGGTGGGATTTCCCTGTCCACTCTGCAGACGTTTTGTCCCCGCACCTTCATTTTCAGTCGAGGTTGAAAAATGGACGGAACTTATTCCTGTCAACAAAATAATTCATACTTTGAGTGAGAAAGGAGATAAATTCTGCGACGCCTGTAAGCGAGCAGACGAGGAGATAGAGGCAAGTGATTGGTGTGAATCTTGCTGTGAATTGCTCTGTGTGTCGTGTGTTAAATATCACATGAGAAATGCAGTTTCTAAAAATCATAGTCTCATTCCTATTGTAACGTTCAAACATGTGTCGGAACAAAACAAAAGTTTTGAATCCCCGTATGCCCTCTGTCAGGATCACAACAATCGAGTAGAATATCTCTGTATTGACCACGAGGAGTTATGCTGCACACGGTGTGCATGGAACAAGCACAGAAAATGCACACAGATTGATGAAATCGAAGAAGCTGCAGAAAACCTACGAAAGCCAGAGAAATTTGCAACTTTATCAAAGAAAATATCTAAATATGAAGATACACTCGTGAAAACTAAATCAGAGGGAGAGGACACTATTAGATACATTGATGATACATCAGACCAAATAAGAAAAGAGTCCACAGAGTTGAGAAATAAAATAGTTAACCATGTTGATGCATTATTAGAAGACCATTTATCAGAACTGGCTCAAAATGTCAAACAAAACAAGGACAGTGTTGCAAAAATGGTTGCTGCTGTGTCCGACCGCCATCTTCTCATGGCTCAGTATTTGCAAACATTAGGAGATACTGAGCTCACACCTCCGTCAATTCTTGTTCAAGACTACCTTAAGATAAGAAGACAGTTTGAACACGTTACGAGATCGAGTCCGTCCAAATTGAGATTGAAATTGTACTCACGTTTATCTGAAGACTTAACAAGAATCCTGCAGGTCACAAAGTTTTCAGACATAAAGACACAGATGGAGTCAATCCCACTAAGGGTCATTGATTTAAGTGGTGCCAGCATGGAGCTGATTTGTGAATTAAATGGCTCTGATGGAGATGTTACGGGTGGATGCTTTTTAGAAAATGGGGACATAGTTCTAGCTAATCGCGGTTCTAAGGAATTATTACATTACAGAAATTATGAGATAGTACGAAAAGCAAACCTGGACGACATGGAACCACGAGATCTAGTTCAACAAACTCCGTCTTTCATTGTTGTTTCTAAAGAAAGAAATGTTGAAAAATTTGACCTCAATGCATTTAAAAATGTGGAAAATATACTTCAACATGTTCAAACAGACAATTGTGTTTACAGTTTGGCGGTATCTTCAGGATTTGTGTATGCTGCTTGTTCTGATATAATATTGAAACTTGATTCCAAAGGAAACGTTGTTCAACAATATAAGGTTGATAAATACACATATTCTGTGGCAATAAACAACAAAAATGAAGTAATTAGCTCTAGTTGTGACAAAAACAATGTTACGGTCATGGATAATTCTGGAAAGAAAATGTACTTGTATACTCATAAAAAACTAAAATATCCATATGGACTGGATGTTAATTTTTCTGGGGAAATATTTGTAGCAGGCCAACACAGCAATAACATTCACGTGTTGACACCTACAGCTGAATTACTGAAGATTTACGAAGTTGAGTCACCAAGGTGCATCAAATTAAAAAAAACCTCATACATGTGCTTTGTGGGGTCTAAGACAAAAACAACAAAAGTGTATGAATTCGAAAAATATCTGCATAGGTAAATCGTTCTGTTCAGCTCAAAGAATGTTGGAAATTTCAAGTGAAGTTCACTTATTCTGACAAAATATTAAATGCAATAGATTATAGTATTTTTCAGATTTAAATGTTAATACTTAGAGTAACGTTAATTTGACATCTTATAGATTAATAGGATTTAATGTATTTGACTGCTATTTTGCGAAGAATGCGAACCATAATAGAATTAAACACCTTTCTAAAGTTATATTATCCGGAGTAAGTAGTATGTACAACTTTTTGTGAGGAACCATTACCAATATTCTATAAAATTTATTTTAAAAAAACCCAATTCATTTTTGTTTCCAAATCTCTATTCTTGCGGTTTTGTTTTACTAACCAACTCAATCTTAATAAAATAACACACTCAATGTCTGTTTTCTCTTTTGGTCATTTTGATTTTATTAACTTTAGTTTTAAATTTGTTGCACTTATATCTACAATTCTGCAGTTTAATAAATAGTTTTTTCTGGCTGGTCCATGTGGATATGAAGGTAGCGACTATTGAAAAAAACAAGCATTTGCAGCGTAACACAACGTGTTATACTTTTTTATGCAATGATTACATCACTACTGGCTCAAAAAAGTACTGAAAGTGCCATTTTATACTGATAATTTCTGATATTTACTGATATTGTACTGTTAGTGCTGAGAATTGCTGATATTTACTGATAATTTTACTGCTGTTACTGATAATTGCTGTTGGTTCTGATATTTACTGATATTTACTGATGCTTTTGCTGTGAGCTCTGATAATTACTGATATTTACTGATATTTACTGTTGGTACTGAGAATTGCTAATAATTACTGAGAATATTTTAAGGCCCAAAACATTGTCTTTTCATTATTGAATAACACATATTTCAGGTTTAACACAATTTATTTAATTATATATTCTTAAGTTTTATTTATTTGATATTTAGCTTCTTTTGAACTATGGAAACTCACAGATCACATTTTAGACAATATTAGAAAGCCGGTCAAAAATTGGTACTTAAACTTAAGGCAGACTCCACAAAAATGTTAATTTCTAAATGCGGTGGACATGTTTTTTTCAACAATGAAAAACCCCATAATTCTTAACATGATTATTTTTCTTTTAAAAAAAAAAGAGATACCCGGTCAGGACTTTATAATGTCTTTGAGGTTTTACTTCACAGAAAGATTAGCGAGGCAGTATCTGTGTATAGTATACATACTTTCAGCAGATCAAGAGGTTTGAATGTCGCAATTCAACCTTGTAAATTGTCAGTCTGGCACCTTGTGTATGACATTACGTAATATCCGTATACAGGAATCCATGATCTTGAGAATATTTATTCAAAGAGAAAAGTATTTTTTTTATTGACAACAATATAAATAACGTATTAGAATAATTTTCATATTCATCATCTTATTTGTTCCGCATTCAATTGATTCAAAAAAGTTGGATAAATAATCTCTCTCTCTCTCTCTCTCTCTCTCTCTCTCTCTCTCTCTTACCATTTGCTGAAATCAAAATAGGTAACAATCGGCGAAGAATAATTTTCATTGTCGGACCTTTCACTATTTCTCTTTTAATACATATGTAATATATCTTCTGTTGCACAGCTAAGTAATGTTGTCATGATCTAGTTCTATTATTGTAAATCTGCCCACCCTGCTGCTCTCTCTCTCTTTCTCTCTTGCTCGCACATATTATCTAGTCCTAAAATTTGAGTTTCCGAGTCAAAATGGCATAACGGCATTAGCACGATAAAGTTCTATTTCAGCGTCACAACCGCCATTTCAAACACAGATTTTGAGTGTAAAATTTTCTAAGACTACAAAGAACACCAGCTTAATATAGTGAAAAAGTGTTACGAGTTATCATGCTTTAATTCTCTCTCTCTCTCTCTCTCTCTCTCTCTCTCTCTCTCATATAATCTATTATAACGTATTTTGAGGCGTCAATGCGGAAAGGCATAAGCTTGATTATGTCCCATTACAGTATGGCCATAACCACCGATTGCAACAGCGATTTGATTGAAAACCTCCCTCTCTCTCTCTTTTCTCTCTCTCTCTCTCTCTCTCTCTCTCTCTCTCTCTCTCTCTCTCTCTCTCTCTCTCTCTCTCTCTCTCTCTCTCTCTCTCTCTCTCTCTCTCTCTTAAATACTTTATTCATGCGCTTGTATGTGGTTATATGACCAGCGGCTATATAATTTTGAAAATAAGACACACACTGATTTTCCTTAATCTATGAACCTTAGATATTTAATCTCCACGCCTAAAAGCAAGCAGAAAAAAATATTTTGTATGTCTGGGATTAAGAAAAACCTCAGAACTAACAGAGAGCACTCAGACTATACACACGACAGGGTGACCACGGCAAGGTGTGAAAATTGACCACCTGTGTATATGTCTGGCAGTCGCTGAAAAGATTCTTTTGTATGTCTGGGATCAAGAAAACCCTCAGAACTAACAGACAGCGCTCAGAATATATACACGACAGAGTGACCGTGGCAAGGTGTGAAAATTGACCACCTGTGTATATGTCTTGCAGCCTCAGAATAAACAAATATAAATGGCCGGGAAATACAATGTGAAACAAAAGTGTTTTATTTTATTTTGAAAACAAAATTAGTGATTATGGCCGGGATAAAAACATATTAAGTTTATAATTATAAATATTTAACACGGTTCAAATAAAGAGTTGATCGCTCAAAATTTAGAATCATTAAATTAAATAACCACAATTACATAAAGTGGTTAAAATCTTTATAATTTTTTTTTACTATGGATTGTTCTATATAAACAATGTAACACTGTAGTATTGAGAAGATTGGCGCACGGGGATGGGATATATAGCAATTCTGCAATTTCTACATTCATTAATTTATGTGCTGAATTGTGTTAATCAGCTAAAATAAAACTTAGAACAAGAACAAACAGAAAAAATATGCATTGAAATAAATAAGCAGATTATAAGAAGAATAATCAAATCTAATTTTTTGTGGTTGTAAAAAAGAAGTTAAAACTTTAGTTAGATCTTACATATTTCTTTTTAAAAAATGCCCGATATTTGTTTACCGATAATTTTAAATAAATAAATTTGCATGTTACAGTAATTAAAATTAATCTCTTAAAAATCCCCTGCCTGTAATTGTCAGTACCAACAGTAAATCTCAGTAAATATCAGTAATTATCAGAGCTCACAGCAAAAGCATCAGTAAATATCAGTAAATATCAGAACCAACAGCAATTATCAGTAACAGCAGTAAAATTATCAGTAAATATCAGCAATTCTCAGCACTAACAGTACAATATCAGTAAATATCAGAAATTATCAGTAAAAAATGGCACTTTCAGTACTTTTTAGAGCCAGTAGTGCATGTACTACCTCTATTGGTAACACCTACGTTGAACTTGTCAGGGACGGGGCTTAAACAGTGGTCCAGGCGTATTGTCACGGACTCCGGGGTTATGATAACAGCACCACCTTAGGAGTTTTGCATCTAGGTGCTAGAGACACGGTCTGCTTAAATAGTTTGTACGAAAATGACAGAACATTTGTGAGAAAAACAATTTTCTGGGTTCTTACTTTAAGGCTAGACTAATGAAAGTCAGTTTTCTTACTGAGAAAAAATGAATACATTTAGTTCGATACGTACGTTGAAAAAACGAATTTGACAACAAATCATAAGGGGGAGGGGTTAACGTGGGAACCTTTTTGGCTTCTTACTAGAAGGCTAGAATTCTTGAAACGAATCATTAGGATATACAATGTAATTTTTTTTTGTTTCTTACTTTGAAGGTGTGACATTCGTTGAAAGTGATCGTAATAAGCGTAATTTACGAAATGAATGTTTATAATGTTTATTTGGTGAAATTTTTTGATAGAGATAATCTACCGCTAGTTTCTTATAAATGCCATGCGAAACTTTGAAATGAAAGATGTCCAAAGAAATACCGATTGCATACATAAAAAAGAGCAAAAACGATCTTTTTGTGTCTTTTTTTGTGGGGGGGGGGGGGGGGGCTACAATTCTGAAGCCGAACTATTTGAACAACGACTTCCTACGTTAAACTGTTATAAACACTATTAGTGCAACGAATCATTTGAAGAAAAAAGATGAGAAATGATAGAATATGACAGGATCCATTTGGAGGACAAGCGAACGTTTTTGTTTCTGACTTCAAAACTCACTATTTTGTCAACAAATTATTCGAAGCTAGAATCGAATAACTATCTATAATAGTTTATAGTTTTCTAACTTTGGAACAAAACTACTGAAGGATGTGATATCCTTGTGTAGAAATCATGATTATAATCAATGTAATTAAGCTATTATATGCAGTGGAAATGAATGTATATTTGATCCGTTTGTTTGATATCGATGAGATAGCAGCTTGTTTATTGTAAACCGTGACTATTGAAATGAGAGGCATGCAAATTTTATTGAATTCCAATCTACTGATATTCCCAAAAATTGACTAACATTGCTTGAAATTTACTGAAAATCCACTGTAATCCACTGTTTCCGCCGACTTCAGCTGTGTCCCCCAAAAATCCACTGTTTCCACCGTTTTCACCGAATTCTATGAAATCTTTTGGTACCACACTGTTCGGACAAACTGTATCCTACCGTCGCTGTATTGATAGGATTCAAGGCATGTAGTTTAATGTATGTACTGCAAATTGCAGTCGCAAGTAAACTCAAGCAAATTTTTCTTTAGAGATAAGGAAATGATTCTAATAATACCTTTAATTGGAATTTTTTTAATTTTTTTATTTGCATTGGTGTTATGTATATTAAATTTATCAATTTATTGACTATGATTATTTTTAAGGATTCTCATAACAGAGAGTGTATTTTAGATCGGAATACATTAAATTTTATTGAACTTGAAGGGAAATTTAAATGTTCATATACTTAATGGAGAGAATGAAACACACTTTCAGGATTTCAAACATAAAATGTCAGAGATCAGCTCGCATATCCCGTAAGAAACATCTTATTATCGAGCTATAACAAGGACATTTACCTTTCAAAGAAATTGAAAGAACATAACTTATTAACATTTTGAATTATTTTAGGCAAAAAATGTATTTTCACTTTCATACACACTATAACTTATCAGCATTGTGTGCTTATACGGCTCACAGAAATGGGTATAATAGCCTCATAAATAACTGTTCCCCTTGATGACAAAAAATCTATATAGCAAAAATTATGAATTATTAAAAATTTCCAAAACCCATATAAGTATGATTAGGTTGACTAATGAATATTGATTAAAACCAGAGTTTAAAAGAATCGCACACATAGACTAAATCTCATCGGAGATCTGAGATTAGAAATATACTTGTTAGCATCTCTATAAAAGGAACGTACTCAGATCAACTTGATCAATTTCAAACATTGCGAACTACACTGTGCACAGTGATCGAGAAAAAAAGAACACGTTTTTAAGAAAATTTAAAATCTTCATAATGAATGACAGTAGCGGGTATCCATTACTCCCGGGTGATAACAGTTTTGGACGTTTCCAATTCGTTCGGGAAGCTCCCGAAATAGCCTTCACAAGCGTCATAATTCTAACAATGGCGGCCCTAGTTGGGGCCTTCGGAAACCTTCTGATTCTGCTGTCCGTCTGCCATACTATTAAGAGAAAGTCCCTGGAATTTATTTTCATGGGAAACTTAGCAGTGTCGGATACATTCGTCACTCTTATTGTTGACCCTATCAACATATTAGGTAATTACATGATATTACTGTTTTCAGAAGAAGTTTGAAAATCGTTAATTTTCCTCATATTTTTATTTCCTTACTATTCCTCTATTTAATATTTTGAATTAACATGATTTAGCTTTCAACTGTTTCCTTAAAATATGCTTTTTAAGCATTTTTAAATATTTGAAATTGAACCTGAAATTATCAGCATAATAAAGTGTATTTCATCAAGTATGTGATAAAGTTGGGTGGTCAACAAATGCTTTAAAATTGCATGTATGAAATCATTGTTAAGTATAAATATCCCAAATATTTCAGGTTTAAAATCTGAACAATCTACCATAAAGTCATCTTTATGCAGAGCTTTTGGCCAAATGGAAGCAAACATTGCATAAATAACCATGATCCTCACGCTCTTAAAAAGTAACAGTATATTTAGTCTCTTTAATGTATTTATACAGTGTACGTGGTTATAGAGAATTAAGCTCCAAGAGTTTATGATGAATAAAATAATTTTGTAATATGACTCCATAAAAAACTTCATGTTAAATTGCGAAAATACATCGTCATTATGTTGTAGCTATTGTCGGGACCCCGGAGATAGGTATATCTTAATAACGTTCAATTGACGATTTTTATAGGTAAATTGATTTTTCATTCAAAGGTATTTTGCTTTATACACACACGCTATTCATTTTTAGCTCACCTGAGCTGAAAGCTCAAGTGAGTTTTTCTGATCACAGTCTGTCCGTCGTCCGTCTGTCCGTCCGTCCATCCGTCTGTAAACTTTTCTCATTTTAAACTTCTTCTCTAAAACCACTTGGCCAATTTCAACCAAATTTGGTACAAAGCATCCCTATGGAAAGGTGATTATAAATTGCAGAAATAGAAGACTGATCTTTATTTAAAACGGAGAAATTTTGAAACTGTAGAAAAAGGGAGGGTGCAATTTAAAAAATCTTCTTCTCAAGAACTACTGAGTCAAATTCAACGTATTTTAGCATAAATAATCCCTATGGAAAGGAAAATATAAATTGCAAAAATTATGGGCTAATTCTGTTTCAAATTTGAGTAATTTCCGAAAAAAAATAATAAAGAAAGAATGGCGGCCAATCAGTTTAACTTCGGGCTCGATATTTCATTTATCGAAAAACAGGTTAGAGCCAGAAGGACCAGTCAAGTTATTTGTTAGAAGCAGCCATATTGAACTCACGATAAACGGGTCAAACTGACAAAGATGAAATTGCTTGTTGTGCAACAGTTTTACGTGCAAAGAAGTAAATTGAGGTTGAATATTTCAATGCGTTGACATTTTCACTTGTGACGGTGGTCTTAGCTTGTTTTGATTTTCGTTTCATTTTTCGTTTTTTGTACTTATCAAATCAAACATAGACTTCGGTAAATCAGAAAGCTGAATGTTTAACTGCGCAAATTAGGAAAATCTGATGCACTTACAACATGTAAATATTCATTCTATTGGTAATTCGGTATCATCTCTATGTAATGGTTGATTAATGTAACGCGTTTTGTTAAGATGCGCAGCATTTTCTAAACTTTCAGTTTAAACGGAGATTGTTAACTCTGCTAGAAATATATAGGTATACTGGAGTATATATGATGAAAAATAAATTGTGCTATTTCTTTGTTTTTAAAAGTGCATGTTTCTTCTGTTTTAATTGTTTACAATTTTCTATTTACTCACCATATTTGAGTGTAAAGCTTCGAATTATAAGGAAGATACAGAGCTGTGTTCACAATTCTCTGTTTGCACACAGAGCTGAGGGCATGCTTTTGTTCAATTACATTTTAAATGCTGAATAAAAAATACCAAGTTTAAAAATCTTAAGTTCAATGTAAGAAACTCTTGTGAGCAAAAAAAATTGACTCATACCTAGCAGACATGTGAGCTCTGTATCTTGCTTATAATTCTACGATGGACGCTGAAATTTTGGTTGATCACAAGAAATGTCTCGCTAAACGTTAAAATACGACATGCTGTAACTACTTTCTAGGGCCCCCTCCTTATACGATGAATAATATGAAAAAATTAAAAAATTTGATGGTTTTTCGGACACAAGTAAATAAAAACGACTTATTTAAAACATGTACAGTTTCCAAAGTTCTGACACATTACTGTTCCGGAGATAAATGTATTGTCGCTGTTCTTGTGAAAATATTACAGCGGAAAATCATCTTGATATGTAGATATTTGTTGTTTTTTAATATAGATGAAAATAATGGGTGGGTCTTAGTAAAATAGAGTGATATGCCTGTCAATCATTGCAGTGGCGTCGGGAGCAAATTGAAAGTGGGGAGGGGGGGGGGGGCTAGACCTTATCAGAAATCTTGACAAGGAAAAAAATTGGATTTTGAGTACGGCTATGTCCAACTTTGCAAAAACAATTTGAGTACGTCTATGTCTAACTTTGCAAAAAAAAAGTTAGGGTGGTTCCGACACCTATACATTAATCATGATAGCTCACACATCACATTACAACATTTTTCATTCGATTGTATTAATCGATCAAGTGAGTAAGGATATAAAATGTCACACGAGTTCACAACACTCGTTTATAATGCGGAAGACCAATTCAGTCTTTGAATGTTTTTAATTTGAACGCATTGAGGTACAATTTTCTTTTTCACAGATAGGATTTATTTTGAAATAAAATAAAATAACTAGTTAGTAGTTGAAGAAGTTAATGTACCTAAATGCTCTGATATGTTTTGGTGGCTTTATAAAGTGGGGGGAGGGGGGGGGGCAGAACTAAAATTAAGGGAATTGGAAGTTTACATTGTACCCCTACCAGTGTACCTATATCTTGCATAGGATCTTGTAAAAATGGTCTTTCGTAAAGGTACAATGTCAAAGATTAAGTGTATGAATTTGTATACTTTATGATATTTTTTTGTTATTCTACCGAGGGACAATATGGCACATTATCCGTTGAACACCCATATAAAGCCATTGTTGCTCAGGTGAGCGATGTGGCCCCATGGGCTTCTTGTTTTGACACGGACTTGGTATGGTGACAGTTCAAAAAATGAACATCGCGCTCAAAAAGTATTTTTCAAAGAGCTTTGTTCTATTATTATTTTATTAACTCAACTTTCAACTTAAAGTTTTTAGTTTACTTGTCTGAAAATAATACAAGAAAGTGGTCAAACACACGTCTTTTGTTAAATTCAAAACTTTGATTCTTTTATAAAATATTTTCTTTTCAACAGGAAAGTTGGAGGGTGAGAGAATATTCCACTATATACCAGGTTTCTGTCGTGCAATAGCTTGTATGTGTACAATATCCTGCGTCAATTCCCTGGGCTCCATCGTATTGATGAGTTCAAGCCGTTATATATCCATCTGCCACCACAACCTGTACAAAAGAATCTTCAAAAGAAGCACCTGCCTTGTGATGTGTATAAGCCTTTATTTGATTGGTCTACTGTTAATTCTTTTGAATTTGGCGGGAATTGGAGATCACTCGTTTAACCGGAAGAGTTTGGAGTGCATCTGGGATCGCATGACAACGTACTACTAAACGGTTTCTTTCACGGTCATCTTTGTCTGGGTTCCTTTAATCGTCACTGGAATATTTTATTGCCTGATTTTCATTAAATTTCGAGCTAGCACAAAGAGAATCTCGCATTCGACGAGCACAGGACATAACAAAAAGCCCATGTATCTCGCAAAGTCCTTATTCTTGATCTATGCGGCCTTTGCCATCTGTTGGATTCCCTACGCTATACTCATGGTTGCCGACCGTAATGACTCATTTCCGTATGAGATTCACGTGCTCATTACGACATTGGCGCACCTGCACCCTTCTTTTAACTGGCTGGTTTTGTACTACACAAACACACTATTTCGCAACGCTTTCAACAAATTAGTTAAATTTGACAAGTGTTTCAAAAAGGTTTCGAAGGAAAACCGTCAAGTAGGGAACGAAACCGTTGTATCTACTGTAATGATTTCTCACAATTCTAAATAGGTTGAATTTTGTCACTAATTTTTTTTTTAACGTACACACATTTTTGACCTGAATTTTGGCACGACCTTCTATAAGATAATAAATGTTATTTGCACTATACCCAAAAACTTAGCATAAACGTGCATTTGACACATCCATCGTTTGTAATGCCTTGTATTTAAAATCAATGATTACAATAATTTGAAATACAGTTAAATATCGATATCTCGAAGTTCGGGGGACCACGGAAAAACTTCGAGATATCCGGGTGTTCGAGATATCCGAAGTCGAAATTCTTCGACTCCATTAGCGTTTTTGTTTTTGTCCTGACATGTTAACACAGGAAGTCCTTATATGCACTATAATTTGAGAACCGATATGAACGGGAAAAAAAAGGAATATTGAAACGATGTTTTATTTATAGACATTTATAGACATTGCACATATACACTTAAATAAGAATTTATATGAAACGTTACAATTATTTTTAAAAACAGTTAATCAAACATACAAGCATAATGTACATGTATACAACTTTTCAGAATATAAATAAATCACGTTTTATTTTTGTTATATTTAAATCAGCGCGTTGGTAATTTATCATGATTTAGTGTGTGTTATTAAATATATTTTTGGTATATTATTCATTAAGTAGAAGTTCACTTTGATCATGCATCGATATCGATTATACGATAATTTACGCTGCGCTATTTGGTAATTGAGTGACCGTGAACTTGTTTGCTTTATAAGTAGCGTGCATCATTATTCATATTATCGGTAATGTTAGGGGTGCTTACTTTTGGGAGCTGTGAACTTGTTTGTTTTATCAATCACCGGAGTATATACCCAAGCTGTTATAACAATTACCGTGTCATCGATAGCTGCACTGGCTAAGCGCGGAGTTAATAGACTATCAGTCTTGAGAAAAGGTGTGAATTGCCGCGGGCGATAATAACGAGGACACGACATGCGGGGTGCGATTAGCAGACCGGAAAATTGACTTCACTTCGAGATAACCGAGGTAAAATTTGTTATTGGGACCGTAAACATACTTCGACATAAGCGGGGTATTCGAGATAACCATATTCGAGATATCAGTAGTTTTTTAAATCATATATATAGGGAAAACGGCCGGGACCGGCGGCCGACTTCGACATAACCGGGGTATTCGAGATATCCCATGTTCGAGATACCGATATTTAAATGTACTTTAACACTCATGTCCCACGAGTTGCAAATCACGGATGCTCCTGTATTTTGTACTTTATCTACACTGCAAATTGAAGAATTGCGATTCACTAGACTAGAAGTATTTGTTGTAGCTTCAGAAAACATTAGAATAATTATTGTAACATAATATGGTATTCTACACATGATATGAGACCATGCATGATAAAATAAAGTTTCACTCTGTGAACTAGATTTGCTGAAGTCTCTTTGTTGCTTTAATGTTTTAACATTTCCTGCAAGTTTTATTTTGTTTCAGTAATTTCAATTTTAATTTTTGCTCTCTACCGTACTTCTATGACATCAAACATAGAAACTTGTAAGCCATGCACAAGGTTCATCAGCCTCGTAATTAAATCTGTCAACATCCATCACCCTAAAAAAGGTTTAATGATATTTTCATTAATATTATTGTTACACTTCTAGTGTTTCCGTTCTTTCGCCCTTTTACTTAAAATGATGAATTCACATGGCTATTCTATTAAAAAAAATTGTGTTCTTTCAAATATACAAGAAGAAAGAAATTTATTTGCTTATTGAGTGGAAAGAAAACTGAGGACAGTAATTTACCCAAAAAAATATTGCACGGTTCAGCAAATATGTTTGGCATCATTTAAAATTTTAAGATAGATCACTTATTAATAAACATAGAGATTCTAGCAATTTTTATGGGAATGTACATGTTTATTTTGAATAAAAATCATTATGATGAATAAAATACACTTAATGAAAATGGAACTTGATAAACACATAATGTACACACCTCTTTGCGATGCATTTTATTTTTTCGAAGTGAAATAAACAGAAACAAAAAGTTTTTCCTTAGTGTATACAAGTTTTTTCCGACAGGTATAAATAATTCAAAATATTTAACAAAAGATTGCATGTGGTTTACGAAATACAAGATTTAATGTCAATTTTAAAGACTGTGCTGAATAATTATGCCAATGCCAAGAGATATTTAATTTTAAAAATTAATATCCCATTGGAAAGTAATAAATTTCATGGGGAATTAATTTTCCTACAGGAAATATTAAAAATTCAATAGGATTTTTAAAAAAAAATTATCCTGCATGAAAAACAGTAAGTATTTCATGCAGGAATTTGATTCAGACAGGTAGTTTTCAATAGGAAATTAAGATATCCTATCGGATTTGAAAACTCTGTGGGAGTTTTGTCCAAATCCTATTGGAATTTAAATTCCTATAGGAAGTTCTTTTATTCCAGTAGGAAATGACAAATATCCTATGGGAAAATTGTTTTTCCTATGAGAAAATTATTGACCTGTAGGATTTTATTTTAAGAAGGTAAATATCTCACTTGATAGGTGAGATACATTATCAACAAAAATGGCTATAAACAATTTACTACACTGTACCTATTTTTTGAACTCTACTGTATCCGCTGTACCACACTGTACGTATTCATTTACTTCTTCTGTATCCCACTGTACCAAACTGTACGTATTAACCGACATCTACTGTATCCTACTCTACCACACTGTACGTATTCATTGACTTCTACTGTATCCCACTGTACGTATTCATTGACTTCTACTGTATCCCACTGTACCACGCTTTACGTATCTCCTGACTTCTACTGTATCCCACTGTACCACACTGTACGTATTCACTGATTCTACTGTGTATTACTGTACCACTGTGTACATATTCACCGACTTCTACTCTATCCTTCTGTTCCACTGTGTACATATTCATCGACTTCTACTCTATCCTACTGTACCACTGTGTACATATTCATCGACTTCTACTCTATCCTACTGTACCACTGTGTACATATTCACGGACCTCTACTCTATCCTACTGTACCACTGTGTTCAAATTCACCGACTTCTACTATGTTCTACTGTACCACTGTGCACATATTCACCGACTTCTACTATGTTCTACTGTACCCACAAAATGTGTCCGACGATCTCTCTAGTATCCCAGTGTACATCACTGTATATTTCTCTGACTCCTACTGTATCCCACTGTATGTATCTACCAACTTTAACTGTATCCCATTGTACCTCACTGTAAATACCAATTATATCCTACTGTGCCAGTATCGATACGATGCTATGCAGGAATCTGAATGTGATTCCTGACAATTGAAATAACATACAAATTAAGGCAAATTTTTCCATGAGGAAAATGAAACGATTAGAATAAAACGTTTTATGGGGAAAAATTCATATATAGGTTTTATTATTTGCATTGAGATCATTCTGTCTGATTTATCTTTGGCGTAATGATTATTGGATGTATTGATCATCAATCAAAAGAATTTTTTTCAAGGAAGCTTATAAAAAATGTCGCTGTCCAAAATCGGAATATATTCCGAAAATATTCAGGAAAATATAAAGGTAAATATACTAAGTGTTAAGAATTATACACTCTTTCAATATTTGAAACATGAAATGTCAAAGATCTGCCCACATTAGAAACATTTTATATCTATACTACTATATTGAAATAATAAACTCAAATTTTTGGGATTTAATACCGAGAAATTGGAAGAATACTGTCTTTTGTTTTATATATTTTAAACATCATTGGTACTTGAAGATGACCAATTTGTTTTTATTTTTTCTCAGTTAAGCCTCGCTAATCAATAATCAACGAAAATTCCTCAAAAAATCCCGGAAATCACCTGGATTTTTTGGATTTTACAATCTTGCGCTTGCGCAATACATTCCTGCTAACGGGATCTTTAGTTTATGTTTCCACAATATCACGTCTGCTTGAATAAACTCAGAAATGATAATACAAATACGGGTAAATTTTTATTGGACTTTTGCTTTACATTCTGTTCATATATATATTAATGATTTCTTATGAGAGAAAGTAAAAAATAACAAATATACATATCAGCTAAGTACTTACTTTTGTCTTTTGTACATGCAAAAAAGGTACATTATATTTGTTAGGAGAATGAAGATAGGATATTTTATCGTAAAAATGAATAGTGTCCTACGGACCCAGTTTTACAAAGAAAATATGTGTACGTTGGTGAAAATGTGTTGAATTCTTCCATTCTATGGATTAAGATTTTTAGTTGAAAGGTATTTGCAGTCTCAAAAAGGTCTGTTGTGATGAATTTGACTGTTATGTTCAAGGCAATTTCATTAACTTTCTCCAAAATCGTTCCGAAGAGACTCTGCAACGGGTATAAGGGAGGCATTCTAACTGTGGTGAGGGCCTTTCCCGAGACACAGTTAGATTATTCAAACTAAGGAAAGTGTAGTGAAATTAATAGCATTATTTTAAGCTTATAGCTTTGTTATGTAAATGTCAATAATAAAGTGTGTCAATATACCTATTTCGTAAATGTCCGATATGCAATGTCATATGTGCACGTACGGGTCAAAGTCTAGTTTGAAATAAAACAACAACATTTTGCCTTCAAACAAAAAGGAAAAAACTTAGTAACATTTCCAATTTTGTAGGCAAAGAATATATTTTCATTTGCATACACACTATGACGTACTGTGTGCGTATACGTCTCACAGAAATGGGTATAATAGCCTCATTAACAATTGTTCGTTCCACCTGATGAGAAAAATTGTATATAGGGGAAATTCATAGAATTTTGAACGCTTTCATATTAGTATGATTAAGTCAACTAATGAATATTGATTAAAAGCAAATTTTAAAAAAGCGACCATAAAGACGAAAATCCCATCGGATATTTCAGATTACAAAAGAAAAATATGGCCGCCTTTTTATAAACGGAAGATTAAATTCATCATTTTCAAGCATTGCTAACCTACTGTGGATTGTGCTCGGAGAGAAAAAATACTTCAACAAAATTTCAAAATCTTTGGAATGAATAACAGAAGCGGGTCTCCATTACTCCCGGAGGAAAACACATTTGGACGTTTCCAGTTCGTTTGGGAAGCCCCTGGAATAGCTTTGACAAGCGTCCTGATTCTTGCAATCGCGGCACTAGTTGGGACCTTCGGAAACCTTCTGATTCTAGTGTCCGTCTGTCATACTATCAAAAGAAAATCCCTGGAGTTTATTTTCGTGGGGAACTTAGCAGTGTCGGATTTATTCGTTACACTCATTGTCGACCCTATCAACATATTAGGTAAATACATGTATAGGGTAATACTGTTTTCATAAAATTCTGAAAAAAGTATGAAAATGATTAGTTTTCCTTATTTCCTTATTATTCCTGTATTTTACTTTTAGAATTAAAATGTTTTATTTAGTCATTTAAAAAGATTTGAAAAGGAACTTTTTTAAATATTTCACCCACTATGTTATTTTTATATTAAGGAGGCTGCGTGGTCAACAATGCCTTACAGGTTCATATATGAAATATTGGGTCAATCATTGTTTAATAGAAAAATCCAAATATTTCATCTTTAAAATTTGAACATTTTGCCCTAATACAGAGCTTTTGGTCTAAGGGAAGCAAACAGAGCCTTAAAATGGCCACTATTTTCAAGCTCTTAAAGAGAACACGTATATTTAGTCTCTTTAATGCAATCAATCATACAATGCACGTAATTATAGAGTGTTCAGTTCCAAAATTTTGTGATGAAAGCCTTTATTTTTTCACGTATGTGTTCTTTCAAAGAAATTAATTTTGTAATATGACACCATATTATACCTCGTGTTAAATTGCCAGATATGACATCGTTATATTGTAACCATTGTCTGCATCCCGGAGAGAGATATTAGTATAATTATCTTAATAACGTTTAATTGTTGATTGTTTTAGTTAAGAATTGATTATTTGCTGCAAAATGTTTATCATAATTGTCCCATGGGTCATATCGAATAGTCAATCAAAATAAATAATCTTGATCGAATAATCTTGTTAAATTAGAAAAAGACGAGTGCTCCTTGCAATATTTCATACTCTGATTAGGATCTAAAACTAATATTTACAAACACATCGTTTTGGTTTACTTGTATGAAAATAGTACAAAAAAGCCGTCAAACACTAAAACCTTTAGTTACATTTATCATCAGTACTTTGATTTTTGATAAAATATTTTCTACTTCAACAGGAAAGCTGGAAGGTGAGAGAATCTTCAACTATGTACCAGGTTTCTGTCGTGCACTAGCTTGTATGTGTACAATATCCTGTGTCAATTCCCTGGGCTCCATCGTACTCATGAGTTCAAGCCGTTATATATCCATCTGCCACCATAACCTGTACAAAAGAATCTTCAAAAGAAGCACCGGCTTTGTGATGTGTTTAAGCCTTAATTTGATTGGTCTACTGTTAATTTTTTTGAATTTGGCGGGAATCGGAGATCACTCGTTTGACCCGAAGAGTTTGGAGTGCATCTGGGATCGCATGACAACCTACTACTATACGGTTTCTTTCACGGTCATTTTTGTCTGGGTTCCTGAAATCGTCACTGGAATATTATTGCCTGATTTTCATTAAATTTTGAGCTAGCACCAAAAGAATCTCGCATTCGACGAGCACAGAACATAACAAAAGGCCCATGTATCTCGCAAAGTCCTTATTCTTGATCTATGCGGCCTTCGCCATTTGTTGGATTCCCTACGCAATACTCGTGGTTGCCGACCGTAATGACTCATTTTCGTATGAGATTCACGTGCTCATTACGACATTGGCGCACTTGCATCCTTCTTTTAATTAGCTGGTTTTGTACTACACAAACACACTATTTCGCAACGCTTTCAACAAATTAGTTAAATTTGACAAGTGTTTTAAAAATTTCTCGAAGGAAAACCGTCAAGCAGGGAACGAAACCGTTGTATCTACTGTAATAATTTCTCACAATTCTAAATAGGTCGAATATTTTCTCTAAAATTTCATTACACGTACACATATATTTGACCCGAAATTTTGATACGACGTTCTACATGTATAAGATAAAAAATGTTATCTACACTATACGCCATAAAATTTTAAAATTTATTAGAAACGGGCATTTGACACATGAATTGTTTGCATTGCCTTGTATTTAAAATCAATGGTTACAATAATTTGGAATACATTAACACTCATGTCACACGAGATGCAAATCACGGATGCTCCTGTATATTGAACTGTATCTACACTGCAAATTGAAGAATTGTGATTCACTAGACTTAAGTATTTATTGTAGCTTTAGAAAACATTAAAATAATTTTTGTTACGTAATATGGTATTCTAAACATGATATGAGACCATGATAAAGTAACGTTTCACTTTCTGAACTAGATCTGAAGTCTCTATGTTGCTTTAATGTTTTTACATTTCCTGCAAGTTTTATTTTGTTTCAGCAATTCCAATTTTAATTTCTGCTTTCTACCGTACTTCTATGGTATCAAACATAGAGACATGTAAACCACGCACAAGGTTTATTAGCCTCGTTATTAAATCTGTCAACATTCATCACCCTAAGGAAGGTTTAATGATATTTTCATTAATATTATTGTTTAAGTGTAGCTGTTACACTCCTAGAGTTTCCGTTCTTTCGCCCTTTTACTTATAAATGATGAATTCACATGGCTATTCTATTTTTAAAAAACTGTGTTCTATCAAATATACAAGAAGAAAGAAATTTATTTGCTTATTGAGTGGAAACAAAACTGAGGACAGTAATTTACCCCCCCCCCCCCAAAAAAAAAAAAAAAATTGCACAGCTCAGCAATTATGTTTGGCATCATTTAAAATTTTAAGATAGATCACTGAATAATAAACATAGAACCTCGAGCAAGTCTATATGGGAATGTATATGTTTATTTTGAATAAAAATCATTATGAATGGTAAAATACACTTAATGAAAACTGAACTTGATAAACACATAATGTACATCTCTGCGATGCATTTTATTTTTTTTGAAGTGAAATAAACACAAAACATTTTTCCTTAGTGTAACAGTGCTTACATCTAGTAATTATGCCAATGCCAAGAGATATTTTTTTTTTAAAAATTAATATCACATTGGAAAATAATAAATTGCATGGAGATTTAATTTTCCTACAAGAAATATTAAAAATCCAATAGGATTTTTTTTTTAAAAAGTTATCCTGCATGAAATACTGTTGGTGAAAAGTATTTCATGCAGGAATGTGATTCAGACAGGTAGTTTTCTATAGGAAATTAAGATATCCTATCGGATTTTAAAACTCTGTGGGCGTTTTGTTCAAATCCTATTGGAATTTGATTTCCTTTAGGAAGTTCTTTTATTCCAGTTGGAAATGACAAATATCCTATAGAAAAATTGTTTTTCCTATGAGAAAAATCATTGACCTGTAGGATTTTATTTTTTGAAGGTAAATATCTCACCTGATAGGTGAGATACATTATCAACAGAAGTGGCTATAAACAATTTACTACACTGTACCTATTTTTTTAATTCTACTGTATTCCACTGTACCACACTGTACATATTCATTGACTTCTACTGTATTCTACTGTACCACACTGTACTTATTCATTGACTTTTACTGTATCCTATTGTAGCATACTATATGTATCCACCGAATTCTACTGTATCATACTGTACAACACTGTATGTACATGTATCCATTGACTTCTACTGTATCCCACTGTACCACGCTGTACGTATTCATTGACTTCTACTGTTTGATACTTTACCCACAGTAGATGTCCGACGATCTCTACAGTATCCCAGTGTACATCACTGTATTTTTCACTGACTTCTACTGTATCCCACTGTATGTATCCACCAACTTTAACTGTATCCCACTATACCCCACTGTACTGTACATACCACTTATATCCTACTGGGCCAGTATCGATACGATGCCATGCATGAATCTAAATGTAACTCCTGGCAATTGAAATAACATACAAATTGAGGCAAAATTTTGATTAAGGAAAATGAAACGATTCGAATAAAAAGTTTTATGGGAAAAAATAAAGATATAGGTTTTTATTTGAATTAAAATCATTTTGTCTGGTTTATCTTTGGCGTAATGATTATTGGATGTATTGATCACCAATCAATAGAATTATTTTCAAGGAATCTGTCGCTGTCCAAAATCGGAATATATTATTGAATATGCAGGGAAATATAAAGGTAGATATACTTAGTGTTAAGAATTAAACACTCTTTCAATATTCGAAACATGAAATGCCAATGATCTGCTCACATTAGAAACATTCTATATTTGAAATATAACAACGACATTTTGCCTTTGAACAAAAAGGACAAAAATTAGTAACATTTCCAATTTTTTAGGCAAAGAATATACTTTCACTTGCATACACACTTTATGACGTACTGTGTGCTTATACGTCTCACAAAAATTGCTATAATAGCCTCATCAACAATTGTTCCACCTGATGAGAAAAAAAACACTAAAATTGGAAAAATTGTATAAAGGGGAAATTCATAGAGTTTTGAACACTTTCAAAACTCAAATTAGTATGATTAAGTCGACTAATGAATATTGATTAAAACCAGATTTTAAAAAAGCGATCATAAAGACGAAAATCCCATCGGATATTTCAGATTACAAAAGAAAAAAGTGGCCGCCTTTTTAATAAACGGAAGATTAAATTCATCAATTTCAAACATTGCTCACCTACTGTGGAGTGTGCTCGGAGAGAAAAAATACTTCAACAAAATTTCAAAATCTTTAGAATGAATAACAGAAGCGGGTCTCCATTACTCGCGGAGGAAAACACATTTGGACGTTTTCAGTTCGTTTGGGAAGCCCCTGGAATAGCTTTGACAAGCGTCCTGATTCTTGCGATCGCGGCACTAATTGGGACCTTCGGAAACCTTCTGATTCTAGTGTCCGTCTGTCATACTATCAAAAGAAAATCCCTAGAGTTTATTTTCGTGGGGAACTTAGCAGTGTCGGATTTATTCGTTACACTCATTGTCGACCCTATCAACATTTTAGGTAAATACATGTTCTCATAAATAATAGGTAATACTGTTCTCATAAAATTAAAAAAGTCTAAAAATGATTAGTTTTCCTTATTTCATTATTTCCTTATTATTCCTGTATTTAACTTTTAGAATTATTAAAATGTTTTATTTAATCATTTAAAAAGATTTGAAATGGAACTTTTTTAAATATTTCACCCACTATGTTATTTTAATATTAAGGATTCTGCGTGGTCAACAATGCCTTACAGGTTCATATATGAAATATTGGGTCAATCATTGTTTAGTAAAAAAATCCAAATATTTCATCTTTAAAATTTGAACAATTTGCCCTAATACAGAGCTATTGGTCTAAGGGAAGCAACCAGAGCCTAATTTCAAGCTCTTAAAGAGAACACGTATATTAAGTCTCTTTAGTGCATCAATACAATGCACGTAATAATAGAGTGTTCAGATCCAAAATTTTGTGATGAAAGCCTCTTTTTTTACGCATGTGTACTTTCAAAGAAATTAATTTTGTAATATGACACCATACTATACCTCGTGTTAAATTGTCAGATATGACATCATTATATTGTAACCATTGTCTGCATCCCGGAGAGAGATATTAGTATAATTATCTTAATAACGTTTAATTGTTGATTGTTTTAGTTAAGAATTGATTATTAGCTGCAAAATGTTTGTATCGTTTACGATATTCCGGAAATTTTAGAATCGGACATGAATGGGTTTTTTTTTATAGACATCAACGGAAGTGTACATGGATAGATACTCCCACGTTTTCTCTGAACACACATATTGATATTGTAGCTTAGTAAATTTGGAGCCATCAAAGTGTGAGTGAAAAGTGATTTATTTGAGTATATGTAAATATCTGACAGTCAAAATTTTGGTTAAGCCTTAGAATAACATTGAACAAACTCGTCAAGCCATGAACAATTATGGAATACTGTTATCATCATAAATTGAACAAACTTGTCAAGCCATGAATAAATATGGAATACTGTTATCATCATAAATTGGCATTGATTTATTGAAATGTAATTTTAGGTTGAAACAATGGAATAAATGGTTACAACAGATGGTTGAATTTTCATTGCTGAGCTATACATTTCAACACTTTGGACAATATGGGAGAGGAAATTCGGAAGACGTTAAAGAAAAAACGGAGTACTGCGAAAGGAAGATTCCACAGGATATATGGACGTCTTTTGGAGAAAATTCAAGATGAAGAGGAAGCTGGTGTAGTCAGACAGATGTTAGATGACCTGGAACATTCATACAAAGACATGGAAGTTCGGCATAGTGAGTATATAGAGAACTTTGATTCAGACAATGAAGATGACAAAGCAAAAGCAAACGAAGTGAACCATGACATGAACACTTTATATAAAGAGTTATGCAAGGCAAGATCTCTTTGTCTCAAGCTAACTTCAAAGGAAAATACAATGAAAAAGAACCATATTGAGAAACAATCCCTCAAGGTGAAAAAATTAGATCCGCCCCACTTCAGTGGCAAAATTCGAGATTATCCTAGTTTTAAGTCAGATTATACAACACACATGATTCCAACTTATGGGGAGGACCCTTTTGCTCTGAAAAATTCATTGTCTGGAGAGCCTTTAGAAATTGTTAAGGGAGTGGATAACAATTTTGAGGAAATGTTTAGACGCCTCGATTTGAAGTATGGAAGGCCAGAAAAATTAGCAGACACTGTTCTGACTGACATAAAGGCACTAAAAATAGTTCCGGAAGGAGACAATAAGAAATTCATTGAAATGGTGGACACTGTTGAAGGATGTTGGCTTACTCTAAAGCGGATGGGCTTGGGAAAGGAAATGGATAATGCTACAATGATCAGCGAGATTGAAAAGTTATTACCATCTATTCAGAAGAGAGAATGGGCATTGCTGAAAATAAAACTGAAGCATACAGCTTTTTCTGATTTCTTGAGATTCCTTTTGGATGAAAAAACAGCAATTGAATACATGACTTCAGATATTAGAGATAGCGATAGTGGCAGTGTCTCTCGTAAAGGAAAAGTTCACACCATAACAAATACCGAGGAGGAAGATAATGATAAATTTGAGAATGCGCTTGTTAATGTTATACAAAGTCAAATGCAGCAAAATGAACAGAGAATGCAACAAGTGATTGATGGACTAGCACAAGTAACAGATGTTCTTCTTAATGGAAAGCAAAAAGGTGTGACACATGATATTCCAAGAAATGGAGCCCCTCTCAGGAAAAAATGTTGGTATCATGAGACTGATACTCATTCAATTGGAGATTGCGCAGGCTTTTCCGCCCTGGATGGAGAAACAAAGATGGAATTGCTAAAGAGAAATGGTGCCTGTTTTAGTTGCTTAAAAAGTGGTCATCTCTCAAAACGGTGTATTAACAGAAAACCTTGTGAAATCACAGATTTTAATCAACGAAAATGTGGCAGATTTCACCATCCATTTTTACACGGGGCAATATTGAATGCAAGTGCACATCATCATAGTGTGAACATAATTAATGAAGAGCAGGGGAAGAAGGGAGTCATCCTCATGATTAGTAAAGTAAAGAGCAACAGTATTCCATTAACTACCTTATGGGATCCAGGCGCTAATATCTCACTTTTGACTCATGAATCAGCAAAGAAACTTGGATTAAAGGGGCGTGAAGTAACATTATCAGTAACAAAGGTGGGAAATACCTCTGAGTGTATTCAAAGTAAGGAATATTTACTACCACTGACAGATAGTGATGGCAGGATCTGGAAAATTAAAGTGTATGGAATGAACAAAATTACAGCAGACATTTCAAAGGTGAATGTACATGGAGTTGTGAAATTCTTTAAAGGGATTAATGAAGGAGACATTGTTAGACCAGAAGGAAAGGTGGATCTTCTCATAGGAGCCGATTGTTGCATCTTATTGCCTGAAAAAATTGATCAGATTGGAAACCTCCAATTGATGCGAAATCAATTTGGATACTGTTTAAGAGGAAGTCATGCCAATTTACATGTGCCCCTTACGACAGAATCAAATCTTGTGTGCATTCATCATGCTTCGGGAAGGATAATCGAACCAATTCGATTAAATCAAGAAAACTTGAAGAACACTCTTAACCAATTTTTCGACATAGAGAGTCTCGGAACACATTGTATTCCAAAGTGTGGAAGTTGCAAGTGTGGGAAGTGTCCACCAGGAAATGGAAACTACACGCTGAAAGAAGAACGCGAGTTACATCTCATAAAGGATGGACTTCAGTATGATAAAACGGGTAGATACTGGACTGCTACATACCCATGGGTTAAAGATCCAAAATTTCTCCCTAACAATTTAAGCGCAGCAGTATGCCGATTAAAATCCACAGAAAAAAGATTGGAAAAGGCAGGACCAGAATACAGCAAAGCATATGGTGACCAGATTATAGATATGGTGCAGAGGAGTGTAGCAAGAAAGTTAACGGATGAAGAAATGGATACTTACAAAGGACCCATTCACTACATTCCACACCATGAAATCTTGAAACCGAATTCCAGGACTACGCCTGTACGGATTGTATTTGATTCATCATCATCATATATGGGTCATGTTTTGAATGAATATTGGGCAAAAGGCCCTAATGTTATTAATGACCTTTTGGGAGTCATCTTCAGATTTAGGCAAAGGAAAATTGCTGTTGCGGGAGATATTACCAAAATGTACAACACAATCAAATTATCAGAAAAAGATCAACATACACACAGATTTGTATGGAGAAACTTGCAGATGGAGAGATTGCCGGATCACTATGCGTTAACATCAGTGACATTTGGAGATAGACCAAGCGGAGCAATCTCTACTATGGCCCTGCAAATGACAGCTGAAATGTTCCAAACTGAATATCCAGAGGCAGCTGATTTGATAATTAAAAACAGTTATGTGGATGATTTACTTACTTCGGTGGATACTGTTTGTGAGGCCGAGAAGATAATTCGCAACACTGAAATGCTGTTAAGCTATGGAGGATTTCGTGTTAAGCATTGGATAATTTCTGGTGATGTAGATGAACATTTTGCAGGAATGAATGTGCTAAATGCTGAACAGGAAAACATTCTTGGAATGTGTTGGTTACCCAAAACCGATGTCTGGGTGTTCAAGGTGAAACTGAATTTTTCATCAAAAAGACGCGGCGTACATGTAGAAGATGATCTCACAGAGGGACAATTGCATCTTATTCCTGAGAATCTTACTCGGAGAATGGTCCTAAGTCAAGTTGCAGGCATATATGATCCTCTTGGGCTGGTTGCTCCATGTGTATTGTCTTCAAAAATTCTCATGAGAAGTTTATATTCCAGAGAGGTTCAGGATGGATGGGATAAACCTATGAGTGAAGATATTAGGACCAAATGGGTTCAGTTCTTTCGGGAGCTCTATGAATTACAAACTTTGACATTCAAAAGGTGTCTTATGCCAGATAATGCTGAAGGTGATCCAGTTCTTGTTATATTTTCTGATGGAAGTCAACAAGCATATGGTGCATGTGCTTATATCAGATGGCACACTAACAATAACACATATGAATCAAGCCTAGTGATCGCAAAAAATCGAATCGCACCAGTAAAGCAATTGTCTACCCCTCGCCTTGAATTGTGTGGAGCAGTACTTGCATCTAGACTTCGTCGAAAACTCGTAACAGAAATGAGTTATAGATTTAGCAAAATTGTGCACATAATTGATTCCATGATTGTCAGAGCACAGATACAACGAGAGAGTTATGGGTTTGGGACATTTGTTGCCACACGTGTTGCTGAAATACAGAGCATTACAGATCCTACTGAATGGTGGTGGGCGCAGGGAGATCACAATCCTGCAGACATGACTACAAGAGTTGCGCCAGCAAGTGCTCTGGGGGCTGACTCCAAGTGGCAAAAAGGTCCAGATTTCTTGAGAACTCCATTTGAACTATGGCCAATAAGTCAAGAAAACACCTTGGATAATGATCAAATACCTGACATTATTGGAGTCACAATGTCGGCCACCTCTGATAATCACACTATCCATAGCAGTACTATCATAGACATTGATCGATTTTCCAGCTTGAGGAAACTACTTCGAGTGACGGGCATTATTCTGTCCATTGTTCACTGGAGGACCTTTAGGGGTATTTGGGACAAAATCAAGTCGGAAACATCAGTGGAAGCAGAGACGTGGTGGGTAAAGTTTGCACAAAAGGAATTACTTGAGGACTGCATGAAGAAATTTCAGAGACTCGGGCCATTTATTAATCAAGATGGGATTGTATGTGTTGGACAACGCATGGCCGAATGGATCAAACAATCATGGAATCAGAGGGAATTCTTTTTATTGCCAAGAAAGGGTCGTTTTACCGAGTTAGTTGTTCGCAGTGTTCACTGTGAAGATCATGCAGGAATAGAGGTGACCTTGGCAAAGATAAGAAGTAGATACTGGATTCCCTGTGTTCGGAAGATCATAAAACGAATTAAAGATAATTGTGTTATATGTAGAAAACGGGATAAGGTAACAATACAACAGCAGATGGGTGTCTTACCTTCTTACAGACTTCATCCATCACCACCATTTTACAACTGTGCCATTGACATATTTGGACCATTCACTATACGTGACACTGTTAAAAAACGAACACATGGAAAGGCATATGGTGTATTGTTTAATTGCCTTAACTGCAGGGGTGTTTACATTGATTTGGCTGAAGGTTACGACACAGGGAATTTCATTGTTGTCTTCAGAAGATTTGTTTCTATTCGTGGCAATCCAAAGCGAATAATTTCTGATGCAGGCACACAACTAGTAGCTGCGGGAAAGGAACTTAAGAAGTATGATGTAGAGTGGAATGTCATCAAATCTGCAGATGCTCCATGGGAGAATGGGTGTAGTGAATCGTTGATCAAGTCTGTAAAAAGATGCTTGCAAATTGCAGTTGGGGATTCAATTTTGACTTTTTCGGAATTGCAAAGTGTATTATTTGAAGTCGCAAACTTGATCAATGAGAGACCTATTGGAACCAAAGTGTGTGACCCAAATGAAGGAACATACTTATGCCCAAATGATTTATTGTTGGGTAGATCTAGTGTACGGGTTCCTCAAATGCAAATGGATGACAGGTGCAATCCACGACTGAGATGGAAATTTATTCAGCAGGTAGTGGATACTTTTTGGAGGAGGTGGATTAGGGATTATTTTCCCACTCTTATTGTCAGGCAGAAATGGCATACTAGCAGGAGGAACTTGGAACGAGGTGACCTGGTGTTAGTTCAAGATACAAACATTATTCGCGGAAAATGGAAGCTTGCTCAAGTTACTGAGGCTAAGCCAGGAAAAGATGGAAAAGTACGAGACGTTACAGTGCAATACAAAAATATAGGCCCAGGTGCAAAATATGTCGGATGTACTGGAACTCTTGTTCGCAGATCTGTTCACAGACTTGTAGTAATACTACCGATTGAGGACTGTAATTAGTTGTGAACTTGTTAAGTAATGTTGGGGGGAGTGTATCGTTTACGATATTCCGGAAATTTTAGAATCGGACATGAATGGGTTTTTTTTTATAGACATCAACGGAAGTGTACATGGATAGATACTCCCACGTTTTCTCTGAACACACATATTGATATTGTAGCTTAGTAAATTTGGAGCCATCAAAGTGTGAGTGAAAAGTGATTTATTTGAGTATATGTAAATATCTGACAGTCAAAATTTTGGTTAAGCCTTAGAATAACATTGAACAAACTCGTCAAGCCATGAACAATTATGGAATACTGTTATCATCATAAATTGAACAAACTTGTCAAGCCATGAATAAATATGGAATACTGTTATCATCATAAATTGGCATTGATTTATTGAAATGTAATTTTAGGTTGAAACAATGGAATAAATGGTTACAACAGATGGTTGAATTTTCATTGCTGAGCTATACAATGTTTATCATCATTGTCCCATGGGTCATATCGAATCGTCAATCATAATAAATAACCTTGATCGAGTGTTCCTTGCAATATTTCATACTTTGATTAGGATCTAAAACTAATATTTACAAACACATCGTTTTTATTTACGTGTATGAACAGTACAAACAAGCCGTCAAACACTAAAGTCTTTATTTACATTTATCTTTAGTTCTTTGATTTTTGATAAAATATTTTCTACTTTAACAGGAAAGCTGGAAGGTGAGAGAATCTTCCACTACGTACCAGGTTTCTGTCGTGCACTAGCTTGTATGTGTACAATATCCTGCGTCAATTCCCTGGGCTCCATCGTACTCATGAGTTCAAGCCGTTATGTATCCATCTGCCACCATAACCTGTACAAAAGAATTTTTAAAAGAAGCACCTGCTTTCTGATGTGTTTAAGCCTTAATTTGATTGGTCTACTGTTAATTCTTTTGAATTTGGCGGGAATCGGAGATCACTCGTTTGACCCGAAGAGTTTGGAGTGCATCTGGGATCGCATGACAACCTACTACTACACGGTTTCTTTCACGGTCATCTTTGTCTTGGTTCCTGTAATCGTCACTGGAATATTTTATTGCCTGATTTTCATTAAATTTCGAGGTAGTAACAAAAGAATCTCGCATTCCACGAGTACAGGGCATAACAAAAAGCCCATGTATCTCGCAAAGTCGTTATTCTTGATCTATGCGGCCTTCACCATTTGTTGGATTCCCTACGCAGTACTCACGGTTGCCGACCGTAATGACTCCTTTCCGTATGAGATTCACGTGCTCATTACGACATTGGCGCACCTGCACCCTTCTTTTAACTGGCTGGTTTTGTACTACACAAACACACTATTTCGCAACGCTTTCAACAAATTGGTTAAATCTGACAAGTGTTTTAAAAATTTCTCGAAGGAAAACCGTCAAGCAAGGAACGAAACCATTGTATCTACTGTTATGACTTCTCACAATTCTAAATAGATTGAATTTTGTCACTCAATTTTCTTTTAACGTACACATATTTTTGACACGACCTTCTAATTAAATAAAAAAAAATACACGATACAATATATTAGCAGAAAGGAACATTTGACCCATGAATCGTTTGCATTGCCTTACATTAAAAAAATTGATGATTGCGATAATTTGGAAGACATTAACAAATCACGGATGTTCCTGTATATTGTACTAGATTTTAGTATTTGTTGTAGCTTCAGAAAACATCTATTTGATGTAAAATAATTATTGTAACATAATATCGTATTCTAAACATGATATGAGACCATGATAAAGTAACGTAGCACTATGTAAACTAGATTTGCTTAAGTCTCTATGTTGTTTTAATGTTTTAAAATTTGTTACAATTGTCAAAATAGACTGTAGTAAGGCTTTCATAATGGTTGGCATACTAATTGTTAGACAATTATTAAACACCTAATAATCTAAGCATTTTTCTATTTTCCAATTACGACTAAGATTCTGCTTTCTTCTATTCTTCAATGTTATCAAACATAAAGAGGCGTAAGCCCTGCACAAGGCTTATCAGCCTATTAATAAAATCTGCCAATATACGTCACCTTACTAGTAATTAGAAAGGTTTAACGACCTTTTCATCAATATCATTGTTTTAGTGTAGCTGTTACACTCCTATTATTTCCATTTTTTCCTTTTTTTCTCTAAATTGTGAATTCACATGGCTATTCAACTCAAAAATTATAATTTTTCTGTTTTATCAAATATACAACAATAAGAAAGAAATTTATCTGCTTATTGAGTGAAAACAAAACTGAGGACAGCAATTTACTAACAACAAAAAATTTCAAACATCAGCAAGTATGTTTAACATCATTAAAATTTATAAGTTTATGTTTATAAGCATATGTTTATTTTAAATAAAAATCATTCTGATGGGGAAATTACACGTAATGAAAATTGAACTTGATAAACTCATAATGTAGACCTTTTTGCAATGTATTTTTTTTCAAAGTGAAATAAAAACAAACAAAACATATTTCCTTAGTGTATACAAAGTTTTTTTCAAGGAAGGTCAAAATATCTAACAATTGATTCCGTGTCGTTAACGAGATACAAAGAAGATAGGTGAATAAGACGTGTAAAATGCCCATTTGAGGAATGATTTGATATTGCAAAATTAAAATATCATTAAATCTGATACTTTAAAAAAAAAAAATTAAAAACAATGTATATTTAACGTAACATCGGTTTGTAGCCCTTAAATATTTTTAATACATGCAATAGGTTGATTTAAACTAACGTATGCGTTTCAAAACCTCCAAATGGTGTAATTGCTATAACTTCAATGCCTTTTCTTTCATAGAGTGGGTCTGAGCTCCATATTTTTGTCATAGTCTAAATACGGTTTAATGGAATTTAAACCGATTAATCAACAAAAATGTGGAGAGATGACCGACTATACTTTATAAATGTCATTTTGTAGCCCAACAATTGAACGTTTTAGAAAAATAATACAAGTCAGTAAATTCGTGGCCAACGCCTCATATAGCATTTAAACATCGCACTTTGTAGTGAATGAAATGGCTCAGTGCTGAGAGCACCAGACAATAGGTGACTTTATAGAACTTGGGTTTTTAGTTTGTGGGTTCGATACCACCAAAACTTATGGATTTATTATTTTTTTCTTATCCTTTTTTGAAATATTTTAAACTGAATATAGTCGAAATTTACCTTTTTGTAAACTTGTATTATAACATACCAAATGTTTTTAATTTTTAAAAAAATGTTAAATTTGAAATTTTATTCCACGACTAAAATAAATGGGCAGTTGTGCCATCTTATTCCCCCATCTTCTTTCAAAATTCAATTTTAGTGTAACCTAAACAAAGTCATTCAGCAAACGTTGACTGATTCCGGTACATCAGCACATAACTACTACAGGGATATTTTGATCTTGATTCCAACTTCATTTCAGTTCAAAATCTCATATATATACTAGTATATGCATAGCACAAAATGTCTGGCTATCAAATGCATCTCAAAAATTCTCATAAAGTTAGAAATTGTATAATTCCCTCCCAGACTCAGACTGGGACTGCAAGAGAATATACATTACGATATGGTGTCTTGCTTTCTAACTTTAAGATGAAATATGGAGATAAAGTTTTGTCATGTACAATCAATCGTCACTGAGTGTTTGGAGCATTTGGACTGCAGACGTCTGCTTTTGAAATGATTGTTCATAACGTTATGTAGGACAAGACTGAGATGGATATTTTGACAATGCAAATCTTCAGAACATACATGTAAATAAAGATCTAGTATAGTACAATCATTATAGCAAACATATAATATATCGAAAATGTGTATTTACTAACTATCCCTCAAATTATAAATTTGAAAAAAATTCCAATAATGAAAACATTTTTTGGTTAAAAACATTCATTATTCATAGAAACATGTTACTATATAAAACTTCAATTGAAATTCTTTAATTTTTTTTACTGTTTTTCAATAATTGACGACTTCTTAAAACAGGCAATGGAAGACAGCAACGTTATACTGATACGCTTTTACAAAATCAAAACTCGCTATAAATTTGGTTGTTGTCATATTTATGCAGGAGTTTCCAATATTTCATTATAAGGTGAAATTTTCCATGAGAATACGAATACATTTTTTCTATCACAATACATGTTTCACAACTAAATATAACAATTTCGATTGTATTGTTTATTGCTCCAGAAAAGGTACAATTACATGTAATCACCTTATATTAGAAAAGAAGCGTTATCCTGTTGAATCAAACTTCATTATGAAATCTGAATAAGCGGCATATCGAATTTCTGAATATACCGTTAAATATTAATCACAATGGTTTGTTTCAATCAGTTTTTGACAATCTAAGCAAAAGAGATTGTCAAATTCTACAGGCCGGTCATATTTTTATTTGATAGAAAAACATATATTGAACATATTGATAAGATTGCTTAGGAGGCAGGTAAGATTATGATGACAAAGCATAGGTATGTTACTGTATACCTGTGTACTTATGGACAAATTCTAAATATCTAGATAAAAAAGTTTTATTTTAAATCAAACTTTATCATACAGAACAGGAAACATACACAAATCCCGAATGTGACGCATAAGGTGTTAGAAACTTTGTTTTAAAAATTTCTTACAGACATTTATATTAAGTACCCACAAAATTAAAAAATGAAAAGAAAAGGATTTTGTTGAATATTTTGTGGTTGCATTTTCGATGAAGAATTTTGTACTTGGTTATTATTCGTAAAATCAATGATTGTTAAGAGCAGTAATTAACTTGCTAAAACCATGATACTATTTTTCTATCTCTGCAATAAATAATTTCTAAATGGATCGACTGATAGACAAACATAGAGTAATTCACAAAAATATTTTAAATATCTTATCGAAACTCATACACCTTTGTTGTACCCTCCTCAGATCCCACAAAACAAATGTTGGAGTTTTCTTTAAATTTAATGCACCTCGGTGACTCAACTTCAAAAATCTTCAATAATTCAGCCTTAGGTGTCAAAACGTGAATGTTTTTGCTATTCTGTCCCACAACAAATATGTTCCCACAGAAGTTAACATCAAGTCCATACGGATATTTAAGTTTTGCGTTAGAATACGAATGCAACTTCTCTCCAGAATCATCCATGACAGTAACCTTGTGCGTACTACAGTTAGAGCTAATTATTTCATTTGACTTGTTTATTGCTACAGAGAAAGTTAAATTATCAACTGTAAACATTTTAGCAGTTTTATCCTCAGAACTAAACCTCACGATAAAATTTGAACAAGCAACATATACAAATCCTGGCGAAATTGCCAAACTATTCACATCATCGGTCTCAAAAAAATTACGTTCTTCTGTAAATTCAAACATGTCCAGGTCAAACTTTACGACATATCCCTTGGCGAATAAAAATTTTTTTTTGGAAATAAGAAGTACAGAAGGACTCAGACAAGCCACGTCTATTGGTTTCCATACTCCTATTTCCCGTGTCAGCTTGGAATTGGTAAATTGTAATATTCGATTGGAGCTTTGGTGAGCTAAAACTATGTCTCCATTTTCTAGAAAGCAACCACCGGAAACATCACCCTCTGAGCCGTTCAGTTCACAAATCAGTTCCATAGTGGCATTAGCTAACTCAGTGCCATACAAAGGAACCAAATGAAACTTTGTCTGGATTTCTGAAAACTTTTGAACTTGAAGAATTCTTGTTAAGTTTTGGTAAACATCGGAGTGTAAATTTATTCTCAATTTGGAGGGATTCGATCTCTTAATGTGTTTTAATTGTCGTTTTATCTTGACGTAATCACGTACAAGAATTGACGGAGTTGATTGTTCTGTATCTCTTAAAGTTTGTAAGTACTGAGTCATCAGAAAATGGCGGTCGGAGACGTCATCAACAAACTTTCCAACCTTGTCCTTGTTAAGCTTGACACTATGAGCCAGCTCCGATAAATGATCCTCTAGCAATGTATCAATATGGTTCACAATCTTGTCCCTCAACTCTGTGGACTCTTGCTTTATTTTATCTGATGTATCATCTAAGTATTTAACGGTGTCTTGTCCCTCAGAGTTCGCTTTAACAAGTGTTTCATCATATTGAGATATTTCTTTTGATAAACTTTGTAGTTTCGCTGACTTTCGTAAACTTTCTGCAGCCTCCTCAATATCGTCAATCTGTGTGCATTTTCTGTGTTTTTTGCACACGCACTTTGTGCAGCATAACTCCTCGTGGTCAACACAGAGATATTCTACTTTGTTACTGTGATCCTGACAAAGGACCACGGCAGATCTAAGAATTTTGTCAAGACTTTCTGTATTGATAGTTGCAATAGGATTTAATCTATGACTTTTAGAAGCTGCACTTCTTTTATGAGATTTCGCGCATATAGCACAGAGCAATTCACAGCAAGATTCACACCAATCACTTGCCACTATCTCCTCGTCTGCTCGTAAACAGGCATCGCAGAATTTCTCTCCTTTGTCACTCAAAGTCTCAAATATATAATTGATGGGAATAAGTTCCGTCCATTTCTCGATTTCGCCAGAAAAAGATGGGGCAGGAATAAAACGTCTGCAAAGTGGACAAGGAAATCCCACCGGGTTCTCCTTTGATTTGCACGTGGATAGAATATATGAGGATAAACAGTTGTGACAAAACGTATGCAGACATGGCAGAATCCTTGGCGTTTTGAAAGATTCGAAGCAGATCGGACATGTCGTTGTTATATCTGTTTGATGATTTTTCTCTGGCAACGAAGAGCTGGCCATGACAAAGTTCTAAACCGAAAGTAGAAACTTCCCCTGGAGAGTGTTGGTAAAATAAGTGCCGAGACACATCCGGGCTGGGGCAAACTAAATGGCCGGATTCGTAAGGTTTTTAATTTATCTGTATTAATACATGTATTGTATTTGATTTGAAATATAATTGATGAGCATTCGATTTAAACATTGTACTGAAATAATTCAGTATAATTGTGGATTTTATCATGTTTATTAGCGATTGTTGATACAATGTACATGTATAAATTAATAGGAAAGGAAATGCCGGGTTAGGGAAGACGGAGAGGAACATTCTGCATCTCACATTCCATTATCCAAAAATATTTCTTTATTCTTTTTACAGGTGTAAGCCAAACCATGAAAAATGTCAATTTTGTAACTTTTAACGAAAAAAAAACCATAACACTGTTTTTTCTGTTCACTTAATTGACAAGTAAGCAACACCAATATCTCATTCTAAGTTGGAAAAAGCATTTTCTTTACACAAACTTTAAAATAAAGTGCCGTAAATACACACTGATCTAAGTGAAATTCTGAGTATGGAGAGAGTGGATGCTGTGACAAATAACACATTCTATTGTCAGCCAAAACAGAGAATGTATTGACATGCTTGGAGACAGACACTAGAGAAGATTAGGAAAAAGCCTAATTTGATGAACCTTTTCCGGGAATGGTTAGATTCAGATGATAGATGGACTACACAGGCGTCGGAACCGAGGGACTGGGGGGGGGGGGGCTAAGCTCCCCCCTTTTTGGGGGCAAAGTTGAACCTAACCACCAGGCACATAGCATCAGGGAGGGGCCAGGCCAGGCCCCCACCCACTTTTTCTTGCAGCAAACATAATTGTTCCTAAATTTACAGCATCAGGAATCTGTCCCCCACCCCATTTTCTTCATTATTTGGGGGGGGGGACTTTTTTGGTAGGAAGATTTTTTTAGTTATAGGTATACAATCCCCTCCCCCACCAAACACCACCCCCAAGATTAGGATTTTCATGATTTTGGAATTAGCCTTTTGTTTTTTGCTTGTCAAGATTTCTGATGATAAGTCTAGCCCCCCCCCCCCCATTTTAATTTGCTTCCGACGCCACTGGGCTAGATGGACAACATATCAGCCACTTTTTTCGCAGCAACTAATGTTTTTAAATTTACAAATAAAAAATTAAATTATCCTGGAGTTGCCCCCCCCCCCCCAACACACACACACTTTTTTGGGAGCATGTAAAAAATTGATATGAAAATGAGGAATTTAGGATTTAAATTGAAGTTATATAGTACACCAGCGCCCCCCACCCCCCCCCCCACCCCCCCCCCCCCCAAGTAATCAATGTTTTATTCTAATCGCTGTAAAACATTATGGACATCAGAGTAATTTTATAAATGTGGTTCTAACTTTTGTTCTTTAAATATCATTCCATGAGCCTAAAAATATTTGCGACTCTGTCGTAAGTTCTTTTGTAACACGGCGACGTTTGATGGCTAAATCAACTGTATTTCTTGTGTCTTCATTATAAAATATTGACGGTAGTTTGATGCATTACTGTATACTGTTATACATATGGTCAGGTGGTCATACATATATTTTACGATACGTTTATAAGCCCCAAAGACATATTATAAGCTGGTATTAATTCAGCATTGTCAGTATGGCAGTGAATACTATTATAGCGAGCGCAGCGAGGCGGCGCGAAGCGCCGCTCGCGTAGCGAGCTCCATAGACAACGTGTACGAACGGAGGAAATTCGAGTTGAAATCTGCACATTGTTCAAAGAATATTTTGTGGACCCGCGTGAAAACGTTCTACTATCCCAGTGATCCTTTGCGGTGCATAACAACATGGTGGAACAGTAAGTGTTTCTACGGAAAATTCTTACCTCTACATCGCATAAATCATTTTCATTTAACAATAAAAAAAAATCCTTCTAAAAACATTACAGTAAACAACACATAAGCTTACGTAAAAAAAACTGAACTTTTGATGACGTCATTTCCTTCTCCGAATTTGTCCGACAATTTACGAAAACTGTCGAGCGCAAAAGAATGTTAACTATGACGTCACAAAGATCTCGCGTTTTAATTTCCCGCGATACATTTAGAAGTGGATCAAGCATATGTACTGGATCATGTAGGAAGTACTCAGTATCAGTGTTAACGGTGACTCTTTGGCTGATTAGTTTTGTTTTGATGATTTTTTTTTTGCTTAGTAAATACACATGGAAGTTCCATGCTAAATTTATTGTCACATTGATCCAATCATATATGCATACGTTAGCTAGGTAGGTGACAAAAAATTATTAAGAGAGAAAAGTCTAATCATTATTAGATCTACGTGCAGCCACGTCATTTTGTAATGAATAGATAAAAGAAAAGAATTAAACTGTTAAAATATCTACCGGTACATGTATTTGTTATATAGTTGCATATGTGGTCATCACACACTAAGAAAGGGGTGAGGGCACATGTCTTCAACGCTTATATAGCGTATACAAAAATTAACAAGATTTAAAACAAAATTAATGTCACAGAGGAAAATAATTAAAACACAGGTTACAACAAGGAACAAAATGAGAAATAACAGACAAAATTTATTTTTTACTGATTTTAATGATCATTATTAAAAGGTAAAGAAAAGATAAAAACATAATTGTATCTACATAAAAAAAAAACGGCGTTGTGTTTATCAAAATATTTTAATACAATGCAAGTCTGTTTAACATTTTATTAATGCTCTGTTGTAGTTTGTTTAAGTATATAAAGACTAGGAAGGGCCATTGGAATAAAAGTTTGATAACTTCGGGTTCCTTGCGGTGGTAAAAGTTTTCGAGACAAAGCCAAAGTTTTTTGGTTAGGGCAAGTCCACGGGTTGCATTTATCAATGATGACAGATGTGTGGTTCCTTCTGCGCTCGCCCCAACGGTCACACCGTAAAACATATTAATAGCATAGGTATATATAAGTAATTGTTATATTCAGTAGTATATTCTCACTATATAACTCTATATAGACGAATAGTCAATAAATGTAATATTAGCTCGTCCGAAAAATATTGACCGGTCAATATTTTTTTGATATTGACCGGCTAGGAATAATATCTAGAAAACATTCCCTCTATATTTCAAATAATCGCCTCTGATTGGAGGATTCGTAAACTATGACGTAAATAACTCTTCGCGACTCCAAAAACAAGGTGACGTCATAATAGACAGTCAGTCAAGGCAAGTAAACAACGGACGCGCAATGCGACGGTTTGCTATCATAACGGATGTAAGGATTTGCGAATTACTGTAAAGTAAAATCAGGTACAACATCTGTATGTTAATTCTTACGGTCGGCGGAATATCACCAGTGACCATTTGATGCTGAGGATATTTTGCAAATGAACATTGCACAAAATTGAATTCGTGAATTCTTTGTTGAGCTGAGAAAATTACGGCGACCTGTTTTCAATTACTTTATTAAATTTTGGTTTGTTTCTTCATATAACAAAACAAATGTTGACTGTGTTTTCGGGCAACATTGATTATATTGGCCCCCTTGGGACGAAAATATTGCCCTCCGCTTCGCGTCGGGCAATATTTCGTCCCTCGGGGGCTAATATAATCAATGTTGCCCTCAACCCCAGTCAATATTTGTATAATATTTTATTGTAAAGATGAGTATGTATGAAAAAACACTAAACTGTTTAACTATAAATCTATTGGACCTATATGCATGTATCACTGTAGTAAAATTTCAATACAGGAAATTATAATATATGTCTACATGCATATATTTACTGCCAACACTTACAACTTGACACTTTTTTGACGTACAATTAGAATTATGCATTGATATAATGAATTAAAAATGTTCCTTTTAAATCATGTTTTCACTGGACAACTAGCATACACAATTCTTGTAGACACTGCTAAACAATAAACCAAGTTGTTTGTTAAAAACATAATTTCAATTTCTTTTAATTTAAAATGTAATATAGTACGTACAATTTTAAAATATTGAAGGTGAAAAAGAGGGTTTTTGACGTATTACATGTACATCTCATGGTTGCAAGTCCAGTTGCAATTGTCCAGTATAGCTTATCCTTCGTATAATGTTTATGGATGCAATAAGCTAGAACTATAATGATATCATTTTCTTAAAACTGATCTGGTTAAACTCTTGTTTGCAGATGGGTGGGCGTACAAAAGGACAGACATCGGGACAGCCGGATGGGGGTGAGGAGTATTCCAAAAACTGTCACGTATCTTCTAAAAACTCGTACACCTTTGTTGTGCTGTTCTCGGATCCCACAAAACAAATGTTAGAGTTTTCTTTAAATTTAATACATCTAGGTGAAGCAATATCAAAAATCTTCAATAATTCAGCCTTAGGTGTTAGCACATGAATGTTATTGCTGTCTTTGCCTGCAACAAATATGTTCCCAGAGAAGTTCACATCGAGTCCATACGGATACTTAAATTTTTCGTGAGAATACGAATGCAATTTTTCTCCAGAATTATTCATGATAGTAACATTGTTTGTGTCACAGCAAGAGCTTATTATTTCATCTGACTTACTAATTGCTATAGACATGGTACGCCTTTTAACTTCGTATCTTTTGAGAAGAATCACACTTCACTATGAAATCTGAGCAAGCAGCATATAGAAATCCTGACGACATGGCCAAACTGAACACACATCTACTCCCAAAAAAATCATCGTCTTTAAAATCGAAACTGTCCAGATCAAACAATTTAACACATCCTTCGGTGAATTTATTGTTGTGATTGGAAATAAGAAGTAAAGTAGGGCTTTGAGAAACAATATCTATTGGTTTCCAGTTCAAACTAATCTCCTTTTTAAGCTTGAAATGGTTGAATTGTAATATTCGACTGGAGCTTTGGTGAGCCAAAACTATGTCTCCATTTTCTAGAAAGCACCCACCAGTAACATCACCCTCTGAATCATACAGTTCAGCAACCAATTTTATACTGGCATTAGAAAAATCAATGCCACACAGTGGAACCAACTGTAGCTCTGTCTGCATACATGTATCTGAAAACTTTTTCAATTCCAAGATTCTTACCAGATCTTCAGAAACATTTGAGTTCAATTTTACTTGCATTTGGGAAAGACCCCAAGATTCAAAGTCTCCAACCTGACTTTTGATCTTGATATAATCACGAATAAGAACTTGTGGTGGCTTTTTGTCAGTACTTTTCAAAGCGTGTAAATATTGTGTCAGTAACTGTTGCCGGTCGGAAACTCCATCTACAAAAGTTGTTACCCTATCCTTATGGTGTTTTATATTTTTAGTGACATCTGATAGATGATTCTCTAACAAAAAATCAACGTGGTGCACAATTTTATCTCGTAGCGTTGTAGAGTCTTCTCTTATTTTATCTGATGTATCGTCAATGTAAGTAATGGTGTCCTCTCCCTGGGATTTAGCTTTCATAAGAGTACCTTCAACTTGAGATAGTTTTTGGGATAAAATTTCAAGTTTCTCTGACTTTCTGAGACTCTCTGCAGCATCTTCAATATTGTCAATCTGTGTGCATTTCCTGTGTTTAGTGCACACACACTTTGTGCAGCATAACTCCTCATGGTCAACACAGAAATATTTTACTCGTTTGCCATGGTCATGACAAATCACTGGGGCAGATTCAAGACCTCTTCTTCCCTCAGACTCACTTTTGAAAGTTACAATTGAAATAAGTTCATGATTTTTAGAAACTGCATTTCTTTTGTGATATTTAACACACGAATCACAGAGCAATTCAGAGCAAGATTCACACCAATCACTGGCCTCTATCTCCTCGTCTGCTCGCCTACAGGCGTCGCACAATTTATCTCCCTTCTCAGTCAAAGTATGAATTATCTTGTTGATAGGAATATGTTCAGTCCACTTCGCGATCTCAGCAGAAAAAGAAGGGGCAGGAACAAAACATCTGCAGAGTGGACAGGGAAATCCCACCGGACTCTCCTTGGACTTGCAGGTGGAAAGAATATATGACGACAAACAGTTGTGACAAAAAGTATGCAGGCACGGCAGAATCCTTGGAGTCTTGAAAGATTCGAAGCAGATCGGACACGTCGTTGTTAAAATATCTGTTTCAATGTTTTTCTGTGAAGAGTCGGCCATGACAACACGTACGTTCTAAATCGAAAGTAGAACCTCATTTCGAAATGTGTAGTTAAAACCAAATCCAGTCGGGGCCAAATTAAAAATCCGGATTTGTTATTACTATTTGATTATCTACATATTATGTTTTTGATAGGTTAGTGAGCATTCGCTGTAGAATCGTAAAGCAAAATAGCGTGTAGTTGATAATGGTAAAAAGCTTAAAGTCCCAAGTTCGGGGGAATTTAATGCAGCCGCTGTATGACATACACTGCTTGTTTTAAACGCAATTTAATTGGTTTGTTATCAGAATCTGTCACCATGCTTTAGATTCAGTTGTAGATAGAGCAGCTGAGTTACAGAGCCCTCAGCACAGCACTGCTGGCATATCACTGTGTAATATTGACAGGAAAATATAGTAAACCCCAATTGCTAACTTTCTCAATGTAAAATTTCTCAAATTAATTAATTATACCCAAATTAATTAATACAATTAATTAACAGCAGAAATTATTTATCACAGCGAATAAACCACATCTAAATGATATTCAGTCATCATCATCACTGTCAGAGTCCGAGTCTGAACTATATTCCACATCTTCAATATCTTGAAGGTTTTGCGGACAAGGGTGTTCTGCATATCTGCTGAATTTTGCCCACAACACGTCAACAAAATCAAATGTTTTTGGTTTCAATACTCGCACTGCTGACCTGCGTCTTGGATTGCTAGCACATACTACATTTTTCACTGATGATGCCCGAGTGTGTTTTAAAATTAGTAAGATCAAGGTATCCAAACCCACTCAGTGTTCCTTACCTTGGACACAAGTGGAAATGAATTTTGCGTCGGCTTTGCGTCGGCACAGAACTCATGATATTTTGCTTGTTAAGAGAAGAAAAAATTGTACAATGTAAAAGTTGTCTCTCTTCCCGTATTATTCTGTCAAAGATGTGAACGGGGCTTCATAATTATAAATAAGATATAAACACCACGTACAAATGTATTGTCTTTTACTTTTACTTTTGTACAACATGTTTACATTTTGGCTCTTAGTTGTTATACATTTATGTTTTTAATTTTGTATAAGGTATATTGTAAGAACGATCGTAAAACCGTTCGGTGCTTTAATGGATTTGAACATCCCCAACCGTATCTGATCACCTCATAAACTCAAAGAATGATTCCATAATCCTTAAATAAGGTATTGTAAATACTATGATATATAATTACTTTTAATTTAATATATATGTTTTCGATATTTTACTTTATTTTCCTACTGCGACCTTTATACCAATGATGGAGCTCCAGGGAGGGGGTTGGGGGTTCAAAGTTTGATATAAGAATACTGTTAATATTTTAAATAGTTCAGACATTGACCCCCAAACTAATATACTGGGGTTTCTGGCGAGATTCACAAATCAATATTTGAAATACATGTATATATAAACCATATTCTTATCAAGAAATGCAGTGCAATAATTTTCATTATCATTATAATGTATTAAAGCATCTTTCTGTATTTAGTTGTGATTTTAGCAAAATGTGCCTGATTTGATTAAACACCACTGAAATTCCAAAGGGCTCTTGATTTTAAGGGTGTGTACAATGTAATGTATTATCTTCAATTCAAAAAAAATTTTAGCAAGAAAATGTTATGTCCAACCGAATACTTTAAAGTTTTGTAATTTTTGACGAGCATAAACTGTATTTAAAAAAAACTACGTATTTTCATAACTCAAATTTATGAGATATGTTCAAAACAAGCTTAAGCAAATTATTTAGCTCTGCTCATCAGACTTTTTGTATTTATTATATATATCTTGTACCATCTGTATGGTTTTGAGAGAATAAATGACTTGAAATTGAATTGAGTGCATTATTACAACAACCTGACATAACGACGTGCATTCAAGGAAACTTGTAATAAATCATCTAAGCATTTTCAAATATGTAGTATGCTGTTCACTGTATTTGTCCATTTGATACCTATTTATTTTTAAGAAATAACTTACTTATAATAAAAGTTTACTCATAAAATAAAAAAAAACCCAAACAAACAAATAATGAAATTAATCAAGCGATCCGAGCGGCAATTGATGACCAATGTTTTTCTTGTTTATTGATTTATATACGATATTAACAGAGCACTGATGTTGTATACTATGCATGTACATATAGTCATATATGTCCGCAAATTGTATTCACCATATATCATTTATAAATTTGCATGATCTTCAAAATTCAGTATGGTCACCATGGCAATGAATATTTGATAGGAGAACAGAGTAAACAGTATTTTTATTTTATAGTGACGTGTACTTAAAATACAAAATAATATAACAACGTATTTTATATACATGTATACACATTACACCCAGCCAATTGGACCTATATTTACTTTAGGACGCTATTGATATATACAGTTCAGCAATTTGTGTACCAGTTTTATTTACTCATAACCATACATTGAAAAAAATAACATGCATGACAATTATTTCAACATGAAATTAGATTTCTGTCTATTGCACATTAAGTCAACACACGCAGCTACACAACAAATCTGTTTGTATTTCTCATTGCGCAAATTTTCATAATATGTAAAAAAAAACAAAACAACAACCCCCGCCCCCCCCCCCCCCAAACCAAACAAGACATTTGGTTTGATCATATTTTATTGTATACATATATGACATAAAAAGGGTTCGAACACAAGTTCTTGCAACTTACTAGTTTCTCACCTAACAAGACATTTATAAAGCTGCATTCCATTTCTAAAATTTACCAATCAACTTTGTCGAGTACTACATGTACATGTACCATCTTACCACGTGCGTGTTTCTCGAGAGGGTCGGAGGAGGATCGACCCCCACCCTAAAAAATCAAATTTATTTTTTGATTTTATAAAATTTATTTTATTTTACATGTATTCACAAATCTAAGAAAAATGTCAATTATAGTAGGCCTTAGATCCCCTCGAGCTCACCGGCAAACAAAATCATTCATTGAAACCTCCCTCCCCCGGGGAAAAATTTATTGGACTCTGGATCAGTGCTTGCATGACTGATCAATGATTAATTGAGAGAACATAATTATACGAATACATGTGTGTATTTTAGATGTATAGCAACTCCTGTGTATTAATAATAGCCAAATTAATTGAGTTAAAGTTTTCTGAAAGAACCCCCTCCCGACCCTACTTGGTAGTTTGGACCATATATTTGCATTTAAAAAATGTATGAAGCGCCAGATACACGTATATCTGTTTTTAATATATTAACACATAAAATTTGATCTTTGCTTTAAGGTAGTACGAATTAAACCTTCGAATTAATTATTTTTAAAAATATTTTATCAAATACACAAAGAAATGTTATTATGCTTTGTAAAACTTATTTTCAACCCTTTATCCACGTGGAAAAAATATACATGAAAATCGAACTCCATTCACTTGAGGCATATTTTGATCATTTCAATGGCGATTACTTGATCTATGTGCAATTTTACTTTGTATCATAAGAATGTGTATCTTGTGTGTCTTTTAGACATAATTTGCGCTAGTGTTCAGACTTTCTGCAAATTGAATTTCAGTCATGATCACATCAAAAGGTGAAAGGTCACACATATATACATTGTATTCAAATCTTAATTAATCAAAAGTATTTGGTCACGATCAAAGTTTAATCTTTGTTATTTTACATATTAGTAGCGGGGACAAACATCGTGCATATGCTGTTTAATTTTCTTGAAAATTGAATTATATAATTCCTTTTAAAGACCTAGCTTTCGTGTTGCAAATTTTCGTCTTTAAAGCCGGTAATTCACAGGCGCAATTCTTACCATGCTTACATTATGTCATATCAGAATTTACTGTAAGTTACAAATTAAAATTCCTAAAAATAGCAGTAAAACATTTGTAATATCTTTTAAAGTAACATTTTATGATAGTCAGTGTAACGTTACAATTTTTTTGACCCCCCCCCCCCCCCCTCCCAATAAAAAAATGGCATGAAAGTTATAGATATGAATTGTATGAGATTTTTTAAAGAGATATATAATCATCATGTTCATGTTTAATTGTAAAATTCGCAAATCAAAATTTTAAAAAATGCCATATAATTTCTTTCTAATTCTTCGTTTCGCGAACGACAACTCCTTGTTCTGTATGCCTCTGGAACACATCGGGCCCTGTACAGAAAAAGGTATTCCGGATGCTTACACGATGGCGGGAAAATGATGGTCGCCTCAGCAAGGTAAGGGTTTGTTTATCCAGCATCAGTCGTAGTGCTCACTAAGACACGCATTGTCATCAGAATTAATGCTTTTATTTCAGATAGCACTAATGTTCAAAAATACCTTTCTGCTTTAAAAAAACCCCCACAAAAAACTTGAATGTACAGAGTTCTTGAAATCTTTTTTCCACTGTCAGTCATTTGGACTGACAACCATCAGAAGTTTGTCAGTCCAGACTGATTTCTATCAGTCCAAAAATTTTCAATAGAAAGATGAAAAACTACAAGTATATTTGCCTTATAGTTTCTCTCATTTTTACTTAATTATTCTGATTTCTCCTAACTTTCACATTCTGGCTCCTGATAACATTCTTATTTATCACTTCATTATAATTATTTTTATTTCCTTCCCTCTCTCATTATCAACTTTCTTCTTGTTCTCTTTCTCGTTCTCTTTCTGCACATCTCATATGTAACTATATAGGGCTCGGTTGTCAGATAGCGGAGTTCTTATTTCCCGAAAAAATTTATAAATGATTACATTGGGATTTTTGTGTGTATTTCTGTGTATTCAATAAAAACATTCACTGAAAACCCTGTTTCGGTGTATGCAATGTACATTGAAAAAACATAACGAGACAACACTCGCCATCTTGGATTTATAGGGGGCCCTCAGTTCACGCTATGTTTAAAACAAGTTCTCCAATTTCTTCCATGATTTCTGACGACATCTAGGTTGGAAAATGATTGAAAGACTTATTCCTATTGTCTGACTATATCTGTTAGCTGCATTATAAACACACCGTATCAATATGTACGAAATACTCGCCAAACTTATCGAAAGCAACGGAAGTAATAATTACTGAGGTGTTCCGAAAATGTATAATAAGTCTAGAGAGAGCGAAAAAACCGCAAAAAAACTCCTCTAGATTTATCGTATGCGTTCGGATCTCCTCAGTGAGTATGTAAATTAGTTATATTTTCGCAAGTTACTCTGTCCATATCTTCCAGTCATTTGGACTGACAAGCAACCTCAAGTAATCGGTCCTTGGTTATTTTTATCGGTCTTGCCGACAGGACCAAAAGATTTCAAGAACTCTGAATGTAGTGTATTCGTAGTGGGGGGTTAATTCGATTGGACCTGCGGTCGTTCGACCCAGCAGATGGTTATAGACTTGAATTGCACGACCCGACATCCCATCTTTTTTTTTTACACAAAACGTTTCTCATTTTGAACACACAGACATGAATGTATACACCTTTTTCTTTTTCAATAGTCCAATCCACTCTATCAGTGTCTATGCAAAAGTTGTTTCCCTTTGTTGGGTAGTCCGATTCTTACAAATACCATAAACGGTAAAACCAATAGGCCTATTTGAATATTCGTGACGGCTATTCTTTTTATGTCAAATATTCTTATATGTCATATACAAAGAATTTTTCATTTTTCATGTGCCTGTGATTTTAAAAAAATATTTAGAAAATAACATCTTAATCAACTACGATCAACAGATAAAATTTATGATATAGTGCAGTTCTGACCCCCTGAGACTGATGCGTACATCATTCCAAAGTTAACCACAAATTTACTAAAACCATAATGACCTAAATTCAGGAAAGACCCACTTAAATTCAAATTTGTACAGAAAAAATTACACAAAAATACTTTCAATATACCTCTTGATATTATCGCTCTGTAATTCCAGTGTTTTGGGGGGGCCTGATTTGGGGCCAGGATTTGGCCCCAGTCCCAATCGGAAATTTTCTAATATTTTCCCAATTTCATACCCAAAATTGTCAATTGTAATTTTAAAAGGAAAACTTTTAGAGTTGTAAAATTTTTTAAGAAAGATGGAACAGAATAATATATTACAAGAACTCTAGAAAAAGAAGCATTGTGCTTTAATAAGTATTTGAATAAATGATAGAAATTATTGAATTTCATTATAATCATAAGATTTTTCCAATTTTTCTGTTTTGTCGCTATTTTTCACAATCAAAAGGGCCTCATGCAGTCCCAAATTGATGAAAAAAAACCCCCACTGAACTCACATTCGTTCAAACTTATCTAATATTTAATTCATAGCTGCTATTATCAGTCTATTTGGGACTCTGAATATTTTTTCAAAAAATAGTTATATACACTGTAACACTGAAAACAGAGCACACTGGATTATTATAAGTGCTTTAAATATATAAACTGAACTTGTAGATGATATGTAAAAGATTTAATCACATTCAATATGTCAGCTAGGAGATTTTTCAATGTCCAGTATGTTCACCTGACCTAAAAGACAAGTTAGAATTTGAATATTTGTAGTAAATATGATAAAGCAAGGCATTGAAATATGAAGTTTAATTTGCTTTAGAAATCATCATTGACATTGGAAACGATATAATTAATATACTTGTCTGATGCAATAACAGTAAATAACTTTAAGTTTTGTCCTCATTTAGAGAATTTCAGGCCAACTCCTTTGTTTTACATAAGATTATTTATAAAATAAAAAATAAAAATGATATTTTTCATTTATTTACCGGGTATATTCTTAATAGAGTCACCCAGAAAATAAGTAATTTTTGGTAACCATTCACCAAGGGTTACATCTTCGCTAGCCAAGGGTTTTCGGTCCACTTTGCTCCCCATAAACCCTTGGCGGATTTCATTGCGAAAACTCGGTGACGAGCTCCGTTTTATGATTGGCTGCAGCTGCGAGTGGCTGATCCAATCGCAGTGCTTGTAAATATAAACTTTAAAAGAAAACACATGTGTGATCATAGGTAAATCATTCGGTGCTTTTAACAAATTGAGACACAAGTTCTCGAGTGCAGTGCCTCGCCAACGATGGTCTAACCAGATCGCTTAAAAAACCTATATATTTTACTGGGATTGAACATAGTTCTACAAACTTGTCAAGGCTCGCGTGATAGCATGGGAAGTAAACATGGCGAATGTAGAAGCTGCCCATCCCGTTAGTATATACGTTCCTGCTTATGGTTATTGCTTTTAAAGGTTCAATGAGATTTATTTTATTTAATTTCTTTGGTTCACAATATTTACGACAACGATACCTGGTTTTATGACATGAAAGCTTTGATATAAATCGCGACTTTTTCACTCCTGGTACAGGTCCTTACAAAACACTATGAATAAAACATTCCATGCTTTCCCTAGTTTATAACTTAATTCGTATTTAATAGCATCGTTAATTATGTTCCGATATTCGGTAGTCAACATGTTTTCAAGTTGTATTAATGCCATAGTGTGTATATAACCCGTTGTTTAATTCGATTAAAATGTAAATATGCAAGGGGCGCAACTCAAGTTGCTTGCTAGATAGCGCCACCACATCACCGAGTTTTCGCAATGAAATCCGCCAAGGGTTTATGGGGAGCAAAGTGGACCGAAAACCCTTGGCTAGCGAAGATGCAAGGGTTAGAGACCTTTGAGAATTCTAATGTTGACCTTCAAGTATTTATATTTTTATCACCTTCAGTAAGTATAAGAATTTAAGGCAGTAAACTTAATAGATTTCTGCTTTGAAGTTTGATTGGACAATGGTCTAATTGATTTTAAGGACAATGAACTATCTTCCTTTCCTGGTATTTAAAGGTTTTGTTTGTCTAAACTGCCAATACAGAATTACCTCCTGTTTTTATAGGACTGTAAATTTAATTTTTGCTGCAGAATTTGATTGGTTTGATCCAAACTTTCAGAGACATTGAGCTTTACTATTTTTCATTGCTTGGATTTGAACCAACGACCAATAGATCATTCCCTCCACTCCGGAAATTTATCGTCGGTGTTGATATCGCCATATATGACTTCACAGTGAAACATGGCGATATCAACTCACTACGACACTATTTATAGGGTCAGATTTTGTAATTCCTGTAGCCCAATGGGTATACTTTGGTTTGCTGACATGCAGGTCCCATGTTTAAATAGAGCAGGGACTTTTGTTTTTCTGAATAATGATATTTTTTTAAAAATTGATTTTTTTTTTCTCAAAAATTTAATTTTTTTCAAGACTAGCACTTAATTTCTAGAATTTCATATCTCCAAGGAATATTGAAGTTTGAGCTTGTATGTAAAATCTTTCTGAAAGGTGTGTGGGGGATTAGTATTAGTATTGTATGATTAAAATGACATAAGCAAACTATGTCAATTGTTAGAAACAGACATGCCCAAAACAAAAATTTCTTGACAAATAACTAATGTATAATTGAGCTTACGTCATTATCAGTCTCCTTCCGGAATGGGGAAATTGATTTTTTAATGAACAAATTCATTGTCAACTTCCTGTTCAATGTCAATTTTGCTTATTTTGAATTTTCACATCAGAATAGGGATGTATCACTAGTGAGCACTGGCTCACAAATATCTTGTTTAAAAATTCTTAAAAAAGTAAAATCCCTGGTAAGTTTCAAACTCATGACCTGCAAATCAGCTTAACTGTTAGTCATCAAGGTTGCTAAAGAAACATGAATGACGTTTTAGAATTGAAGATTGTTGTTTGTTTCAAAAGAAAGCACGTCACAATTTGAAGGTCTAAATCTCCTTAAATGGCATGAAAATTAATGCTCCGATTTGTTTCAACTGTGAAAGTTACACAAAAGTGCACAAAATACCCTCGATGTCATATCATTCCTTGATTCAAGGCGGAAATAAAAGAATGCGTGAGCTAGATGTATTATAAATCAAGTTATTAAAGTCTCGTCAACTGAAATAGTGATAATAAAAGTCTATGATATTAAATTATTGCATCATTAAAGGTGGCCAATGTCCTGTGTAATAAATATGAGATATAACAATTTGTTGCGGAAGTGAAGTAAACATCTACATATATTTCCTTGCATATTGATATAAGAAACATGGGGACTGATGAACTACAGTATTACAGAATATCTCCTTTAAGTAAATCATGTTTTTGAAGTAAATGAGTAATCAAAATACTCGCAGTGCATACATGTATATGCGGGCTCATTTAATATGAACTGAAAATATTTTCATAACTTGGCATTATTAGGGCCTCGCTCTGCGAGCGCCTTATAGTGATCAGTTGGTCTGTCTGTCCCTCTGTCCATCTTTCCATCCTTCCATTCTTCCATCAGTCTGTCCATGTGAGATCGCTTGTCCGGAGCATATCTTCTCTCCCCTAGGCCCAATCTGAATTATACTTCACCCACAGACGCCTTTGGGTAAAGGGTGTGCAGTGATCTTGAACCATATTTCTAGGTTAAAGGATAAGGTCATAGCAGAATTACATATAACCAAGTGTAATTATATAAGTAGTTTCTTTCCCAATATTGTCACCTAACAGCGTAGCGCACAGGGTTAAAGGGACTAAGAATCTGTAAGTCATGAGTTCGATTCCTGCTGGGGATTTTTACAATTTTTACCTCTCCAAATATTTTTAAAAGCTATTTTTTAGTGAAATATTTTTAAAATTTGAAAATTCTAAACCAGTGAAAGTACTTCAATTATAATGTACTTTAATCCACATTGATATAGAGTCATAGACAGATGTCCATTACCACCCTAAGTTGGAACTACATTTTTGTTCGGAGAACGATTCCAACAGTCGTTCAGTCAACATGCTGTACCATGCAACTTAGCTATAGCCTGGCCTTTGCTTATATAGGCAATGATTATGGCTAAAATTAACCACTCAAATACATGTGTACCTCTATTTGCATAGATATTAAATTATTGATTAGTGTGGATAATTAAAATTTTAAGTAACTCATTTTTTGTGAATCTTAATTGGGACCCTCATTCACAACTAATTTACATCCACTGGTTTTTCAGGAAAACTGTAATATAATTAAAAATGTGAGGGATCAGTCACTGACAGTTAGCAAGATTCCAGTTTCGTTCTATTTTCCTTGACTTTCCCTTGGGATATAGGGTTGCTAGCGCTTTTCTGAAACTGGAATCTTGCTGGTTTCCTCGATGTACTTTAATTGTATACTGTTGCAATTTGTTGAGGGTTCAAAAGGAACCCATGAAATCTATAAAATCTAAACCACTACAAAGGAAATAGTATGTGAAATATGGCTCTCAATAAATTGACAAATTAAAATAAATGTTGGAATTTCTGTTTCTGTTTAGGCTGACCTAAACAATAACTGTATAGATGCTGATGATAAACCTTTGGTAGATAAATAGCCAATACCTGATCCGACTTATTATGATCGACGCACCTTTCAATAGGGAGATTTGAACTAGCAACCTTCAACTGAGGAAAACATGCTGGAACTTCATGAATGATGGCAAAAGGTAATTAAAGGAAAGTTTTTCTTCTTCGGTTTGCTTATTGGGGCTGTAACATTTATAAACTGTGGCATCATCAGAATTCTCCATGATGTAAATTTCCTGTGTAACTTTACCCATAACAATTAAAATGCAAAAAACACATACTTTTTTGTGCAGAAAAACACTACTATATATTTTAGTTTTGTGTTTTTTTGTTATAGTTGGGTATTTGGTGCATTGCATGAAATGGGGTGGTTGTCGGAATAACAGAAGAAAATCGCCTGGTTGGGGAATTCTACCCGGCTTGGATATATATATACTCAAGGGAAAAAAAAGCAGTATTTTAAGTCATACAAAGACTGGAAAGTATCAATCAGGTAAAATTTAAGATATATATTATGATATATATAATTTAATTAACATAAAAAATATTCTTGTAAATTACCATGTGGTTACAAATGTTTTAGGAAAAACCCAGGAAATGACAGGTATTCCTCAAATAATATTATAACACTATCCTTATTCATTATGTATGGAGTCATGAGTGTGCTAGGGATTAGAGATAGAATCCTGCACTCTACTGATTCTGTATCTTACTGCACGGCTACCTTTGAGGTTGGTGCAAGCAAAATATTTCACAGGGTATATAATGAATAGAATGAATTTCTCTCTCTATATATATTAAAGTATGTTTAAGACAATATAATAAATTGTTTATGTATTAAAACGCTGTCACTATCCTTCATCAGGTGTGGAATCATGAAGAACTACGGAAGGATTTGCATTCTGCATGCCACTGGTATCTTTCTGCTTGGTTGCCTTTTAGGTAGGTGCATGGTTTGACTTTGAGGCTCTTTCCCCACGTTTTTGGACTGAGGCAATAAAAATGATGGGAAAATAGGCTACAATTTGGTGCTGTTGCTCTTATTTTGGCACTGGGGACATCAAAGGTGGAAAAAATACTTTAAGGACATTTTGGAGAAGATTGAGAAATTCATGATATATCTAACATTGTCATGTTTTGGGTTATGTAATTTATCTCTTAATTTTTTTTGGTAAACAGATGTACAAGTAACAAAGTTATAAAATACTCATCTTTATGTTCTTAATTTTGAGGGTTTAAGGATAATTAAGAAAGTTTAATCATTTGTTTAGGGAAAAGGTAGTACCTTTTTGAATTGTGACTGGGGCCTTTCGACGGCCCTATAACAAGACAATCAATAGCCCTGTATCAAACTAATAAATATTGAATTCATTGCTTATAATTTAATTTTTTTACTCGACCTTCATTGTAGATAAACACGGTCATTTGACCTTTACAATGACGGAAAATTGTACAAAATTCAAACGTAACGTCAGGCGTATTGATACGTTTTTGACGTTAGTCTTACTATGACGTAGGCAACATTCTTTATACGATATAAAATGATATTTTAGCCAATCAGAAAGCGTGTTACAACCAGAATTAAATTACTTAGATATAAATTTAGATTTAAGGAGGATTGATGGTCAGTGTATTACCCATCAGAATCACCTAGAAATTATTATTAATAAATAAAAAATGATAGAGTTGAAAAAAAAAGTTCTAGATTTAAATTTCAATCAAAGAATGTTTTTAAAAATATTTTCATGCAGAGCTTGTTTTTTTTTTTTAAATATATTAAATCTTAGAAAATCTTCTTCTCTACTCCCATATATATTTGTTAAAAACTAAATGCCTGGTTATGATGTCCATGAGTCCCTCTACCAAAATTGTGAAATTCATGACCCTTGGGTCAGGGTTTCAGGCTCTAGGGTGGGGCCAATATGGCCATATAGTAAAAATGTATTAAATCTTAGAAAATCTTCTTCGTTACTCCCATATATATTTGTTAAAAAACTAAATGCATCATTATGATGTCCATGAGGCCCTGTATTAAAATTGTGAAAGTCATGACCCCTGGATCAGGGGTTCAGGCACTAGGGTGGGGCCAATATGGCCATATAGTAAAAATGTATTAAATCTTAGAAAATCTTCTTCTCTACTCCCATATATATTTTGAATACATGGTTATGATGTCCACTAACTCCCCTACTTAAATTGGGAAATTCATGGCCCCTGGGTCAGGGGATAAGGACATGAAGGGGGGTGGCAATATAGTGTTAATGCCTATAATGTTTAAAAATGTTCTTCTCTATTCTCGCACATCTGTATAAAAAACTGACTTATGATTTTGTTTACCAGGAAGTAGTCTACTGAAATTTTAATTTTCATGTCCCCTGGAGTATAGGTTTTGACTATAGGGCAGGGCAAAAATGGATGTATCTATATAGGTGTTTATGCATATAATGTTAAAAAATTACCTTCTTTACTCCCACACACCTGAAAGGAAAATTGAATTCATGATTTTGTAGACCAGATCTTTAAGTTTTTCGCAAAAATTATAGGTTTCACAGTTCTTTTTGAAAATATTTCAAGCAGAGAGGTGGTCATCACAACAAATTTATAATTTTTATGTTCAAGAATGAAACCTAATTAAATGCATATATGAGACTCCTTGACAAGTTGGTGTATGGTTTATTAGCTACTCAGGTGACCGTTAAGGCCAATTGGCCACTTGTTTTTCATGCAGTTAAATTTTGTAATATATGTAAACTATATTCTATATAATCTTTGAAGCTTATACAAATTGCCAAAAAAAAAAAAGGCAAGAAAAATGAAAGAACATGATGGCAAATGTTTCAAAAACATTTAGACAGACAATTTGTTTCAACTAATTATGTGAACTTTTGACCGAGGTTGTCTGCAAGGCATAGAAACATGTTGAGGAACTAGGTAGGGACTGATTGAGGCCCGAGGTTGAGGGTGGTTTTTAGCTCACCTGAGCCAAAGGCTCAAGTGAGCTTTTCTGATCACAATTTGTCCGTTGTCTGTCGTTGTCGTCGTTGTCGTTGTCGTTGTCGTCGTCGTTGTTAACTTTTCACATTTTCATCTTCTTCTCAAGAACCACTGGACAGATTTCAACCAAATTTGGCACAAAGCACCACTAGGTGAAGGGGATTCAAGTTTCTTCAAATGAAGTGCCACGCCCTTTTAAAAGGGGAGATAATTGAGAATTATTAAAAATTTGTTGGTATTTTTCAAAAATCTTCTTCTCAAAAACTATCAGGCCAGAAAAGCTCAAATTAAAATGGGAGCATCCTCAGGTAGTGTAGATTCAAGTTTGTTCAAATCATGGTCCCCGGGGGTAGGGAGGGGCCACAAGAGGGGGATCAAGTTTTACATAGGAATATATGGAGAAAATCTTTAAAAATCTTCTTCTCAAAAACTATTCGACCAGAAAAGCTCAAATTTAAATGGAAGCATCCTCAGGAAGTGTAGATTCAAAATTGTTCAAATCATGGTCCCCGGGGGTAGGGTGGGGCCACAATTGGGGGATCATGTTTTACATAGGAATATATAGAGAAAATCTTTAAGAATCTTCTTCTCAAAAACTATTAGGCCAGGAAAACTCAACTTTGATTGGAAGCATCCTCAGGTAGTGTAGATTCAAGTTGTTTAAATCATGGTCCCCGGGGGTAGGGTGGGGCAACAATAGGGGGATCATGTTTTAAATAGGAATATATAGAGAAAATCTTTTAAAATCCTCTTCTCAAAAACTATTTGGCCAGAAAAGCTCAAATTAGAATGGAAGCATCCTCAGGTAGTGTAGATTTAAGTCTGTTCAAATCATGATCCCCGGGGGTAGGGTGGGGCCACAATTGGGGGATCAAGTTTTACATAGGAATATATATAGAGAAAATCTTTAAAAATCTTATTCTCAAAATATATTAGGCCAGATAAGCTCAAATTAAAATGGAAGCATCCTCAGGTAGTGTAGATTCACGTTTCTTCAAATCATAGTCCCCGGGGGGTAGGGTGGGGCTACAATTGGGGGATCAATTTTTACATTAGAGTATATAGAGAAAATCTTTTAAAAAATTTCTTTTAATAACTATTTGGCCAAGAAATCTCAAATTGGCGTGTAACCATTCTCAGATAATGTAGATTCAAGTTTGTTCAAATCATGGTCCCTGGGGGTAGGGCGGGGCCACAAATGGGGGTACATTTTTATATATAGAGAAAATCTATAAAAGTCTTCTTCTCAAAAGTATTAGGCCAGGAAAGCCCAAATTTGAGTGGAGGCATCCCAGATCATATAGATTCAAGTTTGTTTAAATAATAGTCCAGGGGTAGGGTGAGGCCACAATGGGGGATGAAATTTTACTTAGGAATATATAGAGAAAATCTTTCAAAATCTTCTTTTTAAAGACTATTTGGCCAGAAAAGCTTAAACTTGTGTAGAGGCATCCTCGGGTAGTGTAAATTCAAGTTTGCAAAATCACAGTCCCTAGTGGTAGGGCGGGACCGTGATGGTGGTTTGAATTTTTACATAGGAATATATAGGGAAAATCTTTAAAAATATTCTGGGAAAGTTTTTGGTCCAAAACTCAGTACTTAGTGTGAAAGCACAGGTTATGAGATTAAAGGTAGATTTAAGTTTGATGAAACCATGATTCCCTAGAGAATAGTGGGGCCACAAAATGGGGGGGGGGGTATATAGGAATAGAGAAAAATCTTAGAGGTACAACAACAAAAGGGGCTTGGTATTTACCAAAAAATAAGAGGTGGATAAAAATTGGCAGATTTTCAATTTTTTTAAGCAAGATCTACTGTACTCAGTTGTCAAGATATTTTGATACTGTAATGCTAATTTGATCAGAATTAAGGCAATTGTTGCTCAGGTGAGCGATGTGGCCCCTGGGCCTCTTGTTTATTTTAAGATGGCTCTTTAGGTTGCTTAAAGCATAATATTTTATACAATATGATATTTAAAAATTGTGTGTGAAATGTCTTTCTTTCATACACTTTCAAATTTAACGTAAATAATTCTCTATATTAATGTACTTTAAGGTAGATACCTATTCAAGCAGTGACCTTTGCATTTAAGTACAGTACTGCTGGAAATAATCTGTAAAGTGTTGGCTTATTACATATGAAAAATCAATTACAATCCCACTTTGGCGGACAACAATTATAGTACCGGCCATTATGTAACAGTGTCCGTTGTGTGAACCCGCGCCCAAGGTGAAATCCTGGTCAGTGAAGGGTCAGTGCTGTGTGATGTGATTGGCCGGTAGGTACTTCACTCTCGGTCAGTGTATGTACATAATGACTAGCCCTCCCCCAAGCAAAAATAGAATTATATTGCAACAACCTGATCAAATTTATAAAGCATGTAAGGCCACTAGACGCAATAACTATATCGTAATTATGAACGAATCTCATTTACTACAGGGGCTACTGTCCTGGCCGGCCCACACTCATTGCTGTGGTATATGAATCATAATTATGATTGGACATGTATTCCTAGCCAAGATATATATCATTGATTGTTATTTTCACTTTATTGCAATCCATTCTGTTTTCACAGAAACCTGTACTTAAATTCTCCTTTTCACCCTTACAATGTTTGGTCATTTGGGTCTTGAAGGTGGAATGCTACACCAAAATTTTATTCTATGGATCGTTATATAGAGTATCATTTCTGAAGCAAGATTGCGTTGTTCAAGAAGGATATTATATATGCCCTTAATTTTTTTTATACAAATTATTTTGTATATATAGGCATATATCCTTCTTTGAACAATGCAATCTTGCTTCAGAAATGATACTCTAACGCTCCTTAGAAAAAAATTTTAGTGTAGCATTCCACCTTAATTGAATGGTTGAGGATCGGTAGTTAATAGATTAGCTATGGATTGTAAGTGACATGATGGAGATCATGTGTATTTCAGCTAGATATTAGGTGGTATGGGACATATCTGTCATAATTATACTTTCATGTTAAATACTGAAATCTGATTGGTTCAGATGCAGTTGATAATCCGTTCTATTACCCTCAGCGTTAGCAACTCACTTGGCAATGGATGACATAATGAATTGTTACATGTGCGTAAATGATGCGAGAACGGTTTGCCGTATAATTCAAGTCATTCCTATAGAAAAGCAGTTAAGTTTTCTTTAAAATTGACATTCAGTATAATAAAATAAATAGTGTCTGTTTGGGAGGATAACAGTTGAAATTGACACCTTCGAACACCATTGTCAACCTCCGCTTTGCGTCAGTTGACAATGGTTTTCTCGAGGTGTCAATTTCAACTGTTACCCTCCCAAACAGGCACTATTTATATATTGTTACATGCGCGTAATAGATGCGTGTACATTTTGTCATAGAATTCAAGTCATTGCTATAGAAAACAGTTAAGTTTTCTTTAAAATTGACATTCAGTATAATAAAATAAATAGTGTCTGTTTGGGAGGATAACAGTTGAAATAGACATCCCATTGAAAACCATTGTCAACCTCTCCTTCGCGTCGGTTGACAATGGTTTTCTTGGCGTGTCAATTGAAAGATTTTTCATTCAAGTACTGTAAACCAACTTTATTTCTTGACAACTTTATTTTGCAATTTATAGGAGATAAACTGGTTCTCAGCAACTAATTTTCTTGATCAAAATATACTGTGGAATCACTCTCAACTTTTTGTGATCCAGACTCAAGTCACTTGTTAATTTCAAAACACTTCATTAAACATAATGTTGTTATAAAGTGGCTATCCAGTTAAAAAAAATTACCAAAATATTGGGTCTGATTTGTTGCAGAATCTTACCTTTCGTTATGATAAAAATCATTATATAATCTGTTGAAGAGGATGAAATTGCTAAATTATTGAATATGTTTAACAGTCCCCAGTTTAACAGTTACTTTCCCACTTGAACAGTGAGTAAAAGGTGAGCAAATAGTAGTAATTGGTGAGCTCGCTCTGAATGGTATTTGTGAGCGCTTATGAAAGGGGAACGGTAAGCAAATGCAGAGCCAAATGTGAGCGCGAAGACAAAGGTGAAAGCATGGTGAGCGATATTTGACGGCAAGATGTACGATTTAATATTCAGAGTGCCTTGGGAGTTATAATCTTTAACATTGTGTTTCATCGGTAATCAGTAAAAAAAACCAAATAAACTACATGTATGTATTGTTATGAGCCTAAATATAATATTATGTGACTGAACAATAAGTGGATGCTGAACGAACGGTGAGCGCAGGGTGAACACTTTGTGGGTGCACAATGAGCGCTTTGTGAACGGTGAGTGCAAATGAGCGGAACTGAGACTGCAAGAACGCACAGTGAATGCAATGTGAGTGCACAGTGAAAACACGGAAAAATGGAAACTTAAGGTAGAACATTTCAGGAACTTTATTTTGTACAAATAACATTTTGCTGTATGTAAAGTGCTTTATGAACACAGCTCAATATGTAATATATTATGAAACAATCCCTTAATCAAATTGACAGGAAATATCAGCAGCTCTCTGACTTTTGACGCAAAAAAAAAAACCCAACGCAACGAGGAATTAGATGATTCACGAATGAGATATAGGGTCTAGGAATGGAGATTAGAGACAAAAATAATACACCGCCGTGAAAACATACTAAGAAGGTGTGTTAAGTAATGGTGTATTAAAATCGGGTGTCAGTCATCACCGTCGGACACCTGGCCAAACTAAATATTGTAACGTCAATAGGAGAGGAGATGTCAGTGACCTGGGGGGATATGTTACATTGTTTCAATATTTACCTGCGGTTTTCGTTTTCACATTCTAAACCCTGATTAAGGCATAGTATCTCTATTTCCCATTATCTACCCCCTTCCTCTGCCACCCATCCCTTAATCACTGTGTCATTATATATATATATAGAGAGAGAGAGAGAGAGAGAGAGAGAGAGAAAGAGAGAAAGAGTACTGTACTTGATTTTTTAATAATTTTTAATAATAATTGGCATGTGAAATTTTCATTGATTTAAAAAAACCCAGATTTAATAAAGAGATCAATGTATTTTTATGGACCTAGCTAGCTGTCTTATCAATTATATAATAGCTAGTATGAATCTTAATGGCTTCAATGCGTGAAGATTTAATTTTATGTATAGATCGACTCTACAACAAAACCTCAAAAATTGTCAAATAATCAGATGATACAACTTCAATATCACTTGTCAATATATACTTTTTGAAGATGTTTTGTATGAAAACTGTTAAAGATTTATATTATTTAATTTTATAAGTTCCTGTGAAAAAAAAGTTTCCTTTAAAAGCAGTGCAGTAGGTTAGAGTTGCTCCTCTTCTTTGGAACTTAAAGAACTAGACAGTTTTTTTCTTACTCAAAAAAAATAAATATTTGCATAGACATCATCTTTTATACAATTGTTTTCTTTTTAAATTCAAATGCTTTTTAATTTATTATTTGAGAGAGAGAGAGAGAGAGAGAGAGAGAGAGAGATTGTGTTAGCCATAAGGATAATTTGTTTGTTATAAAGGTTTTGAAAAGTAGACTTGGTAAGGATTTTTGCTGAATATTATGGTCGAGGCAATAAATAACTATTTTGGGCCTATCAATTATATCAATTATTAATTATATTTCCTCTTATCAGTCTCAAATATGATATCTGACATTGATACATGCATTATACATGTAAGACCTACAGTGTCAAGTTGCATAAAGAAATTATAATGAAAAAGTTTTGAAATTTTTTATGAAGATACATGTTTGAAAAAAGAGAAACACGATACACGTGTTTGTACTAAGTGATAAAAACATTGTACTAAGATATTCCATATTGCGCTGTCGACAATGAGTGTATTTTCTCTGGCATTGTTGGCGATGATTATATAGACTGAGAAATTGGCAGTGGTTAAGAAATCTTATAGCTTGCTTGCACCTGAGACCCAATCTCTATCACAGATTTATTTTCAATCTAGATTACGCTAAGTTATTTGTAAAAACCAATATAATTATATATCGCCTTTTTGATTTTTTGATTTTTTTTTTTTTTTACCAAAGCTTGGCATGCTAGAAAAACTCGATGTTTTATGATGAAATCCTTCAATCATTGCCTGAAAAGAAAAACTGATTATCTTGTTCTGTGCCAACAGATTTATAACCACTAAATTATACATTTGAAATTTAATCTTCAAAACACTCTAAACATTGCAAAAAAAAAAAAAAAAAAAAAAAAAAAAATCCCAAAGAATTGTGGCAGTACAAAATCTTCTTGTTCTGTGTAATGACATAAATATATAAGAATATTTAATTTATGAAATCTTTAGCAAATTGTAAATAACACATTGCATGAAAAAAATAAAATAAAATGAATTGATTGTTATATTCATACACTGTGTTGACAGATTTAACCTCTAACAGGTCGGCCAGGTAAGACCCTGGAGTTAACTAGCACACGCCAGCTAGAAAAAAATCTCGTACAGCCAACCTCTGGTAAATTGACAGTGTAGGTATGCCGTTGTCGGCACGCCGGGGTCATCCAGCGGTCATTGGCAGCAGGTTTTGTATAGACTATTGATCCCGTCGACCTGCCTCAGGTACGAATCTCAAGGTAGAGCTCCATGCACGGCTCTTTAAAGTTCACACATGCTAAATGCTAAGCCCCCTCCTCCTCTTCCTTTTCAATGATGGTTGTTATTTCATGGCAACAACGATTTTCAAGGTAGAACCATTTAAAGCATATGCTAAGCACCCTCTCCTCTTCACCCCCCCCCCCACCCCCCTTTTAAAAAAAAATTTTTCTTTGATATTAGTGGTTATACAAAAAACTATACCATGCACAGATTTTTTAAAGTTCACCTGAAGTTGAAACTAGCTCCCCCCCCCCCTTTATTATTAAAGAAATGTTTTCAATGATGTTTATTATTGATTGAAAATTATTCATCCCATGCTGCCTTGGTTCTTTAAAATTAACACCCTACACTATCAACCCCCTCTTCCTCCACTCCAAAGCCATAATGCAAGCCTAGCTGCTACAGCTACGAAACTCATGGTATAGCCATTTAGAACTTCATGCACAGTCCGTCAAAGTTCACTTGCACTAATCCCCCCCTTTAAACAGATACATTGATAATGATAACTATGATGAAAATTCATCCCTGCATTTTTAAAAGGGCAAGGAAAGATACATATAAAAGGGAAGTCAGTGGGGGGAGGGGGGGGGGTTAAAAGATGTGGGTTTAATCAATTACAAGTAGCAATAATTGCATGTTTTTGAACTTCAAGTAGGTTAGATTTTGGTTGACAAAGAATGAAAGGGAAGTCAGTGGGGGGGGGGGGGGTAAAAAATGTGGGTTTAATCAATTACAAGTAGCAATAATTGCATGTCTTTGAACTTTAAGTAGGTTAGATTTTGGTTGACAACGATAACATTTGCTAAGAGTATTATTGTTGTGAGAATAAGGTGTTAATAAGTATTTCTATGTAATCTTTTGTTTTCTGGAGGAAAGTACATTTTCATTTACGTACATAGAAGTAACCATATTAACACTACATGCCTACTGAAGGTCAATGTTTCTTGTTGCTAATGGTAACGGATCATACTGCATGTGTAATTATTTATTTAAACAGCGATGTGACGCTATCATTGAAATATGATATAACAATGACATATCGAACATTTTGGGGGTGATACATGTATTTTATCAGAGTATCTCAAAAGCTTTAATTTAAAAGGAATTGAAGGAAAATTGAACAAAGATTTTAAAATAAAATCTGCCCTCTAGTGTTATTTATTTTGATTATGGAAGTCAGTATTTGAACCAAGCAGATTTAATATGAAGAGAAGCAAAATTGTTTGAGAAGTTTAAATGAAGGAAATTTTGATGAGAACTTTGATGGGTTTTCTGCAAAGATGATTTTTACCAGACAGTAAAGAAGATACTATTGTTAAAACAAATTCAAACAGGCTATTGGGGCATTAAATTATAGATTTATGCTCACTTTTGTTCCACGCCTTGCATTTCCACAGCATACCACACCAATCTACTTGAGTTACAGTTGAATTGTTAGTTAAATTAAGAGTTAAGGAGACTGGGACTGGTCAACCAACTAGCCATCAGACCTACTGATCCTCTTTAAAATTTTAGACATTTTTTTTTAAGCATTAAATTTTGTTAAGTAAAGAGAAATTCCTAGTAATATTTTGGCTTTCAATTTTGAGTACTTTCCTGTATTTTTGTAAACAGCTTTTATTTAAATGGAGATTAATATAGTCCCAAAAATGGCCACAACCATTCAGCCTTCTTAAACTGATCTAGTGATGTGAAAATAATAGAAATTTAAATTTACAAACTTAATGGTCATGTTCGAAGTTAGAGCTATTGGATAATTAGTGCAAATCTCAAGTATTCAGTTAAGTTTAAGGTACCTCTCTACATTCAAGGTTTATCCTTTTTATGACACTACATCACAAGATGGCAATTTCAGTGTTTTGCTAAATTGTTAGAAACAATTACTTTGGTTGAATATCACCATATTAGCCCAGTGGTTAAGGTTTTGGGTTTGTAAACTGCCGATCATGAGTTTAAATCAGCTTGGGGCTTTTGTTCATATTTTCTTTTTCATTTCTTAAAAATCAGGGTTTTTTTTATAATCCAAAATTGCATATTTTTTGCCTATTTGACATATATGTCTTAGGCATCATGGTATCTTTCATAACCATGTAATTTTCTGCTGATTGGAGAAACTATTTCAAGATGTAGTGAGCTTATAACCTTAAGTATGGAGGGTGATGCATTTAGCATGCAGTGTATTGAGCAGGATGGGGTCATATGAAATAATATTTCTGTATAAACAAGAATTGCCCGACCATATTTACTATGGATTTAAAATTTACTACAACATGATTCAAAATCTATTATTTAGTGACTGACATTCTCGTAGAGTAATTAATATTTGTTTAAATGATTTTAGGTATAAACTTTGCTAGATTTCATTCAAGAAAATGCAGCTCCTCCCAATATTTTGATATGGGCCTCTTCAGGAATTTACTCCCTTTTGATGGCCTCATAATCTTCTGAGGCCTCTAAAACCTTCACCTGAAGTGAACCCAGGTTGCCCTGCATGTCGGCTATTTTGACAGAGTGCTACTGTCTACGGCTACTGAGAGAGAGAGAGAGAGAGAGAGAGAGAGAGAGAGAGATGAATTGTTTGAACATATTTAAATGTATGCATAATTATACAATATGTTTGAACACATACAAGTTTTGCAACTTAATGGGTTACATGTAATATCTCACCCTTATGTAACTAAGTTATAATTGTCATAAATAAAAGCATCATGTATTGAGCAAAAAGAAAAAATTAGAATTGTTAACTTGGAGTATTCAGCAGAAGTGAAAGAAAGAGATAGGCACATATTTGCCTTGAGGGAGAAAAAACGAAGGGCAATTGTAGAATTTAGACAGTGTTTCCAATGAGCTATAGCATTGAAATTAAATACGTGAGGAAAATGGAATTCAAATGAGATGAACAAAAAATAGGGGCAGTGAGACTTTTTTAATGTTTCTCGGTGAAGCATGTTCTCTGATACATCTTGTAATGTTGTTTCTTCTTGAATAAGAAATAGAAATCGGCGAGTATGAATTGGAAATTTGTATACAGGTGTTTTTGAGCGCCCAACAGGTGCTTCTTCTCCCATTGACTTTGAGATTCTTTGAGACAATGAGCTGTCTTCTTTATGCAAAGAGTCTGGCAATGTAAATCCAGGTTAAATTTCTCACATGCCATATTTAATTATAGTAGCCATACAAACGACCCCTTTATAAACTCTCTCTCTTCTTTTTGCTCTCTCTTTCTTTCTCTGTCTTTTTCTCTCTTTCTGTTCATCTGTCTTTCCCTTTCTGTCTTTCCCTTTCTGTCTCTCCCTTTCTGTTTCTCTCTCTCTCTCTCTCTCTCTCTCTCTCTCTCTCTCTCTCTCTCTCTCTCTCTCTCTCTCTCTCTCTCTCTCTCTCTCTCTCTCTCTCCACCAGGTGTATTCCAACAGGTACTACTTAGAAAATAGCGATTCAAGGAAAAGATAAACATATTTGACGCTTTGTCAAAACAAACTTATCATCCTGACCCCCAAGTTTCAAGGTTGTTTTGAAACAATCCTCTTCTTTATTTAAAGTTTTGTTATGTCTGTGAATGGGGGTTGATATATGGCTATTTTTTTTGGTCTTACTCCTTTTGCATTTTATTTGGTGATGTAGGTCCTATTCGGTTCAGTTGTTTTTGCATTTAATTTGAAGAAGACAATCTGCCTTGAACGGAACAAGAGAATGAATTATGATTTTATTTTTAATAGAGTTTTACATAGATTTCCTTTAAGATTATCTGTGAGATTATCCCTGAAACAAATTGCCGAACATAGTGATATATTACTTTGTCTGCAGAATCACAACTTGCCAATATGCAAAACACATTTCCCAATATTCCATATTTTTTGTCAGATTAACAGAACCCTCGTATAAATGTCTTACTTCTCCCGACTGATTATCTCACTGCTTTGTGAAATTTATGTTAATTATCCTCATTATGCAAAGTTCAATTCTCATCTTCAATTACTCAGAATTTTATATCACAGATGAAGAAGATCACATGTGTATTTATAGTTAAATATCATAAATATAAACCTAATTAAACATGTAAAATTGAACATTATTGTCATTCATTCAAACAGTGGAAGAGTGTTGATTAGGACCTGAGTAAGTTATATTTAAGGTCATGGCCATTTTTTGACCATGACCTTTTGACCTTGTTTATAAGTGATAGCGTTATCTAAGGTCATCAGAAGAGATGGCTATTCCTACAGTAATGAAATGACCTGCTCGATAAGACATCCTGTATTTCAAAATTCTACTGTATCCAACTTGTTTGTATGTTTTACACATTGCAGACTTGGATGTGTTTATAAGTGAACTGTTATTAATGACAGAGTTCCACTTCTGTTCAAAGCAGTTGTTGGACTTAACACACACACACTCTTTCTCTCTAGAATTGATTGTACTCATTCATGTGATCGATGAACCCATTCAGCGAGTTAATTAAACATTACAGACCTTGAAACATGTACTCCAAAAAGATGTTTGTGATTTCAATGAGATGTAAAAGGAATGCTTGTTTAATATCGTATTTATCATGCTTAATACCTCTTTATTTTATCCCTTTAAGTGACGATCTTTGGACACTTTTGGGGGAAAACACTTGAAGAACTACTAATGATGTTCATTACATATATACGCACATAGAACCATTTTAACAAGAGCTTGGACTTTGGGTAGTTGTTTCAATATGCCATATGACGTAGACCTGTCTATTTCATTGCTGGCCACTCAGTCATGGCTCTTTGAAATCAACAAGATTTGTCTGGCTTTTGAGCGAAGACTAGGCAATCGCTGTATATTTCGCTTGAAACCAACGTCATTGTAACTTGTTTTGACGCAAAAATAGAAAATTATATATTATAAATTAAAGTCCAAGGCCTGTTAAAATGGTTCTAAAAGAAAACAATGTAAAGACTTGCATACTTCAAAAAATATTTTTTCTTAGATAAATATTGCATTCTCTATCTCTCTTTTTCTAAGCAGCAAGATCTTCATTAGGGGTTAATTAATTAGAAAAAAAAGTGATCAAAGGAGGTTGGATGGTCAACAAATTAAGATTTGCCTTAAAGTTTTAGATATGATATATTTGGCCATAAATTATTTCTTTTTTTAAATTATTTTTTTTGACAACATTTTTCTGAATGAGGATACAGCACTCTTAGGCATAAAGGATGTAAAATACTGTAAATTCTTTATATTACGCGAGTACTTAATTACGCGATCCTGCTGGTTTGTATCAAATCGTGATAATATAAAATCGTGAATGTTTAACTTTTCTCCATATTTCTTATAGTTTTCAACTCTCAGAAAACAATGGCGAGATTTTAAAATCTGTAAAGGATGCTTCTTGCGATTTTACGCGGATATTTATTCCTTGAGTTTAATTAGGAATTTACAGTATATAGCCTAAAAATCCAGCCCTCTGATTTGTTTTGACAGCTGACGAATACTTGTCCTTTTTTTGCTGTCCCAGGTGCTAAAATTACTATTTACCTGACTGTATATTTTTTTTTATTTATCTGCAAGGTCCTGGCGGAAACGTGGAATGTAATGGCCATCGTAAAGAGAGAATATGTATAGTGATGTCTGAGGTGAATCGGCGGCCAAGTTATCCAACAGCCCTAATAATCTTTGATGTTTTGACGGATAGTCCAAAGTGTCATCCATCAAAATAGAACCACTTATTGAGCTGGTACCCTCCGCAAATCGGATCTCCATTTGCATTTGGGAGGTATATATCGCTATCGCGTCCAATTTATTGCAGTACCTGTATTTATTAAACATTTATGCATTTGGACTGATTTGGTGCAAACTCATCTACAAACATTTAATATGCGCGAAAGGCAATAAAATCAGAGAGGATAGTTTAATGGTTGTATCACAAGCAAAGATGTGTTCTAAATCCATTATGTAGCCACAATATATAGAAGTTAATGTAAAAGGTTGGTGGTATCTGAGGTAGGAAAATTTTTTCCCTAACACCCCCCCCCCTGAAAAAAAGGGGGAATGAAATATTATACATACCTAGCTAGATAGCAAGATATGAGCTTTGGGACATGATCATGTCTACAGGTTTAAAATTCACAGATAAATACTGTAAACGTACTACATTTGGCTGTGTATTCTATTTAGCGCTTTTTGCGAAATGCGGCATCCGCTAAATCAAGTACATCGTTAAATGCCATGCACATATGTATAAGAATAGTCACATTCAGGAATTCGCTAATTCAAATCCACGCCAACTTGTTTACAAACTAGATTCCGCCAAATATAGTACACGCCACATATAATACATTTACAGTAAGTCATAGTTATATGTTTCATTGATACATACAGGCATAAATTGCAGAATTTTTTTTATTGAAACTGAAAAATTGATTAATAGCAAGTTGACAATTTACATGAAAAATGACAACAATCAATCAAAATTCATAAGTACTCCCAATCTGATATTTAGCTCTTGACATTATTTTAAAAGATGAAAAGGTTTTTGCTATGAAGATCACAAAAAGAATTGAGGGATGAGTTCAAACTGGAGTTAGAAGTTTTCTAGAACAGCTGTACCAGAGCTATTGCCTCGAGAAAGACGTGGAATCAGATGTGAGCTTGGAGATAATCGGCTGAAGCCACAGTGTTCTCAAATGATACAACACACATTGGCCAATCAAATTCTGATTAATTATAGGCCATATCGGAAAAGCAAGAAATATGGATGACAAATTGCAATTCAAGTGAATTTTTTTCAATGACTGCATCAATTTTTTCATGAAAAATATTGTTGGTTTTTTTTTTTCTTTGTAATTTTTACAATTTTTGAGAACATTTTGATCAATACACATTAAGCTGGAAAAAAAATTGTATTTCACATGTACCTGTACAATCACTATTTTCCAAAAAAAGAATGACAAAATCTTTTATATGTATACATCAGTGTATTAGAAATCTCTTGCATGTATTATCTCAATTTATCAAAGAAATAGTAGATTATACATGTAAGTAATACACAAAATGTACTTGAAATTGCCGCAACTAGATTTATGTCTGTTTTTTCCATTGACATTTTAAAAAAAGATTAAAGACAGTCACACACAGAGAGAGTGAGAGGCTGGAGACCTAATCAATAATAAAACTGGCACAAACTCTGGGCTGAGAACATTTTTTCTTTTGTATTTTTTTTTTAAGCGTCTAAATCATTTTTGTGGACAAGCTGATCTATTGATATGACCCTGGTCTCTGTTTCAGCATGACCTTGAGTTGACCCAGGAATGACCTCGATATGACCTGAGGAAAAAGCCAATTTCAGCACCAATGGTTGCACGGAGGATGCTAGGATGTCCTTTGGCCAATCCGATGTATTGATCTAAGGCACCATCAGTTTATACATTTCTTCTTTGGTCAGACGGTCAAATGCATACTGCTGGAGAAATGAGAAAAGCCTGCGCGGACAATGGATAGTAAATTAAAGTATATGATTGAAGATAAAGAGGTAAGTGTGTATGAAATAGTGGTCTGGACATGACCGCTGATGGCTTAGTGCCGTATAGGGGTCAGTTAGGTTCAAAGGCAATAAGGGTTCTATTGCTGTGGGGGGATATTAATTCCAAATGGCATTCATGAAAAGACGCGATTTGAGGGTGAACATTTATGTCTCCAGAATAGATGTTTTATTTTCTCTTCATGGCGATAAAATCAATTTTATGTGTTTATTTGTTTGAAAAATAAGAAAAGTTTTGAATATGGCGTCTTTGTCTGTCTGTCTATATATAGGGATATTATAGTTATTATCAGAAAGTATTGTCTGAAATCAATGTTAAAAAGCAAGGAAATAACCATGCATTTAAATATTATGATTTGTAAATTTCTAGGTTTAAGATACATATATATGTTTACTTCGTTTAATCTACTGAAGAGTCCGGTAGGGTGAAAGTGCTATAGGTAAAAGTTGTTTGAGCATTGGACTTACTTTTTATGTCATAATGATTATTTTAGTGTAATCCATGATTTTGCTTAAGTTGCTGAAGATTTGGACCAATTTATAAACTGGTTAGAACTGGATCATGTAGATTTCAGTCCTGCCAGTTTCTATTCTGTGGAGCTATGAACTACAATTCATTTCCATGGGAAGTAGAGGAATACTAAATGGATGTAAATATATATTATCATTGTGTACAAAAAAATTGTAAAGACTTTTGCAACAATGATTTGAGCTAAAGCTGAAGACTTTTTTAAGCTGCTTCAGGTCCGATTTTTGTTCCAACTAAGACTATCAGTGGAAAAAACTGAAACATTTATTTTCAAATTCATGCAGTTATTAAGTAAGTTCTAATTTAGAAAGTGATACACTGTCCAAGTAGATGAACTTTGACCTTTTTGATTTGAAATGGTGGTCGATCAGCAACTATTGTGAAAATTACAATTTTTCATGAACAAAAAAAAAAAAAATCACCACTGTCACATAAGTCGTGGTATTCGCATGATAGGTCAATCTCCAGAGTTCATGGGCAAGGCTCTTAGTGCGCTTTATCAGCTGAAATAAATAAATGAGAAATACCTTAGTTCTATCCACAATTGTAGAAACAGGTTATCCCAATCAAAGTAGATTTTAATAAACTTAAAATCTGGAAATTTGGAAAAAATGTCAATTTTTACATGTTTTTCCTAAAATCTCAAATAGGTACCCTTTGATGTTCATATGCTGTGATATTTTTCACTCATGAAGATGTACTTCTGTTCATTTTAATAAATGAAACATTTTATAAGGAAGCTTAATCATATATCTCTATATGCTAAATATGTGGTATAGTCATGACAATTTTTAGACCATTTAAAAAATGAGATTGAATTTGAAAGCAAGTATTTTTAAATATTTGAATCATATATCTCTCTGCTAAATATGTTGAATAGTCATAACAATTTTTTGATTATATAAAAAATAAGATCGAATTTAAAAGCAAAAATTTTTATATATTTTCTTTTTGGTGTAGGTACTTATATTTTACAGCTAGAAAAATCATGATTTTTTATTAAGAATTATTCAATATATCCTAGCTTTAAAATTTGAATACTTTTTTGTATATCGATTTCTATATATCTTTTTCTCAAGGAGATTTTTATAGTCTAAAAATATACTATAGCTTTTAATCCATGAATTCTCCCAACTGTTTTATATTTTTTAGTACATAAAAAAACGTACATGAAAATACGAGCACTAGGTACAGATACTGGTTACCTAATAAAACGCAAAGGATGTGAAAAGTTTTTTTATGATTAATCAAAATGGAATACGACTGAGGACGACTTTAGGGAGTTGTTTGATGAGACTAATTCACTTGTAGGTTAATGCCAAATCTATTGCTTTTTACGGATTTCAAATGCATTAAAGAGAGGTTTGAGATTCTAGAAAAATCTGAAGTAGTCCCTCGATAGTTAAGTTATGGCTGCTGACATTGAAGATTTGTGACTGTCTGCAATTGCGGCCAGTTCTTAGGTTGTAGGAAGTACTCTTAAGTTTCAGACTTTCATATATTTTTAAATTTATATATTTTATCATTTTAATGTCCCTTTTTTGATTAAGATTTGATTAAGTCCATGCAAGTACAGATCTGGAATTTTTTTTTATATTGTGGGTTAATTTTTTTGGTGGAAATGAGTAAGTCTTGCTTTAACCCTTTAATTCTGTTATCATCTAAATATCCTTTGATTTTGAATCTATTTTAAACTTATTCTGGCATTTCTGGCATTAATGCACAAGTATTTTCAACCAGTTGAAACTATACATTTTATATTGGAGTTGTAATTTCTATGCTCTAAAAACAATGGGGGGGGGGGGGGGGAGCTATTTAATGTGGTATGGGACATCTGTCAATATCAATGTGGATTTAAGTACATTATAATTGAAATAATCTCACCAGTTTAAAATTTTCAAATTTTACAATATTTAACCAAAAATTGTGTTTAAAAAATTTTGGAAAATGTAAAAAAAAATTCAAATCCCCCGTGGGATTCGAACTCATGATTTACATAGGAAACCCTCTACCCACTGTGCTACTCTGTTAGGTGACACTTTGGGAAAGAAACATGGACGTGTCCCATACCATCTTAATGCATTATTCAGAGTTTTTTCTACACCGGGACATCTGTATGGTATTTCATATAGCTTCATATGTTATCATATTACATTTGGCTATGTATCCTTTTAAGCCTTTTTGGAGGAAAGCTACTTTTGCTTGATCTAGTACGTACATCATTAAAATGCCAGTTATATATGTACATATAGGAATAATTGCATCCAGAAATTCAGTAATTCAACTTTAATCCATGAACAATTGTTGAAAAATCTATTTCTGCCAAATATTGTACATGCCAAATATATTATGTTTACAGAATATGTCATGTGTAAGTGCCCTGTTTTGGAATTTAATCTGCGAATTTCAACTATTGCCTTTCCTTTCATTTAAAAAACTGTCAATAATGAAGATTTCAGTGGATTCATTACGAAATACTTCTCTGAGGGAAAATTTTTGCCCAGGCTTTTTTAATTTTTCCATCCATTCTTGATCCACATTGAGACAAGATGGCAACGTACTTAACACTGGACTCAGGTTAGAATGTCAATCAGCAACTGACTTAAAACACAATGAAGTGAGAATAAAAAAATTGAGTTAAAAAAAAATTGTTAAGTGCAATGTATGACAGTAATTCATATCTATTTGTAGATTTAATTTGACACGTTCTACGAGTTCAGTTATTTTTCTCTCAACAAGTACACATTTATATACTGGCAGTTGCCTGTATATACCTACTTGTTGCTAAGGGGATTGATTTTTTGTGACTGATCTGAGTTAGATTAAGAACACTTTTGAACTATAGCCTGTGCCCATGTACATTAGTCTCTGTGTGTACATTAGTCTGTGTGTACATTAGTCTGTGTGTACATTAGTCTGTGTGTACATAGGTCTGTGTGTACATAAGTCTCTGTGTACATTTAAGTTGCTGTGTACATTATTCTGTGTGTACATTAGTCTCTGTGTACATTAGTCTGTGTGTACATTATTCTGTGTGTACATTAGTCTCTGTGTACATTTAAGTTGCTGTGTACACTAGTCTGTGTGTACATTAGTCTCTGTGTACACTAGTCTGTGTGTACACTAGTCTCTGTGTATATTTAAGTCTCTGTGTACATTAGTCTGTGTGTAAATTAGTCTGTGTGTACATTTAAGTCTCTGTGTACATTTAAGTTGCTGTGTACACTAGTCTGTGTGTACAATAGTCTCTGTGTACATTATTCTGTGTGTACATTAGTCTCTGTGTACATTAGTCTCTGTGTACATTAGTCTGTGTGTACATTATTCTGTGTGTACATTAGTCTCTGTGTACATTAGTCTCTGTGTACATTAGTCTCTGTGTGTACATTAGTCTGTGTGTACATTAGTCTCTGTGTACATTAGTCTCTGTGTACATTAGTCTGTGTGTACATTAGTCTGTGTGTACAATAGTCTCTGTGTACATTATTCTGTGTGTACATTAGTCTCTGTGTACATTAGTCTCTGTGTACATTAGTCTGTGTACATTAGTCTGTGTGTACATTATTCTGTGTGTACATTAGTCTCTATGTACATTTAAGTTGCTGTGTACATTATTCTGTGTGTACATTAGTCTCTGTGTACATTAGTCTGTGTGTACATTATTCTGTGTGTACATTAGTCTCTGTGTACATTTAAGTCGCTGTGTACACTAGTCTGTGTGTACATTAGTCTCTGTGTACATTAGTCTGTGTGTACATAAGTCTGGGTGTACACTAGTCTCTGTGTACATTTAAGTCTCTGTGTACATTAGTCTGTGTGTAAATTAGTCTGTGTGTACATTAGTCTCTGTGTATAGTCTGTGTGTACATTAGTCTCTGTTTACATTAGTCTGTGTACATTAGTCTGTGTGTACACTAGTCTGTGTGTACATAAGTCTCTGTGTGTACATTAGTCTGTGTGTACATTAGTCACACATTAGTATATGTATATTAGTCTCTGTGTGTACATTAGTCTGTGTGTACATTAGTATGTGTGTACATTAGTCACACAATAGTCTATGTATATTAGTCTCTGTGTGTACATAAGTCTGTGTGTACATTATTCTGTGTGTACATTAGTCTCTGTGTACATTTAAGTCGCTGTGTACACTAGTCTCTGTGTACATTAGTCTCTGTGTACATTTAAGTCTCTGTGTACATTAGTCTGTGTGTAAATTAGTCTGTGTGTACATTTAAGTCTCTGTGTATAGTCTGTGTGTACATTAGTCTCTGTTTACATTAGTCTGTGTACATTAGTCTGTGTGTACACTAGTCTGTGTGTACATAAGTCTCTGTGTGTACATTAGTCTGTGTGTACATTAGTCACACATTAGTCTATGTATATTAGTCTCTGTGTGTACATTAGTCTGTGTGTACATTGGTATGTGTGTACATTAGTCACACAATAGTCTATGTATATTAGTCTCTGTGTGTACATTAGTCTGTGTGTACATTACTCTCTGTGTGTACATTAGTCTCTGTGTGTACATTAGTCTGTGTGTACATTAGTCTCTGTGTGTACATTAGTCTGTGTGTAAATTAGTCTCTGTGTGTACATTAGTCTGTATGTAAATTAGTCTCTGTGTACCTTAATGGTTAAATTTTGAAATCTACAAATCATGGAGATGCACTAATGGTTGATTAGGAATGACCTGCCAATACAAATCATCAAATCTTCTAGAGCATGAACAAATCTGGGCATGAAATGGTCGGAGGTTTTGGTATAACAGCAACTCGAACAGTGATTACTATTGCTTCAAAATAGAAGAATGATTAAAGATATTACAATTGTATTCCCCCTCCCGACACCCCCCCCCCAAAAAAAAAAGAAAAGAATAAAAAAGAGGAAGATACCACTAATTTACAAGTACTCAGGAACAGATCAACGTGCACATATGATATTGGAACCAGGAATGGTAAATGCCCCAATCCCCCTATAGTCATAGTTTCTGGGCCTCAACTGTGTATGTCTAGTGATCCTCTACCCTTGAATTAAAAATGGTATAAGGAGTGGAAAATATGAGTGTATTTTGCTGGTTAGTGATGTCATGCTTTAGTCATTTGGACTTGACATACACAGACATGTTTGTCAGTTTGATATCCAATTAAGGCAGCAAAGGGTGTAACGATCCAACAGAAAAATTGAATTTTTTCATTTTTATGAAAGCCGGATATTTTCGACCTAAGAAATACGTAATGAATATATTAGGGATGTTGTAAATTGAAGAATAATTTACCTCTAGGGGAATCACATTGTATTTTAAGTATATTTTTCGGAGAAGGAGGAAAAATATGTGAAGTAGGGAGTCATTTTGAAAAGATTGAGGCCTTGCTGAGACTTTGTGTGTGCTGCGATAGATCCGGCATTTACTGGAATGTCGTAGTTGGCTTAGCGGGGACTCGAAAGTGAAAAGTAAATAGGATTAATGGGTAGCAAACAGCCCGTGATGATACATTGTGTGTTGAAGTATGAAGCAGAAAGTGGCCACTGTATCGTAGTATAATGAAGGGATTAAAATAAGACTAATCCAGTGGTGTGGGTCGTTAACCGGCGGTAGTGCCGGGATTGGTGTATTTTTCTTCCTTCTTCGCCTTTTCTTGTGGGTGTCTTTTTTTTGAGTTCTTATACAAACACCACAGGTTATTATAATGCAAGTCACATGTATATATGTGAATGTACATGTCAGAAAAACTGACAGGTCGTTCGCCTTTATTAGTCAGAGTGTGTTTATCACATTCTGGGGTTGAACAGCTGCCCAAGAGTGTCAAGCGGGAAAGAGAATCAAAATGTGGCTCTTTGATGCAATCATAAGAATTTTGTGCTCGAGAATTTCAATCGTGTTTTCAGAGTGTTAAAAGTAATTTAGAATCAGTTATGATGGAACACGTTTTTATTAATCACAAAATGGTTTGATTTTTATGTTTACACATTACCCAGGTAGATGTACTGTGAATACAGATTAACAACAGCATGGATGGGTGTGGCCATTTTTAGGCTATATTTTACCTTCTTTTAACAAAAAGCTGGAAAACACATGTACAGAAAAATGCTAGAAAATTGATAAATCCATTAATATATTAGTATTTTATATCTACTAAGTAATAGTGAATGACTAATGATATCGAATTTAAAAGGTATATGTTAGTCCAATGGGCAATATGTAGATCATCCTGCCTCCCATCATTTACACATCACTTGAAAATGCAAACTTTGATTGCATGCAATGAAGATGCAAATTTTGATTGCAAAGCATTTCACAAAATTTGATGCTGTGACCGACGCATTTGATGGGAGGTAGAATATATATATATGTATATACAAAAGTCCAGGGCTGCAGTTTATTAAAAGAAATGGATCGGACCAATAAATTATGACCAGATTTATAAATGCTTGTTTCATAAATTGGCAAATTGGCAAATATGGTGTAACTATCAAGACAACAGTAAAATTTGCTTATAAGAATTAATACAATTTGATATAAACTGTTAAGGTGGAATAACACACCCGGAAAAAGCCACTCAAATTAACAGGAAATTTTTTGATTATGAAAGATATAATGATAAATAAACTGTACAAATGTCAAATAAGCAAAAAATTTGCAGTTTGGGGATAAAAAATGAATATCTAAAATAATTATTCCAGTAAGTAACAACCAAAACCCCTGCTGGATTCGAACTCGGGATGTACGGATCACAAGTCTGACGCTTTATCCACTTGGCTATGAAGTAATTAAGTTACATGTTGCAGTCTATAAAATCCTTTTAATAAAACCAAATGTCGTTTCGATGAGCGGTCAGCCATTTTGTGATGATGTGTTATTCCACCTGAATGTATTAATTATACTCACCAATGTTCATTTTGTGAGACTGTTCAGAAAAGTTTTACAATTTTGATTAAGGTAATAAATTTTGTAAAACGCACCCAAGAAATGGAAAATTATGATTTTGTTCAGAATTTTGTGCATAAAAGCCAATTTCTTATAAGTCTGAAAATCATAACTTTGAGCACTTGTGTAAAACCTGTCGTTATGGTTTCCAGAAAAATCATTGTCTTTTAAGGTGCACTAGGTTAAAGACATTTTCTGGCCTCCTCAAAATTAGTGTTATAAGATGACACATCAGATGTTTAATTGGTATTGGTGCTCATGCCACTCAAGAGAAGAGGGAGTCGAATCAAACTGTAATCCAATGCCATGTATGCATCCAGGGTATATACTTTTGGAAGGTTGTGGTGTAAATGTAAACTATACATGGCTTGTTCATCAGCGCACGCCTGTTTATGGTTATCTTGTTAATTTTTCATTGTTAGCAAGCTTTGGGAGTTAGGAAACTAATGTTGCTTAGAATTCCCATGTGAGCAGTGACAATATTTTACATATATTTATATATATACACATAAATAGAGAAAAAATCTACTTCTCAAATTTATTCGTCCAGAAAAGCTGTAACCTGTGTGGAAGCATCTGCAGGTAGCTTAAATTCAAGTTTGTTCAAACTTGACCAGAAGTAGGGTTAAGCAACTGTGGGGGAAGGGGGGAATCTTTACATAGGAATATACATCAACAAAAAAAATCTTTAGAAAAGCGGAAACTTGTGTGGGCGAGTTGTGTTTGTTTGTCTCATTGCTCTACAGTAGAGTGAGTATTGAAAATCATTTGGTGTAAATAATTTTTCATAATTGTAAAGACTCAAATCTCTTAATGTATGTAAAACGATGAAAATTGATTTATACTAGTTGGTATTGGCTTTTAAATGAATAAGCAACGGGGGCCAGGCTATGAGTTATAGCTCAGAGAAAGAAAGCGGATTGAATTTTATTCAGCCGGGTTCTCTGTCACATTGTTTTTCAACACAACAAAAATCATTGGAATAAGAAAGAAAATGAAATGATGTTTGAGGCTAAGTAATAGTCTGTTTGAATATTACGATAAATAAATAATTATGGTGAGCGATTAATTCTTCAGTACAATGAAACACTATTAGGGCCAACATGCTTTAAAAGAATTCATGTTTATTGCTGTTAAATTCATTCTCTGAAATTCTACCAGGCATTGTGAAATAATTGGATATCACAAATTACGTTTATATTCCTCAGCATATCTGTGGTAGCATCCAATTCGATGTTTTTTGTATAATGACATGAACAAGGGAGGAAGGGAATCAAGGTCTATATCAAAGACTTTTATATGATAAGAACCTAAAATGGCTCTGAAAATGAAAGCAATAAATGAAATGTTATCTTGTTAAAAAGTATGATTATTTATATAATTCTATCTTTTAATGCTTTCAGTACTTTGATTGTTAGGAAGATACACTCTGCTCACACTGAGCATCTAAACGATGATAAAAGATTTTAAAGATTTTTCACTTGATCGTAAGCATTATTAACTGCAATCAAAAGTCTAAATTTAATGCTTTTGGTGATACCAAACAGTGAGTAGTTTTACAATGTGTTCTTTTGCGAGTAGTTTTGTCAGAAGCGGTGGTTTCTTTATGCACGCTGTATCTTAAGGATACTGTAGATTCCTAATTCAACGCGAGGAATTAATATCCGCATAAAATTGCAAGAATCACCCTCCATGGATTTTAAAATCTCGCCATTTTTTTTCTTTATTTAGTTAGAATTAAGAACAATAAGAAAAAGAGAAAAAAAAATCCTCATTCGCGATTTTATATTTCTGCCATTTGATACAAAGCAGAGGGATAACAGATTTAAGTACTCGCATAATATAAGGAATTTACAGTAGAAAATCAAACTGTTTTGGTTGCTATTAAAGAATCGGGCAACTTTTTGTTATATTGTCAGAGACCGTATAGTTACATGTAGATTTCTATTATTTTAAAGCAATGTGAGCTGCAATTTTTATATTGCAATTTTTTTTTTTTTAAAGTTATTTTCTTCTAAAATTACTAACAAAAAATCATATTGCTTTTAAATTTTTGTGGGAAAAGTTGTTTAGAAGCCTTAATTGAAGCAAAATTGAATTATTGTCATCCTGTACAAAAATTTATTTGCTATATATATATTCCTTGTAAGAGAAATCTTTCATCTGACAAAAATTAACAATTTTTTCAAACTTTATTTATCATTAATTAAAAGTTTAAGTTACATGCAGACTTGTCATACTATCATGCAGCAAAATACAAAATTAAAAAAAAAAACAGCTCATATTGCTGTATAAGGCCAACTTGATGTAATATTGTCATATACCATATAGTTCTATTTCCATTATCTTGAGGCGTGGCAGCTACCCTGGCATATGATTTTCTAAATTTTCTTTATAAAGTGATTGCCAACTGAATATCAATTGCATCTAAATCAGTTGGTATGATATTGCTAAGTCATAAAGAATATGTTTTTAATAAAAAAAAAACCTATACTCTGTCCCAAGATATTTTGGATTCACGTTTGGCTTAATTGTTTGATATTTATAAATACCTCAGGATCCAAACGATGTTCATTCAAAAATATGAAAAATTTCCAAGATTTCTCAGTCAAAACGCCCCTGTTAGCTTATCAGGTTTCAATACAATGCTAAAAAATGTGATGTCTACGGAGATTTTGCATTGCAGCAAGCCCGGATGATAACGTTGAAATATTGCGCGATGTATTCCGAGTGTATTCCGAATGGAGAAAAGATGTAAACATTCCCCATTATAAATCTCCGTAAGGAATCTGTTTTCGTTCCTGTGAATTTTTCCGAGTGAAAGATGATAATGTGTCAATGAAATTATCTTGGAAAATATCCCTTTCAACTATTTCAATTGCACTTCTTTCACAGGTAAGTGTATTTTTATTAAAAATCGTCCAAACGTGAATCCAAAATATCTTGGGACAGAGTATAAACGTTGTATAGCTGAAAATTTTGTATTTTTCTCTTAATTAGACTATTTTTATTCAGAGATTTTCTCCAACAAGATAAGATAGTCTTAATATGGAAATGACAGAGGAGCCCTAATTATGTATTTTTGTATAGGTCTCTCTTCTGTATTTCATTTGTTGTCCTCCTAAAGGTGTTGTTTGTTTCTGAAGATTTTTTCAAACCTCACCGTAGACAAAATTAATGACATCAATGTTAAGAAGCAGTCATAATAAAAGATAAGGTAAGGGGGAGATAATTGTAGACATTAAACTAATCTGGAACAAAGGGAGTTAACTCTGTAAATCAGGAAATCATGCTCCACATCATTTGTCCATTTGAAGATAATGAACTGATGTGAAGGAGAGAAATCCGATCGGGAAATGGGCGCCTATTAAGTCGTCAATATTGATGACCTGCCCTCATCTCTATAGCCACAGCTAGGAGAAACAAGAAACATTTTAACGACTATTGGGAGATGATATATACTTGTGTGTGAGGCCTGCAGTCTTTGACTTAACAATCACCCTTATCTCGTTTTAGTTTTTATATGTTGTCCCCTCCTCACTTTACAAGGCTTTTATTTTCTTTTTTTATTTCTTTTTCCAATCTTACTTGCAATTTTTTGTTGTTGTATTTGTTCGATTTATAAAGATGTATATACCCATATCAGTACTGGTAATCTTAATTGTTGCCATGTTAATTTCTAACTGCCTTCTATTTGCCTTCAGGGAGGCCTATATAGATTTTTGTGCCCATGACACGTGATCTGTAATGCATTTAATTTGAAGGATGTTGAGAAGTCGCTCAGTAGTTTTACATATTAAAGAAAGAGATTAATAAGAACAGTAGAATTATTGAAATAAGAACTTTGATGATTCAGTTTGATTGATTGTTTAGCTGGAATGTCATTTTTGTGTAAAGCCTAGTGTATTTAGAGTTTGCTTGAGAAGTTCTGAAATTTACTAATTTAATACTTATTCTATTACTTGAACTGTATAGAGTGGTTATTTATGCACAGAAGAAATTCACCCTACTTACGCGGTAAGCTTAAAACCGCATACAGTAAAATACCCTCGCGACTATGGTAAAAAAATCAAAACTTAAGATTGGTGAATCCTGGGTCTGAGTATTTAATACATATATAGATGTACTGTTTGACCATAGAAAATGGGTACCTAACTAATAGCATTTAAAATAACCACTTTTACAGTATTTACCTACTCCTTCACTTTTTTTATTAATAAGAATATGAAAGGGAAAAAGAATAACGGTTGAAGCAGTAATAAATAGCAAAAAATATTGGATCTAGGAGAAAATTCGTTTAAAGTTTCAAAATGATCATTTCAACCAATGATTTTATTATTCAATACTGATTTACAGAACTTTTGTGTAGATATTACTTTCAATGGAATCGTAATTCACAGTTGGCGATGAGTTATAATAGCCCACAGTCATTCAACCCATATTGAAGGGAAATGGCCAGCAACAGAGCTTAATATAAATGCCACCGTCATAAGAATGAAAAAAAAAATAGGAAAGGGAAGTTTAAAGCCCCACTGACCATGCTGTGTAAATGACAGCATTGTATGTATATGCAGATAAAATCCGTCTGTTTGTGAAAACAGGCCGTGAGTGTCCGTAGAGGGAGAGTAATGACCGAGCAGAAGTGGACAGGAGTCCAAAGTCAGATCATGTAACGCTACAGTGAGTGGGGGCTGTACTTTAGTTAATCAGAGATAGATACATGGAGAGAGAGAGAGAGAGAGAGAGAGAGAGAGAGAGAGAGAGAGAGAGAGAGAGAGAGAGAGATGTAATGGAGAGAGATGTAATGGAGAGAGAGATGTAATGGAGAGATAGATGGATGTATAAAAAGATTGATGTAATCACTAGAGAGAGAGAGAGAATGAGAGGAAGAGAAATAAAAATGTATATATAGAGATTGATGTAATCACTATAAAGAGAGAAGGTGTATACAGAGGGAAAGATAGGTGAGATATATGCAAAATGGGTGTGATAGATGCAGGAGAGAGAGAGAGAGAGAGAGAGAGAGAGAGAGAGAGAGAGAGAGAGAGAGAGAGAGAGTGGAGGGAGAGAGAGATGTACACAGAGAGAAAAACATCCGGCTTTGTTGTGATCAGGGATCTGTGTTGATTGTGTGTTATCTTTACCATGATGTCTGATCATTAAGTGACATGATAAGTTACATGCATGCATACAGATGTTAGTTCATATCCTGGGTTGTATTAGTCAGTGAATTTGAACAGTTTGAACAAATAAAAAAATTAATTCAGGACAAAATTTTTTAAACCAATATCTGATATAAAAAAATGACTCTCACTGGAACTGGAACAACTGGAACTTGGTGCATGTCAGTTCATGCACATCAGCAATACATAAGTTCATAATTGAGGTGCATAATTAGTGTATAATGTCAATATATACATTTGACAAAACCAACAAATACATTGACATTGTAAATACACCCCCCCCCCCCCCACACACACACACCTCAACCCCAACCCCCTTACCTTTCCTTCACCCTTTTCCTTTTTAATTTGAAGAGATATCAGATTTGATCACCTCTATTGACATATATAGTGTAATTAAAACTTGCAAGAGGAGGTGTGCAATAGTACATATATTAATATGTACATTCATTTAAAAGAGCAAATGGAAATAGCCTCCTGACCTCCTTTCCTTTATAATTAGAAGAAGAGATGATCATTTTTGAACAGCTTTAACGACTGATAAAAACTTTCAAAGAGGAAGATGCAATAGTATGGTCAGTGTAAAAATAGATATCCCCCCTCTCCCTTCTCTCCTTTCCAACACTCTGCATATTGGTCAGCTCTGATGGTAATTATCTGAATATTGACCGACACTCCAAGCGCCCAGACAAACAACTCGGGTCAGGAGATTTATACATACATACATGGCTAGTTGTCTTAGCCTCTGAATGACCCCTCGATGCTCGACCTTTTGAAAAGTGACCTGAGATTACCCCCATGTTAAATAGAAATCGACCCAGTAGCCCAGTATATGGCCGATTATTAACGCAGGAAAAATCTCCTCTTTTTTTTTTTTAAATCGTTCAATTGTTAGAGGCCTTTATAAATTTTTTTTTAACGTACCTTGTGTTTTTTGGATTGTGAATTTATTTTTTTTTTTTGGAAAGGAATGTAGAATATTAATCATATAGGAGTTGATTTGTGAATTCTGGATCTTTCTGACTTACTTTTTCCACGTGAGAAAAGTTGGGTAAGTCCTTCACTGAATCATGGTTATGTAAGCTTAAAGTCTCTGACCTATTTTTACAAACCGTGGACATTGATTTGAAATGATTTTCATTACAACTTTTTTATCAATATGGTAGTTTTAAATTGTGCATACATTTTGAAAGAAACATTTTATTATGTAGATATTTAATATTATATATGTCACTGTCAAATGTTATATCAATATCGAGTAAAGGTGAATTTAAATTACATATGCAGTCAGATGCTGTTTTAATATAATATGAAATTAAAAGAACTCCAGAGAAATTTTCATAGAAACGAAAGGTAGATTTTGTCAGAGAAATTAAATACTTGATTCTGAAAAAGATATCTATTTAGACCAGCTCAATATGTATAAAAAAAAAAATTAATTTCTTAATGGAAAGTGAATGTTGGATTTAAGAAATAATTTTTAAAGGACAATATAGAAAGAGAAATTCGGTAGCCGGGCAGTGTGCGCACATATATCTATCCAGCAAGGTTTCACTAATGCTACCTTGTTCAAGCTGAAATCCACTGTTCTGATTGGTCAATCATGCGCTACTGGCTATTGCATATTAAAACTTGCAATTCTCAGAAGGTATTCACCTCAAAGCCTGGTCATTTTCTGTTTATAGCGCGCAACAAGTGGATTTTAATATCTCGGGGTCAACATACAGTGCTTTAGCTAAAAAAAAAAGGAAGAATTTTTTTTTACACGTTCATCATTATGGAGATATAATTATATTGAGTGTTATTGGATTTAAAAGCCATCCACTCATCTTTCTTATCAATCAGGAAAAAACCCAAAGGTAATCAGTATTGCGTGTATATATATTTGAATTTTTTCGGCTTTACTCTCATTCGTCTATATTTTTTTGAAGCGGATATTTCATTGGCTAAGAGTTAATGGAATGTAAATTAATTAAGTAATGTTAAAAGAATTAGATTTTAAAAATGAATAATGTATTTGTCTTATAATGAAAAAAAGAAAACTTTGCAATTTAAAAGAATGATTAAGAGATAATTGGGTAAGGATTGTAAAAATCAATTGAATAAATGTCAAGTTAACAAAATCAAAAATGAATATTCTAGATAAGAGATGAAAAAAACAAATGAATATAAGAAACATAATATTGTGCTCTGTTCATTTGTGTTTCTAATTAAAATGATTAAAATATAACATGATTTGTATCATTTATATTCAGAATTTAAATCTCAAACTTAAAATTATTATATTCAGTATTACTAGAATTTGAAGTTGGATATATGAAAGGGGAAAGTTTAATATTAATTGTTCTCAAATCAGCATATTGATTTTTTTTTCTGTAGGTATCAGTAAAAATTTAAAGACTGGGATTAAATCCCCAAAGTTAGAGGATGATAAGAATTTTTTTTTCTTTATTCAAATGCACTAAAATACCAATATTTTTAAAAAAATAAAAATCAATGAAGCTGAGATGAGCAGTTAAATTTGCTGTATACTAATTTATTTATCAGCCAAGTTATATTCTGTATGAGAAGTTGTTTATCAGAATTTTTTTTTTTTATTGTTCCATAAATATGTTTGTTTATTAATTTTATGTTTATAGAAATAGTTTTTGGTTAGATTCATAAGATTTGTACAATTTTGTACATCAAAATATTTAATAGATTCATAATTATTATTGATGCAGAAGGATAAAAAAAATCTTACAGAAATGGCATTCATGAAAATAATTTTTTAAAATTGATCCCCTTTTCCAAAAATTATTATGAATAATGAATTATTTCAAATTTGCTGGCAAATGCTAGTTTACAATAATTTCTATCAAACATGATTTTCATGTCAATTTAGACAGAGTATTGACAGTATTCACTATCAAAAATTATACAAAAGCTTTAAATTCAGAAAACTGCTTTTCATTTGACTAGAAGTTTTATGTTAGAAAATACTATCCTTTTGTTTAAATGAGGATATTTTCCTGAAAGAGGAAGTCTGTTATCAAATTCCAAGTAATGACTACTTTTGATGTTTTATTTGATAAGGAAGTACATTTAGGCCACATAAAATTAATTTTTAGATTCTCATCCCCGGCGGCCCTTCTGAAAATGGCCCACCCCGATGCATTTTATTTGGTTTTGAAAAAAAATAATTATGGAAAAAAAATAGGGCTCAGCGTACAAAAAATTAAAAATCTTTAATGGCTGCCCAAACATGTGGACTACCGAGTCATTCCAGTCATGTTTGTCATCATAAGGATACAAATGTCTTCATGCATTGACAGTTGAGTCGAAATAAAATGGAATTAAAAGATTACAACTGGGTTTGTGTGCTCATATGGTCATTAACAACTTAAAAGAATAGAGCGAGCAGTTGTTATTTCTAGAACATGAACGGTGAAAAGGTGTTTTTTTAAATAATAAATAAAATCCGCCCACCCGCCCCATATTTTTGGCAAATTACGATGAGAATCTAAATATTAATTTTATTTGGCCTTACTAACCAAAATTTATAAGGTTTTTATGTTCTCCTCAATGCTAATATTCTACCACAATATATATTCTTCTATATTGTTTGTAAATTTATAATGTACCTTTTTTACTATTTATATGGTAATTTAATTAAGAAAAATAATGAACTAAATTGAATAGAAAGCCATATAAAAATATCATTGATTTGAAATTCCCCCCCCCCCCCACCCCATTTCCAAAATGCAGATATAAGTTTTTACCATAATATGTAATTGCAGAAGAAATAAAATGAAATGTTAATTTCATTAACATGTTTGCTCAATATGCTGGGATAATGAATATTTGTAAGGGAACTGTCATCTTCATGTCATTTAGTAACACAGTTCTATGTCTTTAATTTCAAAGCAACTGTCTCCAGCAGGGGCTTGGTGAATGTCTTATTCAGGTAGAACAGGTCTTCCATAGATTGTGTTGATGTTGTACATGTTAAATAACCAGTATATCCAGAGTGCATTGGATAATGGTTGTGGTGCAATGTAGGAAATGCAATAGCAGTTGAAGGACAGTGTAATGATTATATGTAAGAACAATAACTCTGTATGTAATGTATCTTTGGATTTATTGCCCTTGATTAAAAGAGTCTGAAATGCATAGTGTGTTCCATGTGATGGGTCATTGACAATCGGTATTAATCTATAGTAATCCAGTGCTTAAGGATACTACATTGGCGACGAGGATTGTGAATAGACTCTATGATTTAGAATGGCGCAGTTAATTACGACTGATTTAGGGGGAATTCCTACATTTGATTGTGATGGAGAACCGACTACGGTAGGGGTCAGATGGCAAAAATGGCGCAGAGCTTTTGAGTTATTTGTTGTCGGTAAAGGGATAGAAAATGCGGCACAGAAGAGAGCATTATTATTGCATTGCGGAGGTATGAAGATGCAAGATATATATTTCACATTTCCCGCGGCTCGCGAACCTGATGGAGATGAGACGGTGTACGACATAGCTATGGAACAACTTGACAACTACTTCCGGCCTAGAGTAAACACACCATTCGAAAGGCATGGATTTCGTTTGATGACACAAGAACCGACAGAGAGTGTGGATCAGTTTGTGACTCGACTGAAACAGAAAGCGCAACATTGTAATTTTGACAATGCAGACGAACATATTAGGGATCAAGTCATCGAAAAATGCAAATCATCTCACTTACGTAGGAAATTACTGGAAAGAGGGGGTGATTTGACACTCGAGCAAACGTTAACTACAGCAAGGGCTTTTGAACAAAGTCAACAACAAGCTACCGGAATTGAAGGAGGAAGGAATTCAGAAGCTTTTGTGAATAAAGTAAGTGTACGAAAACACAAACCGAACTCCAGTATAACTTGTTATAGGTGTGGTCAAAGAGGACACATTAAGTCAGATCCAGCATGTCCAGCCATCGGTCAAAAATGTCTTAAATGCAACAAGCCCGATCACTTTGCTAAGTGCTGTAAATCGTTTACACCAAAGACTCACAATTATAGTCACAAATATTCCGGACGCAGCAAACTGAAGCCACGAGTTAGACTGGTGGACACAACAGATCAGGAGGATTCTGATGAAGCTTATGCATTTACATTGTCTATGGATAACCCACAAGAAACACTTGAAACACTTACAGTCAATGGACCGTATCACCCAACCGTTACCACAAATATTGGTGGAGTAGAAGATATTGTGATGATTGTCGATTCTGGTGCTAGTTGTAACGTACTGGATCACTCCTTATGGGAGGAGTTAAAGAAGAAAAGAGTAAGATGTACGTCACAGCGATCTAGTAAAAAACTTTATCCGTATGGAAGTTCAAAACCACTGGACACCCTAGGAAGCTTTATGGCAGACATTTCAGTGGGAAATTCTTCAGTGAAAGCAGAGTTCATTGTGATTCAAGGTAAAGGACAGGCCCTGTTAGGACATAAAACAGCAACAGAGCTCGGAATTCTGAAGGTGGCACATGCAAATTTCCTGTCAGAAGCCAGTATATTTACCAAATATGAAAAGTACTTTAATGGTGTGGGAAAGTTAAAGAACTTTAAGTTGATGTTACATATAGATGAGAATGTTACCCCTGTAGCACAGCAAGTCAGGAGGATTCCGTTCGCTATGAGGGAGAAGGTTGAGGCAAAACTCAAGGAGTTACAGGACATGGATATCATTGAGCCAGTTGAGGGACCATCATCTTGGGTCAGCCCTATTGTTGTCACACCGAAGCAGTCTGGAGATATTCGTCTGTGCGTGGACATGAGGCAAGCTAATGAGGCCATTATTAGAGAGAGACATCCAATACCTACCATTGATGAGATCCTGCATGAGCTAAATGGGAGTTGTATTTTCAGCAAGTTAGACCTTAAGTGGGGTTTTCATCAATTGGAGCTAGCTGATGAATCTCGTGACATTACCACTTTTGTTACTCATATTGGACTGTTTCGCTACAAGAGACTTAGTTTTGGTGTCACGTCTGCACCTGAGATTTATCAGCACACCATTCAGCAGGCACTTCATGGATGTGACGGAGTGAGAAATATGTCGGACGACATTATTGTACATGCCAAAACAATGGAAGAGCACGACCGCAGATTGCTAGCTGTGATTGAGAAATTAGGCAGCAAGGGATTGACATTTAATAAGGAAAAATGTCAACTTCGTCTCCGAAAACTAGAGTTCATGGGACACGTCTTATCAGACAAAGGAATCGACCCGACCCGAGAGAAGGTGAAAGCTATAGTAGAAGCTAGACCACCAACAAACGCATCAGAAGTCAGAAGTTTCCTTGGATTGGTTACATATTGTGGAAAGTTCATTCCAAACCTAGCATCACTGTCAGAACCGTTGAGACTTTTGACGAGGAAAAACCAACCATTTACTTGGGGTCCTGAACAAGACAAAGCATTCCGAAAGCTGAAGACAAGTTTATCGAAAGCTGAGACTTTAGGATATTTTGATCCAAAAGCGAGAACTCAAGTGATAGCGGATGCCAGTCCTGTGGGGCTTGGTGCAGTGTTAGTACAGATACAACAGGGAGAGCCCCGTATTATTTGCTTTGCAAGCAAAAGTTTGACAGATGTTGAAAGAAGATACTCGCAGACCGAGAAAGAAGCCCTAGCACTGGTGTGGGCGTGTGAACGCTTTTACATGTATTTGTATGGCATCGAGTTTGATTTGCTGACAGACCATAAGCCTTTACAGTTCATTTACAGCAAGAAATCAAACCCGTGTGCACGCATTCAGCGATGGGTATTGAGACTCCAACCCTTTCAGTTCACAGTAAAGTATATTCCCGGACACAAAAATGTTGCTGATGTACTTTCTCGACTGTGTATATATAAATCTGATGCACCCTCACCAAGTGAAATATCAGAGGATTTTGTGAGATTCGTGGCTCTGCAAGCCGTACCAAGAACCTTGACGATTCAGGAGGTGGAGAAAGAGTCCGCTGGAGATCTTGAGTTACACCGAGTGAAGGAAGCCTTACTAACTGGAAATTGGACAGATTGTGAGGAAAGCTACGTATCTGTTAAAACTGAACTGTGCAGCATAGGAAAGGTGATCCTCAGAGGTACACGTATTGTGATTCCAACCAGTTTGAGGGAGAGAGTTTTAAGCGCTGCTCATGAGGGACACCAAGGAATCACTAAAACCAAACAACGACTGAGAGAGAAAGTATGGTGGCCAAAGATTGACAGTGATGCTGAACGTGTTTGCAAGAAATGTTACGCATGTCAAGTAGTAGGAGGTCCATCGTCACCTGAGCCGTTACGCCGTAAAGTGCTTCCAGATTATCCATGGCAAGCAACAGCAATTGATCTAATGGGACCATTTCCAACAGGAGAATCAGTATTGGTGTATGTGGACTATTACAGCCGTTTCTTTGAAACTTTTATTTTGAAGAACACAGGATCAACCAAGATCATTGAATGTTTGGAGGAGATTTTTGCTCGATATGGTATTCCTGACACCCTGAGGAGTGACAATGGAGCCCAATTTCGTTCAGCAGAATTTGAAAAGTTTTTAGAGGAATACGGCATCAACCATGAAACATCCACACCTTATTGGCCACAAGCTAATGGAGAAGTCGAGCGACAGAACAAGACCTTACTCAAGGCTATCAGGACAGCTCATGTTGAGGGAAAGGATTGGAGAAAGGAGTTACCAAAATTTCTATCAGCTTATAGAAACACACCACATACAGTAACTGGAGTTGCACCAAACAAACTCATTTTCCGATATCCAGTGAAGACCAAGATTCCCAGTTTTCCAGAGAGAGATGAGGAAGATATCCGAGTTAAAGACTGGATAAAAAAGAAGAAAGAGAAAGAATATGCAGACAAGAGTAGAAACGCAAAATACAGCCAAGTACAAGTTGGAGACAGAGTGTTGGTTCAGCAGCCAAAAGAAAATAAACTTTCACCTGCCTTTGAGACAAAACCATATGAGGTCGTTGGACGTACAGGAAATGAAGTTTTGCTGAAGGCACCACATGGAGGTACATATCGCAGGAACGTAAAGCAAGTGAAAAATCTGGAGATTGACGGTAGCGTTCCACTTGATGATGCAGACGATGTGACTGACCTAGATCTTCCACAAAGTGAACTACCAGATGATGGGGACGACCTGAAGATCACTGACATGGACGATGACCAGAAGATTGAGACAGACCGTGGAGACTCTGTGCGTACAAGACCAGTTCGACAACACAAGTTACCGGATCGGTTCAAAGACTTTGTTTTGACATAAAGTGAAAATTTTATGGACTGTTTAAAAAGTTTTGACGCAACTCATTTCAGTGAATTTTATCTTGATTTTGGACTTTAAAGTTAAAACTCATTTCAGTTTAAATTTCAAATAAATTTGAATTATGTTTAAATTTAAGAAAAGGAGGAATGTAATGATTATATGTAAGAACAATAACTCTGTATGTAATGTATCTTTGGATTTATTGCCCTTGATTAAAAGAGTCTGAAATGCATAGTGTGTTCCATGTGATGGGTCATTGACAATCGGTATTAATCTATAGTAATCCAGTGCTTAAGGATACTACAGACAGAATCATTTTGGCAGGCTTCAAGAGCTAGGCTTTAACTGTTCCAATGGAAAGAAAACTTGCAAGCAAACATTCTCTCGAGTTGAGTGACTCAGAAAACCCTGTACATGCAGCAATAGTTTAGAGGCCTGTAGGCACACATATTGCCAACAATGTTTCTCCATGTTAAAGCTGTTTAGTTTATGGCTGGATATCACCGGTCACTCACCTCGGAGCTCTCGGCCGTTACATGTTTACCTGAGCTCAGGTAAAAATGGTCATTTTGTAACACCAGGGTGTGGGTTTAACGAGGTACTTTAAGACCATGTGACGTACAGATTGCGTTGTATCATCCAGCTAAAAATTTATTTTTCTTCTGTGTTCTTTTGTGTGGGTTTGATTAAAATTGTTCAGATAGATATACTGGTATTGACTATATTGATTTGCAGGCAAGCATATATGGCATTCAGTTGACATGTGGATATGAAATAGATACCAATTTTAAGAGGGCTAAGTGGTCATGGCCATTTGTAGACTATTCTGATCTCCTTGAAAAGAAGAGCTCTGTTTACAGTTCAAGGAAATGTTCCAAATTAAAAATAGAGCTTAGTATTTTTGCCTTACTAGATTATAGTTAATAGCTAAAAAAAAAATTATACCTAATTTAAAAAATGAATGTAAAAGTGATGGATAATTTGTTACCACTCAACTGTTTCAGCTGTTCTAGCTGTATGGTGAATTTTAAAGAGAAAGGCCTGTGAAAATAAACCTTGTCACCACCCCATACCCCACTTAAATTCTCTCCTACTTTAATTTCACCCTTACAGCTGCTCCCACAATTCTATTTTACTCTCCCACATTTAAACTTCACTATCTCCATCTACAATTATAGTTGACTTGATATTAACAAAACTATCCAACAACTTAAATGAAATGAAATGTCTTTATTTAGATTTACAGAGACAATATCATGTTTTCATCCTCCTTCACATGTAGCAAATTTTAAAGCTATTGAACTATGGTCATTTTTTTTGGAACTATGATCAACTCTTAGGAATTATGGTCAAATCTATGGAACTTTGCAATATTGAGAAGAACCCTTTAAATTTTGGACAGAGATAATTTAGGGCCATATATATAAAGTATTATTTGTACATGTACCTGACAAAAAGGGTTTAAGTTCATTGACAAAGGTCAAGGTCAAGTTTGGTTCCTTTGGACAATGTTCACAGTGCTGTACAAACACTGATTTATTCCAAGTCTGCTTTTTCCTTGACACTTAAAACAGAAATAACACAACTTAACATTAAATAAGACCAAAAACCTACCTTTTATTGAACCAAAAAATTATAATTCATGGTACATGTATTAACATGCTAACAATTTGTTACTTGTTATGATTCCATATGGAGTGCAAAATGAATTGCAACAGATGAGGACCTGAAGTCTTTGGAAATTTTTGCCAGTATCATTAAAAGGAAACTGAAAGTATAAATTAGGTAAATTGATATTGAGGTTGAGTATGTCACAGATAAGACATGAGATGCAGCTACTTGTGTTGTCTAAGTCATGGGGGATCTGTAGAGAAGTTGTAGAGATAGTGAACAAATTACCCATAAGATCTGCCCTGAAATTTTACATATGGTCATTTTGGCCATTATAAATTACAGTATAACAAGGTTATAATGAAGTGCCAGGGATGGGCGATTTTGCTTCATTATAAGCATAATTTGTTATATCCGTCAAGTTAACAACATATAATATAGTCATGATGAATGGAAATCACTTCGCTGTAAGCGTCAATTCATTATAAGCGTGTTCACTATAACCAAGTTTTACTATAGTTTTTAGTAAAGAAGGATCCAAATATTTTTTCATTATTTTTATATAGAGCTTTTTGTGTAAGGGAGATTCATATAGGATGAAAATGGCCAAAACCTGCATCCAGCCCGCCTAAGAAATTAATTAACTGACCTAATGAGTAGAAGCACAGTGTTAGGATTCCCTTTTTTTTTTTACACAAGATTTACTGTATTAGTACTATAGTCGTGATTCCTAATTTAAAATGCGAGGAATTAATATCCACAAAAAATCGGGAGAAGCGCATCCTGCGGTTTTAAAATCTTGCTTTGATTTTCAGACATGTAAACTAAACTAGCATAAAATTTGGTGATCGCAATTTTACAGTCTTGCAATTTGATGCAAAACTGTTGAATCTTGTCTTAAAGAAAGTACTTGTGTAAAATAAGGAATCTACAGTACTTAAAATAATTGGAAATTCTGCTATTTTGTATCAAAGTGAGAAAAAAATGGCAAGAACTGAAATTATGTTTTAATTTCATAAAGCAAGATACTAGATTTAGCAAGGGTTGTCTAGTGCAGTTCAATTTTGTGAAGATATTAGTCATCCTTGTATTTACTTGAGAACCTTTAGTATGTACATGTATTTCTCAAATGTTTGGAATATACTAGCTTTCAGCAAAAATTAATAAGAATTCACAGTTTGAAAGGTCAAATTTTACACCATTTGTACATGCAGTGAAATTTCTCATGTAACAAATGGATATTAATTTTTTTTATACAATAGAGATAAGGACATTCATAGGGGCATTAAGTTCTCATGTAAAGATCTTATTAATAATGTAGATTAAGGTCAGCTAATAAGAGTTCTTGTAATTTACATGTAGGACAAAATAAGAATTTGGGCAGAACTCGTATATTGGTAGGTTTAATTTTACATTCCATGAGTCATTTGCCTATTATCTGCCTTTTAAGCCCTTGGCCAATTATTTTTAACTTTTGCAAAGGAAAGTTTCTCATAGATATTTATGAAAAAAGTGCTTAATTTTTCATAGAGACATGGTTGTAATTGAAATATCTCTGGTAATCTTTTTTCTTGAAATTCATTACTGTTTAGTTTCCAGGACAATTGTAGCTTTTGTAGAAATTCTGCTCCATGCAGTAAAAAGATACAATCTATAGTGTCGGAAATCTTCCATTTGTTTTTGTTGATCATCTCAGCAATGAATTTCACAGAAAATAATTGCTCAATAAATATTGATGAAATTAGTAAGCTTTTCTCCTTGATTGATTTGTTGTCCTTTTCTCACTGCATTAATGACGATAGCTGGTACAGAAATCTAGTATGAAAGATTTATATATTCTCTCTATTTCTCTCTCTCTCTCTCTCTCTCTCTCTCTCTCTCTCTCTCTCTCTCTCTCCAAAAAACACTTTAGGATTAAATTTAGGGTAGAAAACAATGATGTATGGATAGACATGAATTTCAATTATTACCTTTGAAACTTTAAAGTATAGTGTACAGGACTTGATTGTTTTACTGTTGTCTAAGACTACATTGGGTATGACTACATTAGGTGTGACTGTTGTCTAAGACTACAATAGATTTGACTATATTAGGTGTAACTGTTTCTAAGAGTACATTGAATATGACTATATTAGGTGTAACTGTTGTCTATTTGACTACATTGGATATGACTACATTAGGTGTGACTGTTGTCTAAGACTACAATTGATTTGACTACATTAGGTGTGACTGTTGTCTAAGACTACAATTGATTTGACTATATTAGGTGTGACTGTTTCTAAGAGTACAATGAATATGACTATATTAGGTGTGACTGTTGTCTATTTGACTACATTGGATATGACTACATTTGATGTGACTGTTGTCTAAGACTACAATGAATATGACTATATTAGGTGTGACTGTTTTCTATTTGGCTACATTGGATATGACTACATTTAAGGTTTGACTGTTGACTAATACCTCAATGGATTTGACTATGTTAGGTTTGACTGTGTCTAAGATGACATTGGACATAAATACATTGTGATTGTTGTCTAAGACTACATTGGATATGACTACATTAAGTGTGACTGTTGTCTAAGACTATATTGGATATAACTACATTATGTGTGACTATTGTCTAAGACTACATTGGATGTGACTACATTTAAGGTGTGATTGTTGTCTAATATTGCATTGGATATGACTATTAGGTGTGACTACTAACAGGTGTGACTGCAGGGAGTGTTGTTACATAATGAGTTTGATTTAATAAGACAGGTTGGATAATAGTGGTTTGACATTGAACGGTGTAACTACATTGGTTGTAACTAATATGACTGCATTGACTGTGGTTACTATCATGGCTGTGACAACATTGGATGTGCCTACACAAGAAGTATGACTATATTGGGTGGGACTACATTGTCTATGGTAATATTGGAAGTAATTTGTATTGGCTATAAAGTGTGAAAACGTTAAATGAGTATGACTTAATATTGGATGTTACTGCATTGTCTATGACTATATCAGATGTTACTGTATTGGCTTTGACTATATTGTCAATGACCATATTGGATGTGACCTCATTGTATGACTATTTTAAATGTTACTGTATTAGCTTTGACTATATTGGAATTTTACTGTATTGGCTATGACTATATTGTTTATGACTATATTGGATTTGACTTCATTATATGACTATTGTGGATGTTACTGTATTGGCTATAGCTAAATTGAGTGTGACTACATTGGTTGCAACTTATAAACATTCTTGTTTTTATCGAGTGTGTCTGACATTCATTGATTTTGACTATATTGGATGTGCCAATATGGGCTGCAACTATATAAGGCCCATCCCTACAATGAATTTATGCTGTGTCTTCATTGAGTTTGACTAATAGACTAAAATAGTGATGACCATATTCATTGTAACAACATTAAGTCTGTCAGTGTATTGTCTGTGACTACATTGATTGTGACTATTTAGTGTGACTTAAGTGGTTTGATGACATAGAATGTGACTAAATTGATTGTGACTACATCCAATGCATTGGGAGTGACTAATTTAATTCACCTGGTTCTTCTAGAACTTTGAATTTAAGAACAAAAATTGGGTGAGCATGAAAGACTACCTCTATTTCACCCAGTTCCTTGAGAAGTTAAAACACCGATAAAATTTTTTCCGCCTGTGCGAACTTCAATCGAGGCCCGTCTGGTGACCTTGGAGGAACCTTGGGGAGGAGTCGATACATTGTAGCCCAGTCATGGTTCAGTCGACATCCTGCTTGCTCAAGGATCTCCCCCACTTCTCATAATTCTCTCGCATTTTCTTGTTTCAAGGAAATAAAAATCGGTGAAGCAGAGCGCCTGCTAGAGAGAATAGGATGCGCGTTTATAGATATTGGGAGAAATGAATTGAAATATCTTGTTGAGGAATCTTTAAAGGACATGTTGTGTGCTCCTGAACTTTGGATTTTTATTTATTTTTTCCTTAATTTGGTTATGATAGCATAAATATGTCACAATTGAAAGAAAACTTTCACCTAATTGTTAAATGCAGTTGAGAGGTTTTCAGATTATATCATGTACAACATATAACCTCTTGTGTAGAAGATGCTAGATGTATCAAAGAAAGAATAAAAAAAAAAAGAAAATTTGTAGAACTTAAAAAGAAATAGCATCCTTTCTTCTAAGCAAAACTGAATTTGAAAATTTCTGCCTGGAAGAAAAATTTCCCAGAAAAAAAAAAATAACTCTCCAAATTCTTCCGCCTTTTGAATTATCATGGCATCTAGTACATGTGCTTAGGCAGATGAACTCTGGGATATGGCCAACTCACCATGTAGGAGTTGTTCCGTAAAAAAAAAATCGCCTTAGTCTGGTCAACGAGAGGTCAACAGCCTACCGATATACAAAGAGGGGTTATTTTTAGGTACACAGCCATTTAAAAAGCAGAAATATACTGACTCACTCACATGATCCCCTTGATTGACAGTTGTTTTTGTTTGTTTGCTGGTGGAGGTCTTCTCTATATTTTTTTTTACACACCTTTAGCCTTCATAAGTTGTTTAGCTTTCATAAGTTTTTAGGCTTATTACAGCTATTTGTATTATACTGTGTAAAAATTTGTGAGCAAGAAAGAGAGCTTTTAGGGCATCTATAATTTTTCTCACCATATTTTGAAGAAGAGGGAGAAAATGTGCATTTTTCAGTTACTGCTTTGAGGAATTATACTTTCCAATGCCTTTTGTATGGATTAAATAGTTATATATTTCCTATTGGATCGCTTTCATCATTTTCTCTTGCAATGATAAAGCAAGCTGTAGGTATATTATTTATTGGACATATTCCTGACAGAAAAATGGGTTTACAAGGAAATATGAAGGCACGCCTTGTGCTAGCAGGTAAATATGTTATGATGAACATAGATATACTCATCTTTCAGGTGTTGTCAACAATAAAATCTTGTTTATCCTTTATCATCACCTAGCGCTGATTTATCGGAAGACAAATTTGGCCTTACAATGGCTTACTATTGACAAGTTTATTTTATATATTTATGAATATTAATTTTTTCGGGGAAAGGGGGGGGGATGGGGGCAGCGCAAAGTGTTTTAGCTATAAAATTTAGTGCTTATCTGTCCTGATCTGAAATGCAATGAGAGAAAGGGTACAAAGAATGCAAGGGCATTCAGACTGTGTTGGTAATCTACTTATCCGTAAGGTGGTAATTTTGGGACACCTCCATACTGTGAAGTACTTCCTATAGAAAAAAACAATAAAATTGAGTGTAATTTTATTATTTCTTTTTTTAACAATATTGTTACCCAACCTAAGGTAGTGCAATGGGTTAAGAGCATGTAATATTTAACTACTTGAATCTGTTAGTTGTCAGTTCAAATCCCGCTTGGGATTTTAGAAATTTTACCTCGCCAATTAATTTTACAACCTATTCCATTGTCATATATATATATATACTGCAAAATTTGAAAATTCTTGAGAACGGCTTGGTTTGAACATATTGATTATAATGTACTTATATCAACATTAATAATGACAGGTGTCCCATAAAGCCTTAGCAGTGATTTTCACTTGCAAAATTTATGAACATTGGTGCTCTGACACAAATATTGACAAAACACAGTATATTTTTATGTTCATTGGAGTGTGTGTGTGAACCATTTACACACCTTAGTCTTTGGTTGTTAACATGTGGCCGGATACCACGTGTGTGGATGTGTGTAACATACAATCATAATCCATATTAAAGTACAAAGTGAACCCTTCCATGAAGAGAGATAACTCTAAGATTGTTCACTTTAATTTGTTCTTATTTAAAGTTTTAAGGAAATTTATGAAATGGGTTGGTGATATTTGTCAAATTCAGCATTCCTAGATTGATAAAATTTTGAAAATTCAGTGCTATAAGACATTGTAAATCATTTTTTTTTTTTTGGAAAAGCATGGCATGATATATTAATTTTTTTGAATATTTGACATGAAAAGTATTTAAAAGATTTTGACTTTTTAGATTTAAGTAACAATGATTTATAATAATTGACAGATAGAAATACATTTGAAGATTTGGTATCATAAACTTCCATGATTATCTTTAGTACTTTGATTTTCTTTCATGAAAAAGTATTGGTGAAATCAGTAATAAGTGGTCAGTGAATTCATCCCCCCCCCCCAAAAAAAAATGCCAGAGTTGCAAATTAGTGTAAATAAAAAATAACTTCCCTAACATTAAAAAAAATTTAATGAAGACAAAAAACCTTTCATAAATTCATAAATGGCAATATTATTTTTGTTAATTTTTTTGAGTTATTATGATGTTATGATATGTTTGTTATTAATTCTTGTTCCTTCATGCTTGGATAGGTAAATATAGCTTATAAAAGTTCAGCGATAGGTCACGAAGGCCGATTTCTCTAGAGGGAATGGAGATCACATGTGGGCTGTGAATAGAAAATTTGCATGCCTGTGCAGATTAATATTCCCATCCAGATAAATATCATTTGCATGTATTAATATCAATTTTCATCTCCTTATATCTCAAGTATGTCCTTCCTCTTCTCATAAAGCAATCTTAAGAGTTAGAATGTATAAAACCCAATTGTCAAATTAATGACCTTATAGAAATGGAATAGTGTTTGATTATTGAATACTTTCAAGTGTTTGAGTATATATGTACGGTGTCCTAAAATTTGGACCCATAATGCTCCAAATTTTTCTGTTCTTCAAAATCAAAGTTAAAGAGGGCTGACAGGTTGTGACCATTTTTAGAATTAATTAATATAGACCATTAATGATAAGAAGAGAATTATCAAGCTCTGTTTAAAACAATATGAGCTGCAATTTTCACGCTGAAATTTTTTTTTCACAAAAATGTTATTTTCTACAAAAAATGACAAAAAGATCATGGTTTATTAATTTCTGTTAGCCTTATTTTTGTGGGAAAAGCTGTTTAGAAGCCTAAATTGAGGCAAAATTGAATTATTGTCATCCTGTACAAAAATTGAACTGCTATATATTCCTTAGAAGAGAAATCTTTCTTCTGATAAAAATTATGATTTTTTCAAATTTTATTTATCATAAAAGATTAAGTTACATGCAACTTCTCATACTAGCAGGTTTTTGCAGCAAAATAAATACTAAGAAATACAGCTCATATTGCTTTAAGAAAGTATCCGACTTTTAGATCTAAGATAAATATTTATGGAAATTTTGTTGAAAAAAATGAGAGTTAATATAGTTTAATAAATTGTGACTAAAAGTTTAAGGTAGATTATGTTTACCCACTAGACTCTTTGAATTCTTATAATATGAATACGTATTTGTAATACACAATACAAATAGTTGCAGATATTAATATGTTAAGAGGTTATATAATTCTCAAACAACCTTACGATTGACATGGATATTTATTTTTTCGTCATGCAGTTTAAAACAAATTATTATAATATGTCTTGATCTTAATTCACCTGCACGAATCTGTTTTTTGAAATGCTTAAAGATATCTTCATTCAGGTAGTTGATTATAATGTTAAATTCAATACTGTAAACCAACTTTAAATCGCGTGCGAAAAATTTTCGCGAGAGCCTTTTTGTAGCGAATATTTCTCGCCGCAAACCAGCTCTTGTCGTACGATTCTTATCACAACATGGGTCTGGATGAGGCTTGGTCGCGAAAATTAATCGTCGCAAACCAGTTTATCTCCAGTTAATCGTGGAATAAAGTCGCCGCGAATAAAAGGTGGTTTACAGTATAACTCATGAGTATTAAGGGGGTTAGATGGTCGTGGCCATTTTTAGACTATATTATTCTCCTTATAAAGAAGAGCTGTGTATAAAAGGTAAAGAAAAATATACAAACTTTAACGCTAAAATATATGAATCTTTTCTTTACTAAATAATAGTTTGTAGCTTAAAAAATCATATCTAAAAATTTCAAAAAGATCTGATGGCTAATCTGTTGACCCTCCAGCCTCCTTTGTGACTGCCTGTATGTAAAGAAAATAAACGATTTTAAAACTGTGAAAATGGAAATCACCATTAAGGATCTTCGACACCCCGTGACTTCTACTTTTTATGACAGTATGCCACAACATGGCGAATTTAGCGCATTGCGAAACAGTTAATACCACCAAAAGGACTTTGTGCAGTATTATGCATTTTTCGCCCCCAAAATTTAAGTTTAATTCTTAAAAAACTTTAAAAATAAGGTGGAATATAGTTGAAATCATATTGGAAATAAGTGCGTAAAAGGTTGTCACCATAGTGACGTCATAATGTAGAAATGACATCATGTAGATTGTCTTATTTTGATAAATTTATGTTTTGGAGCAAAATATGGGTGTTTTCCGAGGGTTTTTCGACTGGGAAACATCGAGCGCAGGCTTACTCAAGTACCAGTTTTTAGTATGATGTGTATATTTACATAAAGAAAAACAAATCTTAACATCGTACTTGAGCAGACCTGCGCTCTATCACTTCCTAATGCAAAATATAAAGAAAAAATTACAATATTTTCATTTGTTTGCAAAATTGTGGGACTTTGTTCAATTAGGTGACGTCATAAATAAACAGCGACTGAGCAATGATCACTAAAATCAAGATTAAAGTGATAGGCATCCTCTGTACAATATGATTTATGAAGATTTGATTTTCATACGACACTACTTAGAAATTGGTTAAAACTGGGTGCAGATATTTGCCCATACCAAATACAGTTCTTTGTTTGTCTATCTCTGTGGCGCTGTGGGTGTTCCTTCAGTCTACCAATTTGCAGGTCCCGAGTTTGAATACTGCAGGGGTTTTTATTTTCATGAACAGCGGTAAAATTTAAAAAGTTGATTTTTCCCCCCAAAAGTGAGATTTTTTATGTCATTTTCAAGTCGAACAAATGCTAAAAATCCATAATATAGAAGAATGGGCTTGTAGGCAGAACTTTTCCCAGGTGTGTGGAGGACCCTTAACATCGAACACGTTCCCATAGAACTATTGAGTGGAATTAAGTTGTGACATCAAATTTAATTATGACATCATAATAGTATGAAGTTACAGGCAATAGACTTTACTTACATATTACATGTAGTGAATCAATCGAGAAGCCTGGAATAACAATTATGAGCCACGTGTGGCTTTGAGTTGTTCTGAGCTGTCTGAAAGGTCATTGAATCTTTGGGTATATTTCATTACCAATTTATATATCGTCTTAATGCAATTTACACATTTGAAAATTGGACTGAATCATCTGTTTATGGGGAGAAGTAAACTATAAAAATTCATCGTCTAGTCTATCTGGCAAATTCTTCACTGAGCTTTTCTTACCTGTAGTTTGTTTTAAAATTGTGTCGTAATTATGGTTATGTTCCTTAACAGGTGAGAATGTATGTATATATCTGTTGAAGATGCTTGATATTTGTGTGAATATTTGTTAGAGGAACAGATAAAGTCTGGAACTGTTAAAATATTTGTATTGCTTGAAATTTTGGTAAAAAAACATATGGTTTTAGAAATTTTGCTACGTTCGACGTTTTTTTTTTTTTTTAACAAACCTCTAGATATTTTTTGATCTAAAGAAAATTGCAAAAAAAAAATTTAAGAATTTAAAGCATATATAATGATAAAAAATTTCCATGGAACATGGGGTTTAGATAGGTTTTAGATGTATAGATAAAGTAGAAACTTAATATATATATATTTTTTTTTTTGGCAGTAACAATATGTTGAAAGTTTTATAGCTTAAATATACTTTGTGAGTTAATAAAATGAACTTTTAAAGCAAATTTCTCTGTTGCATCTGTGGAAATTTTCAATTTTTTGTTCATTTTAATGATCAATATTATTTTAGCTTTTAAATCAAAATTGGCTTAAATCTGAAGTTAGAAATTTCTTTTAAATTTCAGTATCTTTTTAAAAAACTTGAATGATTTATATTTTTAAAAAAAGATAAAGTTAATTTTTGGTCTACATTGTATTTTGTAGATTTCTTATGACATCATTTGATGAAGAAAAAAGTGAAAGGTGTTTGACCTTGACCTTCCCTTTCTTGTGTCAAGGATAAAATGAAGCTGAGATCCCTATGTCTGCAATCGTGGCGTACCAACATCCTATTCACCCCTATAACATGCATGGGCAGTATCCAGATCTATTTATAGATCCATCCCGATACTCGCCCATCATGGGGAAGAGTAAGTAATTTAATTTTTTATTTAATTCACATGTATGCCATGCACATGCAGGCAGTACTGTAGATCCCTGATTAAACACGAGGAATAAATATCTGTATAAAATTTGCTCTTTCAAATTTTAAAATCTCTCTTCTATATTTCGGACATGAAATTTTGATAAAAATTTGGAATTTTATGTTTTCGCGATTTGATAGAAAACGGTTGAATCGCGGAATTAAGTAAGGAATCTACAGTATCCAGATCTATAGATCCATCCCAATAATTGCTCATCCTGGGGAATAGAAAGTAATATTAGTTAAGTTTAAATCAGTAATTCTTGATCTACATGTGTATTTATAGATTCATCCCAGTATTAATTCATCGTTGGTAAGAATAAGTTAATTTTTTTTGGAAAAGTAAGCATTTTGAAAAGTTCAATTTTTTAGTACAAAATCAAACTTTTCTGTGGAATGGCAAGCTATGAATTTACTACAGAATCATTTTTATTCGTTGGGGTCAATGTTTGTGGATAGCCCAAATTTTAATGGTTCATAGGAATGTTATTTCGTTGCTTATGTAATTGGGACAATTTTGATAAATATTAAAAAAATGCTTGTATTTTAAGCTGAGAGTCCTTAATGCCTTGTAACTTTTACTTTTAATGACATTATGTTACAGAAAAGTTATTTTAACCCATTTTGAAACTATTTTCGTTGCCAAGAGTGGCCATCTCTATAGTGCAATGGGTCACTGATTAGAGCTTCAGTTTACCTGCAGGTCCCAAGTTCAAATACATCAGGGACATTTGTTTTTCGTATGAGCTAGTAGCTATGAATTTTTTAAAGCTGATTTTTTTCCTCCAAAAGTTGAGGTCTTTTTGTTGTTGTCATTTTTAAGTTGAACACTTGCTGATTTAATTCTTTATCTGTAAGAAATATAGAAGTTCAAACATCATTGTGAATTATTTTACATGGAGGACTCTTATTATGTGGAGATCGAATAGAATATCTGAACCTCTTTTAATTGAAAGAATCCATACAGAAAAAATGTCCCTTAAAAAAATAAAGCAATGAAGGACAGATGCAACATTCCTCAGTTTCATAATTTTCCTTGATAGATTATTTCTTATTTATTTGCATTAAAAAACCTGTTTATGCCCAAAAATTCAGGCTAGTTTCGGAGTTAGAATATTTTGAATTTTATTCTTTTAATTGCAAACAAAATGCAATTTAATGCTTTTTTTTTAAAAAGTCAAAACAGATATTTTCGATTGAAACCATACATATGTATATTAAAATAGAAAAAAATCATGTAACATGAAAATATAAATCTGGCATAACGTAGTGGAAATCTTCACATTGCGGAGATAGAAAAAAAAGAGAAAGTAATTGAAAAAAAGGTCGCAGCTGACTTTAAGACAGTTTTGTTAAAAAATTCAACTGTTTTTATCTGCTTAGAATTAGACGTAAAATTTCTCATCTTTTATACACAGCGGGACTGTGATTCTGCCCATACGGTAGTGTGCAATTTGATTTGATAGAACTCTTTTGATTTGATAAAAACTAGTCTCAAAAAAAGCATGAAATTGCACTTATGATTGATAAGAAAAAAATTATGTTGCTGCTTATATTGCTGCATATGATAAATAGCTTAAGAGTTTATTTCTGGAAAACTCATGGGCACTAGGTTAGAAAAGAGCCTTATTTTTCTGTGACTCAAGCTTTGAGGGATTATTTTGAGGGACAGAAAAAAAGTCCAAACAAAGCAGAGCATCTGTTTAACTAAAATTATAATACTATAACGCAGTTCAATGATTTCTTTGAATTTAGAGAGAGAGAGAGAGAGAGAGAGAGAGAGAGAGAGAGAGAGAGAGAGCACATTCAAAGAGGGATAACTCTCTTCTTCCAAAGAAAAAAAATTAAACTCTAATCATTTATATTTATGAAACACTAATCATTTATATTTCAATCCAAATAATTTTTTTGATGAGAAAATAAAAAGGCGGCCTGCATATTTTTTATGCCCCTTAGCCAGGTGAAACCAATTGATCTAGATCTTAAGAATCCTTTGCTGGACAGACATCAAACTTGGTTGCATGATTTGCGGTTACAAAGTCAAGGTGAATGGGTCATGATGCTCTGGACGTTACAGGTGAATCACGATGTATATTGGGAGAAAGGTTGACCTTTTGAAAATACTGCCGTTTCTATTCATTTGTAATATTGATATTGTTCTAGAAATCTTTCCGAAAAAAAATTATAGTGCTACTTAACTATTTGATCTCATTTTACACTAGCTTGCATTATTTTTTAACTCGAGATTAATATTTTAAGGACCCAAATCATGTACCATTTCCCACTGGCAAATAACAACAGTAGCTGCAATTATTCGATCTACCTTAGGGGACAGATCAATGAATTAATGATCATCCTTTTTTGTTGTAAAAAGTGCATTTATTTATGTAGCCAATTTAAAGTTCGTTCGGAGCCTTGCACATTTTAAAAAAAAGATTTTTCCTTTGTATCCATTGGGGATTATGGTTTAATTACCTTTAATCCTGTTCTCCATTGTTTGTAAGTTGTATAATTTCCTAATTATGATGTAGACATACTTTTGCTCAGAACCTAATTGAAGCTACTAAAATGATGCACCATCCAGTTCAGTTTGAATCAAGCTGTTTAGAATAAAAAACTGCAGGGAGCATTAATATTTGGAACATGGAAAATTTTAATCTAAACATTAATTTTTTTTATTTAAATGAATTGTCTCCTTTCATTAATTAAATTTTTTTGATTCAAGCTAATTATGATACATGCAGTTTAGATTATTACATCAATCTGACCACCCCTCACAAACCCACCTGTCCTCTTCAATTTTTTGTTTGTTGGGGGGGGGGGGGGGGGTGTTGAATCAGTTGAATCAGGATCTAGTTTTTCAGAATTAATGAAGCTATTTGGTCTTCATCCTAGCCCACTCCTACGTATATTTTTTTGGAGGGTGGCAAACAAATCCTCACCCCTACCCAAACAACACCTCTCCCACTTCTACATTTTTTTTTATGGTATTTTTTGGGGTGGGGGGAAGGTGAGGCTTGGTGGGGATGAGCTTATAAAATTAGAGAAGATCCTCTATAATTCCCCATATAATTCCCCATACCTACATACATGTCCTCAGCCCTCTTCCACATTTTTGTTAAAGGTAGGGGGTTTTAATTTGAAATGTAGACTAACTGATCAAATCCCAACCCTTACCCTCAGGAACTCTCACCCCCCCCCCCCCCTTCCAATTTCAGGGGAGATGGGACTTTCCTATGTTACTCCATTGCCCCTACCTGGGGCCCCTTGCTTCCTTCTCAGCGTTCTATTTATATACAGTGTTGACCCGGCCTTCACACCGTAGAAGCAGGCCAAATAAAGTGCAAAGTGTTAAACATGCTGCTCCATGCCACAGCTCTGGCGACCAGCTAATGATCTAGGAGATATTGAACCAGGAATTGATTTGAGACTTAACATTTGTTTTATTCCTATATTCTCCTGCTCTTTCCTCTGCCCAATACTCTCAGAGAAATGAATTTTAATGTGATTGGCAGGTTCGACCAAGTGCTTAAAGGAGACAGCCTGTTTTTTTACTGAGTGATCGTGGTTGGATTATTTTTTTCTATTGTTATTGCACTGTGATCTCTTATTGATATCTGCTGGGGAATTGACGCATTTTGTACAGTGAGGAGATTAGCATTGGGAGTCATAAACTCAGGGATTTCTGTCGTGTATTTTTTGATGCTATGATTTCTACTACATGTCATTCGCCTGAGACTTTTAAATAAAGTTTCTTTAAATAACTTGTTGACATTCGTCCATGTGGAACTGTGGAACTGTGACAACCCATTCCTATTTAAAAGCTGGGATATATAGTGTATCACTGATGGATTTATTACCGGTGCTGTACACTGTATTATAGTCAGACAATAATATAAATCTGTTCTTGTCCTGGTGATTATAATTTTCTACCTCATATCATGTTAATAAGCTAGCCCACCTGTATAAAGCTAGTCAGACTGTACGTCACTAAGTTGAAAGTTAATACAGGGAGTCTATTATTTTCAAGGCTGATCTTGCCTCTCTCTTCTCTTAATTATTGCAATGGATGATGGATATACTGTATGACGGTGTATATATAGTTGACAACGTTTCATTGTGTCGTATTTCAGTACCAAGAGAATTTTCGTTTAAGATATATTGTAGTTAATCTTCTAGTGTATTGGTATTGAGAGCCAATTTATACTGCCTTTATAATTCAGATGTACGTGTGGGTTTCATAAGATACAGGAATCTTGACAAAATGTGACAGATATATACATGGATATATATATGCTCATTTATATATATTTATAAAGGATCTCCCAAAGATTACACGGATTCTTAGAACATGTAAAAACAAGGATTTACATAAATAATCACTTTGAATGGGATTAGAGCCTGTGCCGTCGAAAACCGAAACTGTTTTTTTTCACTCTGATGAGAATTAAGCCAGAATTTTCTCTGTTGAGGAATGGTATGGTTCAATGCTGATTCTGATACAGAACTGGAGAAACCCCCCACTGCTAAAGGTAACGCTACCCCCCACTGGTAAAGGTAATGCTACCCCTACTTCCCACTGCTAAAGGTAACACTAACCCCCACTGCTAAAGGTGACACTACCCCCCACTGCTAAAGTAACAACCCCCCACTGCTAAAGGTGACACTGCTAAAGGTAACAACCCCCCACTGCTAAAGGTAATGCTACCCCTACTTTAAATCACTTTAGACCCTGTAGGCTCACCCTCCCAAACACTTAAGGGAATAGCATACACACCCTGAGTAGCAATCACCCCTGCTGAACATGCTGAAGGTAAAATATCTGACCCTAGTCATTTTTGAGAAGTGGACTGAGGCATAGCGAACATCCAGGAAGTGGATGTAGGCTATGCCTGTCCACTTCTCAAAAGAGAATAATCTGACCTCTTAATGTTATTATATAGTTATCTGTAAATGAATATGGTACATAATGTATACTTTAAAGCTACTCTTAATATAGGTAAGTTTGGACCATATTGACCCCCCCCCCCCCCACCACCCCATCCCCACGCCACACCACCCCCCTCTGAAGGGAACATATACTCTACCCCTTAATTCTACTGACTGACAGTAAGTCATTATACTTGACCCATACTATGTGTAATTATTTTCTACCTCTAAAGATAAATGATACAGTATGATTAGACAATTCCTAATACATTTTGTCTTAGGCTTTTGGTGAAAAAACCTTGGTTATTATTCCGTCCAACAAAGCCACATATATGATTTTGCATATTGGTGGCGAAATAATTGCTTTTTCGGAGGCTTTCTGTGAAAAGGCCCAGGATTGCATAAGGATGGAGATATGGTTGAAAAATATGTTCCTATGTTTCTTCAATTTAACTGCTTTGTATGCACATTTCATAATTATGTTTGATGACTGGTCTGAATTTGCTCATCTGTATCAGTCAAGCTGGTACAAATTTAAAATGACTGTTTACTTTTGCAACTGCATAATCTCCAAAATAAGTGTGAATATGTATGCACAGGCTTGCATGCTTTCAGTAGCTAATGTGTCGGAGTAAACTAGCAGAAATTACTCAGAATACTAATGATTACAATATACAAAAAATCATCATTTAAAATTTTTAGGTTAAAATATTTTGAGTTTTCACGTGCTAAATAATAGCTTCAGCTAAAAAATCATTTTTAAAAGCTTATTTAAGAGCGATCTGATGGTTATATTGTTGACCACCCAATCTCCTTAATGCATTGAACAATTTCGTTTTGATATTTTTGGGTGGAGCAATTTAACTGAAGGTTAAATTTAAAAAGAGGTTAGGAAAGGATTTTTGGTAAATTATTATAAGATATCCAGGTTCAATCGAGGGTGTACGGGGATTTAACCTGGGTTGTGTTCCTCCAAATTCCTGAATGGTGTATGGATTATAAACCAAGGTAAATATTCTCAGTACACCCTTCTTTGGACCTGCACAGGATAACGAATTTATTTTCTATGTAAACCAAATATATCTGTTTCCTAAGTCTAATCAACGGTGTATTACACTTTCAAAATATGCAATTTACGCATTCAACGCATTCTGATGTCACATCTAATGCATTGTGATGTTGCGTTTTTTTTTTTTTGCCTCCAGCTCAAGTTGGGTGTACGGAAATTTGCACCGGGCTTGTTAGCAAATCAAATCTCCTAGCTGTTAAAAGCTGCATAGGAAATAAACATATTTACATTGAATTAAATTGAATAATTTTTGTACCCTAATGTATTTAGATATGAATTGTCAATAGGGGATCATTAATTGAATCGTACTCATGCAGGAATTTAAGTGCTTGAATATATAAAGTCAAATTAAGAATATTTTGGTTGATTTAAAATTGGTAATGCAATTGCTATTGACAGTATGTTAATACTTCAGACATTTGCTTTTTATGGGTTATAAAATCTTTTTTTTAACTATACGTCAATGCATGGCATAAAAACTTTGCAATATTGGGCTTGAATTTTAAGTGTTCACAACTAAATTCAAATTGAAGGGTTTAGGACTTTACTATAATTAATTGATTAAGATTTATAATGTTACTTGATCTAACATAAATTTATTTAGGCTCGTTAAGCAAATTTTAATCCCTCTTAAATATTTTTTAAATACATATTATTTTACAATGGCATTTTTTACATTGATGAATCAAGAAATGAGGTGGTCTGCTATAAAAGTTTACAGTGATGTTGAATTGATTTATTTTACTTTGGGAAATCTCACCTTGGATTTCTCAATCTTCAACAATTTTTTTGCAGAAAAATATACAAGTTTTTCACATATATTGATGACATATTGTGCTGCCCAAAAAAAAAAGTAAATTATGATCTGTTTGATTAATAATTTTAAGTTTCTAATAAAACTGAACAATATATTGATATTATAAATATTATAATTAATTTATATAGTAATATTTTATAAAAAATGATATATATCAATTTTCTCGCGTTCAATTAGGAATTTAGAAGTGCCACAGTATTTTCAAATGTGATTGATCAGTCTGACAAATCGTTAATTTGCGAATGTATTTTGTGATTAAAATAAGATCATACACTACAGCTAGTACTTAAATGCATTTTTGTCTTGCTCAATAAATCTTTGAATGAATTGGGACATTCCATTTCTTACAATTTGCTACCGCAGCCAGGAAACTGATATGAATATTTCACCTCTATAAGCATGATAAGTGGTAAATTTAGAGAATATATTAATGAATATTAGGTACTTGTCATTACAAGTCCTGTAATAAGAGTCTGAAGTGAAAATCAATAGGCAAAGTACATGTGCTCTATAAAGTAGGTGCATCGGGGTTTTTGGAACAAGGAGGCATGCACATGTCCAGAAATTGTTTGGAGGAAGAGGATTTAGAGGAATATATTTGTTTGCAAGGGCTTGTCCTGGAAGGCCTTTTTTTGTAATTTCATGATGTATTTTCAGATGGGGGGGGGGGGGGTTAACTATCTCAACCCTCCAGACAAACACCCCCCACCCCTTCTCTTGGATCTGTAGATCTGTGTATGGTTGGGGCTATAATTTGCAAAAGAGAAGGGCATGGTTATTACGGAAGGGCTCACTACTATTAGACACAAAGACAGTTTAGATAGGAAGAAAGGGGATTAATTATAATGCTGTGATAATGGTATATTAAAGGACATATCGCATGTTTCTAAAGTATACGACATTTTACATTTTTTGGCTTCCTTGTGTATCTGATAATTACTCCTAACAGTTTGTTAACGGTATGAAAGCGGTAATTAGCCATAATATCAATTTAAATTATAGCCCCGATCATTTAAAAGCTCGTTAATTAGATAGCGTGTCACGTGGTACAGTGACGTCACATGCGACCTTCTTCGAACAGCTGATTGTAAACAAATTGTAGGATTAGCATTATCTTCTTAAAATTTTGACATTCATTCACCATGTAAGTTGTTTTTTTACATGCTGACTAAATTAAAAGAATCTTATTATTCAGTCGTACATGTTTGAGCCACTAGTACGGATAAAAAACGATGATATTGCTGAAAAAGCGACGATGAAGTCGGCAATGACGATCAAATTGATCGACGTGTAAACATTGTAAACACAACTAAGTAAGGATTGTAGCTCAAATAAATCTGTTAAAGGTGTTTATTTATTAAAATCTACAACAGTCTTAGTTTTTGGCGTTCCTAACGACTCAGAATGTTTATTATTGTAAAAACTGTGGTGCACAAGAGGTTGTTTCTTTGGCAGTAACTGATCACAACTTTCTAAGGTTGTTTACTCTATATTACACTGGATTATAAAAGCAGGCAAGAACGTTTTCCTTAATTGATGTTTATTTCTGTAAGATCCCTTCTCCGTATTTTTTTATCCATTTACGTATAAATGTATATCAACAAACTTTGTCTATTTCTCGCGTAAACAATCAATATCGACAACTCGATCCATGACTTCTCCCACAAAAAATAAAAGTAACAGAAATCTCACCTACCGTACTAAAATTATGATTTCTGCAGAGGTGAGCTACATGTATGAATGAAGAAATCATGTATACAAAACCGATGCATACATGAACGTATAGTTTAACAATAAGAAAAAGAAAACAGCTAATGAAGCGAGGCGGTTTGCAAAATGGCGTCCCCTCTCGTTATTTTTCTCCGATGAACTTGCGTTTTGTACACAGGCCCCTGTGCATAAACTTCTATTTTTTTCTTTTTGAGAAATGAATACGATTTATTTATGAAACTATAATTACAAAAATGTACCATATAATTAATAATCTATGAATTGAATGTTTATTTATAAATCCTGTCGTCAACAAATAAACCCCTATTTGTCACAAGATTTCTGCTTACTTTCGTAAGGGAAACTTAAAAAAACAACAGTCCAATTCCCCATTTTCGGTGGCTAAATCACCCGCAGGAGGCACAGAACACCATCATGTCCCGTTATCGGCAATTTAATAGGTGATAATTAGTTTAATTGTCGTTTAAATCTAATCCAATTACAAAGATGGCTAACAGCACCTTCTCGCTCGATGTCGCATATGACGTCACACATCATGGCGGGTAGATCAAGAGAGAAAATATAATGCATATCGCGACATTTGAATTTCATCGCTTTCAAACTCACGAATTAGGCAGAATATTTTATGAAAACATTAATAAACTTGATTTTTAATGAGTATAGAATGATTTTATTTAAAAAATTCCAAAAATTGAAAAACATGCGATATGTCCTTTAAGTCAATGTGTTATTGATCAAGTTTTTTAAAGAAATATTCAAATGAAACTTAAAAAACTTATGAATGCATTGAATGTTATGAAATTGATCATTTTGAAGGCATTTGAATTTGCTATATCTCTGATACCTATTTGTGGTGGGCTTTGCAACTGACTGCCATATGACCTTCTGTCAAGCAGTTGATATTTATAGAAAGTGTCCTCAAAATTGATTTATCAATTCATGAATTCGCGCAGTTGATAATGTTCATTTGTTTCTTTTGAATTTCAATTCTTAATTATATGCATGCAATATGTATTTCTGTGTTCAGTTAAACCACTCAGCTAATTCTCATTTTTTGTAGAGAAAAAAAACATTTGCCAAGACACATTATGAAGTTGCTGACTTCATGAGTGCATGTTAATGCTAGAAATATATGTCAGATAAAATGAGGGAATGTAAGAAATGCAAAGAAACATTAGCTAAAGCACAAAAGAACAAAAAAAACCCCCAAAATCCTTAAAAGCCACCATGCAGTTTGCATGCCTTGAGGTTTTAGTTAAATGTGTGTTTTACTTGTAAAGTTAGTGGAAGATGGGGGATTAAAAACGTTGAACTGTATGTATCTATATACACGGCCGTAAACTTTTTTATTACAACAATCAATTACTGTATTAATATTTTTTTTTGGGGGGGGGGGGGGGTGTTAGGGTAGGGATATAGGTAAGGTCAGCTTATTAGCATAGTGTTTGCTCTTCTAACTTTACTCATGCATTGACACATGGAAACTTGGAATTATTCTGTTTTCCTTAGACAATTTGATAATTAAATGTGCACAGTTAATTTATTTTTGTAAGATTTTCCATATCTATGCATATATTCATAACTTTGCAGATAAAAATCATGATTGTCAAGTATTATTTAGGGCCCTGCTCTGTGGGCGCTTGATGGTGATTAGTCTTTCCGTCCGTCTTTCCATCCTGCCTTCCATCTGTCTGTCTGAGATGGCTTGTCTGGAGCATAGTTTCTCTCACCTTGGCCTAATCTGGCTCATACCTCACCCACAGAGTGCCTTTGGGTAAAGGGTGTCCAGTGACCTTGAACCATGTTTTTAGGTCTAAGGTTAAGGTCATAACAGAATGATATAAAATCCTTGTCAGGGAAATATCTTCTCTCCCCTTGATCCAATCTAGCTAATACTTCACTCACAGAGTGTCTATTGTCAAAGGGTGCGCGGTGATCTTGAATGAAGTTTGTATGTAAAGGGTCAAGGTCATACTGGTTCATGCAAAAATCCTTTTTTCAGAGCAATTTTACTTTCCACTTGAGCCCTATTTGGCTCATCATACTTCACATCAACAGAGCTTTTGAGTAGAGGTCAGCTATTAAGGTCATAGCAGAACTATATGAAAAATCCTTGTCTGGACTATATCTTCTTTACCTTTGCTCCCACATGGTGCCTTTGATCAAAGGGTATGCAATAGCCTTGAATGATGTTTGTAGGTGAAGTGTCAAAGTCAATTCAGATCATACAAAAATCCTTGTTTTAAGAGCATAGATATATTTTCCACTTACCCTATTTGACTAATACTTTACCTAAACAGAGCTTTTTGGTTAATTGCATGCGGTGACCTTGAACCAGGTCAACGTGACAGTCATAGCAGATCTATTCAAAATCAGTTTTAGACCATAGATTATTTCGCAGTTGCTTAATCTTGGTCATATTGAATTAGAAGTTCTATGCCAGCTGGAAAATTTTATAAGGTATAGATCAAAGTCAAAGCAAAGTTCTCTCAAATTCTTTTCATCCTATTGTCCATTATCTAAGCCGAGCCCTTTGAGATGGTCACCATCTCAATATTTTGTCTAGTTATGAATATTTTCTATAGCTATTATTAAAAAAGAATTGTTTTAGTTATTTTGGGGATAAAATATTTAGCTAGAACATGGAGAAACATTATAAACATGGAGAAACATTATAAACATGGAGAAAGATTATAAACATGGAGAAATATTATAAACAGGGAGAAACATTATAGAGGTCGATAGAAACAATCCTGTTGTTCTCAGTTTGACCAGTGAAGTACATATATACTATTTTGTTATCTTGTTATTCACTAGTAAAAAATCCCAATTGCAACAGCCAATGATTTATAGTGTGGCAGTCATCATATGGCAATAAAAAACAACGAAATTAAAACCTGTGGATTAGTCGTCAAATTTTAATACCTGTGCATATGATTGAGAAACCTTTCTCTGTATGATTCAGTATTGGAGCCACGTTTATTAATAGAATTCACTTCTGAATTCGTAAACTAATGTTTCACATTTGAGATACTGTTGAAATTTGAGAACAGATTCTGTTAGAGAACAGATAAACCTTCTATGCATGTATGATATGATGTAACATATACTAGAGCTCTGCTTGCTCAAAGCTATTGAAATTATTTAAAGGAGGTTATTCAATTTCACGTAACTAAAGTTGGTAAACTGCATAGTAGATTTAGTTTTGTCTTTATAAAAAAAAGGCGGTATGGACACATATATTATAATTTGAATTCAATACCAGCATCTTTTTTTTTTAAATAAAATAAAATTTGGTTATATAAGGTCAATGTATATATATAAAATCCCCAGCTTCCCAGATTATGCATTTGAATGAATTTGTAGACTTCTCAAGAATTGCATGAAACTATAGGTTCTGTATAACAGCAGTGTACATGAAATACCTACAGTGAAGAATGACCATTGGGTCACAGTCAGCAACATTTGCACATGTAATTTGTAATGGTCAGCAGTTTGTTTGGTATATATCCACACTCTCCCAAATGTTACAGCTGTGTTTCATCAGTTGCTTAATTATCAATTATCTGCATTTTGAGAGAGAGAGAGAGAGAGAGAGAGAGAGAGAGAGAGAGAGAGAGAATTGTATTTCTCCTTAAAATTTTCATTTTTCACTTTCTTCCAAACAGTTGAATTTTTATGCAAGAGTGGGATGTTTGAAAATGTTTTTGTGACAGTTCGATGGTTTTCTTGTATCGTAAAAATCAAAGCCCCAAATTTGAAAACTGAAAAATTCTCATGAGAAATCCATTAAAGAATGAAATATGAAAAAGGTGTGCATATATCTTAAAATGCTAGCCACCTGTCACATTATTCCCTTGAATGTATGCGTTTTTAATTATTTAAAACATGTATTACTGAGAGTAGGACCCATTAGTGTAAGACCACAATAGTGGAATGAAAATGAGAATTTATGTGACACAATAGCTTCCTTAAAGAACACATGGTCTAATTGTCTTTCCCTCGGACTGTAAATCTTAACCTTTAAAAAACTCTGTTCATCGTCGTTGTCCACTGTGTAAGTATGAACGATTCCGAATGTTTTATCCAAGATGACATCTGTTAAGACAAGGAAATTCATTTGATATTTGGTGCAATTGCAATGTGATCTGTTATGCAGTTTTCATTCAAGTTTATATTTCTATGGAAACCGATTGCCTTATTTTGTTGCTGTATATGACTAATCAACCGATTGTGCTTTAAGACTGTGCTTATAAAGACTTAAATGGGGATTTATTTGATTTCGATTTTCAAATGTGATTAAAACTAAGAATTTGTCAAAAAAGAGTAAATTTTTTGGTTTAAATCACTGTGCCATTATCTGAATTAGATGTAATGTATCTATTTGAGAAATCCCTGAGGATGAAAGTAAAACATATTTAAAATGTAAGTGTTTTTTTGTTATTTTCCACATTGTGTGAAAATTGATCATAAAATTCATTTTAATTTTTTATATTAAAAGGGGAAAAAATGTTATAAATTTGACAGCTGCCCATCTTAAACTCAGGACTTGTACAGCGTTTAAAGCTGCTGCTTTAACTTAATTGTACTGTAGAGATAAGAACAACGGCACTGTGAAAGGAAAAACATCAAGTTACATGATAGTTGATGCTATTACTTATTTCGAAAGAAAGTATGTCAAATCAAGATAGTGAACCATAATTAGCTTTTGAAGCTGGCAAACAATTTATGATTGATTTTTTTTTTCAACTAATATGGTTTGAGATTCATGGTATCTGATCTGATGAAAAAAATATCAGGATAGAAGGTTAAAAACTGATGATTAAAAATATTAGTACTTTAGATTTCAAGATTAATATTGGAGAGCAGAGAGAGAGAGAGAGAGAGAGAGAGAGAGAGAGAGAGAGAGAGAGAGCAAGAAAGAGAGCACAGAAAGAGAAGTTCTCTCTCTCTCTCTCTCTCTCGCTCTCTCGCTCTCTCTCTATATATGCAGATTAAGAAACTAAATTTATACACCAGTAAATGGGTATACATGTATCTAGAAAATTTAAAGTTAATTGTCACATATAGTTTATTGAGAAAGTTTTGTACCTGTCAGTGACTGATAAAAAATGTGGATTCCCCCAATACCACACTGTTAAATACATATACTGTTGTATTAACACCACTGTGCTATAGTACACCCTGCAGGCATGTTCCGTACAATTGCTCAGAAGTGCATCATAGTTAAAGTGTTGGTGCAGGTACAGCGGTAATAGTTGTTATTGCTCCATGTTAACATTCCTCCAAGTTATTTGCTTGGCATGGTTACTGTATTGAAGTTCACAGCTCAGCAGCTTCAACTACTTTTTGATGAGAGCAATGAATGTGCAGTGGAGATGTTGACATTTTTCTATCTTTACTGCTCGAAGCGCTGTTCTTTGCCTTGCAACTTTCACCAAAATTATAATTCTGGGGTTTTTTCCCCAGTGCTTTATGATGATCATTTCATTAGACTTTTGATGACAGAAATGAATGTATCGAAAAAAAATTAAAATAAATGTACATATCAACATCATATAATATTCTTAGATACATAATGCTTAACACACAATCTTCTATAGTGTATATCCACTGCTTTATTCTGTTCCTGCACAAATTTCACCATAATTTGAATTCTGGGTAATATTTTTATTTTTTTTGCAGTACTTCATGACGACCCTCACCCTGACCCTCAAACCTCCCTAGACAATATGGTCCTGAGCCCCTCCGGCCCGTACATCCCCGGGGAGGGGGACTACCAGTATGGTCAGTCAGACAGGATGGTCACCAGTACCATAAACGACAAGAAGAAGAAGGGGGCGGGCGTTCCTGGCAAGAGCATCGAGGAGGAGCTGTGTCGGATCTGTGGGGACCGGGCCTCGGGATACCACTACAATGCTCTCAGCTGCGAAGGCTGTAAAGGTGGGTGACCACTCTCCAGGTGTTGTGTTACTGTGTACTGTTGATTCCTTGCAATTTGATACAAAACAGCGGGATTGCAGAATTAAATACTTGCGTTTTATAAGGAATTTACAGTATGACGACTGAAAGCCTCTGTTGAGATCATTGTGTGCATGATTTCATTGAAAGTTAATTTTGAAGTTAAAATTTTAAATTTTAGGTAGATCTGATGGTTAATTTGTTGACATTCCTGCCTCCTTTAGAAATTCACTTGAATGTGGTCTATATCAGCTGTTGATCAACACATGATCTAACAATGGATGATTGTTGTATGATTATACTGCTTTGATAACTTAAGGAGACACAAGACGTTCCTCAATTTTATATAATTTTCCTTGATATTTTATTAACATTTAAACTTGTTAATTCCCAAAAATTCAGCTGGTACATTACCAGATTCTTTTTGGAGCAAGAATTTTTCAAAATTTTTCTTAAAATAGCATGCAAAATGTATTTTAATGCTTATAAATAAACCCACTATACATTTTCAATTGAACCCTTTTTATCTAAATAAAAAAAGATTCTTATAACATTGAAATATGATTATAAAATTATTAAGTGGAAATCTTCACATTGTGGAGATAGGGAAAAATAGAAAAAATGGAAGATAGGTTGCGTCTGACCCTAATGTTAAAGCTGATATTATAAATTTATAAAATTATTTTTCCCTAGAGTGCATAGAGTCCTAATATGTAAGACCCAGACATTTTATCCAAAATAGTAAATATGCAATAATAACTCCAAGTAGGCAACAGCTTGTGATCGTTTCTGTGATAAGTTTTTACGCTCTCTAAAAATAAGTACTGTCTCTTGAGGTAATGTTTTGCATAAGTCTATTGAAAATATATACTATGACTTTGTTTATAGGCATTCAATAGCATTTTGCATTTTATAATAGATATATTCAAAATATTATGATTAAAAAAAATAGCCTGGTAAAGTGCCCTGAATTTTTGGGCATTTACAGGTTTTAAATGCAAATAAATAAGAAATAATCTGTCAATTAAAGGGAACGCTTCATGTGTCCTTAAGTTACAGAACAGCTTGCATATACAGTCAAACCTTGTTATCTCGTACTAAAAACTTCAAGATATCCGAGTATTAGAGATATCAAGGGTAAAATACTTAAAGTTTAAATGTTTGGGATTTAAAATCACTTCGACATATCCATTGTATTTGAGATATCGATGTTCGAGATACCGAAGTTCAACTGTATTTAACCCTGTATTGACCAATATTCTCTTAGACTGTACGTACTGCAAAAAATCTGTATTTTATTCTTTCTTAAGTTTTGGTTGTTGAAAATCATGAGGATTGTTTTGTTTGGTAGACTTTTTCTAGTTCTATGCACTCACAAAATTTCAGTGTTATTATGTTGAGTTGACAGTTAATTAATGTAAGATTTTCTCAAAAGCTATAATATCATACACCTCTTGCTGAATCAAGCAAATGTTGGAGTTAAATTTGACAACATACTGATCAAAGATCAGTTGTAACAATCCAGTTAGTATCCCATGATGTATTGTTAATACAATTTGTTGAATATAAAATCAAAATCCTTCGTGAATTGATAAGGTGCAAAATTTTGCTGTAATGTTAATGCAGCAGCTTTTTTGTGGTTTAGAATTTTTATGGCAACATTATACTGATCAAAGATCGATTTTCACAATCCAGTTGATATCCCATGATGTATTGTTAATACATTTTGTTGAATATAAAATCCAAATCCTTCGTGAATTGATAAAGTGCAAAATTATGCTGTAATGTTAATGCAGCAGCTTTTTTGTGGTTTAGAATTTTTATGACAAAAAAACTATATGCCAGAGCATTGATAAAAATGGATGCATATGCACTGTAAGATTTTAATGCTTCCTATTTGTTCCAATATGATAACGATAAACGTGACTAAAACAAAATATTGACTTGAAGAATGATTTATCTAACATGGAAAATATATAATTTAAAGCTGAACACTACTCGTAAATGGCATTGCATGCCATATTCCTCTTTCAACTCTGCTATCCTTACAACCCCGTATATATAAGTAGCAGACCTCTTAACAGTTTAAAGTAATTTGCTGTAGAGGTTTAAACTGAGTGGATATACAGTAGTTGGCCATAAATGAGTTCGCAAAATGGCCGACGTTTACTTAGGTCTCGTCATCACCTGAATTTTTTGGACCAACAATTTCTAACAACAAAGTAAAAATGACTAATCAGACATATATAATACTTTGTATTATATCCTTGGTAGTGAAATAATCATAGAATTTTATTGGTTTAGCGATGTACAGGCTTTGTATTGAATAAAAAGGGAGACTACCCGAAATGTAAACAACAACTCTTCCTAGGTCACGAAAAATTCGGGTTTCATTTTGTGACCTTTGTACTTGTGTAATCAATACTTTTGCTATGGTTTAATGAAATTAATGTCTGAACATTATGTATGCTCAAAATTGTGTTGATATTGTGTTCATTTACGATTTAATTGGACATAGAATTCGTGTTATCTCTTTTTTGACAAACTATCGACAATTTGTAAAGTGACGAACAACGACTGTTGAGAAGCAGTCTGATTACGGTTTTATTCAACACAATAGACTCTGATCTTGCAGGAAATCAAGCTTTTTGGTTCTTAAAAGCATGTTTTCTGTTATTTCTTGGGACTCTAAAACGGCATTCGGTCATCTAGGGGTGCCCTTTTTCAACAACTTTTACTTCGAGTTACGATTTTAGCATTACTCCGGTCTTTAGTATTTTAAAACTTTACCTCACAGTTTTTGCTGTATATTCCGATCATCCTTCCAGTTTAAGACATTAAAAATCCAACATCTGACATCTTTATGACAATTTGTTTCTGCTTTCCCCTATTTTTTCTCTGGTTTGGTGCCATGTTGGTTTGCAGACGATAATTGTTTACCAAAGGGGAATAACTCAAAAACTAACATCGGCGAAGGCAGAAAGAAAGGTGTATAATCATTAGACGATTTTTTAATTCTGGTAATTGTAGAAAATAGGCTTTTATATCTTTTTTAAATCTACCTTACAGAAAAAAACTTTGTTACGGCGACCATTTTGCGAACTCATTTATGGCACGCGACTGTACATCTTGCATCTTGGTCGCAATAAAATTATAAATGTTTGCGCACTTTTTCCAACAGATGCTGTATGGGAGGAAAAATTTATTATCTTTTATAACGACAAAAAATGAAAACTCAAATTGACACACAAAAAAAAACGTGCTTCTTTAAAATCCATTCAGTAAGATTTCACATCCATGCATGTCAGCTGTAATAAATGGTTGACCGAGGGGGGAGAAAGATGACAGGTCGACCTAAGTGTGGTAGCATCTGCATGAGACATGCAGTCGGTGAATTTTGCCCATTTCTTAAAAATTGACATTTCATCGGCATGGCAGAGGGTGAATTTTGCCCATTTTATTTTTAATGACATCACATCAAGAATATATACCTATGGAGTAATTATGCACTAATGATCAAATTACTACTGCCCCAAATTCCCTTAATGGTGAAATTAACATAAGAACCTGTCTCTTTCTGTTACTGTAAATCTATATAGGCCTATGAATAATTACTGCCAATGCTGCAAGTTCATTATATGTCTGCACATGATGTAGATCAACTCAGTAGATGTCAGTGGTTATGAATTTTTCCTCAAAACAACAATTCATTATCAGTTGATTGCAGTGCATTGTTGAATTGTGGATAAAAATAAAAGAAACTAGACTCTTGTTGCTATAGCAACAAAAAGGTCTTCCGTTCCTCATGTATTAATCTGCACAAAAAATCCAGTTATCTTGTAAACAGAAAATGGATATAATATATATAAGCTTTGTGTCTTGATCTATCACAGTTTCTGAGATCTTATTTATACTTTGTTTTTAAAAAAGAAGGCTATCTGAGATATAAGAGATGTCTCACCGGAAGTAGAACTTTTTTTTACCATGTGTAGATGACTTTTTGTATTTCTATAGCTAAATGTTACTTCAATGCTAAATAACCAAAATATTTTTAAAAATCAAAATTGGGTGTACTTCCTGTGACGACCGGAAGTTACGCCGGATAAAACAAAATAGTGTTAACACATGTACATACATAGGTCTATCATCCCACAAAGTTTGGTTGTTCAAGTCGTTACTGTTTTTGAGATCTCGTCGAAATAAGGTTTATGGTTTCTGGACAGGAAACGGGCAAACGGAAGTGTTCAATGTAAATTGTATTCAATATTTCTTGTATACTTGCCATTTGTACATTATTTTTCATTTATCTAACTAAAAAATATCAAAGGAAAACAGTTAAACTGATAAACAGCTCGATTTTTTTTAACTCTTCCGGTATGGACCGGAAGTGACGGAAGACAAAATGAAACCGGTTAAACACATCTTCAATCAAATGTCTATCATCCATGAAAGTTTCGTGTCTTGATCGCTTATAGTTTCCGAGATCTCGCGGGTACAAATTGTGTTTTTAAAAAGCTACCTGAGATAATTGAGATATCTCACCGGAAGTAGAATTTTTTTGTTGATATAACATCGCATAGGTAACTTATGTACAGTATTATAGTTTAATGTTTATTCTATGGAAAAGAAATTTAATGCGTAGAAATAATAATTTTTGAAGTGCTTCCGGTGACGACCGGAAGTTACGACGAACAAAAAAAAATAATTTAAACACATCTACAGCTATAGGTCTATCATCCCACAAAGTTTGGGTGTTCAAAACTTTACCGTTTTTGAGATCTCGAGGTGACAAGCTTTTTCAACGCGGGACAGGAAACGCACGACCGGAAATGAATTTTGAAAAAATGAAAAAAACGCCTAGAGATATTATCATTGTCTTTCATTCCAGAAAATTTCAAAAATATCTATCCAGCCATCTCCGAGAAATCTTGTGGACAAAAAAAGGAAAAAAAAAAATAATAATAATAAAAAACCTTACAATCACTATAAGGTCTTCCGTTGGAAACGGAAGACCTTAAATATGTTTGTTACTGACCCTGAAGATTGCTACTACACCAAAAAGGTGTGTGACCTCCATGTAAGAAACATTTCGTGTGAACAGTTCAGTATAATGTGTGAATCGTTTTGTGGCGTGTGGTGTAGTAGCTAGTACATGAACATTTCACCTGGGTCTGTACCTAGCAATAAATGAAAGCAATTTAATGTCTTTAAACTTCTTAAAAACCGAAGAGTACATTTAAAAAATTGGATATATTGAACTTAAATTTCACATCAATAACAGCATTATTGTCCTGTTAAGTTTACGAGCATAAATTAAGAGAGTCAGGTCTTCACAATTGAAAGACAAAATATCTTCTTGTAGCAAGTGATGTGCTGATGTCCTATGCATATTTATAGTGTAAACTTCAAAACAGCAGACTTAATTATGCAAATGAGGAGGCCTCCTTTAACAAAATTAATAGAAGTAGTGGATAAGATTTCATTAAGGCATCCCTGAAAAAAAAGACCAGTAAAGTAACGAATCTAGCGCAGTGCTCGTATCTGAAGGGTTGGGTAAAGCATGTATTGATTTGTATTCCGTAACATTTAATTTGATTGACCTTCAGATAGAAACTTTTATATCCCCCTCGGCCTTTGGCTTCGGACATCATTATCTATTTTCAGATTGATCAAATCATATGCTGCACTACTACTTTGTCAAATTATAACTGAATAATGAACGTTAAGAATTTAATGCTGTATCTGAAAATGTTGCATACTTCTCTTCATTGTCAATGCCATATGGTGCATGTTTGCCATTAATGTTGAAAAAACTCTGTTGAGTTAAAAAATTATTTTATTAATTTCACTATAAGGTACAACGATATTTGAATATCTCATAATTCAAGGACATATCATTTTTTTCTTTTTTTAGATCTTTTAGATTCACCTGCGTGTACTTGAGTTTGCTCAACAGCTAGCACACTTAAAGTACATTACATAACACGCTTTTAAGAAATTCATGCTTACAGGGAAGTCAGTTTCATCTCTTCCATTATTTTAAAACTTTATTATTGACTTCTTTGATAGGGATATAACAAATCATGGTGTAATGAATAAAATCAGTCTGAAAATTGGCTTGTTCTTTGCACTTCATAGGGCTATAATGAACAAAAGTAGCTCGACCTTGGCACACTGCTATAACAATGTTTTACTGTATACTTGTACATATATATAAATTTATTTCTTTGATTGCATTAGATTGACTGATAAATGCTTTGGCTATTTCAGGGTTTTTCCGTCGCAGTATTACTCGAGGTGCTTCATATAACTGTAAATATGGCGGAAACTGCGAGATGGACATGTGGATGCGGCGGAAATGTCAGTCATGTCGCCTCAAAAGATGTCGAGAAGTTGGCATGAAAGAAGAATGTACGTTAAATCTATTATAAATTAAGCTTTCTTCTCAGTTTCCTTCTCCTGTATATGCATGTATTATTAATTAACATGAATCCAGCAATAATTTTGCAGACAGATTTTTCATTTTTGAATGTAATACATTAACTTCATACCAGATGAATTTTTACATTTTTGTCATACAGATGAATTTGCACTGCAAGTCTCAAACTATTGTCTTTAAAATCAGTTGACATATAAAATTTACTTCATCTCTCCAGATGGATGTAAAAAATTGAAAAAAATCTCTTAGTCTGCTGAATTTGAAATTCGAAACATTTCTATAAAACAAGCAGACTGACAATTAGTGTCCTACTAACATTTATTTCTCCTGCCGTAACCTGAAAAAACCTGTAATATATGGCATATAGGAATTCTTCAAGTTTCTATTTATGTCCTTTCTGGATTTCAGACATCTTGCTTTAGATTTATCAATTTCACAGTCATGGAGTTAATTCTAATGAATATAATAGCTGAAATTCAAACATTTCAATATAACAACCAGACAGACTACTTGTGTCTTACCTAACATTTATTTTCTCCTGCCATAACCTGAAAATACCTGTAAAATGAAATATAGGAATTCTACAACTTTCTATTTGCGTACTTTTCCGGATTTCAGACATCTTGCGTTAGATAATTATGAATTTCACAGTACTGGAGTCAATCTAATCAATACATTAGGAGTACTTACGTCCTTTGTTCTACAAAACTAAATGCAATCGACTTCTGTCTAATGGTTTATTTATGAAAATTGGATAATTAGCAAAAGAATTTTTGTGTTATCCCAGGAAGAATATGTTGCTTAGTAAATTTTATGTAGGAAGTTTCAAGATCAAGTGAAGATATCATTTGCACATGCATGGTAGTATGCATGTATGTGCAGAGAGAGAGAGAGAGAGAGAGAGAGAGAGAGAGAGAGAGAGAGAGTTTTTACAAACATGCATGATATTATCAACCTTATAATACCTGTATAAACCATTAAGTTCAAGTCTATTTTCATGATCACAGCGTTCTCAAATTTAGGGCAAAATTAGCATAATTTTATTCTGGGATGAACCTGTATTGGGTTAAGTTTTATGACACCGGGCACTAAAACACACTATGTAGTTAGAGAAAGTATGAGTACCAAATGTAAATCATGAAATATGAAAAAAAAGAAATTATATTTATCATGGCAAATCGATATGGGTTTCGGATATAGTTTCATACAGGCAGAGCAAATTTTGCTGTGATTTGTTCGAGGATGATTAAATCTTTCCAGGTCAAACGTCAAATAAAACTGAAAATAGTTAAGTCACTTAATATAAGAAGATCAACTAGTTATCCAAATAATCATTGAAATGTGAACAAATCCTCAGGTCCTTTTTTTAATAGCTAAAAAAAAAAACACGGGAGTATTTTTATGATAATGGAAAAGACTTCCTTGTAGATAGGATATGTGAGAAAATTAAAACTAACAGAAAAAAAACCTAATTTAAAGCCACAGGGAAACTTTAGAAGCCATCTAACCCAATTGATACTTGATGTTTGGCTGTGCCAGAAAAAAGAAAAAATGATCGATTCTCAGAAACTGATATTGCTGCCGGTAAAAAGGACTGTTCTTGAGATTTTGACAGCTTCTGCTATTTTGATAATAATAATTAGTTTATAAGAAACAAATTGCTAATCCCAATATTTTCAAATTGTCAACTAGCTATATCATCTATCTCAAAATCAGGGACTTTATCGGAGGAGAGATTTCCCAGAACATATTCTATATTAAACCAGGGCAATTAAATGCTGCTAACCTTGTATTAAGGTGCCTCACAACACCTTGAAATAGTTTCTCAAATCAGCAGAAAATTACTTGATTATGATAGATAGCATGATGGATAAGAAGTATGTGTCAAATAGGTGAAATAATGTGCAATTTTAGATAAAAAATGATATTTTCAAAAATTTCATTCAGTAAACATGAACAAAAGCCCCAGGCGGATTCGAACTCATGACCTGCGTTTCACAAGCCTGATACTTTAACCACTGAGCTATTACTATATACATCTGAATCGATTGATACAAACAGTTTAAGAAAACATTTAAATCGCTATCTTGTGACGCAATGTCATAAAAAGTTTAAGTCTCGGTGTAGTGAAGTACCTTAAGGCATGTTATCTGTAATTTTTACGCTGTTATCACTCACAGTTTGGTTGTATTTTTTCATCTCAATTCTGTAATAGACCAAAGCTAATTGTTGATCAGGTCCAATAGAGCATCGACCTTGCAACAGATAATAGTTCGGGATTTTTTTCAACACCCATTTGCATCTTATGGCAGTGGGTCTTATGCATAGGTATACATGCTGTAAACAAATGCTTTAGGTAATCAGGGTGCATTAACTGTAGAAGTTGCGGTTATTGTGTGTAATTTTTTGCCCTTGTTGCTTGACCTCGATTGGGTTTATCCTTGACCATAAAAAGTGCATCTGAAACATTCTGATGCTTTAAAATAAGAAAATATTCAAGAAATGAAAAATATGATTGATGGAGAGATATGCTGAAAAAAAAATGTCAGCTCTTATGTGCCTAAGACTGTCTAATTTTTTGTTAAACAGAAGTGTATTCATGAGCATGTAACATACTGAAACGTCCTTTGAACTTTATCAGACAAGTGTATTTGTTTATACATGTACCTTAAGCGCTATATACGGTTGGACTTTAATAGATATTGGCACTGAAACTTTCTAATGTTAAGGTCTTAATACCGGACTGATTCTATGGTCACTATAATATTATAGATTCCTAATTAGACACAAGGAATTAAAATTAATATCAACTAAAAATACTGAGAAGCACACCTCATGGATTTTAAATCTCACATCTAATTTTTCAAACAGATGTAAAAAATAAAAATAAAACTATCATTAAAAGTGGTTATTCCTGATTTTATGTTCTCATGATTTGATGCAAAACAGTTGAAGTGCAGATATAAGTACTTCTACAAAAAATAAGGGTTCTACAGTATTGGACTATTACATGTAAACCATGAGTCTGAAAGAAGAAGGATGTCACAAATTTTTTTTTTATCTCAAATAATATTTATTTGTCTTTTTGTTACTTCTCAGGTCTATTATCAGAGGAGCAGTGCAAAGCCAGAGATGCACGACGGAAGGCCAAACAACGATATACTCAAAATGTACATGAAGGCAGCTCAGAGAAAAAGCCGGCCTTGAACCCCGAGTGCAGCAACTCAAACTCGGGGGAAGGGATCGAGACGAAAGCCCAGTCTCCCCCCGAAGTCAAGTTTGCCTCCACCCTGTCCCCATATGCTATCATTGACTCCCGGCCGATACAGTCGGTGTGCGAGGACACTCGGAAACTGATAGAGAAGCTCGTCAAACTCCAGGACAAGTTCGAGTTTCCCGAAGAGTCCAAAGTGAATAATGCTATTGTAAGTATAAACATGCATTTAGGGTTTTTCAACATCAACTAGTCAACTACAGTTGTTTCAGTCATTGTTTTTGTGCATACAATCATGGCTTAGTAATGGAAAAGGCATATACTGAAAGTTGTTTTGATTCTTAGTTTGAATCAAAGTTTCAATCGTGATGTTTTTTAGCTCACCTGAGCTGAAAGCTCAAGTGAGCTTTTCTGATCACTTTTTGTATGGCGTCCGTCTGTCAGTAAACTTTTTACATTTTCGACTTCTCCTCCCGGACCATTGTGCCGATTTCAACCAAACTTGGACCAAAGCATCCTTAGGTAAAGGGAATTCAAGTTTGTTAAAATGAAGGGCCATGCCCTCTTTCAAGGGGAGATAGTTAACAGTCATTGAAAATTTGTTGGTATTTTTCAAAAATCTTCTTCTCAAAAACCATTTGGCCAGAAAAGCTGAAACTTGTGTGTGGAAGCATCCTCAGGTAGTGTGGATTCAAGTATGTTCAATCACGATCTTTGGGGGTTGGGTGGGGCCACAATGGGGGGTCGAATTTTTACATATGAATATTTAGAGTAAATCTTTAAAAATCTTCATCTCTGAAACTGAGCAGTTAGAAAAGCTGAAACTTGTGTGGAAGCATCCTCACAGGATCATTGTTAAGATATTTTGTATATGACTCCATAAAGCTGATTTTATTATGTCTATTGTTGCTCAGGAGAGCAATGTGGCCCATGGGCCTCTTGTAATTTTATGCTTTAAAAAATCTAATATGTTAATATATACAGAGAACTTCAACCCTGTGGTATAAAGTACCAGAATTCATTTCGAGGAAAAACAGTAAATTGCGAACCGGTAGTTAAATCAAAACCATCATGTAAATTTCCCAATTGACAGTATATTAGAGAACCTTTCAGTTGGTCCAAGCTCATGTCTGTTATGCTTGCAAACATTTATGTCTGTAGAAAGTAACAATCATTTGCAGAACACATGAAGATTGAAGCCATCACAATTAGACACTTAACGGATTTGTGAGATGACATAGTATTGATTTTTACAGCATTATTTGGAATCGATTATCTATTGCTCCTTTCACACGCAATGACAGTTATCTAGCTATTCTTTGACACAGCATGGTCTACATAAAAACGCAAGTGCACTCATATCAATGAAAATTACCATTATGAGGACCTAGACAATTTAATTTTTAAAGAATGAGGAAAAACCTAAAATTATAGAAAGCCAGAACTAAAAAGATTCTCTGTTCAAGACTAGGAGAATTCATTAGAACCACATCAATGAAAATTGTCATTGTGAGGACCTAGACAAATTCACTTTTAAAAAAAGGGTGAGAGAAAAAAAGGCAATTCAAGAAATAAATAAAAAAGACAGGGGTGGAAATGTGGTTGCTTTTACATGAAGAACAGTGGAGAAGTGGTAGATAGCTGATTGCTACTGGGCATTTGTGCATGCTACCCCTTTGATGAAACACAATTCTAAACATGTTGTGTTCATCAATGATGACAACCCAGGTGTTTTTTTAGGTCATACATTACATAAATGTAGTGCAGAAGAAAAGTAGACTGTGTAGGAATTAAGTAACACCAGCCTAAAGTGTAGGAATTGTAATGTCAACCTAATGTGTAAGAATAATAATATCAACCTAATGTGTAGGAATAATAATGTCAACTTAATGTGTAGGAATGTGTACTCCTAATTTGAAGGAATTGTAATGTCAACCTAATTTGAAGGAATGTCAACCTAATTTGAAGGAATTGTAATGTCTCGAGACTTTTGATTTACAGGTGTACTGTTTCTGTCATGATTTGACAGACATGAAATTAGGGGCATACAGTGTAGCTTGTAATCTTTGAATATAAGGATTCCCTCTTTTTAATTCATGACATACATATGTGAATTACAGACATTTTCTGAAAATGATAATTAATATGTGTTAGAAGTCAACTGATAGTGACATTTTTTATTGCACCTCCGAGCTTATTTTACAAAGTGGAATCTGTTATAAATATATATATAAAAGAGTGTGTTTATACTGAGTGTGTTTATACTGAGTCAAGGGACATTATTATTCTCCACCTATGTGCAAATCATGTCATATCAGGAATACTAACATTAGTTTTCATATTGAATATTTGAATGCAAGAAATTAAAACCACTGCAATTGGTACTTTTTGCGAAACAATGAAAGTTTAACACTTGTCAAATTAAATTGACTTGCAGTTTCTTAATTTATAAATTACCATTATCGAACTAAAACTGCTACCTTAGTTAAAAAAAAATGGCTAATTAGCAAATGGGTTAATGTTATAAGTTTTGAAGTGTTCAAGTAAATTTTTTAACTTGAAAGTAAAATAGTGGAATTAAAATGAGCCGAAGTTTTCCTATGGGATTCCATCATTATCTGATGCTTTAATTAGTCAAATTGATATCTTTAAAGAATGAAAGATAATGGCAAAATAGAGAAAAGATATTTGTACTGATGTATTTCATCTGAAAATTAGCATTATTAATCTTTATATTGAATTGAGTTGATGCTAGTTAGTAAAGTAAGATATGAACTTAAATTATTGCATGATTGCCATGCATTGATGCTCCATTTCCTGTATTTCAAATGAGACCAATATTAAATATACTCGGGGAAGACCAATACTACTTGGGGATTTAGAACACATTTTTAATCCTTTACCTTTCAACTTCCTACTTTTCTTGACATTGTGGAAATTAACATGGTTCCCTGAGGGATCAGTCTCAACAAACACCTGCTTAGCCAATCAGCTGTAGGAGTTTTGATGTCCTTGACATCTTGGGCTCTGCTTTCCTTATTTTTTTTTATTTAGAAAGTCGGTAGACTAAAGAGGGAAAATTGAACACAGAAGTACAGTGAGTTTTGGTATCAGTTTTCTTTCAGTTAATCAAAGTAGGCCGGCTTTAGTTTTTATTACGCATGTTTTTAAAAATTCTAGTGAAATTCGGAGAATTACCTTTTACGAAATTGTTTCAATACCATTAAAATTGAACACAATAAGGCCACATAAAGTAATATTTAGATTCTCATCCTGATTTGCAAAAAATATGGGGCGGGTGGGCGGATTTTATTTACTATTTTTTATTTTTTGTTTAATCATCTCTAGAAATAACAACTGCTCTACCCTTTTAAATTGTTAATGCTAGTGTGAGTACACAAACCCAATTTTAAACTTTTAATTCCATTTTTTCAACTTGACTGTTAATGCACGGAGACATTTGTATCCTTATGATAACAATCATTACTGGAATCACCCAAATGGTAATCCACATGTTTAGGCAGCCATTAAAATGTTTTGAAGTTTTTGTATTCTGAGCTCATTTTTTTCACCGAAATTTAAATTTTTTTTTTTTTTCCAAAAAAATAAAATGCATTGGGACGGGCCATTTCAGAGGGGCAGGCGGGGATGAGAATCTAAAAATTAATTTTGTGTGGCCTAAACAAAATACAGATAAATTATTTTACATTTTTCATGGAATTTTTTTTTTTTAAATGACTGTTGCGTTTTCATGTTATTATGGTTAAACAATGAAAAGTTTTGCTAATATAGTTCTTACGCAACCCCCCCTCCCCCCAATTGACTTCCTTAGTTGTCCATTAAGTTCATCAAGATAAAAAAAATGCAAGTTCTTGTTGATTACCTGTCATAACAATAATTTAAAATGTTTTGCAATGGTATCCATTTTTAGCGTACCTAAGCTGAAGGCTCAAGAGAGATTTTCTGATTAAGATTTATCCGTTGCATAGTCATTATTGTAAACTTTTCACATTTTCATCTTCTCCTGACTACAGGGCAAATTTCAACCAAACTTGGTTCAAAAATCATTTGGTCAGAAAAGCTCAAACTTGTGTGCAAGCATCTTTGGGTAGTGTAGATTTAAGTTTGTTCAAAACATGGTCCCCAGGGTTAGGGTGAGGCCACAGTGGGGAAATGAATCTTTACATAGGATAAGATACAGAATTTCTTTAAAAATCTTATTCTCAAAAACCAATCAAACAGGAAAGCTTAAACTTTTGTGGATGTATCCTGGGATAAAGTAGATTTTAGTTTGCCTATATCATGATCCCAGGGGTAGAATGGGGCTCTAATGGGGGTCAAATTTTTACAAAGGAAGAGTAAGAGAAAAGTTTGATCAAATTATGATTCTCTTGAGAAAAGTGGGGCCACAAGGCATTGGGGGGGGGGGGGTAAAAATTTCAGAGAAAAATCTTTTCACAAATACTAAACCAACAAAAGGGGCTTGATATTTACCAGTTAAAAATATGGATAAATATTGAAAGATTTTTCAACTTTTTGTGCAAGAAATACTGAACTGATTAAAATTGTCAAGATACTTTAAATTTGAATCAGTAATGCTGATTTGAATGGCTTTTTTTGCTCAGGTGAGCAATATGGCCCTTGTACCTCTTGTTTTCCTATATGATAAGACAGCAACAAAATTTCAGTGTTTACAGTGTTTATATTCTTGCAATATGATACAAAACAGTTAAATCTGGAATTTAAGTAATTGTGCAGTCACTGGATTAGAATTTTACTTGTATGGCCTAATTGTTGTTGCAGGATATCGACACGGCAAAAGAAGAATCAGGGGAACATGTGCTCAGCAGCCTCTCCAAGATGACTGTCCTTATCACACATCTTATTGTTGAGTACGCCAAAAGTCTGCCGGGATTCTCCAAACTCAACAAAGAGGACCAAATTATATTGCTTAAGGTAAGAATACCAGGTCAAGGTCTATAATAACTAGGTCTAGGTCATGGTCAGTTTACCAGGTTATGGTTATTTTACCTTGTAAAAGTCATTTTTATTAGGCCAAGGTCAGTTTATCCAGCAGACTATAAGATGGCTATTATAATGTTTTCTATAAGCATGAACTTTTTAGGGGTACTTGAGTCACCCATGCAAGAGACTGTATCAGTGCCCTAACAACAGAGCAGCAGATTTTATTTGTTTGAGTCTCTGTTTAAAAGGAGAAACACAAAAGTCTATAACATTATTGGGTTTTGTTTTTTGAAAAGTGAAATTGTATTGTCAGTGGTTTTGTTTGGCAATATTATCGCAGAAAGTAGCTCTTATATTAAATAAACAGCTAGTAGCATATTTATGTGGGTATGTATTGATGTACCTCCCTCACAATGTTCTAGGTAATCTGTAGCCCAGTATTTCTGTTTGTTTTGATATTCCCCCATTTCCTGTGTTGTAGGCAGCCTCAAGCGAAGTGATGGCACTGCGAGCCAGCCGTATGTACGACCCCGCCTCCAGGTCAATCATTCTAGCCAATGGCATTCCACTGACCATGGACAATATGGTGGCAACTGGCCAAACAAAGGAATACACCGAGCTGGTCTTCAAACTCTGTCATGACATGGCCGACCTTAACTCGGACAATGCCGAATATGCCCTCTTTACGGCCATTAGTATATTTTCAGGTATTGAAAGTTATTGAAATTTTCTTCTGTTTTGTTTTAAATATTGAAAGATGAAGATTTTTTTTTAACCCTTTTGCAAGTTGTTTTGGTGGGTCCCTGTGTTGTTACTGTTGAGCTAAGTATTGATCCTATAAGAGAGTGTCAAATTTGTTGCCAGATCAAGTTTGCTGATAAATTTTAAAAAAAAATTTAAACAATTCCTTTTTTTAGTGATTGATATAAACATATATATGATAATTATGTTATTTTTAAAACATGAAAGGTAACATTCGATCATCATGTATAAATGTAATAATTTTGTCACCCATATATTATTAAGTAAGTTTAACAGGGGTATTTCCGAGACCAAGAAAAATTTGAATTTCTTAAAAACTACTATAATTGGTACTGTGCTTTGAAACAGTTTGAATAATTTTACGAGGGCTAATTTTTTGTGGAATGGCAACTTCTCATTGGAAGGTGAAATCGTGGATTTTCTAATATAAATTATGACACTATTCCTTTGGAATGTAAATATGTTGGTGAGGATTACCAAATGAATCCACGAAAAATTGATCCATCCTGAATTTTTGTAATTCAAAATAACGCTGATAACAGACAATAATTTTTTTTATTTTCACAAAGAATACAATCTATTTTAGCTGACAGGGCGGGGTTGACAAATCGAGACCTGGTGGAACAGATCCAAAAAGTGTACGTAGACGCTCTCGAGGAGTACGAAAACAAGAAACGGGTAAAAGGAGGGTGTGGGCTGGCCAAGTATCTGTTACGGCTCATTGACCTGCGGAACATTAGTGCAGAACACTCCAAAATGCTGACAGTTCTCCCCATTGATGAGGAAGCGATGCCTTCTGTTGTCCGTGACATTTATATGCAGAGTGACAAGTGAGCATTGGTAATGGACTTCGAAAGAGGAGCAAAACGGGAAAACTTGGGATTGTCTATGTGAAGACAGAGAGGAGAAATTTTTATAGAAAGAATGAAATAAATGATGGACTTTTAAGTTAATTTAGTGGCATTTTTGGTGCAAGACTTGTGGAAAAGAATTTATTGAAAATGAGTTCTTGAGGAGGAGAAGAGGAGAGAGAGAATTATAATGTAATTATCATATTTAGCATGTGTGAGGTTTTTTTTTTTAATGATTTTCAAACATCTAATGTTGAAAAAAAATTGTATACATATATTATTATTGTTTATGTGTACATTTAAAGGGGGAAATTCAGTATGTTTCAAACTTTCCAAGAGTTGCATCCCCTAATCTTTGGATATGGTTTTGGATTGTTGTTATGGTGAGTTACTATAGTAACAGCCATGGTTTCTGTCTGTTAACTTCCAACTTCTGCTCAATAGCATTGCATTTGTGTTCATATGGACTTTAGTGACTCGTGTATGTATGTATGTATACAATATTTGTTTTTTTTTATCTTTCCATTTCATTTTACTTTTCTGTTCGTAGAAATGAGTTGTTCCATTGCTATGTAAATTTCTATTTTGAGTCATAGCACATGAGAAAAAAGTTGTTTTTAATTCAGGGACTTGTTGTTTAGTATTGTACATACAGATGCCTTCTCAGGTTAATTCCTGAATTTAAGTGAATTTCAAGTCAATTTCAGGTCAATTTCAGGGCAGCGAAATTAGATACTGAAGTAAGTATTAGTAAAAAAAAATTATGTGAGTGATTTTATTTAAGTTTCTTCCTCCAAAGATATCTCAGTTTTACTCAGTTGAAATTAGAATAATTGCAAACAAATTCAACATGTAAATATGCCAAGAATTAGTTCATTTATTGTATGTATGTCTTCTATGAATAGCAAAGTCTACAACATAAATTTAAATAAATGTTTTAACACCTTAATTCAAATATCAATTGAAATGAAAATCTAGCTTAGCTGTACAGTTAGGTTATCATCCGTAACAGAACCCATTTTCACACATATTTTGGCACTTTGATTTTCTTTAACTTCACTGCCCCCTTGTTTTGCATCACGTCAAATGTTTGGTATCCGATTTATTTGGTATTTACTCAGTTGATTCGCAGATCTAGCTAGAACCCCAAAACTTAAAACTTTCATGCGAAGAAATTGATCTCAATATTAAGTTTGATTTGGCAAAACTTTATCTTTTTACAGGGGGAATGAGAAAAGGGTAACTATGTTGACTGTATTTTGTTATACAGAATCTGGCCTAAATAAATGATTCTAATTTGGCAGTCGGTAAAAAAGTTGCATTTGCAAACTGCCTTTACCCCTTACCTACCCCATCCCTACCCGTCATCCGCCAGGAATTCGGATGGGCCATCTTGTTGTTTAAAACGTTTTTTTCATTCCCTTGGATGTGTTGCCATTTTACCTCGTGTGTCACGTGACTCTTTTTTCCTTTTGCTGAGCCTTGTCTAACATATCTGTTACTTTTCTTACCTTAAGGGTGTTAAAACATCAAAACATGCATTCAATAGTTCATAATTCATTACAGTATCTTTTAAACATAAAAAGGGAATAGTAAACTAAACGCAATGGTTACTATATTTATGAATTATCTTCAGCTTTAATTTGGTTATCTAGTAAAAAGGGAGGGGGCTGGAAAAAAGGACTTGTCTGTAATCATTTTGTATGGACTTCAAAATGTTCGTATTTTTTGTTTCCAAAGAATGGCAATGGAGGAGCCCGTGTTAATTAATGAAGTATTTGTTTAATATCCGCTGAATTAAAAATCTTGGCAAAAACGCAATATGAAATCAAGTTCTTTGGAAGATGCAGGTTGTTATAAAATTGTCCGTTAATTTCATAAACAGCGCAAAATCTGAAACTTTACACCCGTTGACAAAACTATCAAGCTAAATGTTCGACATTCAAGTAGTCTTAAAAAATTGAAAATTTCTAGTGCTGTAATTGTAGAACGACTGCGTTAATAAATAATGCAACTGTATTTATAAGTAACGGTTTTTAGTTCATTTGTTTTCTTTACTCTTTCCATGTAAGCTTCTAGTTACAGGATGAAGTAAACGTGAAAAATGCATACACTAAATTTTAAACAGGAAAATATCCCGCATCTTTCTTTTATTTTTTTTATCCGTTATCATGTGCATATTTTTCCTGTTGGTAAAAAAAAATTGTTTTATGTTATGTGTTATTCTGTAAATTTGTTCAATTTTAAGTATTTCGATATACATTGAAAAAATTAAAAATACTTGTGGACATGGCATTCATTGAATAATTGTGAAGCGATACTTAGAAATTGTGAAGCCCTAGACAGACATTTAGGTGTTGTTGCAAATTGCTATTACGAACAAGCAAAAGATAATGCCAGCTAAGGAATTATTCCTGTTTAAGCAATGACTTGAATTCATTATACACCCGCAAACGAAGTTTTAAGGATAAACCGGAATCACTTCTGTGCTAGAAACATATCTGAAGTGAACCAATTAATGTTTGAAAACCCTTCTTCAACAGTTTAAATTGAATAGCAGACTTAACTTAATAAAATTTCTCTTTCAGGTTACTATTTTTGCGCCTCGATATGACTCAGGTCTATCTTAAGCTTTCAGTTTATTTACAAACACTAGATGGCTAATGGAATTACCTCTGTAGTAAAAGTAATACTTTTTTGTATTCTTTCATCGTTTCAGGAATCGCTCTACCTCACTGTCTGTAACATGATCATTTTATAATGGGTATTTTAGAACAAGAGATAATATTATAATAGTACTTGTAGCCAAACATTATTTTTAGATTTATGTCCTTGAAGGTCCTCAATTGAATAAATTCTGTAAATATAGATACTGGTTTGTTATGAGTATTTTTTACTGTGAGCGTGGAGAGAGAGAGAGAGAGAGAGAGCGTGCACGTGTTATACAGTATGACATGGTTATAGCGAACACGCTTATAATGAATTGACGCTTACAGCGAAGTGATTTTTTCCCTAGCGACTTTATACTATTCTGTGTAGACTTTACTTTGAAGACGTACTATATATACTTCACTTTGAACGTCTCTAAAGACGTTACTATATAAGTGTTTCTGTATAGACTGTACATTGTACACGATTTCTCTTGGACTACTTTAGAGACGTATCTATGTACACTTCACTTCGTAGATGTCTCTGCATAGGCCTTATTCAATAGACGACTCTGGAAAGACTATATACTTTATAGACCTCACTTTATAAACTTTATTATATAGACAACTCTGTGTAGACGACTCTATAAACATTATTCTTTGTAAATGTCACAGTACTTATATAGACAACACTTTGTTACCGTTTCTGTTTGTAATTAGTTTATTCAGACTTTTCTTTATGATATACTTCATAGACTTTGCATTGTCTCCGTACAGACCATGCTTTTTAGTCGCCTATGTAATGACCATGCTATAAAGACGTCTGTATAAAGATTATACTTCATAGATTGTCTTCATATAGACTATATTTTGAATACGTAAAAATTATATGTCTCCGTCACAATCAGAATATGCTTTTTAGTCGTCTCTAAAGTGTTCATGTTATAAAGACGTCTATATATAAATTATACTTCATAGATTGTCTTCGTGTAGACTATACTTTTTAAGAGTAAACTTTATAGAACTCTTCGTACAGACTATATATAATATAATAAAGGTCATTCTTATCTGCTGAGGTAAAGAACTGCACGTTAGACGCTCACCATCTATACATCATTGTGCCAAATATTCATCTCTTTTGGGGATGGATTTTTTATACACCGATTTTAGGTGGGAAGCGCCTATGGTAATTGCCAGAAAGAGCTATATGATATGTAATGAAATTATAAGTTCCTAAGAGATAGATAACAAGAAAGTCTAATTAGATGGATTAAAAATGAAGAACCAAATAATAACTATTAATTGAGGATTAGAATCTGCATTTTATAGCAAACATGCACCTACAGTATTTTGGAAAATCAACACAATACATTCTCAGATGTCTTTAAAAGATTAATATCAGATGAAAACATGAAATGTTTGTACAGTTGTTGATCCAATCAATTACTATGAGCCAGAGTTTAATGTTATGTACAAATTAAGGTGAAATAACAAAAGAAAATAATTTATTATGAGAAATCATGAGAAAAATATCTGTGATATATAGGAACATTTATCCTATGTGAAAAATATATATATCCCATTTTCTTTATTATATGGGATTTTATGTCCTATATGGGAGAATTAATCCCATCTTTTAACAATTATGGGATTTTTTCTCCCACATGGGACAATTTATCCCACAGTACTTTTTCTCCCATGGAATTTTGGTGGGGTTTGAGATGGGATGAAAAATCCCACCAAAATCCCATGGGATTTTGATATTTGAGAGACAATTATAAGAAAACTAGAGCAATGTGTACATTCATGCTGACATGATAGGATCAAAGTAAAATGTCCCACCAAGATATATAAACAAACGTAAGCTATGTCCAACGGAAAGGGTAGCTAAAAGCCCGGACCTTGTCATGTCCGGACTTAAATGTCGCACTGTTATATGCTTTTAAGTTGTCTCTACATAGACCATTCTATAAAAACGTCTGTATAAATAATAGACTTTATACAAGAAAGCAACCTTTTCGGAGTGGATCAAAGTTTTAATTTAAGGTTGTCCGATCCTCAGCAGCCTCAAAGTATTTTTTTATCATCATAAAAATGTTATTAGGGTCTTCCGTTTCCAACGGAAGACCCTATTGTTTTTGTTAGGTTTCTTTTTCTCTATTTTTCACTATTATTATTCTTTTTTTTCTTAACATTTTTCTTAAAACTCAAATATCTCAAATATGCTTCAATGGATTTTTATGAAAATTTCACGAATAATACAAAATATCAAGGTCTTTTATCATGTACATTTTTGTTGATGACGTCACTTCCGGTCGGCCGTTATATTCGTTTTTCTTTTTGTAAAAAGTGATCTTGTCCTCCCTTTTTCGCAAATACGATTAAAGATAGAAAATTGAAAGTTTCAGGAATGATAGATTTTTGAATTTCTAGGGCCGATCAGGTAAAACTACGATCGTCCGTCACTTCCGGTCCGCTCAAACAGCATTTTTGGAAAATTGTGTTTTAAAATTTTTTTAAATCAAATAATCTACAATTTTTTCTCATCAGAATATGTTTTTAACTTATCAAATTTTAATATGAGCAGGTCGTCCGTCACTTCCGGTCGTCACCGGAAGTGATACTAATATTTCGATTTTTGGAATTTTAAAGCATATGCGTTTTGTTGACATTTTTGTACTGAATACAAAACTGAAAACCGTTTTAAAATCGGACAACGCATTGCAGAGATATTGAAGTTTAAAAATGACGTTTTCCGGAAATCTGCATTTCGCAGTGTAGGTTGAAAAATTAGTTTACAAGGAAGTTAATATGATAGTAAATCTTACCAAATGTCAACAGTTTAATTGAACCCAATCATTTCAAAATCAAACGGAAGACCCATTTGTTGCTCGCAACAAGGTGCTTTCAGGTAATTCAGGCATTCTCGAGAAATTAAGCGTCAAAGTTTTGAAGCGAGAGTCTGAGTAGCTCAGTCGATAGAGTCGTGGACATGGCCCAGGTGACACGGGTTCAAGCCCCGATTGCCGCAAATTTTTTTTTCTATTTTTCGCTTAGATCTACGATTTTATCTTTGAAGTGATAAGTTTAATCTATTCAAAAATCGGACGGAAGACCCACTCGTTGCTCGCAACGAGATCGTGTCTAGTTTATCCTTCAAACTGTATAAATGAAAAGAAATAAAAAGAAGTTTTTGGATGGTATCCATTCACTATGCGAAGTAATTGCAATTTTGACCAGGATGAATTTTCAAGTCGATATCACATTAGAGCGAAATAAAATGTACTGCTGCATCGGAGGGTCGAACCCCTTTCCCAGTATGTAGTAGTTCTCCTTGAAACCACTAAACTAAGCGGTCCGTTGAATAACTGTACGCAATATTAACACTACAAAACGACGACAAACTAATTATTCTTTTTATGGTACGAATAAAAAATGAAATCCGGACAATTTTGAGTTATCGAACATTGCTGAGGATGGGAAATAGAAAAATAAAACGAGATTGTTTGGCTTAAAGTAAAATGGAATCAATGATTCTTCTTCTTACACAACGCGCTTCCAACTTGAGAAGAAAATGGTGGGTTAGATTATCAATTGTTCTTTAAAGCCGTAAGAACGTTTTTGATTGAAAGGTCTTCCACGAAAATAGCACAAAATTCATATTCTCCATTTACCAAAATGACCTTTGCCTGTTCTGAATCGAACTTTTTTCAACATCCCCCTTCCCAAATTCATATAAAGAGATAAAACAGTGAAGTTATAACTTCCCCAATTACTTTTATATTAATTCAACCAAAGACATTATGTGGAAAAGACACTATACTTTGTCGGAGATCCACATTTTTACATGTTCATTCCAGTGTATGAAGCAGTCATCGACAATTTATTCAATAGTGGAAATAGGCCAATCATTTCTTTTTATATCTAATAGCTAGTTTCGACAACGTCCTTGACAGTTTTCACATCAAGTTAGAAAGGAATAAACCAGTCGTTTGTACATAAGGTCCTTTCATTCAAATCTTAGAATGCACAAGTCGTTTGTTGCCTTTTGATTTCTGATACGGGTCTAGCAATACAAAAAACCTTACGAGTATTAAGCACAAGAAATTTTTCTGTTGAAATGAATTAAGGATCACTTTTTTGACATTCAGTGACCGTTATGAACCATAACTCATTGTCCACCTAACACTAAGTCCAGGGTAGATCAGTCGGAACTGTCGCCTGATTTCTTCTTCTGTATTTAGTATGGCCTTGTCAATCTTTAGGTTTTGATTTCTTGGCTTTATTGCTGTTATGATAAGAACTGCCATGTTTTAAATTTTGAATTTACAGGGTAGTCGTAAGTAAATACACAGGAACAAAACATTTGTTCTCACTGCCACCCTGTAAATTCAAAATTGAAAACATAAACAGAACAACAATGTTTCTTTATTATAGATCTTTGATGAGACAAAGAATTATGTGGAACAAAAAGACTTTTTTGGAGATCCACATTTTTATGTGTTTATTCCAGTGTATGAAGCAGTCGTCGACAATTAAATTCAATAGTGGAAAGAAATCAGTCATTTTTCTAGTTATCTCCAATAGTTTCAACAGTGCTCAACAGTTTCCACATCTGTTAGGACGAAATACACCAGTTGTTTGTACATGTAGCCCATTGATTCAATATCTTAGAATGCACAAGTCGTTTGTAGCCCTTTGATTTCTGATATGGACGTAACAATTAAGTGGCGTCCATGATAACGAAAACAAACTTACCAATGTTAAGCACAAGAAAGTTTGCTGTCGATATGAAATGAGGATTACTGTATACAGGGTTATTTTCGCCCCGTGTAATTTTGCCCTTCTGTACTCGCAAACAGTTTCGCCCCGTCTTGAATTCTCCCAGATACAGTTCTGTTAACCAGTCTTAAATTCGCCCACAGACAGCAAGGGCGAATGGGGCATAAAAAACTGTGCCAAATATTTCCTTGTATACAGTATCTTTTTGACATCCAGTGGTAGTTATGAACCATCATTTATTGCCCACCTTACACCTAGTCCCCGATGTGTCAGTGGTACTGTGGTCTGTATTTGGTATTGCCTTGTCAATTTTAAGGTTTTGATTTCTTGGCCATATGACTGTTATTGGACGGACTGCCATGTTTTGAATTTTGAATTTAAAGGATGGCAGTAAGTAGATGCATATGTACAACACATTTGTGTTCACTACCACCCTTTTGATTTGAAAAAAGATAAAACATGACAGAACAACAATTTTTCCTCATTATAGATAAATGACGTTGGCATATGTTAACTTACGCCAACTCTTAGGGTAAGACCTTTAAAATACACAAAATCTTTCTAAGTTACGTTTTAGTTTATGTTTACGATTTTAGTTTCGACTCGGCACTGGTTCCTCTCTTCGTTTTCGTGTTTAATGTAGAGTTTTTCGACATAACAAAGCCAAATTTTTGACAAGGTTGTTCAAGTTAGAAAAATACTAAGCAAATCGACACGGGAGTCGAAGATCTCCATTTTAATTTCGAGTTTCCTTGTTAACAACTTCTCGACGAATTTCTATGTCGAGCGTGTTCGAAAACAAATCCTTTTCTGTATCAGGCATTTGATATTTTATTGAAGTTATTCTAACTCTAGTTTAACTTACCTTTTAGCATCTTCAGCTCTTTGAAAAATTGAGGCATGAATAGAGTTTTCAGAGAGATAGTATTTTGCTTCTTTAAGTTTTGAAAAGCATTTGTGAATGACGATATCATATTCATATCATATTCATATTCCTTAATATTTCAAGAGTTGAAAAAGTATCGTTAGAAAAAATCCCAAAACTATATTTGGCATTTAGTTACAATGTGCTTCTTTATCTTTATGGAGTCTTATCGACGAATCGAAAGTCTTACGTCATCACCAACCTTGTTCGCATTTCTATCAAATGTCTCGCAGTATTCGACATACATAGTTGAAACTTAACACGTACTGTAAATTCCTTATATTACGAGAGTACTTGATTCCGCGGTTCCGCTGGATTGTATCAAATCGCGAGAATATAAAATCGCAAACGTTGAACTTTTCTCCTATATTCGTATAGTTTTCAACTCTCAAAAAATGATGGCAAGATTTTAAAATCCGCGAAGGATGCTTCTCGCGATTTTACGCGGATATTAATTCCTCACGTTTAATTAGGAATTTACAGTAATCTTCTTTTAACGATTATCCAGAATATCAACCGTCATTTATTAATCGAAATTCCTTGAAATGCATATGTCTGAAGAAATATTAAAAGATCTCTTTATACAGGATTTTTCCCACTTCATTGTCCAGATTTTTGGTGTGTGACTCCATAAAGCTCTCGCTGATTATATATGTATTGTTGCTCAGATTAGCAATGTTAGCAATGGCAGTAAAATGATCCATCTTTTACACAATGCACTTTAAATTTGAACAGAGAATATTGATTTAGATCAACAGTGTTCTTTGAAGTCGTTAGAACGTTTTTTCATTGAAAAGTCTTCCGAGAAAATAGCACAAAACTGATGTTTTCCCATTTTTAAAAAAAGACATTTGTTCAATCCGAATAGAGTTTTTTTTGTCATCACTTTCCCTCAATTGATATATAGAGACGTAATAATAAAACATTTTTACCAATTGCCACCGCTAGACAATTATGTAAGACAAAATTGAACTTTGTTGGAGACGCACAATAAACGTATTCTTGGGTGACATAATTCAAGTCTTTGAGGCAGCCAGCTGCAACCTAATTTAATGGTGGACTAGAAGTCAATCATGTTCCTAGTAAACCTCTCCAGATTTATTCCTAGTCAACGACATTTTTAAAATCTATGCAGATATATGAAATAAAGTTTGAACCCTTTGAATTCAGAATTCAGTATTCTCAAATGCGAAAGTTTTTTGTAGCTCTTTGATTCGTGAGTATTCTGGAATAAACCAGTTGTTTGTAACCCTTTGATTCAATATCCTGGAATACACGAAGCTTTGGCAGCCCTTTGATTCAGAAGTGTCCTGTATTACAGCAGTTGTTTGTAGTCCTTTGATTCATGAATATCTTGGAATACACCAGTTGTTTTTTTAGCTCTTTTAGTATCCTTGAATACAACAGTCGTTTTGATCTCTTTTAGCATCTTTGAATACACCAGTCGTTTTTAGTTCTTCAATTGATTCCGTATCTTGCATTTCTGATAAAGCTCTAAAAACCAGGTGATGTCAAAGATGGTGAATAAAATTGTCAACATTAAGCACATGAAATTTAGCCGTCGATATGAAATGAGGATTATATTATTGGCTTCCAGTGGTAGTTTTCATGATTCAATGTCCACAACTAATACCAAGTCCACAACGGTTCAGTCGAAATATTGCTCTATATTTGTTGGTGGGCCTGTTAATCTATAGGTTTTGATTTCTTTGTTTTTTGTTTTTGTTTTTTGTTTTGCCTGTCATGAAGTGAATTGAATAACGATCTTCCATTTATCAAAATTTGATTTTACAGGGTGGCAGTATATAAATACTGTACGAGAATTTTGTTTACTGCCAATATGTAAATTTAGAATTTACAACGTGGGAAAACAACGTTTCTTTTTTTTAGAATTTTGACGTTAATCTACGACAAATCGGAAACACAATATCATTCCAAGTTACGTCTACATTTACGTTTCGAGTTGTGACCTTCATAAAAACTCAGCACTAGCAAAGGTACTCGCAAAAAAAAAACTCTTTCAACAACTTCTAGGCAAATTTGAATTTCGAGCGTTTTCGAAAACTTCAAACTTTTCCGTATACTGTGGTTTCATCAATATTCGTGGAATACCAATTTTCGTGGATTTCGTTGTTAAGTTGATCCATGAAATTAAATGTTCATTGAAGTGCAATTTCTATTAACATTTTGTATTGATAGGGTCATTGGCCTTGAATTTATGTATCCTTGAAACTGTGATTTCACTTTATCCACGAATGTTGATACCCTTGAATATTAATGAAATCACAGTAAACCATTTGATATAATTTGTTTTGAAAAGTTTTTATCAAATCCAGTTTAACTTACCTTTTAGATCGCTGTAGCTCTTTGAAAGCTAGAGACAAAAATACGTATTGTTTTCAAGTAAAGAATATTTTGCTTCTCTAAGTAGAGTTCATTGCTTGTTGAATTTTTTTTTTTTTATTTGAAAAACATTTTTGCTTGAATACATCAAATTCACTCGCCATCATGTTGTCTTCCTTGAAGATTAAGTCGTCAGAAAATATAATTTATTTCGGCTGAAATCGGTGAATTAAAGTTAAATTATTTTTTTTTTGTGGAAACGCCAATAAGAGATAGGGGCTGGGCTTAAGGTTTTGTAGATAAGTCGTGTTCGATATGTATTCATTCTGGCGTTCAAACTTTGCACGGGAAAGTTTAAAGTGTATGATTGTGATAATCAGTACTTGATAAGATTCTAATTGAGTATACCGGTATAGTGGTAATGTGCTCTTGAGCATATATGACAAGCTGTTTGTCAAATGAACACTTCAGAAGTTTTCAGATATGGTTGTTGTTGAATATTGCAGAATATTAATGTTAAATATTGCAGATTCTGTGTGAGTGATTTTCTGTAATATAAGCACGCAAATGCAAAAAATAAATATTGGTTTTTTTTGGGTGTTTATTGTTCTTGTTCAGTGCAAGTACAAAAGAAGAAAACAAAACTATATCAAATTGCATTGAGTAACTGTGCACTTTTTTTTTAGGTTTCTGCAGGCATGTTCACGAAACTTTCCTAAGATATGACCTAAGTGTGTTCCTAAGATATGACTTAGGAAAAAAGTTAGGAACATCCTAAGATCAACTTAGGACACGTCTTAAGATGTAGCTCGACGGTTACTTAGGAACATCTTAAGTTAGGATATCTTAACCTTCTACAACCATTTTTATTTTCACAATTATTCATTCAGATCGAATTTGAAAGACTTGTGTAGGGATGAATCATTTAACATTTTGCCAGAGAAAATTGTACGTCTCGATAGTTAACACAAAAGGCCTAAAACCAGTAATTTTAATTTATGCATTTTAAGAATTTTACATTTACCTAAATATATATCAGTTACCAATAAAAATTTAGTTTGTTTTTCTTTAAATGAACACTCCCCCCCCCCAAAAAAAAAAATTAAAATAAAAAATATTACAAGCCCCCACAAATTCAAATAACTGTTCTTTAAAAAAAAAATATTTATCAGGACAGAATTGGCTTACAGGCAGATAATTATGTAAACAACACGTGTGTATTGTCATTTCATAATTAACATTAGAGAATCTTGTCATTCAAGTACATGTAATACATAAACACGCGATTTTCATAGAATTTGAAACGTTACATGAGGAAACACATGTACTTGTACAAACACAACCAATTTCCCTTTAATCTGCAATATATAGAATACACGAACATGTTAAATAAGAAATAAGTTGTAATATATCTCGAAAATATATAAACACAGTTCATTCAACATTACAAATTTTTTAAAGATTATTTTTTTTTCAGAATAAAGTGATACAAATTAGGAATGATCACGCATGGTATATGTTACCCGATGTAAATTTACTTCTTATAGCAAAGGACATTTAAATAATTGTTATCAAAAATTATTATAATCAAAACAATGAATGTAACTCATTTAGTGTACAATGTGGATAAAAAAATAAGTAAATAACTTTCATTCGTTCAACAGAGATAGTATTTGCGAAAAAAAATCTTATAATTTGTCAGCTCCAAGGCAGGCATATAGCAACGGGGAATTGGTAAGAGTTTGGGGTCCCCCTCCACATCATTTTGTTAAAATGAACATACATGAAAGAATAATTAACTATCCCCCCCCTCCCGGATTAGGAATTTGATGTTTGTCGAAAATGCTGGAACTGTGGAAAATATTGCCTTATTCTGCCAGTCTTAAGAAAAGGCTTCACAACATCCCAATATCCCTAAAAACGTGATTTTATAGCTTTAGGATGGTCTTAGGACAAGGTAGGTGATGTCTTAAAGTTAGGACAAAGTTATGGCGGTTCCTAAATTTAGGAGAGCTTCGAGAAACAGACTTAAGACTAAGACGTATCCTAAGATGTACTTAGGACACACCATAGTCCTAAGATAGCTTCGTGAACATGCCTGCTGGAGTCTTTGGTGATAATTTGAAAGTCTTACGATATCAATAACTTCGTGTGCATTCTATCAAATCTTGCAGTATTCGTCAAATGTAGATGAAACTTAGTAAAAAGGAAAAAGTAGGAAAAAGACTTCTTAAACACAAGTTCATAGTGTAAACCTAGAAAAGACTAATGATGTCTGTAAAAGTTATTCAGTGTTAAACGCTGTACATGTAGAGAGTTACACAGTGTGATCAGAAATAGACATAATTAACTTAAAGTAATAAAAAAATTTAAATCAACATGTATTAATAAAATGTCAAAAAAAAAATAAAAAAAATTAGGCCTATTTTTCTATAAAGGAGAAAAAAGTCGTCTTTTTACCCTTGGTTGGTTCCTGAGAACATCAAATAAAAATTTGGACTTGTAAAGCTTTAATTTAACAAAAGATTATGCTATGATAAATAAATGTCTTTTTGATAATATGAGTTTCTTAAATGTTTCTAATTTGACAAAGATGTCGATAATTTTTCCAATTGATGGGGACCCGGTCCCTGTACCAAAAAATGCTGTGACAGCCCTGATAAACGAAAGGATATAAAATGCCTAAACTAGACATAATTATGAATTAACACCATTTGATATATTTCTTGTTACATCTTAACTTTACAACATGATTATCCAATTTTTATAAATGATAAAAATTCATATTTGTTTTGAAAAACCTTGGAAATCCTCATTTTTCAGGAATAAAAAAATCATACAATTTCATAATAAATTTATGACTTAAGCATAACAGTTGATGTTTTTACATAATGTTTACATATACAAATATAACGTTTTTCACAATTATTTATCAGTTAGTTCATGAAGATAACATTTTTGTTATAAATTCAATACATAGTGTTTTTTAGCGATTGACAAGGTTACTAATCATAATTAACAAAATTTATATAACAATGCAAGTCTTCGATTCTGTATTAAAAATTCTGTACTGGTATACGTATGTATTTACAACTTTGTTAGTATAGCCCTCATAACCATAAAGACGTTTAACAAAAGTAAGAAATTTACAGAATTTAATTTTAACTATGATTTGATTTGAACTTACTTTATTATGCAAATAAACATGCATTTACATAAATGGATTAGGCAGCAGGCAATGCCTATGTAAGCCTTCTCCATAAAGTTTAGCTATGACATGCAAAACGAAAAAAAAGTAGAAAATGTAATTTAGGATTGTTCTCCTTGTTGCTACATGGGATCATTTTAAAAAAATTACACGTCTGTCAAATTAACTATAAAAGACACGGACAATTCAACTCTTTGGAGCACATTTTATGTTTTAATTTCATGGTCAAACACGAAATACATGTATACACAATCTGTCACTACATGTATAAGTAACATACAAACCAGTAAAGTCGGTATTTAGGCATTAATTTTATATCGCACATTTATACTTCAGGTTTGGTATTAAAGTACATTGTTCTTCAAATAAAATAGCGTGATATCGGAATACGGTAATATCTTTTTTTCTAGCTCTAAAAGTACACAAATGATTACAAAACACAATGTGTTTCGAAATATTTGAAGAAATGTTAATAGTACAGCCATTAACTAGAAAGAGTGTCAGCAATAATTTACAGGATGTAGCTAGATACCATTAGTATAAATTGAGGAATAACACTGATTTTATTTTCAATTAGTATCACACAGTCATCTGATGAATCTGAGATACGTGAATATTGATCCAACGAATTACATTACACATGTATCATAAACTCCGTTTTCATGTCCCTGAAAAGGGATTTTTTTTATTGTCATGTTGAGATTATGGTAATTCAGTTTGATCTCGCAATTGCCTTTGCCCGTGATGGGATGATCTCGACCTATACATTGTAATCTAGTTCATGGATAAAACACAATTAACCATGAACTTTTACTGGAGTATTTATTACTTATTTTGATGTGTTTTAACACGGAGGAATTACAAAACTCTGAGAGTATCCAATCTCGTTGACAAATATTGTAAGAGAAAGGATGATGTGTATTTTACATAAAAAATATACACTGCGTTCAAAGATAGTTTTACCTATATCGTAAAATAAACCTTAACATCCTTTTTCTTTTTGTTAAAAAAATCAAATGTTATCGTTCCTCCTTCAGAATTCTAGCGTTCCTTGATAGTGCATCAATGTATTCTTTTGTGGTTCACTGTTTTGATTTCTTAATGCACATGTTAGTTTAATTGTGGTCATCTCTCAATTTTAAGAAACATTTTTATAAATCTCGCACTTGTATTCATAATCACCCCCCCCCCCCCCCGTATGTTATATGTTATGTTATTGCTGATCCATTGATTTACTTTAATGGCAAAACTTATGAAAAAAAAGGGAATTTGTTGTTGACTTTGATGGTGTTCGAAATATCTCCTTAATATCGATGTCGGGTTAAAAGAACTTGATGGTCGAGGTCATTTTTAGACTATTTCAATCTCCGGAAGTAGAAAATCTCTGTATGAGGATATTGGGAATTGATCAATTTTTTATTTATACTTTACCAATTGTTAGTTTATGAGCACAGTTTTCATAAGTCAAAGTTTAACGCAGATGTGGGTGTTAATTTGTAGATCACTTTGCCTTCTTAACACAGAGATATCTCAGTCCTGGAGGGAGATAAAGCCTTAGTATGTTTCAGATACTGCCTCACCTACATGTACATGTAGTCCAAGACAGTCGTATCAGGGCCGATACACCCCTCGGTATTTGATTCACAGAAATGTACAACACCGTCAATTGAAAACAAGATGGCTGAAATCAAGTCGGGTGTGACGGCGGGAAGTTAGCAAATGAGACTTTCCTCCCCTCTCTCGTAGTTCCCGCTGGATTTCCATTGGACCCAATGGATTCTGTTAGCTCCACTTCTCTCGAGCCGGGTCTTTTAACGTTACTGGTATTTAGAAAATTCACCGGAACTACGTCATTTTCAGCTACGTCACAATCAGCCTGAGACGACATGGTCTGATTGGTGGAAATCGTCATCCGTCTCGGGAAGCGAAAGTACCTGTTGCTAAGGCGACGTCTCCAAGATTTCTTGATATTTGATATCACCTTTAAAAACCACATATTATTAAATTGTAACGTTTCGAATATGTTTATATCATAGTTAATTCTTCTTACTGAAATTATTTTGATTGTTGATTAAAAAATAATCAAAAAATCATTCCTTACCTCGCCATTCATGTAACAGAAAACAATAGCCACGAACACTCCCTGTAATATTTACCAAATCTTACATAAAAAATTAGTAATATTTAAAATATATTACATAAAAAATGTGTATAAGTATCTATGTTATTGCACACTTAATACATGTAGGTGTTTAAGTTTAAGGTGTTAAAATGGATTTCACATACTGACGAAAAGCAAAACACAAGTGCAGAATAAAAAATCTAGGTTAATAGGTATATTTGCACCTGATATACACCTGGGTAACATACCTGCTGAAAATCAAAGTACTGAAAGTACTGGAAAGCAAATAGCAAGCTTGTTGTCAAGTTAATTGGAATATTTGCATTGAGATTTCAGTTTTGGGTACTGAAGAGTTCCCGTACAAGCTCAAAAAATTCAACATTCTAGTGCAAGACACGTCAACGTCCTTACTTTCTTAAAATACCGATGTATTTATGATATTCTTGACATAAATTATTTCAATGATGTTTCATAACATTAGATTTGTTTGATAGAGTGTATCAGGGCTTATTCTTTGTTAAACATTGTCATAAACAATTATGTTTAAGATTGTCATTTTCTATGAAATATGACGATATTACGAAGCAAATCTCAGAGTTATGTCCATATTTGTCTAATGAAATATATCTAGAATGCCTACACTACCTAAAAAAAAAAAGACAATGAACAAGCTTCTGAACTCATTTATTAAAATGATGTCAAATTAAATTTAGATACTGGGATTATTTTCCCCCTGGTTTGATATATAAATTGTTTCATTTTCTTCATATTTACCCTTAATCTGTAGGGATTCATAAAATCAATTATGACGTCATAATGGCTGTAATGTTTTTTAAAAATCAAGATATCAAATAAAAACACTTCTTTTTCTAATGTCTACCAATTTATTAAAAAAAAGTGCTTCAAATTTGAACTCACATTTCGTCAAGTATAAAACTACATTTTAAATGATTCAAACCACCTTTCAGGTTGAATTCAAACTAAAAAGAGGGTCCCATCCTAGGATATCGATACTTTTTCACGTTTTTTTTTTCAATAGAATGGAAGCCAATTTGCTCTTACATATAATAGAGAAATTAGAACTGCATTTTAAGTCTATGAAAGCAACTTTTTACGCCCGTAACATAAACCATTAAAGATATGGGGGATCCAATCTTACTGCTTATAAAAAAAATCGCGATTTTAAACACATAAAAAAGAACAGAAGTTGAGCGCAAAATATACACCATTTTTAGTAATCAACTCCATTGGAACACGCAAAATATTCATAAAATAACATTGTATAAATATGTATATCTGTAAAGAAGTGTCTACAACTTGCGATCATACAGTTGTTCAATTAATACATTATAAGTATGAATTTTACTAAAAGATATGGTTTTGATCATCTCTCTCTCTCTCTCTCTCTCTCTCTCTCTCTCTCTCTCTCTCTCTGAATAACCCTCAGGTGTACATACCTGGGAATGGTCCACAATAATAGTGAATCTCTCATACTCCAGCCCTCCCTCCACGCTGATGGGGACTCTGTAAAGGGTGACAAATAACTGGATCCCAAACAGAGGAATCAGGATGAACGTGGCCTTCACAGCTCGCCTGTAACAATCATAAAGGTCAAACTGTCATACCGTCTGAGTGTCCACTGTACACTATCGTTCATCGAAAAAAAAATATCTTAGGTTAATGTACAAAAAAAGTTAACTGCAGGCAAAACTTTACAAGACATATTTTTTCAGACCCACACGTAAACCGTCCTCGCAAGCCAAAGTCAAGGGTTTACGCTTCGTATACAGTATGATCGTAGGTTCGTTAAAGATTTACCATTAGCTTTCTATTCGCATTTATACTTTTTCATACTGTTCATTTATGTATAAAGAAAAGTAACTCGCATCATTATTTGAGACATTGATTTTTCAAATGTCGACAGAGGAAAAATAATCTTGGTTTAAGATTCGTTTACAGTATAATCGTACGTTGGTTTAAGATGTACTGTTCATTTATCGAAGAAATTTCTGTTTGATTTATGTTTATTGAAAAATAACTCTCGTATAGATTTAGCAGATAAAGGAATGACATGTCTTTGCAAGCCAAGGTTTAACGTATGGTACTGTATATTTATAAAATTAATTTTGACTTAATATTAGCAGTTTACTCGCTCGTTTTAAGCGAGGCGCGAAAGGAGGGTTGTTGAAGTATCAAATCAGAAAATATTCTCTTTGTTTCTAGTTCAGTGATATTCATACATATGTATGTAATACACTTGACATTCGTAAACATAAGGCAATTACACAAACCTTTTGATGCACATGCACAATAAATTACTTATCGCTGGGATGTACGTAAAGGTACATGTACACTCTATTAGTATAATCGCCACAGTCGAAAAAAATAAGCTTAAACAGTTGATGTATTTGTTTGAACGTGTCATGTTAAAAACTGATCGCTCATTAAAAACTTCGCTTTAAAAGAATTTAAATGTAGATAACCTTAAGTTTGATAATTTCATGTACAGTTAATTAAGAGAAAGCTTTCAACATAACCAATAATGTATACTTTCGAGCAGTATGTTCAAACCATGGATGCAACAATTCTTAGCATATTTCACAGATTTGCTTAACGGGAAAGAAAAATAAAAGACATCAAATTAAGATTAAAAGAAATTGACCTCAAAGTAGATTAATATACTGGGTATGCTGTAAAATTCACCAACTATCGAATGAATTTAGTGACTTACACTCAAATGATTTTTGTAGGCAGTTTATGCGCAGAAATAGTCGTAAATTAAAAATAAATCATATTAAGTTTAAACCTTTACTTACAGACAATCAAGTACACTCTAAAAAGCATTGATCGCAACTTTTCTTTTTTTTTTCTCTGTCAACATTATATAAAAAAAAACTGACCTAAAGTTTCCTGGTTCATTCGGATGAGATTGCATCTGGGTCAGCAATATCCGAAGTATATTTCCAAGAATTATCAAATTTGCCTGGAATATATCAAAATAATTCATTTTTACATATTAGGAATAACTAAAAAAAGAAATAATGAGAACCCCAAATGGTTACATGTAGTAGCCCATTTAATAGTCTGAAGTCTAATTTACAAAAGATTTGTGTATGCCTATTGTCAACAATAATTTAATACAGAAATGTTCTTAAGCAACCTTCACCTAATATGAAGAAAAATTGTAAAATTTACCACAAGACACGTAAGATTTGGCGCATCAAATATCCACTCTGTAGCTTTATATGAAAACGTCCAGCACCTGCATATGTAGTAAGATACAATCATAATTATATTAATCCGTCAGCTAATCTTCTGCAACCATTCAGCTTTACCAGCAGTATTTTTTTTTTACACAAAAATCATTTTATTATACTAGAATTTATATAGATTTGTATCTATTATTGATGATAGAAGAAACACAAAGATTTGGATTAGAAATTTTAAGACACAGTTTCAGAAAAATAAGAAGTCAGAACAAATGCATATTTGAAATTGTTTGGATTTAATAATCATCATTCTTGTTGACAATAAAAGGGTGCTTTTGAAAAACTGTTATCAGTTGAGAGCTGGTTAAAAACATTAGATAAATATTCAAATTCTAAGAAAACGGGCTATCGATATGGGTTGTAATTCTCTGCATTTTCCGCCTTTTGGTCGAATCGTAAAACAATTCAATAGACTCATAACTCATACGTAGGTTGTATCAATTCATTAAACATTCATACTGTCTCTACTGTTCTGAAAATGTCAAATTTTATGACACATAAAATCTTAATATTTTGAAAACCACGCATATTGACAAGTTAGTTGAAAGTCGCAGGCGTGGTTTCCCTTAAAACCATAACCTCGATATACCGACTCCTCGGCTATCTCGGAAGATTTCCATTTGCCGTGTAGAATTTTAAAAGATAAGAGAATTAACTATAATCACGAAATTTTAAAAGGATTGGTCCTGGTCAATTGAAATTAGATCTTTAGCAGTTTCCTTTGACAGATAGGTCCCACTAGTTTAATATCAAAAATAGTTTCCCTTTCCTTTACTTCATACATGTATTTTATCAATATATTCAAAATTTTCTCATCAATGTCCAATGGGTCTCTTACGCATGTTTTGATAACGCTTGTAACACTATCTATAACAATATGTAGGAGTTCTTATTGTGTTGATCATTTGAAGCGTTACATAATCATGGTGAACGCAAAATTAATGATTATACAATGTAAACAGGAAGTTCGTCATACTGTAGTGATATAAAAAACAAACCTCCTATTTCTTTATATGTTGACCTATAACAGAATTCATCTGAGAAATGTTTTTCTTTCATAATCGTGACTGATACAGATTAAAATCAACAACAAAAAAGGCAAATGCCTATAAACAGGAATTTCGTCATATTATATCGATATCAAAAGCATGTCTCAAATGTCTTAATATATTGATCTATACCAGAATGCATTTGAAAAATTTTCCTACATTAACGTGATATACGGATTAAAATCAACAAAATTAAAAAACCAACATAATTATAAACAGGAATTTCGTCACATTATATTGATATTAAAAGCATATCTCAAATTTCTTCAAATGTTGACCTTTTCCTGAATTCATTTGAAACATTTCGCCATCATAAACGTGAATTGAATTCTGAGGCTAACTTTGTTATTAATTTGATATTAGAGACTTGCCTTTCGTCACTCAGCGTTTTTCTGATAATGGCGTAGGTTCCCGAGAAGACCAGGGGTATTCCCCAGCCGATGAAGTAGATGAGATGAAGGGACTGGGGAGGGGAGAAGGCGTTGGACATCAACCTGTGGAGGAATACCCCCTCACACAGCATCCACGTGTAAGTGCAACCCTTAAAGTAAATCTTCAGGAAGGAGAGGAGCTTACACCACGGCTAAAAAAATTAAAAAAATTTATACCGGTTGATTTTTGAAATAATGATATGCATGTAATGGGGAAAATGAGTTGAAACCTCGACTAAAATTAGTAATTAGAGCGAGTTTTAAGAAAACAAGCTGGTCAACAAACTACCCATTAGAATTATTCAAATTTAGACAAATTATTTTAAAATTTTCGTTACTTCGTTACTTAAAAATACTGTATACAGGGTTATTTTCGCCCCATGTAATTTCCGCCCTTTTACACTTGCAAGCTATTTCACCTCGTCTTGAATTCACCCAGATGCAGTTGCTTTAACAGAGATATTATTTGCAACAAAGAATTCGCCCATTCTTAAATTCGTCCTCAGACAACGAGGGCGAAAGGGGCGAAAATAAAACGGGGCGAATAAATCCCCGTATACAGTAGTTTATAGCAAATAATATCGGATCTTTAACTATAAGGCAGGTCTGCTGAGCTGTTTGTTGACCATCCAGCCTCCTAGGCAGAAAACCAACGCAACTGTAAAGTGTATGTCGTGAGTGTTGTTGTTAAACATTTTGCCTGTCTAAGAACCATTTACGCTGCATGACAAATATATAAAAGCTAATACTTTCAAAACTATCAGCGAAAATGAATCTTAACAAAGTATCGGGTGACATCCATTTATCCACATTCCAACTATGTCAGTGTGAGCTAATAACTGCGGTCACGCTATTGTCACGTTTTTATGGTCTTAAGAACGGAACTTAAGTCACTTAATGAGCAATACTTCCACGTTTAACTTTTTTTCGCAAGAAAATAACAAATCTCTTGGGTGGTATCATGCTTTTCTGGGTCAAATCAATGCTATTAACCATAACTGTTAAGACATTTCTGTTTCCGGATTATCTGGATTAATAGCTTTCCCTCACTTATTTTTGGTTTTTGTTTTTGTGGTCTTGTTGCTATTTTGGATTTGGGATGAACATTTTGTTTTTTGTACAATAACAAACTTCTTGCACGTCTTAAAGTCTTAAAGGTATATTGGTATAAGTTGTAGCAAGCATCGCGTGGGCCAATATAAAATCTTGTTAACTTTCATCATTGCAACTCAATGTATACATGTAATTGTAAAGTCATGCCACTTCCTTTTTATAATGCTATTATACTGTAGCTTTATTAACTTAATTTCACAAGGTTTAATTTTTTGCGTTAAAATACTCATATTTCATTTCTAAGGCATATTTTTCAAAAACCTTTGATCAGATTTTTTACTCATATGTACAAGAATATCTAATATTAGTTAATCAGCGAAAATTCGACTCTAGTAAGCCATGGATTCCAGCCAAATTACGCAATGGTGAAAGTTCCACCATAAAAAATATTATATATTACTGTATGCAATTCATAAAATAATTTTATTTTTGAGGTAGAAGTTCTAAAAACCCCTTAATGGTCTTGATTCTTTAATTTATAGGTTGTACATTTTAAAGAACATCAGATTCTGTAAAAACAGAAAATGAACAAATAATGGACCCTTTTAATTTAGACTTATTATTTTAAAACATTGAAAATACCTACGCCATTCTTCATGAGGGCTGTTTGGAACACCTCGGAGCTTTTGATCTTGTCGTAGGTTATCAATATATCCCATAATCCCGATACGACTTCCTGTACAATGAGAGCCATGAAGAAGTTTATGTGCACGCGCACTCTGTTCTGTCGAGATAATGTTCTGCAAAATATGAAACAAAACAAGATACATGTATATTAATGAATTTAGAGTAATAATTATCTGCAATATTAATAAAAATTTTCACGTTGCGGCTGCAAAGAATTAAGATCTGAACAAAAATTAAATATTTTCAGAAGATTTTTGAACAAAGAAATTGGGGTTGTTTTCCATTTTTGAACAAAAAATCTTAAAGCCTGAGGAACATATTTTAATTACCAAATAAATACTTACCTGTGATAAATTTTGAAGATACAATGTGTGCCTACGCATGTAAAAGCACCGACAATTTTACGAAGTTTTCAAAAACTAAGTTTTACCGTTAATATGTAAGTTCAAATACAAATAATATGCTTCACAGTGTTGCACGTTCAGATGACCGTATTTTATACCAGAGCTTCCAGATATTTTGTTGTAACTGGTTTATAAACACATCAAACTATAATATTTTTTTTGGCAATCTAAGGCCAACCTTTATTAAATATTATGATCACAATGTTACGATATCTGAGGGTCCGAAAGACGATGACTATGAAATTGTATTTTCCTTTTGGTATAATTGCCTCTTACTTAAGAGGGACCTTAAAACCTTTCTTCGATTTGTCTTGCATATCCGCTGTTAACACATCATTATGCAACAACAGTAAAACTTGTTGATGTATCCAGCAGTTATTTATCATTACATGAAACTACTACGGATTAATCGTAATTAAAACATGTAAACGGCACTTTGCATTTAAAAAAAAAGCCACCAAAAAAAGCCACCAAAAAACACCCCCCCCCCCCCCCCAAAAAAAAAAAAAAAACCCGCACGATTTTTTTTTCCAAATGACATCAAATGTTGTTTTTCGTCATAAGCTTTGATATCGAGTGGAAAAAAAAATATTGGAATAGAATTTCAATTGACAAAAACGCAGCACTTGCAAAATAACGTTTGATTTTGCAAAAAAGGGATCGATTTTCTATTTCATTTAGCAAGCATCTCTCTGACAAGCCCTTCAATCAATCAATTGCAATTTCTATTTTGCTGTATTAATTGCAAACTACAGTTTTAATGCATATTATCGCCCTGTATCAGCTCGACTTAATCGAACGGATTTCCCCAGGGGGCCCGAAACGGTCACCCCACGATTGCATTATTCTCCGCCGGAAGTTAACGAGTGTTGATTTAAGGTCGTTTGCTGTGTCGAGCCGAGCCGTTCTTGTTTAAATGTCGCGTTTAATTTTAATTAATGAAGGTTGAAATGCCTCGGAGATATTTTACTTCTAGTTATCAAAAGGAAAATGGCATAGATAGAAGTAAGGGAAAGTGAAATAAAAATCATGTAGTCTAAGATACTTTTATATGAAAAAATAGAGAAAATAGAAACTTTATTTAAACAACGGGGAAAAGAGGAAGAAAAGGAATATATTGTAACAGCTGGTACATATAAAAAGGGGGCAGTGGAAAAGGGCTGGCAAAAAATGTTCCACTCCTTAAACTAACATGTAGTAAAGTAATTAAACGTACAAACTACATGTAATTAGCCCTTTCACTTTTCGTCTTGCCCATTCATTTAAAAAAACAAAACAAAAAACAAAAACACGATTTTAAATGCTACACAGCAGCATCAGAATTCTCGGTAAAACTACATGTATACGCTAGTGTTTCAGAGTGTGGGCCAATTTGCTGATATTTTCTCGTTTTTCATGCGCTTAACCGATTAGCTCATTTACCCTTTTGTTAGGGAAAACTATTCAAACAATCACAACATAAATGTATCATACATGTACATGTATCAAGAAGATGTTTACATAATATGATGTGTTTAAATTTCTCCAAAAACTACATAGTTCCTTTCTTTTTAGTCAACCATTAAAATTTCAACCGTGAAAAATTAACGGTTGAAGCCGAGAGAGTTTTAAACTCTCTCAGCTTCAACCGTTAATTTTTTAAAATTTAAAAAAAAAATTTTTAATTAAATAATCAATCACCAGTAAGTGATAATAGGCCTTGACTTTCCTAATAGGACCCAACTTACCTGTATCTGATGAAGATGCAAACCGCGGGGACAAGAAATAGAATGCTGGTGATGCTGAAGCCCAGCCCAAGGAACAAACTCGTCTCTATCCCCTAAAGAAAACAACCCTCAGTAAGAAATTTTGACAATTTTAATTTTATATATTAATGAAATGTTTATAAGTTTCAAAATTTATGTAATTTCGGAACACATTTCATTTGCGACTACCGATTTTTTAGTGTTCAAAGGGATGCAGCGTTAGAACTTTCATGTGTATCAATGAATAACAACTCGACACCATAGTCAAAGACGACGAGAAAAAAAAAACATTTGTGTTGTTATTGCAAAATTTTCTATTAAATTAATTAAGTGTCTGAAGAAAATAAATCAAATCATTTTTCGTGTCAAAATTGGGTTTGAGACCCGCTACATGTACATGAAGCTAACCATATCAGCCACTAGACAGGCTGGTTTTCCTTGATGCATGATTGATGCATGATGACGTGTTACTCAAGTGTTTTAGCCTTCCTGTACTATGGCAGAAATATTATTTTTTCTTACAAATATTCTAATTACCAAGACCTACATTGAACTTTTTCGTAGAAACAGATACTAGCCTGTTTGTCCACACAATGGCTGTAGTCAGTGCGCTCTACCCATTGTCCGTCCTCTTTACACGTCTTTACAGCACTTCCTGTCATAAAAATCAAAGTCCTAGATTGACTGCTACATTATTATTATAATAGCATGCCACAGCATCATAACTTTTAAAAAACTATCTAATGCCCGTTTAAAATCAGCAGAAATATCTTTAATTTTGAAATGATTATATAATTTTCCTGAATAAAAAACAAAATAGAAGACGAAGATTTAAAAAAAAAACTTTTTATATACAGATAGGTTACTGAACAGGATTTCAAATTTTTAAAATATGGAAAAAAACCCCTGCAAAAATCCGGAAAAAAACCCCTACAAAAATCAAACTGTATTGGATTGCCGCGTCAGTAGTCCAATGAATTGTCACCTTTAAACTGTAAAGAACTTCGTTTTAAAAGTGTTAAATTTCGCTATTATTCACCGCTACGGGACTCAATATCAGTTCGCTATATCCGTAAATTCGTTTTATCCGAAATCGTTATAACCGTAAAATTTTGCAAAGTTTTGTTGAGAATTTTACCGGGGACTCAAATAAACCTGCTATATCCGAGAATTCGCTATATCCGTATTCGTACTAAACGAGTTTAACTTAACATATATTAAATCTAAATACATGTATTGCAACGTACGTACTTAACAAAATACAAGTCGCAGAAAATCCTAAAAAGCAATAATGAACACGGATTGACCAGATCCCAGAACGATAAGGAAGTGAGTTTCGTTGATTGATCGTGTGTAGATTGAGTAAAAGCGGTGCTAGATCAGTCAATGTCTACAGTTATGCTCTGCGCTCTAATAGAACTATGTGTTCTTAAAGCACTTTTATATGATTACATAAGTTTTTTGATCGATAGAAAAAACTATACTCTTAAACAGTGCGGTTGAATATTAAATGTTATAAATAAGTTTAGATATGATTTGTTTTATATTTATAATCAATAGATATATAAACGTTATAAAGTTATAGATTTTCATTTTTTTTCTGACTTCGTACTTGATAACATTGAAAAAAAAATGCAAAACATTAACTTAAAGGTGGAATCATTTTTTGAGTGTTATGAGGTGATCGTTTGGGTCGGGGCGTGATTAAATCAAAAATAGTCAAAAGGGCTTAATGTAGATTTGATCACGTGCAGATATCTGAATTCATACGAAACATGAGTTTAGAATGAAATTTTAAACTTTAATGCAAAAAAAATTTTCAAAGTGGAAATAAGTCCGAATTATGTGAATAACAACAATTGAAATATAAAACTGAAAGTTAAATCATGTATGTAAAGTTCAATAAAATGACATTTAATCTCCACTTAGAGTTGTAAATAGTCACACAGTGGAATCAATTAACTACAGAGTACAATGTACAGTGTATGCACCAGAATACTAGAACCTTGCACTTCGTCTCAATTGGGCTTTTAGAGGATGTGTTTCAACACAAATAAAGTTCATATTGACAATTGTTCAAAATCTGTTAATCTTGCCAACGCAACAATTCCAATTTATCCAAGAGCAGTAAAGTGTTGAATTATACAGCGGCGCCTGACATATTCGGATGTTGGAATAAATTGTTCATCGAACCCGATGTTTGGTCTTTCGGGAAAAAGGTTCACTTGTCACAAAAGTGATTACAGAACTTTAACCGTCCCGATAGGTCAAAGAAATGGACACAAAATTCGATTTGACGAGAGAAAAATAAGCGACTCATCATAACAGTGGCCAGATCACCCGAATTTTCTAATCGATAGAAACTTAACCTCCGTCTTTGAAGTGCATAGACTTTATAGGCGCTGGATTTCCGAAATATGAAAAATACAAACGCAATATAAAGCTTTATTATTTCAGATTTCTTTCATCAAACACCGCAAAAAATGCAGATAAAAGTCGACAGGGGTTTGAATCAAAATTAATTGACACTAATGATATTGTAAAGCCCCATTATCTGTGATTACGTGGACGGCTTTTATGTTTTAGATGCTATAAATTAAATTCTACTTAATGTGCTTTAGAGATAGGCCGTGGCAAAAATTATCGAATATGATAGGACTCTCATACATTCGGATTTTGAGTTATTGCAGAACCCTTTTTAAAAGTATGAACATTTGATACATGTATAGTAATCGAAATTTTTGTTATCAAGTCACATGACTTAAAGTTTCCAAGACCAAAAATCTGAAATTTTAATCTGTCAAGTAAAATTGCTGGAGACTCTCAATGATACATTCAGATTGAAATGTTGCCACTGCCGGGGCGAGAAATGCTTTGCGCAGGAACAAAAATGGAGGTGGGGGGTGGGGGTGGATGTGGATCAGGGGACCGGGGAGCTGTTTCATTCGGAACAGACAAATGATAGACCGGACAGAAAAATAATTTTTGCCAAAATAATTCATCTTCATTTCTGTTATTGTTATTACTTTATGAATAATTATAAAGCACATTTAAAATGAGATAATATATTTATTATTTTAGCAAGAGTCTCTCTCTCTCTCTCTCTCTCTCTCTCTCTCTCTCTCTCTCTCTCTCCATTTATATAACATAAAACTAACCGCACTATATATCTATTGCTCGTCTGTAACCATTTTTTGGATAATTTTAATGTCTTGTACCGGCATTTAATTTGGTCACTGAACCTTTATTAAATGCCAAAGATTGCGTCAAACAAGTAAATGAAAAACAAAATTAAGGAAAGATTAACAATAGCGGTTTGCAACTTTTCAAGCAAAAAAGTATTCATTGCTCAAATAAAAAAAAAACATTTGACTTAAGTTCACTCTTACTTGACTGTGAGAAAAATGGCATGAAAAGAGGACAGGGAACGTAGTTTTTAGTTCCGGGAGCTACGTCATCCCAGCAACTCCAACCGTCCCAGATACGACCACATGTATCGTTTACTTCCGGCGGAAGTGCAAGTTGCCTTTGACAACAGTCGTCTGCAGCAGAGCAACAAGATGTCCACTGATGACATTCATCTTGGCTCAGGTACGAACAGACGTTTCCACGTGCGGAACGATTTGTATAATCTAGAGACGGGATGATACGAATACGGCCATCTTGAATAAATAAAACCGAAGGCGTACTTCCGGTTGCGTTCACAATAGATCTGTATTTTATGTAGAATATGAAATGAAAACACCAAGCATAGGAAGTGAGTTGAAATTTTTGGACGGTCCTGTAGATCCCCGCTCGCGATCGGCAAAACACCGCATGGTTCGAACTCAAGTTGTCCTGTCCAGATATCAAAGTTGTCTGAAAGAAAAGTATAAATCTATACTTTATTAAAGTTGCGATCAGATACGTTCGGGGGGTAATCATATCAATTAAAGCCAGAAGGTCTTATATGATAGATTTGATCACGTCCGATCGTATTCAAATACCCCATGATTCCTAATTACTTATATTTCAGTTTTTGCTATATTAGATATCAATTAAATAATTGACATTTTTACACGATTTCCATATCGTTTTATTATACAAACCCCGCTTGCGCCCCAACAGTACGTCATTCGCGTCATTGGTGAACTGTATTGAACTTTACGTTACAAAATTAAAACAATATGAGCTGCAATTTTCATGCTGATTTTTTTTTACGAAAATGTTATTTTCTACTAAAATGACAAAAAATATCATGGTTTTTTTTAGTTCTGATAGCCTTACTTTTGTGGTAAAAGCCGTTAAGAAGCCTTAATTGAAGCAAAATTGAATTATTGTCGTCCTGTACAAAATTGAACTGCTATATATTCCTTAAAAGAGAGATCTTTCTTCTGACAAAAGTTCATGGTTTTTTCAAATCCCATTTATCATAAAAGTTTAAGTTACATGCAGACCAAGTACACTAGCGGGATTTTGCAGCAAAGTAAAATTCTAAAAAATACAGCTCATTTTTGCTATAATTGATGAGTAGTGTTATCACAGACAAAGGCATTGGAAAATATAAATATATCCTAATACTGGTATTTGCATGTATTCATTGATGAACGTATTTTTCCCATAAGGTCATGATAACATAATTAATAAACTTGGGGATTGAATCGTTTAAGGTCTTTTATTTAGAACACTTGGGTCAAACTATAGAATTCATCTATCTGAAAGGCTAAATCTTAAATCCAATGGTTCGTCTTCTGTATGAGGTTAATCTTTCATGCCTTGCGTATCAAATACGTGTTGTAAAGTTGAATTGTAGCTGTCAATCACTTCTTTAAAACGTATTGTTTTGCGTCTGGCAAGAATGACGCTCTGCAATTTGGATACAACTTGACTGTCATGTGATTGCGGTCTAATTTTCAATTGACGTCCTGTGACAAAATGACGGACGGAACTTCTTTTTTTATTGTGTTTCTTATAGACATGAATTCGACGTATACAATTAAAAAAAAATATCTTTTAATATTTTATTTCTTTTTTTGCATTTGGGCAAATGAACTTTCAGAGAGTTGGTTTAAGGATGGAAGCAGGCTGGAATAAAAGTGGTTGAGGTCATAGGACTTAATTAAGAGAAAAGTTGATGTTTGTTTTAATATGGTGGGCATGTCTGTAAGATGGGAACTAAAGTCAGCTGTCCCTAGATATTTATGCTGCTCATTAGGACGATTTTTAAAAATAGAAATACACATACCTGTGAAACATAGGCGTCGGAAGCAAATTGAAAGTGGGGGGGCTAGACTAATCCTAGAAATATTGAGAAAAAAGTAATTCCCAAAATCATGGAAATCCTAATCCGTGGGGGGGGGGGGGGGGGGGGGGGGGGGGGGGAGTATACCTATACTTCCAAAAATATTTACTTACCCAAATTTTTTTCCCCGGAATCATGAAATTCCTAATCCGTGGGGGGGGGGGGGGGGGGGGGGATGGGGGGGGGGGGGGGGGGAGGAGGGTGGGGGGGGGGGGGGCTAGTATGCTTCTGAATCTAACTTCTCAATCTTTCAAGATGAATTTTAGAACAATAATCTTTCCTCCTAAAAAGTGGGGGGTGGGGGGCTAAACCCTCTATCATGCTATGTTTCTAATGGTTAGGTATAACTTTGCAAAAAAAGTGGGGGGGCTTAGCCCCCCCTAGCCCCCCCGGTTCCGACGCCTATGTGAAAGAAGTACAATCGAAATTGATGAAATGGAAAATATCCAAGATAACTTCATTCAAACATTATCATTTTTCCCCTCGTAAAAATTCACAGGAACGAAAACAGAATTCGTATGGAGATTTATAATCGGGAATGTTGAAATCTTTTCTCCATTCGGAAGTCACTCGGAATACCTCGCACAATTTTTCAACGTTATCATCCGGGCTTAATAATGGCTGATTCAATGCAAAATCCCCGTAGACTTTCTATCTTTAGCCGTGTATTGAAACCTGACAAGCTAGAGGGGGCGTTTTAAAGGGATATCTTGGGATTTTTTCATATATTTTGAAAGAACATCGTCTGAATCAAGAGGTATTTTTAAATATCGAATAATTGAAGAAAATATGCGGCAAAAATATCTTGGGACAGACTATAGTAAACATTTGAGACTGGGGTCAAGATATAGCTTGTCTATGTTTAATTACGCCTACTTCGAAAAGGAGTAACCGGAACAAACAGGTACGAAGCATCGTTCTTGAAAATGGGAAGGGCGTAGACCTACCCCACGTCAATAACACCCCCCCCCCTCAAAAAAAGGAACAAAAAAACCCCTTAATTGCCAATCTTTAAATTTCTACTCCGCTCGGGGGGGGGGGGGGGGGGGGGATTCCTCATAAACCGTGATTGGGTGGTGGGGGATGTGTTGTGGATCATCTCTAAGAAAGTTTTCCCACCCCGATGCTAGGTGTGACGAAACTTAACAGTACTTTTCATTTTTAGCGAAATTACTTGTCTGAATCAACGATAAGCAGCCAGTGATTCGTGGTGAGTTACAATGGTTCTGTATGAAGTCTAGCAATTTAAGTCTATTTTAAAACGCAGAGGCGACTAGATATTACATAATAACCCAGACAATATAAGTTAGCATTTAAAAGTTTCAGACATAATTTTCAATTTCTCATGTTACCACTTTGTTCTCAACAATTAGTTTGGGATTGCACCACTTCTTGATCAAATCGTGCTGTGCAAATGACGAAACTGTTATTTTTTAAAAATAACTTCAAGATAAGGTTTTCAATTTTCAATGTTTTTAAAACAATTATGGCCCTAAACAGCAACGCTTATGTAACAAATTATTATAGCCATCCGTTGGTGTTATAAAAATAATGATTCAAAAACGGCTAGATGTCCTTCAGAGGCGTTTCATTACTTGAATACAAAAATAGTGAACGCTTCTTTCTCATTTCTCATGTATTTTTTTGAATCAGCAATACAGCTATTGCCGCCATCTGATATTACTTTTGATGCATGTATGTCTTACGTACGACGTAGTTAGTAGTTCTAGGTAGAGTGGAATGTACACGATCATGCGCGGACCTAAACAGAATTTAAGGGCCGGGGGGTTAAGGGATTATTGTTTTAAGTTTGCCTTTTTTCGGAAAATTTGCTGTGTGAATTTGATCAATTTGTATGCTAAACAAACACCATTCTAAGTCGTTATACAATTAAATATATATGTAATGACAGTGAGATAGAGGCCGTACCCACAGAATAATATGTTATGAAAATATAATACATCGTTCGAACGTAGCGTTAATTTGTTACTGTTAACCTGTACTGTATACAGGGAAAAATTCGCCCCCGTTTCATTTTCGCCCCTTTCGCCCTCGTTGTCAACGGGCGAATTTAAGACGAGGCATATTACAATGTCTCAAACTATCTCGCTTAAAACACATCTACATGTATGTCTAGACAAATTCATGATAGGGCGAAACTGTTTGCTAGAGTAAAAGGGCAAAAATTACACGGGGGCGAAAATAACCCTGTATACAGTATATGATCGACATAAATAGGCGCAAAGATTAGTCGTACAGAGTATAATGACATGTATTATAACGACATCATAAGTCGTAATTACGAGGTAAACGAAAAACTAAAACGAATTAACGATCGAGATACTACATTTTAAGAGAAAAAATGTGCAGTCTGGCTTCTGCAGTGACTTTTTAGAGACTTACAAGCTCTAACCTTACATCCACAAACTCTGACGACATTTTAACACTATAATAGAAGTCCTAAAGTGTTCTGCTATTTCTGTCTACTGAATACAATCAAATAGATTTTATTTGAGAACAATGACCGTTGAAATCCCGATTATTCTTTCTAAAGTTTCCTTGTTTCTTAAACTTCGGTGAAATAAATGAACAATTGTACATTTGTCTGAAGATACGCGATGATTTTATTGGGGGCTAAATACATCCGCACTTTAACAGAGAATCGGCCTATAAAGATCTAACATAAAAAAAAGTTGTGAAGGCACTTTCTCGCGGTATATTTACACTCAGCAATAATAAGAATCACAGGAAATGCATTATAACGGCGTCTAGATCTCACCCCTAGCAAGATAATGAACACAAAACATAGTATTACTCGAAACAATGAGTTTCAAGATCGGTTTGCAAGTGCACTTCTTCACTGCCATAAAACCAATAAGTCAGGGAGTCATTATCAAAGAACTCAAGCTATTCTCGTAACATCGCGCCGTGGAGCTTTGATCTTGTGTATACAAAGTACTTTTCTGGTTAACTGTGAAGATCATTTGCATTACTGTCAAAATGTTTTTAGCCTTTTTAAAAAAATAAAACTGTTTAGTCTTGCTCGTTGCTTTTCTTTAAATTTTTTTTAGTGAAGTTTAAAAAATGGAACAACGGAATGTTACATTCCACCAAATAACTCGAATTTTTTTTTATTTACCATTTTAGAATTCTTTCGTGAAAATGCCTGTCTAGTTTTGAGATTCTAGTAATGATTTTTATGACAAATCAAATTTCGGTAATAATATAAATGGACGCCAGAAAGCATTTTATCAATTGACGAAAATTTACAGAAACTTGAAAAAAATTTGCTCGATCCACGAATTCCAATATGGGATAATTATGCACAATCCAATACAAATTCATTGAATATCGACGAGATCATTTTGCTGAGTCCTAAGGAAAACGACTGCGTCCTTGACCAACTTTAAACTTACTGAGAAACACTTTTCTGTCTTGCTTCTTATGATGGACCTAACATTAAATGTTGTAGAAGCGATAATTAGATAAAAACCTTCTTAATGTTAAAAGGGTAATTTGCGCAAAAAACATTTTTTGCTGATGAAAAGAAAAATTGCATGTCATTAAGATAAAGCTAAGAGTATCTTCTGAGGAAATGATATTTAATTCAAGAGGATAAATCCAAGAATGGTTCTCAATTTATGACGAGTAGTTTACAAATAATTCCATAACTTTCGTGTTATATTATACATGTGTTACAAAGCAATTCTAAGAAAAAAAAAACTATGATTGACATCTGAATGTAATCAAATTTTACCAAAAAATGAAAAAAATGTTGCCTTATAACAAATCCTTAGAATATTTTTTAAAGTGGTAAAATTTACCTGCAGTGAAGAAGAAATCACGGAACTCCACAAACAAAGAAGACATTTTTCTGTGATCCTCATAGCGCAGCTTGGAATCAATACTAAACAGCGGAGCCGGAGAGCGTATTCCAAATATTCCCGGACAGGAAAACTGAGAAGGGCAGTGATGACACAAATCCAGGAAATCTAATTAAAAGAGCTTATCCTGTTTTGGAAAAAATCGCTCAAGAATATTGACATAGGGATGCATCATATTTTGCAAAACTTATCCAACATTGTCGGAAATTCGGGAAAATCGGGTCACATTGTCTCGTGTTGACCTGATAAATACACGTAGAAAAACGATGTCAGAATTTACCTCTAATAACAGGTCCCCTGAAAATTGGATAGTTAAATGATAATAAACACCATATGTTTCTTGTGTTAAAGCGATTCGCGTAAAACATTAAACCTGGTAATCCCTACCAAACAAATGAAATTAGTACAAATGTAAACTATAACGAAAACATAAATTTGAAAGATCCTCGAGGCGGTAAAACAGCTGGGAATGGGCGCTCTTAGCAAAATCGATGTGACTGAAATAGATTGATGCTCTCTCTCTCTCTCTCTCTCTCTCTCTCTCTCTCTCTCTCTCTCTCTCATTTCTCTCTCTCTCTCTTTCATTTCTCTCTCTCTCTTTCATTTCTCTCTCTCTCTCTCTCTCTCTCTCTCTCTCTCTCTCTCTCTCTCTCTCTCATTTTTCTCTCTCTCATTTCTCTCTCTCTCTCTCTCTCTCTCTCTCTCTCTCTCTCTCTCTCTCTCTCTCTCTCTGAGTGATGAGTGAACACTAGTAGCGCGACTGCAATGGACATTTCTTAGTGGATTCCAGCTAAGAATACCCTCGTTAAATCTTAACTGTTTTGCCGTAAGGTACGTCTAAAATAAATCTTTATATAATGCTAAAAAATCTAGTAATTCGAAGAAGCCACCCAAACTCTGAATCTTTATGATACTAATTTATCCCCATCAACACACCCTTTGTTGGCATGTTTAATGAATAATTCATTAAACGACATTTTAATTCCACACACAATCGATGTATAATTATAAAACTTCTGTTTTAAGCCCTGATGCCTCGCGGAAATTGCCAGTTCTATTAATTATATACGAATTTGTTTGTGAGCAGGTTTTTGTCCTGGGTTTATTCAGGCAATTATCCAATAACCAGCTACATTTAACGGTATTAATGTGAGTGGACATAGAAAACAAGACAATTTATTCATCATTGACTTTTGATAATAATTATGATATACTCAAATTTATTATTAACGTATAAGGTATATATATATATATATATATATATATATATATATATATATATATATATATATATATATATATATATATATATAAATACACACACGTAGTACTATATGAAAAAAAATCACAACACCGAAATAAACTCAACTAGTTTCATTTTAAATAATCAGGAGTTTTGAAAATCGTGTATATATATATATATATATATATATATATATATATATATATATATATATATATATATATATATATAATATCATTTATTATCGACCAGGGACAAACAGAAACAAGAACACCTGTCCCATTAACAAATTAATCCAATCGATTTTTTAAAACAATTTTTATCGAGTTCTGTTGTAGCCAATGTATCATTCATTCACAATCATTCATTAACGATGGCTTTTCAAATACATCGATTCTTTTGATAGAATAAGATTACAATTTAAAACACAAAGAAAACCCCACATTAATCCAATAGTAAAACAGGTTTATTTCCCAATCAAAGCAGAAAAAAGCAAAAAAAGGAGGAAATACGATTAATCTCAAGTAATTTTTCTAATACACTTGAAATACCTTGATTACAGCCACCATCAAATCTATCTAAGATCTTAAGATATGTTTTATTAATCTTTAACAAATCATTTGTTAAAGAAACAGTCCATAATTTTTTTAACCACTCGGATCCAATCCATTAGACATAACCCATACAAACATTTTCAATAACACTAAACAATCTTACAATTGTACTGTACATGAAATAGTTAACTAAATCATTTGTATAGAATTATTTTATTTCCGTGCAACTTTGTTCATCTTTGAAAATGTGAAATAGATACAATGCATCTTATTATCAATCACAAAGAAAAAATAACAACATTTGAATAAGGCATTGCAGTTAAAAAATAAATACTTTCAAATTCATTAAGTTAAATAGTAATACATTTAATCAAATTCTTCAAAGTGGTACATGTAATCCAAAAGTATACATCACGGACAGAGTACGTGCAACTAAATAAAAGTACCACGTGACATCCTTCTCTCCTTTTTAAATTTTTATTAATTATTTTTTTGACAATGCTTGGAATATGTAAAGTTCTTAAAATTTCTTTACAAAAGGTGATGAGAAATTAGAAGTTCCAGTGCTAAAAGCAAACTACTACCTCGGCAAAGTCAAATATTGCATTGCCATTTCTAGCTCTCTGTTTTTATACTCAAGTTATTTATTCTTAAAACCCTCTTCTACAGAAAGCAAATTCTAAAATGACATTTTTATGACAACTTTTAAAGTTATTTGTAAAACTTCAGTACATGTTCTAGTATTTTAAAGAAAACTCATAAATTAGTTCAGATTGTTTTCTGTAGTATTTGATAGCAAAGAGAAGACACAGCTTTTACAGAAAATATAAAATTGCCAATTCTAGCAGTTGAGTAAAAAGTCAGTTCAATACATCAAAGTCAAATAAAGAGATTGTAAAGGCCTTCAACATAATTGCAAGTACATGTACTTAAATATTCAAATAGTCCCTCCAAAAGTCTATTTTCAGTTCAAATAGTAAATAAAAAGAAAAAAAAGGAAAAAATAAAATAATAATTTTAATAGATATAACTAGAACACTAGAGTAACTTCATAATTTGTTTACATTTCGTTGTAAATTTCATTGATTAGCGAATTATAATTAAAATGAAGTATAGAATAAGTTAAATATATTTGGTATTATATTTTTTCTTGTGGGTAAACCATATTCTTTACCGTAACAAAATCCACAACAATTGATTTCAGCGAATATTATTAAACCAACAGTATTGAAATGTACACACAAATGAAAATATGAAACTAAGCATGAATAGCTATCTTATAAAGTGAAGGATAAAATCTAACAAGCGTTTCAGTCTATATTACGTAGTTTCTAACGATACAAATACATGTATATCTAGAATGGGCGACAACTATTAATTTTTATCATGTTTCGCATATTTCAATTTTTTAATGTTTTTACTTGTCTATGGTTGAGCAAAAAATATAATTGTAATATTGCGCGATATATGGTCCTCGACAAACTAGAAACAAACGATAACAGAGAAAACCACACACAAACACATTGCAAAATGCAAAAGGGGATAAGAGAGACAGAAAGAAAGAGAGAAGCAAACAGAAGAAATAGAGGGAGGTCCGACATAGTTGGATTATCAGGGTTTTCGAATCATCATTCTTGTTTCTTTGAGGGACCAAGTGCCCTTCCACTTGACCCACGTGACGCCCCGCTTATCGTTGACTAACTGCGGCCAATGAACGCCGTTAAGATTAGCCTCGGTACAAGCATTGTGGTCAGCATACCACCACCCGCTGAACATGTCCACAGCGCAGTTCTTGGCCTTTGACTTATCGTTGTCGTTGTCGAATGTGGAAAACATTTCCAGGTTACTAGCGCTGAAGCTGTCTGAAAGAGACAGCATTGTGTGTTGTTTCGTCAATGATTTCACAGAATTGACTTCTGAATTGACAACTTTTATTCGCGTTCGAGAAATATTCGTGAGGTTTGCGAGAGCCCTGTTGTCGCGAATATTTCTCGCCGCGAACCAGACGTTATTTGTTTCTGTGATCGCAAAAATTAGTCGCCACGAAAGATTTCTTCCTGTTAACTTGTTAATAATGTACATCGTATACACTGAGTTAACTTGTAAACAATGTACATTGTATACATATACATGTAGAGGGATCTTTGACGTTATACATTGTATGCAAAGTAAAGGCAACAAAAGACACATTTTCAGTAAATATAACACATCAGCTCAGTTTGGTTTTGTGCATACTGTTACATTTCAATCATATTCAGTTGTTGTTGCTCAGTCAGCATAATACATTTATGTTTACACGGTAGCTATTTTCAATGTTTCCATAAATGTCAGGTATTTTTAAAGTCTGGTAACATTAAAAAATAGCAAAAACTGTGCTTTTAAATATTTTAAGAATCAGCTGTTTACTTTGAAAGTCTTAAGACTTGAAAGACATGCACTAGGTAAAAGTTTTTGTACTTTGTGTTTAAAGTCTGTTTGAATTTTGTTACAAAAAACCTAAATAACATGAATGAAAAGTATTCTTTAGATTTGCTTCTCATATTTCTTTCTCAACAGAAAATAGTTGACAATGATATATAAACTCATTGATATTTTTTTTATTTTTAAGTTTAATTTAAATTTGCCTTTAATGTTAATTTAATTTCATAAATTAATAAAAAGTAATCCAACGCATACAGCATGAATGTCTATTAATATCATACGTATATTCATAAAAATTGATAGGTAAACATCACATAAGGAGACAAATCGTTTTCAATTCAACATCCTGTTGTAACATTTTCAGCATACAGCACACGGCAAACTGAAATAAAGCAAAACATTTACCTATCCCGCTGACATTTCGTTCGGAAATGTGGAGTTTGTACTTGTTGGTTTGGTTTTCTACCTGGAAGTTGTACTCAATTCGCCTCTTGTCTCCTTCAAAACTTATTAAATCTATCTTGAGAACGGTGTACCCAGCATTCGTCAACTCAGAGATGAAAAAGTTCCCTGAAAATTGAAATAAAAACCTAATGTTTCATGAAAAAGGCCCTGATCTATACAATATTTTGTGCATAATACCTCAAACTAATAATACATATCAAAGTTGCTTTGGTTAACTTTGTTTTTTTTTATTTAAATTGAAAAATAATTTTGAAAAGAAAATCGATATTTATATTTTTATTTAATATCTATGAATTGTCAAAAGGTCAAATATTTATAGAAATGAAAAGGAAGCTCAGTCTATACTGAAACAATTTCCTTTTGAATACTAGTAGTAGGATCATTTTTATTGTTTATTTTTCGCCTCTCATTTTCTGTAGTGAAATGTTCTGTTGTTTTGTATCATGAAGGTAAGCGTTCTCATTCTGATTGTTGACTATTTATCTACACTTTATTGATTTCATAAGTTAATTAAGATATTGAATATCGAATCTCGGATGTCGAGTCTCGAAACTCAAATGAGCCATCTGGAATTTCGTAGTTAGTTTTTACACAGGATGAATCTCTGCCATTCAGTCAATGGAAAGGTGACTGAAAGGTAACTGAAATGTGACTGAATGGCATATGTGTGCCATTCAGTCACCTTTCCAGACCATTCAGTTATCATTCAGTTGAGTAAATGGCAGAGATTCATCCTGTGTTAAATCAATAGGTTTACCTAACCAGAGGTCGATCTGAGGGTCTCCAAACCCGCTCTCATACTCTGCCCAGGTTCTGTTGAATAAGATAGATCCATTGTATCTTCTCTGAATCACCTTTGAAAAAAATATAGAAAATCATTATGATAGTTATAATGTATACCAACTAAAATATATGCCTATTCTCTTCTGCGCTTATCTAGTTAAAAAAATGGATCTTAAAAAAAAAAAAGGTTCTCAGCATGGTTAAGGTTAGGAAGCACTTTATTTTGTTTGGGTTGATGTTTTTTAAGCTAAAAGACGTTAAACACTGTCTTATTTGAATGGCACAATGTGGATTTGCGGGAGAGAGTATTTTGGGAATTAAAATGTGTAAACATAATGACATGTTAGGCAAAGTTATATCTATCAACTATACGCTGGTGTGTTGTGAAAGTTTCGGTAAGCATGGCTGTTCAAGCGCAAATACGCTTTTTAAGATATTATGTGAGCGCAATTGTGCTTTGTTTTTTGTTGATATAGCGCTGTGGCATGAGTTAATGGTTATGCAAATAATGGTTTTATTCAGACGTCATACGTTATTTTTCTCTCAATAAAACTTATTTTACGCATATTTTTTAAAATTGTTACACGGCATGTTCTTAGAACTCTTTAAAAATCTAGTGAAAACTTACTATCCACGAATAACCGTCGCTATAGTGGCACGGAACCTCTTTGGAACTTCCATTGGAAGTCGTAAATGTCATCAGCCAGTCTTGGTTTGCTGTGAAGATTAAAATGGATTTTCGTTTGAAAAAAAAAATATAATTTATACACTGTAATTAAATATTTAGGAATATTACATATTCCGAGTAGCAAATAGTAGTTTTGACGGGTTTTTTGTTCAAGTTCAGATTTTTTTTGCACACAGACCATAAATGAAAGAATGGAAGTTTGTATATAATATTATTCCAAATATTGGTTATTGTCAAAATCATTATTTTTTTATGATACGAATATATTTGTGGTCTAGTAAAGTATTCTTAATAAAATTCTTTAAGAAAATTGGTGATTTAAACTTGTGTTACTGTTCGTTAATTCAGTAGACGTATTGAAATTGTGAATCGGAGTGGTTGAATCATTCTGACTATTTGTAGGCTCAGTTGACGCAAGTGATATTGAGTTCGTTTTGTCCGTTGCCGAGTCGGTAGAATGAATATCAACTGTGGCAGTTGAAATGTTTTCATTACTACTTGTGAGGTTTTCTGTCACTGTTTGGGTAGTAGCGTGGCTTTCAGTTGTTTTGTCCGTTGCCGATTCGGTAGAATGGATATCAACTGTTGCAGTTGAAACATTTCCATTACCTGTGATGTCATCTGTAACTGTTTGGGTAGCATGGTGGATACCAGTTGTTGAATCAACGGGAGATAAGTTTGAGGAACTTAAAAAGTCCCCGCTAGTAGTTGTATCAGAGGAGACACGAGTTGTGAACGATTCACTACTTTCCTGGAGAGTTGGGTTGGTAGAAAAAGTCGAAGTTGGAGGGTCAGTAATATCATTTGTTGTTGTATGATTTTCGGCTGAAATGGAAGAAAATCCATTGCGTATGATGTGAAGTGATAAAATCAACTGGAGCTTGAGAGGACGTTTGTATATACTGAATATAAGGGACGTTTGGCAAGAACCTGTCATCACAATATCCATAATGATAAATAAATGCTAACAGAAATATGGGCAAATATTTTTTATCAAATCAGTTGCCTTAGTGACAGACTTTTGCCCCTGATGCCTGACTTAAGCAGAACATAAACAAAATAAACAAAATCCTCAAGTAATTTTATTAATACATTTATTTTTACCAAGATATTTTCATTAAAAAAATGTTTTTTTTTCATCAAATATAAAGACCAAATTAAAAATATCAGAAAATATTAGAAGAAATTTCAATAAAGTTTCGAATACTCTACGAAATCTCAAGTAATTTTTATTAATAGATTTATTTGTACAAAAATATTTTCATTAAAATGAAATGTGCCATTTTTTTTTACTACAAATACGTTCACTACTTTTGGGATTTGTAAGTAACAGAACTACTATTATTTTTCATAAACAGACTTCCATTCATCAAATATAAAGACCAATTAAGGAATCTCAGAGCACATTAGATTAAATTTCATTAACGTTTTGGAAACTCTACGAGACACAAGTGTACTTTACTTAAATGTCTGATATGTCGTGTGATATTTGATTTCTATCAGTTCTGAACTTAAATAACGGTTATCAACTGCTTACCTTCAGATGTTTGGCTAAAATCTTCATGGGTATTTTGTGGCAGCGCCTGTAAAGTGATTGGTATTCATAAAATAGTGTATACCAACGTTTTTAATGAAGCATTAGAAAATTATCAATTGTTGATATAAACTTTTTTAATGTTAGGATGGGTATACCATGGTTCGCTGCATTTTCTTAGAAGGTCTCCGGGAAGTACTTCGTTATTATCTTCATTATATATAATAACGATAATAAAACTCTTTAACAATTGAAGGCTTCGGTAGACTCACTACTACTTTACGTCACAATAAGCATAAGGTAATAATAATTTATTTTAGAAATGTACTTTATGCAATTTTCAGGTAGATTTATTGAGAAATCTTAAAAGAGCAGTCGTATATCTGTTTTTGTTTAATTCGCGAGTCATGAAACTTGCAAAAATGGGGAAAATTAAATTATCGCGAAAATTATCCTGTATACTGTATATGATATTTAAAAAGAAACCTAATCATCGAATAAATACTTACTTTTTTGTATCGTTGACAAGTCTTTGTTGCGTTAATAGTTGTATCGCTAGTGAAAGACCCGTTCCACAATCGGCACGATACATCATCACATATTTCAACACCAGTGCAGTGGTGTATCATACTACATTCTACTCCACACTCAAAGACTGGTCGAATCTTCTTCGTCAAAGGGATCTCCCGAAATACGTCAGCAACAAAAATTGCATTTGTTACAGTTTCCATGTAATAAAAAGTGTTTTTGTGAATTTGACTTGAAGAAGCAAGAGTCATTGTTGCAAAGAAATGTAAGTAAAATATCATCTTGTTATTACACAGTACTGATAGGAAGAGTAAACCTTTTCATTAACTTCATCCTACGAAATCGCGCTTTGATTTTTTTTCAATTTCACATCTTAAGAAAAATTTAAATATAAAAGGAAAAATAAAGTAAAAAAAAAATCCTTAACAAGATTAGTTTAATTAAAAAAGTGAATGAAAGAACAGAGAACCCCTACTATTGGCTAAAAATCAGGAGCTAGTAACACGATATTGATTAAAATAGATTATTGTATTGAATGCGTTACACACCTTAATAACATTTGTCAGGTAGACATTAATTAAGACAACGCCGTCAAAAATGAATTATTCAAAACTTGTATTTCAATTCGAGTTTGAAATGAAAATGATTAGCATTCTAATGTTCATTATATCAAATCATAAAAGCAAAGGTTTTGAGTGGTATAGTTCTTAAACTGACCAAACAATCACTGCAAACTTTGGGGTATCATAGTTTTGTGAAAAATGGAACCAAAAAATATGAACCAACTTAATTCTCAACCTATATTTACTTTGTACGGATTACAGAAGTAATTTTCCATACATCTATATTAATGACTCTAAAAAAGCTTTCTACCTTAAACTTTAATATTTAATCAAAGTACTGAAGTACTCACGGGAGTTGATTTTATCGATTATCATTTATTTTAAAATCAACTTATCTTGCATGGCAATTAGTTTCTAGTCTGTATTTGAATTACGCAGTTTTTTATTATATGAATTTAAGACTTTTCCAACAAGAATTTCGAGAAACCCCATATGAATCATGTTGTGTCATATTTTAAAGATATATTTCAAACTATGTATAAGTAATCGAAGCAATTCTAAAAATGTTATGGATCCAAGCACTATTGATATCGAACTCTAGTCTCGTTCAACCAGACGCTCGGCCGGCTCCGTTAATCTCCGACAAGCAAGAGAGCCTTTCTGCTTTTTGGAGACAGCCGAGCGTTTGGTTGAACGAGGCTGTATTAAACTCTGGCGTAGGAATACTTGAGACTATAAAAATATCTTAGTTGTTCGTATTATATAAAATCTGACTATTTTCAAAGTGTTTATTGATAAGTTTCCTTGAAAAACAATGGTTCAGCATACATTACTTTGAACTTTTCTATTATTTTCAAGAACTAAGTCTTGTCAGCGGTGATGTTTTGTGCTTAGGTCCAAACACTGTTTCACTTTCCCTTTGCCAGAGTAACTGCATAGGAGAGTTGATTAAAATCAACTCCCAAAAATGATTGTTTTCTTCCATGACTCAATTTTCTTCTACATTCAGGTTTCACTGTTGCACCGATTCATTTCACATTTATTACAGATTTTATATGTATATAGTATATAATAGGCATTTTTTGGTTTTTATTTCAGACTTCATAAGACGTTTTCTTTTTACAGTATGAATATGGTAATAAAATTAACATACGTTTTTGCTATTTGTAGGTTTATAATGTATTGTGTATTTTTAATGACATTATCATCTGAAGTTACGAAAATTTGATTAGATTAAATGACCGAAATTGGATAATTGCATATAACTTATCGGTTGCCTTGTCTTGCATTCACCCTAACAAAGTTGTGGTATGTTGTGGTGTGTATATACACACCCACGCGCACACACCCACGCGCACACACGCACACACACACACACACACACACATATATATATATATATATATATATATATATATATATATATATATATATATATATATATATATCAGGCTTGAGGCGAATTACATAGTAAAGTAATGCATTACATTACCATTACTTCATGAATTTGGGCATTAAATTACCATTACCATTACTTAGTTTTCTTGAAGTAATGCATTACATTACCATTACATGAGTAAAGTAATGCATTACCATTACCATTACTTTGTGAAAAGTTAATAAGTTTTAAAAAAGTAATTGAAAAGCTTAATATAGTTTTTGTAAATGTTTCATAAAGAAAACATGCTGTAATTAACATATTTACAGGTTCATGTTCACTATCAGGTTCAAATTTAATGATCTATACAAGATTGCTGTAGCAGTACTTTATGATCATCAAAGTTTCACAGGTTTCATCTTTTAACTGAATCTTGTCGGGTGTGAAAATTTAAGATATATAAGTGTTCAGGCAATAATAGAAAAAAAACATGAATCTTGTATTTTCTATCAGTCAAAACTACTGTTCTTTATACATGTATACAACAGAGAGAGAGAGAGAGAGAGAGAGAGAGAGAGAGAGAGAGAGAGAGAGAATAAAATTATTTTCAAATGGGTTATACATGTAATACTGGAAGTAATTTTTAAGCTTCGCAAGAGACCATGGTTGGACAGTGCATTCTTTTTAGTGCATTCTTTTTTGCTTTTAAGGGTGTATGTCTGTTCTCTATCCCAATGGAACACAGCCAATAGAAGGGTGGAGATTGGGGTGTTAAGCACCTCTTAAAACAATAGATTGTTTTGATACTTAGATTATCCTGGGGGCATTATGTGTTGTTGACACACTCTTCACAGTAAAGAATTCATTGAATGAACAACTAATTGGAGCACCTTTTTCAGATGATTTAACATTCTTAATAACAACATTCTTAAAATGTTAAGAACTTGTGTTGATATAGCCAGTTATATTTACAATTTTTTTTTAACTTGCTTAATCATACAACTAAAATATTTTTATCTCAATAATTATTTTTCTTCTTTAAATAATTTTGAATCAAATACAATTTCAGTTATTCAATTCATCACAATTTACAAATAAACACGCATATATAGAAAAGCATAGTAATGCAAAGTAATGCCATGTAATGCCAGCATTACACTAGATTTTTGGAAGTAATGCATTACATTACCATTACTTGTAATGCTAAAATTGTGGCATTACACATTACTAGCATTACTTTGAAAATATGTAATGCATTGCAATGCATTACCATTACATTTAGCATTACCCCAATATGTATATATATATATATATATATATATATATATATATATATATATATATATATATATATATATATATATATATATATATATATATATATTGTAGCTCCCTTAATATCAGTTGGTATTTTTTTTTTTTTATAAAATAGATTTTCTAAAATTCACAGTTTTATGGGGGGGGGGGGGGGCTCATGCAATCGTGGACAAATCATTTACCGATGCAACTTGAAGTCTTGTATATTTTAATGAATAGCTGATATAAACAACAATAAATTTGACAAAATATCCAACGAAAACGGATTAAACAGAAAGCGCAAGTTTTCAAAGTTTTCTAAGGTCATTATTGTCTCTCTGGGTGTCAATTGCCTTTCCCGTCAAAACCAATAGATTCCTTGTTGAACGTGTACATGCTAGTCACAACAGACTCAATTTAGGTTACCATCGGTAAACCATGCAAACTTAACAATGAAAACGAATAAAAACGCTAGTGTTACGGTTTTCTAAGCATCATTTTTGTTTCTCTGAGAGTCCATTGCTTGTCCCACGCAAACCAATATACTCCCTGCTGATAATTTACATATTCGGTCTTATATATTCCATTTAAATTACCATCGGTACACCACGCAGCTTTTGAGTGCCACCAACCACTGGCATGTTCCGATAATTCAGCACAATTAGTAGTTTTCATATTATCGTTGTCTTTGTCATATGTACAGAATAATGCTAAGTCGCTGGTCTCCAGACTATCTGAAATTAAATAAAAGACCAAGAAAGCGTTTATTTTAGGGCTACTTATTCTCTCAGCTAATTATTCTTTAAATAGAAATCGTAAACGTACACAGGACACTGGATATTTTTTATATCAAACAGTTTCAGAATCTATTTTTAAAACACCATTAAAATAACGATTACATGCACCTACAAGATAAAAAAGAACTTTATTCTTATAAAAATAGGTTCAGTAATCAACTAACATTAACATTACTAGTTATTCTATTTCTTCAAATGATCTTTTAGACAAACAGTTTTGTATTTTTGTTAAAAAAGAGCATTGAAAAACCCCCAGCAGTACTTTACTACTACTTTAACTTAGACTTCTTTTTTTACAATACACATTATGTTGACAACACAGCTGTTTCTGTGCAGAAACCACTCACATGTACGTGTAAATGACACCTTGTAGGACATTAGAACCATATCAAATTGTGCAACAAGATTTTTTTTGCGAACCTTGCTTCTAGCATGAGTACAAACTTCGATATTCATTATATAGGTGATAATACATAGATAATACAATATAACTTTTTAATTATTACCTACATCTTAGAGTTAAGATACTTTAAGTTAATAAGAAGATTCGCTAGTTTTAATCTATTCGTCTGATTAAAATGCAGATTAAATGACGCTTGATTTGATAAATATTCATTAACAGAACTCGCTGTTTTCCTTAAGTATAGATTAATTTTTTCTCTCCTTTTCCAATACTAGGAGTTGATGAGACTCTTTTGATGATAAATTCTATACGTCGAAAAAGAATTAAACTTTAATCTTCTTATTAGCGTACAAGTCGATATCAATTTTCCGATAATCCCTTTCTTACATTCTTGAATTGAAAAATCTAGGTTTAGAATAATGAATTATTCATTTCAGTTAATTACAAGTCATAGTGATTAATCTATGTAAAACAAAGATGCATATAGATATGTAAATTTCTCTGAAAAACACGCAAAATAGAATTTGTATAAACTTCCATAAAACTAATAAAACTAATAAAAATTGAAAGTCACTGACAATACATGTGAGCAAATTCATTGTCTGCATTTCACAAGAAAACAAAACCCACTGTATTTAACAACGATAAATGTTCCTCGTCATATCCAAGTGCCTGGAAAACCAATATACCGCTTCTCTGATTCGGATGCCATGCAATATATTAAAAACGTCTGTTTGTCGACCAATCAAGACTTGAGTTTAAGTTGATAGACAAACATATTTGTGTTTTGGTTGCTGAAAATGTTCAGAATTTATATCTTGTAGCATTATGTAAGCTACACAATTTTCGATTTCAATCGGTAAAAATGTCATATGAATGTTCATGTCTTACTTAGGCCAGAGACTCCACGTTCGGAAATATGAAGTCTGTAGTTGCTGGCTTTGTCATCTATGCTAAAATCATATTCTATTTGTCTTACTTCCCCTGCAAAGCTAGTGAGCTCAATTCTCAAAATGTTATATCCGACGGTTGTAAGTTCATGGATGTACTGGTTACCTGAAACAAAATATTAATCAAATTTAATCTCAGACCTCTTTTTAAATAGAGAAGACGTACTTCTTGATATATTGACTTTAAAGATTAAAGTGGAAATTATTATAATGCAAAGCAGGGATTCACTTTTACCTAACCAAATTTCGGAAGTAACAGATCCGAACCCGTTTTCATAATCTGTCCAATTTCTGTAAAATGACGTAGAACCGTCGTACCTTCTCTGTATTATCTTTAAAAAGGAAAAAAAATCACATGATATTTCATACTGGAAGTAACATGTTTATGATGAAATTTGAAGATCTATTGGTATTTACATAATTATAAATGAAAAATGTATATTGTAAATTAGACATAATCATTTCATTAATGATAAGTTGAACATACGGAAAACACTCCTAAGCTTTAAACCTTATATATGTAATGATTATACAGAACAAAATAAAAAAAAAATAAACTAATGGGCCTTACTCTTAAATATTAGAATAGGTATCATAGTATCGACCAAAGTACTGGAAATATTGTGGCATTATTTACAAGATGCTAAAATGCTACAGAGACTAAAATCGACGAATACGAACAGAGCATTTTCATTCATCAAAATCACACAACAATTTAACCTATGGCATGAAATTTTAGTTAAACATTTTACCACCTTTTGCAATTTAAATGAACATGAATGTCATTAGATAAAAGTGGAAAAACAATCATATCTTGTACACATAGAAATATCATTAATTATTATTTCCAAGTAACTATTAACGATATCTTATTATTTTGTTTAAGATAGAGTTTGTCCCTTATGACTACTCGGAGATGTATACTTCATAAATTCAACCACAACATCAATAAACATACAATCCAAGAATAACTATCGTTGAAACAGGGAACTTCATATAACTTCCCGCCGGAAAATTCGTACGTAAAAACACAAGTCAAGTCCGATCGTCCTGAAAGTAAAGGAAAGTACTTAGAAATTCAAAATTTTAAGCAAACTAAACTATACAAAAGACTGTCGTTGTTTTTTCTATGCAATGCTACACGTTTCTATTTTTTCAACAAAAATGAATAGATAGTTCATGTACGTATACTCTTTTTAGATTTTATTCCTAAATACTCTTAATTAAGTAAAACAATATCAGCAAAAATTTTTTTCACTCGCTTTTTTATAATACAAAAATAAGAAACATTACACACTTCTTAATTTATAAAAAGTTGCCCCAATAAAACCTCATAAAACCTGACAACAGTGTCCTTTTTTTAAAATTAATTATTCACATTACCGATGAGTAGTAGTATAAAAACAAGAGGCCCATGGGGCCACATCGCTCACCTGAGCAAAAATGGGCGTTCAAAAGATATTGTGCCATATGGCCCTCGGTAGAATAACAAAAAAAATAAATATTGTAAAGTATTCGAATTTTACACTTATTTTTGAATACACGTAATCTTTGACATTGTACCTTCATGAAATACTGTTTTTGCACAGAATAAGAAAATCCTACGCAAGATATAGAACTAAATATTTGGTAGGGGTACACTGTTATATAACTTCTAATTCCCTGTATTTTCGTTCTGCCCCCCCCCCCCCCCCCCCTCCCCCACTTAATAAAGCGATCAAAATATATGAGAGCATACAGGTACATTTTCTTCCTCAATTACTTACTAGTTATTGTATTTTTTTAAAGTATAATAGTTATTGTATTTTATCAAAAAAATCCTACATGTATATATGTGAAGAAGAAAATTGCACCTCAATGCGCTCAATTTCTCAAATTAAAAATATTCAACAATTTAATTTGTCTTCTCCATTATAATTAAATGACTGTTGTTTACCTCGCGTAAACTCGTGACTTTTATAACTTTACTCACACTTGATTGATGAATACACTGGAATGAAAAATGTTGTCACGTGACATGTTAAAGAGCTATAAAAATCAATGTTACCGTATTGACAGGCACATCGCTCTAATTTACTATGGCCCACCCATTATTTTCATTTTTATTCAAAAATAACAAATGGCTACAAACCAGGATAATTTTCCGCTGTAATATTTTCTTAGGAATAGCGACAATTCTTTTATCCCCGCAACAGAAATGTGTCAGAACTATGAAAATTGTTTTAACGATGTCGTTTTTATTTACTCACATTTCACATTATTCATTGTATAAAGAGGGGGCCCCAGAGAGTAGTTATGTACAGCATATCATTCTTTCATTTTTTTGTGTACAAGTATTTAACATACTCTAATTCATATAGAATTTCTAATGATCAACCAAAATTTCAGCGTCAATCGTAGAATTATAAGCAAGATGAGCTCAACATTTTGCTAGGTTTGAGTCATATTTTGTTCACATGAGGTTATTACATTCAGCTTAAAATTTTTAACTTGGTACGTATTTCCTATTCGGCATTTAAAATGGAAAAAAATGAATGGCCTCAGATCTGTGTACAAACATAGAATTGTGAGCAAATCTCTGTATCTTGCTTATAATTCGAAGCTTAACACTCAAATATGGTAAGTAAATTAAAATTGTAAACAATTAAAAACAAGAAACATGCACTATAACAAATAAAGAATTTATTTTTCAAAATGAATCATATACATGTATATATACCTACATATTTCCGTCAGCGATATTAAACTCTATTTAAACTGAGAAAATGCCGAGCATCTCAACAAAACATATTGCATTATTCTACCATTACGCAAAAGATGATAACGAATTACCGATAGCCTGAATTAATTGCATTTTAGTTCTTTCTTAATAGATCAGATGTTGCTTAATTTGCGCAGGTAAACAGTAAACTGTTTGATTTACCGAAGTCTCTGATTGATTTGATACGTAAAATTCAGGAAATACAAGCGACACTTCCCAGGTTAACGCAAAGCATAACTGAAAACAAAACGAAAATCACAACAAGCTAACACCACCGTCATATGTGAAAACTGTCACCGCATTGAAATATTTCGCCTCAATTTACTTCACAAAATCGGCACCAATGTATTTTGCATGTTTCAAAGATTCCCTTCGTACACGAACTGTTGCACAACAAACAAATTCATCATTGCCAAATCGACCCGTTTATCATATAGTGTCATGGCTGCTTTAAACAAAGAACCTCGTTTAGAATTATGGAATACGAGTCTTGGTAAAATGGGACCCATTTTATCAAGACTCATGGATGCTATAAATTGCTTGAAACACGCCTTTTCTTTCTTATTATTTTCGTAATAACTCAGATTTGAAACAGAATTAGCCCATAATTTTTGCAATTTATATTTTCCTTCCTATACAGATTATTCATGCTAAATTACGTTGAATTTGCCTCAGTAGTTCTTGAGAAGAAGATTTTTTAATATGCACCCCCTATTTTTTTTTTTTTTTTACAGTTTTAAGGTTTTCTCCACTTTCAATGAAAATTTTTCTTTCATTTCTGCAATTGATATTCATCTTTCCATAAGAATGCTTTGAGCCAAATTTGGTTGAATTTGGTTAAGAGGTTTTAGAGAAGAAGTTCAAAATGTGAAAAGTTTACAGACGGACAGACGGACGGACAGACGGACGACGGACAAAATGTGATCAGAATAGCTCACTTGAGCTTTCAGCTCAGGTGAGCTAAAAACCCCATACCAGTCGTAGTTTGCTCTGAACTTGGGTAAGCTACCGTTGAGTGGGTGGCAAAAGAAGATTCAATTACTGAGATAGCAGTGGACGCTGGCGAGTAACTCGTCTGCTCAGTTGTTGCTGGATCCTGAGAAGTTGAATGTATAATATTTGATGTCTGTAAAACTGCAGTTGTTGAATCAACATGATTGTTTGTTAGAGTTGTTAGAGGATCTGTGATGGCCAGGTCAATTATACTTGATATCTCTGTTGTTGGAGGTTCTGTGGTAGTCAAGTCAATTATACTCGATATTTTAGTTGTTGAATGGTCAGTGGTGGTCCAGTCATTTTGAGTAGATAATTCAGTTGTGTGCAGATCTGTTGTAGTTAAGTCCAGAGAACTTGATGAACCGGTTGAAAACTGCAGGGCTGTGGTAGATATATCAGTTGCTATTAGGTCTGTTGAAGTTGAACCAACATTACGACTTGTTGTGTCAGATAAGGGTACATCTGAAGAAGTTGAGTCAAAAAGACTAGTTAATTCAGTAGTTGCCGTATTTGTGGAAATAGGTTCGACAAGAGAAATCGGTTCAGTCTGTTGCAGGTCTGTTGTGACTGAACCGATTGGAGTAGGCATATCTTTTGGTTGTAAATCTGTAGTTGCAGTGGCATCATGACTTAATGTTTGAATAACATGTGTGTTTGTGATCGTAGTTTCTGGACTCAGTGATTCACTTTTATGTGGGTCAAGGGTGGAGCCAGTTTGACTTGATATATCATGTGGTGACTGATCTGTGGTTGTTGTTGTACCTTGACTGGATGTTTCAGTGGCTGGCTCGTACGTGGTGGTCGTTTCGAGAAGATGTGATGGTTCAGTTGAAACTGGATCTGTAGTTTTCAATTCACCATCAGCTGACGAATGAGTGCTGGGGATATTAGTAACTGTCGAGTCTGTTGAACTTTCAGAAGATGATGCTTCGTCAGTGCTTATTATGTCAAATGACGAATATGTTGTCTCAGATTCAACTTCATGCGTTGTAATGTTTGTAGGAGGAATATCTGCAATAAATATTTCAGTTAAATTGGAACAACAAATTTAACCATGCTCATGTCAAACACAAACCATTTTCCGAGAAGACTATCAGAAATATTGTTGCTTATTAATTGAGTTATGAACCTTCAAATTGGTAAGGACAGTGTCTATAAAATTCTGATGCATAATCTAGTAATACTAACAATACAAATCTTACCACTTGTTTTCGTTGTAGATAGCTGGTTTTGTTCTATTTCTGATGCATCTACCTGTAAATAACACAACTTATCTAAAAATTACTTTTTACTAAAAAGAATACTTGTTCGACGTATTTAGGTAAAAATTGCTTTCATTAAAGCTTACGATATGCATTTATACTGCATAAAAAAGGTAAATCTTAATGAGTCTATCGTGGTTTAGTATATAAGAATATTTATGCAAAATTTGTCTTATTGACTATTGGAGGTTGTGCAAAATATTAAACAGGTAGTGAAAATGATTCATGCACAGGATCATGCACATGGAAATTAAAACGATTTAACTCTTAATGTTAAGAAATGTATATACTTGGTACGACTTTGGGAAGTTATTTTAAATGAAGCATCTTACAAAAAAAAAGCGAAATGGAAATGCTAGGCAGATCAATAAATCAAAATATTTTTTTGATAAAATATTTTATTTTTGACACAAGTGCATGAAAATTTATTTTTTCTTATTTTCTACAAGATATACAGTTCATCACTTTTGATCTTTTTCATGCAAAATCTATCAAAATTTGTGGTCTTTTCACCCTCTTGCTGAAAGAAATGCTGAAAAATTTGCAATCGATGCTCATGCACTGTTAAAGGAAAAGCTGGTCTATTTATATAAACTCAAAGGACCGTCTGAAATTATCAAATTTAGTGATTGAGAATTTACTCATTTAATTTCGCACTATTTATAGTGACTGAGACTGAATTTACTCAGAATATAATTAGATTTTACAGATCACAATTTTGCAAAGTTCTTACTTTTAACTTTGCAAGAAAATTAATGAAGTAATGGAAAAATTGCCACTTTAAAGTACTTGGGTAATTGAATATAAAAGCTGTATCGTCTCTTAAAATGAGGGGATTATAAGCCGTATCGACAAAAGTGCATTTATTATTAAAAAGTCATTTACAAATTCCTTCACTTAGATAGTATTTCTGATGTTCATCTTTCACAAAGAATCATCGATTGTCTCTCTTCTTTTTTTTACCATACAAATAATTGATGCTCTCATCTTTGGTTTAATTATACAGTATGCTTTATTTGTAAACACACGCAATGCTTCCTTTTTGTGAACAAACATAATATCTTGTTTCACATGTAAATAATTAAATTATAATTGGCATTGCATTCCTTTGCACAGTTTCGTAATGTACGTTTTCTTAATATATCTGAGAGATTGTCACTTGCTAATAACAGTCTTTATTGTAAAAAAAAAAATGTTCAAACATGCATAAAATTTGCTCTGGGTTTTTTATAATACGTTGAATTTCAATGTTTTGGATTATGATTAGTAAGCCTGTGAAATTATGTCTCCATTATTATTGAAATGCAGTTTTTATAACATATTGAAATGATAGCATTATGGTTTACAAATTTACTCATGCTTGACACATAAGATTTTATTTAAATCCTTAATCAATTTCACAGTTGTTTGGTACATGTACCACCTTAACGGATCTTCATTTATTTTTGAAACAATGCTGCCCATGACAATAAATAAAACCAAAGCAATATAATTATGTGATTTAGTGTAAAAGTTTATTTATACAAGGTTTTTATTATTATCATAACCATTGAAAGAAGGCCTTTTGAAAAAATAAATAAAGATAAATGTAAAATAGACTGCATTTGCTAAGTTTAATGTTTGTAATTAAAAAAATATTGACAAAAAATAATTCATATTCTTGCAGTGCAAGTTTATTTTAAAGCCCAATCAGCATGTGTATATATAATTAGAATTATCGAACGAGATGCTTTTTTAAAGTTAATTCAGCTGATGTGTTTAAAAGTTTGTCAGACTGTTTGACTAGTTTTACTTATCCTATTATGTTTTACCGATCTTTATGAAAAGGTAATCGGTAATACGATCCAAATATTTTTCCATATAATACATGTATAATAGGCTATGTTGTATTTTCTCTATAACTCATGTATTTCTTACATATTTTTTGTCATGCTGACAAATTATTGATGATCAAGTGTATAAATAAAACATTTTACAATTTTTTCCCACAGAAATCTGATACCAGCAGAGGCACCCTTAACACCGATTTCTATCGAAAGCAGAGCAGATAAAACCATTTTAGATCAATTAAATACTGGGTATATAAATATAAGAAAAATGGCCAATTTGTTCCTTGAATTAGTGCTTGCACTTATTAAGTGAGACCAATTTCCTGTTGGTTTTTAACTACAGTTTTTGAGAACTGGCGCTAAATAGTCCGCGGATACCCTTTTCAGAATAATAAAATGTAAACATGCAGGTATAAATAAGGTGTCCTATACCATAACTATCACTTTCTAGATTTACTTTTAAAATTATGAAAATTGGGAAAAATTTCTGAATATGTATATATTTTGACATTGAGCGATTGATTTTTAAAATTTACTCAATGATACTGTTTTTTGTCTTTATGAGGGGTATATACTTTTGAATATAATATGATTTTTAAAATTTCTAAACTAAAAAAAGGAGCTTCGTATGGATTGTCTTCAAAAAGGACAAATGCAATATAAAAAAAAACATTCCAAAACTAAATAAGTAATTATCAAAATAATCATGTTTAAGTCCAATAACAAAACAACAAGCAACAACAATAAATATCAATCAATATAATATAACTTAATTACACTAAGAAATGTTCTGCAAATACCATATAGAGAGGGAAATTTTATGAAAAAAGGAAAAGTCAGAGCTTCTTAAGTTCAACTGATTCTTGAATAATACCTTTTAAAAGGATACCGATTTGCAAAAACTTAGTTTAATAATGGTTTAATTCTGCTACAAAACTTAAGCTCTCCTTTGTGATTTGTGTTAAATCTGCAATGAATGCTTTGTTCCAATAATTTGAAATTTAATTGTGTTAATAAAACGGATTTTGTTAGAAAGATGAAAATTATTACCTTCATATAACGTCGACACGTTTTAACAGCTGTGTCATTAGAATTAAAGTTCTCCACAAAACCTATTTCCCAAATTCTACACCGACCTACTTCTTCACAAATGTCCATTCCCGAACAATTGTTCTGGGCATTGCATTCGGTACCGCACAGTAAAACAGCATTGCTATCTTTAGACATTGTGATATCCAAGACCACGCTTAAGTTTTCAGTTTGTGGTACTATTCCCCAAAGAACAAATCTTTTCTCCTCAATTTTTGATATCACTGTAGCAAAAAACAAAACTGATAAGTATATTTTGAGCAGCATGACTGCATGAAATCTTACTTTGTCGCTCGCAAAATATAGATAGAACACACGAAAGTGTCGCAATAGAATCGTATATCAATATATTGATCTTATTCTTGGTTACTTTCAACAATAGAGATTTTAATCTTTATTACTTTATGTACATGTCAAATTTTACGACCCCCCCCCCCCCCAAGAAAAAAAAGCATAAGCTAAACGTGTTACAAATCAAACTTTGCTGTGAACTTCAGAACAAGAAAAAATATGTTTTTAAAATTGTATCTGCTATTCAAAACAGTCTCAGAATTTATGGATCAGTCTTTCAAATGTTTACATTAAACGAATACACAGCAGTTCTAGTTATCTGTCTCTGATATTAAAAACTTACTTATTTTTATCTGTAGTTCTTCTTTACTGAATTTTTATAATGAATAGAACTTCAAATTAACAAGAACAAAATAATTCTAAATTTAAGTTTTTTTTCTTTAGATTTAAGCAAGCTTTATGATTATCAGCTCTAAATTAAGAATGTTTTATGAAAACGCACAATGAATAATAATCAATGAGTAATTCATTTTTGTCCGATTAATCGGTTTTAACGAGGCCGGGTCTAATTAGTTCTGCCCTAGATTTTTTAATGAAATTTTTTACATGAATTTCTACTGAAATAATTATTATTTTAAGATTAAAAAATAAGACATTTACCACACCGTTTGTTTAGGGGGTCATCTCAAAGTTTGTTAAACTTTAACATAGGACCCTATGGGATTTCGCTTGAAATGTATCAATTTTGCACATTTTTTTAAACTTCTGCCCTAGGGTTTTCTTTTTCTGTTCTACATATTAAATTTATTGCTAAAAGGCATCAAATGGTCAAATAAAAAAAACCTTTTACCTCCTGGTTTGTTCCAGGGGTCTTATCAAAGTTGATTTTTGTATGCCCAACTTCCCAGATTTGTCAGATAATGGCTATTTTTTATTTGACAAAGGCGGAAAAGGTGATCTATATAGTAATATTAAAGCATTCAGACATATTTAAGTAATAGAAAAATATATAACATCACATATTAAGGGTCATTGATATAAAATACATGGTTACAGTCTTGAAATATATGAATTAAGCTATATTTAGGCGGGTTAAGAAAACGTGACAGAGGGTTAGGCCTGCTGAACCCTCTTCACGTTTTCGACCCGAGCCCAAATATAGCTTATACTTCGAGACAGATATGTTTATTCCACAATATAACATTAATTTTACGCATTAAACGAGCCATTTTCAACAAATTTCGCTGAATATCTGCAGTTGAAACTATCACGCCATGGCGTCAACCAAGCAAAAAGATGACGTCACAATACAAATGAAACGCTGCGCGAAAGCGTGCGTACTCGTTCTGTACTCGGCCTCGTTAAATGTACTTAATTTTCTCTGAACTTAAGGTACATCATCAACGCTTCGCATTTACAAAAATCTACTACTTACAACTTATTATTAGAACCGTGACGTACTGTCACTGAAACTGAACTTTATTTATTTTACAACGATTGATAAGCAAGTTCTACAACTTATATTAATATCTCTCGTTAGCACGTATGATAGCGCGAGGGGGGCATTGGTGTGGGAAGAAGCCAGATTACCCGGAGAGAACCCATGTATCCAAGCGGGCGACCGCCATACCTTATCACAAACCACCTCTGTCGATCACGGGGATCGAACTCGGGTCGCAGCGGTGACAAGCGAGTGCATTGTCCACTACACTACTTGGACACCTTGACGTACGTTATGCTTTAATAAGGATATTGATATTTTTGGCTCTAATGTTCGCTTAGGATTTCAAATATTTTGATTTACAATATAAAGCTTGACCTGATGATATTTATCATTGCATTTGAGATAAAAAAAAAAAACATTTAGGAAAATATAACTAAAGAAAATGCAATTTTATTACATCTATTCGTAACACTAAGCCAAATAGAACAAAAATTGTAAAGAATGTTATCAATTACACAATTTCAGTAGATCGTTTGAAAACATGATAATAAAACTATACAAAATATCATGGGTTTTTAATCAGTGTTCTTGTCTCTTTGAGGGCCTACTGTCCGTTCAATTTCATAATATATTTTTATCAACTTATGAAAAGACGAAAATTTGATGTCATTTGTTTATTATATTTTTCCTTATGCAGCCACACACTTTCTGTAATGTTTGAGTTTCTTTTAGCGTTCTGCATTCATGGCGGTAAAACAGCACAATAACTTCCGGTTTGAGTTCCGAAAATTAAACAGTCAATAATATATTTTAGATCATCCATTATGAAAGCATCATTTATCATCATTAATATGGGAATAAACGTAGAAATAGGATACGTTTATTCTAATTTGTTCTCTATTTGTACTTATTAATATGTGTCGATTACGTACATTTCTTAGTTCATAACGGTTCTTAACCCACACCATTCTGTTTGAGAAAAAATCGATCGTTTTTTTTAGATGGTGTCATACTCTTGATTTTTGGATTGACATTTATTATTGTGGTTCTTGAAGTGTTCGTTGCATCATTTGTTCATTCTACATGTCCATTTATGATGGGATTTTGATCACTTGGCTTTTCCTTTAACAATGTTTTCACTTGAAAATATATTTCTTATTTATAGTTTTTATACCTTTCGTGATTTTATTGTTTATTAATTTTCTTATAGGCTAAAGATACTTAAAATAATAATGTTTATTTTTCTGCAATACAGTGTCGTGAAAAATTATTCTGATTGTTATTGGGTTTAGAGCTACTTGACCTTTCATCATTTATTGCCTTTGATCTTTGAAAATAAACCTGTTAAAATCATTTCGAACTAAATCGAGGTACCTCCATGAGTATATGAGAAAGGTAAATCGAAATTGTTTGACTGTACCGCTTGTCTCTTTCTTGGTCCTTTAAATTTTTAGGATTGAAGTTGTTGAAATTCCATTTAGATACATCAAATCTACATTAGTAGAACTCGTCTCAAGATCGGAGATACAGTACCGATCAGACCCAACCTAACACCAGAGTAAACCCCAACTAAACCCCGGGTTTGCTTTTTGGGTTTACTTGGGGTTTACTCAGGGTTTACTTTTTGAAAATTTGGGTCCACTCGGGGTTTATTGTGGGTTTACTTTGAAATTGTTTTTGAGGTCAACTTTATCTTACCATCCTACTGCCTGTAATTCCTACCCTTTGTATAGTCCGAATACACAGTTAGCGTCTGCTTTCAGGGGTATACTTCTGACTGGGTTTACTCTCCGTGTCCACTCTGGGTTTACTTTGGGTTTACTCTCGGTCCACTTTAGTAAACCCGAAGTAAACCCAGAGTAGACCCAGAAAATAAACCCAGGGTTTAGTCTGGGTTTACTTTCTGTCAGGTTGGGTCTGATCGGTACTGTACTTATTGTTGAATCTTCCGATACAAATAAAATATGAACCGTGTGTTACGTCAATCTAAAATAGTTGGAGGCATTAAACAGCTAGAGAGCTGCATTATTATTAAAAACAATCGATTAACGGCTTTATTTTTAATCCTGACAGCTTAATTGAAAAAAATACAAAAGAAGCTCCAATAATCATATAAATCTTACTCTTGTTGAAAATGTCAATTGTTTTATCAGTATCGATTGGATTTTCCTTTCTTCGGGAACATAATCTACAAGAATAGATAATTAACGGATATTGATCAAACCACAGAGCATGCAAATACTAATTCGACGAATGCAGGCCTATCGTCCTAACTGACTGCTATCTATTACATCCAGCAATTTTCCACAAGGTCTGAAAACCCATCTTTGATTTTTTTACTCCCTCCTGCAGTATTTCATTGCATCGACAAATTGTAAACAGAATTTTAGGAGAGCCAAAAAATGTTAAAAATTTACATTAACGCTAGTTTTCCAAAATTAATTCAAAATTTGTCTCTTTACAAATATTTAAACTATCATTTATTACATAGTTTTGACTTAACATTTTTTTCTCGAGAAGAACACAACTTTTTGAGGTCCGAAAGTCAAATAAAATAATGATAAATGATTCATTTTATATATTTTGAATAATGTATTACATAATTAATATTTTTACAATTGGATACTTTATTAGATTTTAACATTAACATAGTTTTCATACAAGATAAGTTGAATTCTATTTGTTTACCTTGTTATGATATATCCTTCATGTTAACATATGTCTATATGTTATATGTATATATGTAAATATGATTTCCCGTCAATAATGAAGACAAATCATCCAATTTATTCAGATAGTTTTAATAATGTAAATTCTTAGACTCTGTAATATACTATAATAAAATATATACAACATATTTTTATAATATCAAGTCATAAGCATACATTCATGTATCATTACGATATAATTATCTTTGACTCCATTTCTATTGAAATATAATCATTTCACTATTCCTATATTCAAAAATTCACGTTCCGTCCAAAATCATAAACATAATTAACGGAAATAACTTTTTCTTATTTTAACAAACACGAGTTATCTTTTTTTTTACATTAAAATATTAAAACGTACAATTATTTATCAAAACAATTTATGAAATTGAGTCCAGTTTCAAATACTGATCAATAAATCTACCATGTTTATTCATCTGAATATTAAATATATATTTAAATTCAATTTCTATACATATTTTTCCCTCTAGCAATATAAACACACTTAAACATTTCTTAAGAAATATTAAATACCTATTTACTGGCTATGAGGACTATAGCAAGTTTGGCTTCGCCTCGTGAAATACAGTATCGATCAGACCCAAACTAATACCAGAGTAAACCCCCAACTAAACCCCGGGTTTACTTTTTGGGTTTACTTTTTGTTTATTTTTTGAAAATTTGGGTCCAATCGGGGTTTACTTTGGGTTTACTCGGGGTTTACTTTGGGTTTACCCGAGAATTGCTTAAGAGTCAACTATACGCACTAAAGTGTGAAGCAGACCTGTATTTTATCTTATGATCCTACTGCCTGTAATTCCTGCCCCTTGTATATTCCGACTACACATGTAGCGTCTGCTTTCAGGGTATACATCTGATCGGGGTTTACTCTCCGTGTCCACTCTGGGTTTACTTGGGGTTTACTCTGGGTCCACTTTAGTAAACTCAGAAAGTAAACCAAGGGTTTAGTTGGGGGTTATTTTCTGTTACGTTGGGTCTGATCAGTACTGTAGTTGCTGTCGAGACGGACAAAAAAAATGTTATTCATCCGAATAGTCAGCAAATATGTGATTTAATTTACCGATGAAAACTTTATTCGTCGGTGATGCAAAATATCTGGATGATTAACAAATTAGAGTTATCGGACTTTGAATTTAATTAAGCGATCGGATTACGTCTGAGGTGTTCAAAGATTAAACAGGAAGGAAATCAAATGCCGCCAGTGAATAGTTTTGATGACTATTAACCATGGGCAGATAGCACGGAAACTATTTCACGGTTGGATAGAAAAACATGTTTATTCATTGTAATTTTACATAGAAAAAATACACATAAGTTTAATAATTACCACAACATATTAAACTGTGTTTACTATGATTGTCCATCAGATTTATCGACATCTGATATAATGATGAATACGCTTTTACTAGTCAGATTTATCTACATCTGATGTATGTATATACAAATTTTACAAAGTAATCCTTTTTTACATTCGTCATCCTGAAAGTTCATATTACAGACTATTCTTTCCTATGATTATAGTAAATAGTTAAGATATACAATTACATTGTATATATCTCTTGAATTCGTCAGAATGAATTTAATTGGCGAAATCACGAAATATCAACTTCTCTTTTAAAAATCTAAGAGTGGTCAACTTGAATACTATTCACAGGACAATGAACACTCTCAAACAGTCAAACTCGAGAATTTTCAATCCTGGGTCAACCATTGGATATAAAATGTTAAATATGTGAATATGTGGATCGAAAGGAATGGAGAGCTCTAACTAAATACCTTGTTAGAAGTAGACAGAATTATACTTCATTTTTTTTTAATTTGATGAAAATTTAACTTTATTCATTATTTTATGAATCAATATAACCTATGTTATAGGGGATTTTTGTGATTGGCATCGGCCGATCACAGTTGTGTCTAAAAGAGGTATCTGGCATGTTTTGCTAACTGCGCATGCATTGCGCCTTGTACTGCTTTATTTACTATGCAATGACAGATTCACGTACACCTTTACTAACATGTAGCTTTCTATAGTACTAAATAAAAAAAAAGGCAATGATTCAAATTACATCAGTTTTGTTAACATGCGTAAGAATATTAGTCGGAAGTACAATTTGTCTACTAAAACTAATAGTCAAGCTATTCTTGCTTTATCGTGCTTATTGCATGTATCGTAATGCCTTCGCATTACATTAATAGAGCTGACCAATGATACATTATTATATGCCGATCATTCCTTCAAAAGAAGTACTTGTTTTATATACAATTATAGTGCAGTAGACAATGTACAATTTAGCCTTAATGGATCTTGCATACATACATGTACCTTATTAAGGTTTTAAAGAAATAATGTGTATAATTAATAAACAATTAATCGTTTAACAATTACTTCAACTCTTGATTAACTTTTAGTTGCCCAACTATTAATTCTAATACCAATGCTTTATGAAATGTCAAAGAAGTCCATGTACGAAAGGACCACATTAAATTGTACAAATGTGCTTCATCAATCTTAATTGACATCAATGCTTGGTACATTTTCCAAAATATATAGTGCTATAAATCCATAAATCTGTGGACAAAGGCTTATCCAATATACATGTAGAGATTTCACTTTATGTTTCTTGCTTCGATGAACATCTTATTACGAAGTTTGAGCAACATCAAATTCTACTCAATATTATATGATACGAAAAATGATAAAAAAGGAACCCAGTACATTATTGTTTTCTTAGCATCATTTTTGTCTCTTTAAGAGTCCACTGTCCGTCCCATTCAAACCAATAGATTCCCTGGTGATAGTTCATATACTGGTCCGTATATATCCCATTTAGGTTACCATCGGTGCACCATGCAGCTTTTGAGTGCCACCAACCACTTGCACATTCCGATAATTCTGCACAGTTTGTTGATCTGATATTATCGTTGTCATTGTCATACGTACTGAACAGTGCAAGGTCGCTGTTCGCTAGACTATCTTAAAAAGAAAAAGGCCAAGGAAGTGTTTGATTCAAAGCTCATTTTATCTATAATCTGTCAAAAAATATCATATATCACAATTTGCTGATTTATGCAATGTTCATAAAATCCTGCCATTTGAAACATTGTTTATCCAATAATATAAAAAAAAATATCCAATATGTCCTTTTAAAAAAGCCTTCTAGCCTGTTAGGTTTCAATAAGCAGCTAAAAATAGACCTTAATGGCACCTGAATACCATAGCCCTGAGATGGTATGCAGAACTATGAGTTTTACAAAATATATTATATCTTTCACACAAGTACACCTCACTTCACTGTGTCTAAAGGTAAAAGTCGTAGGGGTCGGAAATTGGCGGGATTTTAGCTATATTTATGGAATTAGTAAATCATGCATATCAATGAATTGAGTCATAAATTTCTGTTGGTCAGCATTAATAAAGAAGTAAAGAATAAACACGTGGTCAACTTACACCCGTTAACAAAATCCTCACCAGACTAACCAAAACTCATTCATACATTCACTCATTCACCTCTCATACACGATCGATTGGCAATGCGCGCCAAAAATGCATGTAAAAATGCAAAATAAAAACTTTTAATTGACAACTGCGACATTCTCCGCAGCTTGGGAAAATGGCTCCTGATATTTCAAACAAAATACAGCAGGAAAATTTTCAATTAAATGAAACATTACCTCATTACCTTATATCTATGATATTCTCCCCTGCAAAATTGTGACAGGTTTCCAAAGTATTTCTGAATATCTTCGCTAGCCAAGGGTTTTTTGTCCATTCTGTTTGCCATAAACCCTTGGCAGATCTCTCGAAAACTAGATAAGGTGGCGCTATCTAGCGAGCAACTGGACTTGCACCCCTTTCATATTTACAATTTGATCGAATGAAACAATGTGTCATATACACACTATGAAATAAATACAATCTGAAAAAATGTTGACTAGCGAGAATAAGAACATAATTAACGATGCTATTAAAAAGGAAAAAAGACATAACCTAGAAAAAGCAAGAAATGTTCTATTCATAGTGTTTGTAGAGACCTGCACCTTGAGTGAAAAAGACGCTAAAATAGGAAACATTTATGCCATAGAACCAGGTATCGTCGTCGTGAATACTGACAAAACCAACAATTGAATGAAAAAACAGCTTGTTGAACATTGAAAAGTGAAAACCATAAGTTAGGACGTAAATACTAATGGGATAGGAACTTCTATATTCGCCATGTTTACTTCCCATAATATCACGCGAGCTTTGCATGACAAGTTCGTAAATCTCTGTTCAATCAAATGCAGTAAAATATATCGTTTTCTTTTTAAGCGATACAGTTAGACCATCGTTTGGGAGGCACTGTACACGTACACTTGTGCCTCAACTTGTTAAAAGCACTGATTGTGTTTCCAAAGATCACATGTGTTTCTTCTAAAGTTTATTTACAATCGCCTAATTTAAACGCTACGATTAGATCAGCTACTCGCAGCTGCAGTCAATCATAAAACGGAGCTTGTCACCGAGTTTTCGTAATGAGATCTGCCAAGGGTTAATAGGGAGCAGAGTGGACCGATAATCCTTAGCTAGCGAAGATGACTTCTGAATGGAGAAAATATTTCGACAAATCCCATTATGAATCTTAAGAAATTTGATTTTGCTATTTTTTTTTAGTTACTTTCTCCGGGTAAAAAAAGATGCCTTTTCGATGATTAAAATGTGTTCCCCTTAGTTTCAGTGCATATTATCCCTTTTTAAAAGGTGTGTGTATTTTCGTTAAAACTATTTTAAGGTGGCGAAGATAGTATCTCGGGACAAACTATACCGGAAATGAAAATTAAAGCACTTTCTTCACGTATACATGATAATAGATGTTTACAAAAAGTTTTATATCTTTTTTTCCAAAACACTCTCAAATTTCAGAATAAAAATAATAATAAAATCACTGCATAAAAGCTATACATTGGTGGATTAGATTTAAATCTCGATATCAATTTACTGATAATCTTTTTCCTTGAATTGAAGACGGTAGAAAAAGCACATTAATAAATCAACAATTTACACAGATGTATATAAGCTTCAAGCGTGTAAATGTGTCTGATAAGAGCGAAAAGCAGAATTTGTACAAAGTTTCAAACTCAGAAGAAAAAAATTGACTGATATTGCAAGTTAACTGCTGACTTTATTCATCAAAGAAACTGTACCTTTTACAGAAATAAATTCTTTGCTATATCAAAGTGCCTTGAAAAGCTATATACCGCTTTCTGATTTGGATGCCATTCAAAATAACTGGAACTATTGGTTTTTCGATTAAACAAGATTTTACTTAAAGTAGTAGACAAAATGTCTGTTTATAACATTAGAGTCAGTTGAATAAAACTCGCAAGTTCTGAAAATGTATATATTTAAAATTTCTGTGAGCTATATTATGCTCAAATTTAATCGGTAAAATGGCACCTGAATGTGCATGTCTTACTTAGGTCAGAAGCTCCACGTTCGGAAATATGAAGTCTGTAGTTGTTGGCTTTGTCTTCTATGCTAAAGTCATATTCTATTTGTTTCACTTCCCCAGTAAAGCTAGTGAGCTCAATTCTCAGAATGTTATATCCGGCAGTTGTTAGTTCATGGATGTATTGGTTGCCTGAAACAAAATATCAACTTCTTTTTTTTTTTTTTACATAAGACCTCTTTTTTTTTAAATTGAAAAGACTTTCTGTCATATAAATTGGTCTTAAAGATCAAAGTAGAAAATATTTTACGCAGAGCAGGGGTTCACTTTTACCTAACCATATTTCTGATCGAACAGATCCGAACCCATTTTCATAATCTGTCCAATTTCTGTAAAATGACGTAGAACCGTCGTATCTTCTCTGTATAATCTTGAAACAAGAAATACATATACATGAAAATTTATACCAGAACTAGCAAATTTATGAAAAAAAAAATAAAAGATCCATTTGCGTTTGCATATTTATCAATGCAGAATTTATATTGTGCTTAAAATAGAGTCAATTCAATAGCAATAAGTTCAATATTCACTGAAACCATTAGCTGTTAACCTTACAGATATAATGATTATGCTTTAGGAGAGTACTCGAAATACTGTGGTATTATTAGAGTATGATATCGTGTAACGATGCAAGTCAACAAATATATGTGCGAGCGAAATACATAATTTTAAAGAACATGAGTTTTTTTCAATTAAAAGAAAAAAGAAACCAATTTTTGTTAAATAGAAAATATTTATACATTTTTTCCTTTTTGAACGAGTAACGATATTTCAAACTTTTGTTATAAATGGAGTTTGTTCCTAATGACTGTATTGAGGTATTTCTTTGATAAATAATCCTTTATTAATAAACATACAATCCAAGAATAACTATCGTTGAAACAGGGTACTTCATGGAACCTCCCGCCGGAAAATTCAAACATTATGACACAAGAAAAGTCTGATCTCCCTAAAAGTAGAAAGTGCTTTAGAAATTTAAAAATTTGAAACAAATAAAGCAATACAAAAAGTCGTCTTTTTCAAACAATGATGAATAAAATACTGACACATGCACGTAGATTTTTTAAAATCAGATCTAAAAAAAATCCTTTATTACTTTCGATAAATAAAACAATTTCACCTAAAATTATTTTCATTCCAATAGTTTGTTTTTGATAAAATATCAATAAACATTGCTCACTTCCTGATTTATGAACATTTATTCCGGTAAAACCTGATAAAACCTGTCAAAAGTTTCCTTTTTTATAATAAGCTTTTCACATATGTTACCGATAAAAAACAATACCAGTCGTAGTTTGCTCTGAACTTGGGTTCGCTACCGTTGAGTGGATGGCAAAAGAAGATTCAGTTACTGAGATATCAGTGGACGCTGATGAGTAACTCGTCGGCTCAGTTGCTGCTTTTTTATCTGAAGTAGCTGAATGTGTAATAGTAGATGCTTCAGATGTCTGTTTACCTGTAGTTGTGTGTAGGTCTAATGTAGTGGAACCACTCTGAGTAGACATTTCGTTTCGTTTTGAATCTGTGTTCGCAGTAGAAGCATTACTCAATGTTTCAATGACTTGTGTATTTGTGGTCGTAGTTCCAGGACGCAATGATTCACTTGTATATGGGTCAAGGGTGGAGCCAGTTTGACTTGATATATTGTGTGTTGACTGATCAGTGGTTGTGGTGGCACCCTGATCGGATGTCTCAGTGGATGCCTCGTACGTGGTGGTTGTTTTAAGAAGATTTGATGATTCAGTTGTAGAATCAGATGGGCTTCTAGAAAACGTTGCTTCATCAGTGGTGGTTAAGTCAAATGACGCATATATTGTCTCAGGTTCAATTGTATGCGTGGTTATGTTCATTAGAGAATTTTGTTCATGAATCGGAAAAGCGAAAGTTTGATTGTTTACGATATCTGCAATAATTATTTGAAATAAATCAGAACAATAAATTATACGTTATGTCATGAATTGTTTTTTGAGATAATTACCAGAAATATTTTAGATGATTCGAATTGCTCTTTACGAACTGAGTTACGGACCTTAAAGTGTGCTATGATATTGTATTTAAGATTCTAATACATGATCTAGTAACACATACAAAGCAAATCTCACCGTTCGTTTTCATTGTAGATTGTTGATTTTGTTCCAATTCTAATAAATGTACCTGTAAAAAAATAAGAACTATCAAAAAGTCACAGCTAACGTCTTACAATACAGATTGAGATTTGCGTTTAAAGCATGTAGAAAATATTGCAATTCAGTTTAATGGTAAATTGTGAGTTTTCTTTGGTCAAATTTTCTGTTATGAACTGAATTGTAGAAACTAATAATTTGCATCAACAAACAGTTTAAATATATTTCAATTCTTGTCTTTAGGAGGGAAAAATACACCCTATTGGCAAGTGAGCACTGAAAACCATTTATTATTTAAACGTTGAACATTTTCACAAGATTAGTGCTCTTAATGTTCATCATTTACACAGCATCATCGATTGCCTCTCTTCATACATTTTACCATACTAATTTATAAAGTTCACTTGTTTGCTTAATTAAAAATGCTTTTTTAAAATTGTAATCACACGAATTGCTTCGATTTGTGAACCATATCTTTAGTATATGGTTAACCTATAATATTGAAGAACACAATTAGTAAAAAACTTATAAATAAAATATTGTCACGTATGCTGTGAAAAAAATAATAGTCAAACATGCATGATTTATACTGTGGTTTTGTTTAAAAATAGTGAATTCCAGTGTCTGTTGATTTTATTGTTGACCCACAAAATGAAATATTCATTGAAGTTCCATTTCTAATGACATAATATAATGAAAGAGTCTTTTTTCCACGAGTTTACGTATGTTTTTAAAGGTTGTAACATTTTTTTCAGTTCCCAAAAGAAATAGTGCTATGTGGCAACGTACTTTGAAAAATTACACACTATGAATTTTTTTTAAAAGTGCGTTAAATTTTGGACAAAATCAACGCACTTTGAAATTTTTTTTCAATGTGCGTTAAATTTTGGACCAAGTTAACCCACTTTGAAATTTTTTTCAAAGTGCGTTATGAAGGTACATCAGCATTTTTTAGTATCGAGACACCTAACGCACTTTGAAAAAAAAATGTATACGCTTTGTTGTAAATTAAGTACAGTGATATTGAAAAAAAAACGAGCTGATCAAACAATAATTTCTCCAATGGTGTGTTAAGGAATCTATAAGTGTTTCAACATAGACCCTCTTTTAAAATTCTAATTGTATAAATCACATCAATATATATAATTATATATTACTTCGACTAAACCCTGATCAATTTTTTTTAAAAGTGCGTTAATATCGGCGATACAAACGCACTTTGAAAATAATATGTTGACTTAGTCCCAAAATTAACGCACATTGAAAAATTTCTTCAAAGTGCTGACTTTTTCCAAGTGCGTTGTAACAGTGATGTTATTTAATTCAAAGTTATGTTTATACAAAGCTTTTCATCACCATCATATTGAGAAAGGGCCGCAACAAATAACAAAAATATTAAAAAGACTGCATTATATTTGCTTTCATTAGTGTAATTAAAAATATTGACAAAATATAATTCATATTCTTGCAGTACAGATGAGTTTCAGTTTCCATAAAACACGTATAATTAGAGTTCTATTATCGAATAGAGGATTGGTAACCAATATTTAGGCAATTTGTTTAAAGTCTGTCAGATTGTTTGATTTAGTTTAATTTATCAATTAAAGGTAATGGGTTTATTTGATCCAAGCTCATCTCCAAAATATAAAATAACCTTCTATAACTTATTTATGTTTAAAAAAAAATATTTGTTATTTTGACAAACAAAATAATTGAAAAGTGCACAGATAAAACAGTTTACAAATGAGTCCCATGGAATTTTAGTGCCAAAAGATGCACCCGTAACTCCGATTTTGTAAAAAAAAGATTTTGGAAGTAGTCCAATTAAAACCCTTTTAGAACAGTCAATACTGAGTATGTGAGAGTACGACGTTTAGCGCTTTGATTAGTACCTTCAAGGAGTACTCTGCGAAGATTAAGGGAAATTACTGCTGGTTTTGTAACACATATGTATATCAAAATGGCGCAAACGAGACCGCAAATACTTTGTTCAGAATAATTAGATATTAACAGAAAGGGGTAAAAATAGTCCGCCTGGTAGCTTATCTAGAGCTTTCCGGATTGACTTAAAACATTACAAAATATGAAAATTTATAAATTCATATGTATTTTGACTATAAATTATTGATTTGGTTTATTGTTCTTGAGCTGTTAAAAGAGTTAGATACTTTGAGCTATGATTTGATTTTAAAAGAAGTTAAAAAGTTGAAGTCAGAGTATGAACTTTTTCAAAAAATGCTAAAAAAAAAAAAATTTGAACCAAAAACCATATCAGTAATTATCAAAATTAATATTTATCCCCTCTCCGTTAAATAAGTGAAATGACAAAAACAAAAAACAACAACTACTATAGATACCCACCATTAAGATAGAGCTAAAAACACTCTAAAATGTACTTTGAGAACTATCTTGAAAAGAAAAACATAAACAAGAAAAACAATCGGTTCACCGATTCTTCAAAGCATATGCAATTTTGCAAAATCTAATTTTATCATAATTAAACTTTGTTTGAAACTCTATTCTTCATTAAATTGTCCTTTTGGGTTTAAGATGTTTTTGTCACGAGTGTTACTGTTAAATTTTTGTACAATCAAAAAACTCTTATAATTGATTGGGTGCTTAAATTGTGTAAGTAGAATCATTTTAAGAAAATTGAAATTATTACCTTTAGATAACGTCGACAATTTCTGACAGCTGTGTCATTTGAATTCAAGTTCTCTGCAAAACTTGTTTTCCAAATTCTACATTGACCCATTTCTTCACAGACGTCCATTCCCGAACAATTGTTTTGGGTACTGCATTCGGCACCACACCGTATAAAAGCATTACTGTGCCTAGGTATTGTGATATCCAAGACCACGCTAATATTTTCATTTGGTAATACTGTTCCCCAAAATACAAATCTGTTTTCCTCAATTTTAGTTGTCACTGTGGCAAAAATCAGAGTTGATAAGGAAATTATAAGTAGCATGACTACACGAGAGCTAAGTTTGTTCTGTGCAGACTTAGTAGAACGCCCGTAGTGTGGAAATTTAGTCGTGTATTAAGATATTGATTCCACTCTTTGAAGCGTTTAACAATAGAAATCTTCATCTACATTGCATGTCAAATAAAAGTTTACGCAAATACAGTCAGTAACTTGACTTGCAACAAATTGAATTTTGCTGGGAACTTTAGAGAATACCTGTAAAGTGAGTAAGACTGGCAAGAATTTGAACACGGGACACTTTAAATAATCATTTGAATGTCACATCATTGCAAGTTATATCAAGTGGACATAATTCAGCCAGTTCCTATCTTATTTACAGATAAAATGTATGCTGTTAAATTTTACCTGCTTTACAAATTCGTCAAGATTTCTTAACATCGATATGAAATAAGGTAATCCTATTTAAACATACTTCTTACCATTTGGTAATCTAAAACAAAAAACTAAAAAAAACAAGCCATAACTGTACAAAGGGAAACATTAACCCCCGTTTTATTTTCGTTCCCTTCTCCATCGTTGGGAGCGGGCAAATCTAAAACTGTGCGAATTCGAATATCAAATTATCTCTCTTTGAACACAACCTTGTCTGGGCGAATTTAAGATGGGGCAAAACCATTGGCAATTTAAGAATGGCAAAAATAAAACACAGGCCAAAGTAACCCCTGATACAGTATTGTGATGAATTTTTAAATACAAACGGTATATCAGAAAAAGACTAAAAACAGCATTGAATATCTTTTATTTAATGCTGCAACGAATGCTTGTTCAAAAGCATTTAAAGTCGAATATATGACTTCATGACAAATGCAGTAAAACTTGTCTAATCCGGCGGAGGATGGTGCTGAAGAATTTGGCCAGATTAAGCAACATCCGGTTCGGAGGAAATTGTTGCAAATTTATTTTAGTATTTGATGCAGTAGGTATCAATCGTCTATTCTTGCAAAATTTTCAATTCTTTTTAAGTATATTAGACCTTCTCGATCGTGATGACAGTGCCAATTTTCATTTTCATATTTCATTTGGAAAACAATTATTGCACAACAGAATACGTACAATGGTTAAACCTTTTTCAATCAAATCATAGTAACTGATAAATTTATAAACACCCGATTAACCTAAGAAGTCCAACACAAGACAAGTGCATGCTTCACCGGAAATTCTTAAACAAACATTGACCATGCGACAAGTCAACAGGTGGCTGATTACGTAAAGGCGAGAACTGTTTTGATGCAGGGAACAATGGATAAATATTTATGTACACGAAAATTTAATAACAAATGGAGCATTTTGACTGAATAAAATGTAACTCTGTAAGTGTAACCACACAACGGACATTTCAAACGATATTGGCAGTCCCGTGGTATCCAGAATCACGGCCTTAAAAAAATTAGGTGAAGTATAATCTAAAAATGTAATTTTGGCTGAAAATAATGCGTATTTCCTTATAACAAGGCTTAATGGTATAAACTAAAATAAACAGTTAATTGTTTAAATCAAATGAGAGCAACGATCGATAATTGATCGATATTTGAACAGTAATTATCGACAGTCAACAATGAGAGTGGCCGATCGATAAGAGACTGGATTAGGGGAGATAACTCTCATTAATTATAAGTAAGTTAGTTATTTTCATCGTGGCCCGTTTACAGAATAGACAAGATCGGGAATGCAAAACATTTTAAAACATAAATGATACGAAAATGTGACTTGACTGAATAATTTCGCCGGATTGGACAAAATTCCGGAATGCACCACATCCGGATTCAAGTTTTACTGTTTATGGCAAAATGCACAGACTATGCGGGAGAAAAGAATTTAAAAATATTTATAGTTTAAAACTTTTTTGGAAATGAATCTGCATTTTATCGCATCATTTGATTAATAACATATTAATTTGAGAAATATATTTTATAATTTTCAAATTATTAACTTTTCCATATTTGTCCAAAAAAAAATCTTCAAAGCCTTTTAAGGTAATTGCTCTTATTACATTACGAATCGATTTTAAGTTTACTTGTTTTGCTATAAATCCAAGCTAGTATTAAAGCGTTCTATATTTAATTTATTGATTTATAACAGAGTTACGTATGATATGCAAGGTATTAATTGTCTGCTCTAGGTTGGCTTCGTTTATACAAGTTTTAAAATCCATAACCAAAAAGTCATTTTATTTGGGATAAAACGTAATAAAACCTAAATAAAATACAATTTAATAACTAACATATTTTGGTACAGGAATTATTGATTTAAAAAAAACCCCAAAAATTGGTATGGTAAAGTCTGTCACAACAGAAATCATTACATCGTTTGATAACACAAGAAGATGATTCTACAAATTATCATGGTTTTCTGAGCATCATTTTTGTTTCCTTTAGAGTCCACGCTCCTTTCCACTCAAACCAATTGATTCCCTGCTGATAGTTCCTATACTGGTCCATATATATTCCATTTAGGTTGCCGTCAGTACACCATGAAGATTTAGAGTGCCACCAACCACTGGCTTTTTCTGACATATCTGCACAGTGAGCTGCGTTCCAGTTGTCGTTGTCATTATCAAATGTACAGAAGAATGCCAAGTCACTTCTTTCTAAGCTATCTTTATGGAAAATAACCAAACATTTGTCAGTCGTTAATTATTCGCATTTATTATAATTATACATGACATTCTCGAAGAAACCAATGGTTTTGTGTTTAGTTTGAATTTAGTCAAATGGCACGTGACGGACACTCTCGATCTCAAGTCTACTATACATGTATTAGCAGCGATAAAATATGTTTACTTTATTTACGTTTACAATCATTCAATATTGATTTCAATTTTTTAAATTGTGAATTATTTTGGTTAAAAATTGTCTTGAAATATTTGAATCTTTTGTTTTTTAGATAATTTAAATCGAACCATTTTACGTACATCTTATGGTTTTATATAATTCTGTCGTTTACAATGTGCTTAAACACTTAATTTGAACACACGTGTTATAATGTTTGAATTTTCATTTTTTATAAATGATTAATTTTGTTTTTTATTTTAACTCTCACTTATTTTAGTCTTTCAAATAAAAATATTTAATTTTGAAAGTACATTATTTCTATATATATATATATATATATATATATATATATATATATATATATATATATATATATATATATATATAGTATAACAATGCCTACCTATTCCAGACATACTGCGTTCGGAAATATGAAGTCTGTAATTGTTGGTTTTGTTTTCTATGCTGAAGTCGTATTCTACATGCCTCGTCTCTCCGTCAAAGCTAGTTATAATTAGCTCTATTCTCAGAACAGTATACCCATTAGTTGTTAATTCGTGAATATATTGATTACCTGACAAAGAAATGAGGCTTCAACCTTAATTTTGTCAACAAAATAAACTAATATTTTACATAAAAATGTCATATATGTTCTTTCACAGTAATAGTCACATTCAAGTACAGAACAAAAACAGTTAGGCATTTGCATTCCATCTTTTAATGAGGTTTGACTTCTTAATTAAGACAATTTTTATCTTCTTCCTACCCACCTAACCAGAGCTCGGATTGAGGAGAACCAAATCCGTTCTCATATTCGGCCCAGTTTCTGTAGAAATCAACTGATCCATCAAACCGCCTTTGATCATGAATCACCTAGTGAAAATAAAAAGAGGAAAAGAAACAAAAACTAAGAAAAAATTGTTACTCCCATTTTTGCTGTATATTCAAATATTTAAGAAATGGTCATGTTAGTTTCAAAATTTGTTATCTATCGGATGTATAATAAATGACTTTTGATGCTAGACCGTTTTATCGTCTTGTTTTGCAGTTACTCTGAAAAACAGTCAAACAGTGTTTGGATCTAAGCGCAAATGATCTCCATCGACAGAGCTTAGAACTTAGAAATAATCGATAGATTCGATGCTATATATTTAGAACATTGTTTTTCAAAGATACTTATTTTTAAATACCTTGAAAATAGGCAGATTAAACAATTAGGATATTTCTGAGTAGTGTTTTCCTACGCCAGTGGTTGAATGTTTCAGTCGTAACAACTAGGACATTTCCCACATTTTTTTCGCCAGCGGAAATAACCGAGTAATTACGATGGCTTTGATTCAATTTTCAATTTTTTTTTTCGATCACTGATACATAATGCATCGTAGAGTTTGCTGGCGTTAATTCTATCTTTAAATATTATACATCATATATAGTAAGGGGTTTTCGTCTTGAAGAATAGCTCGAGAAGTTTGTTCAAAAAGCTCGAGAATTCATTTTAGAAGAAAATGTGCTTAATTATTTAAATACAACAAAGACTACTTGCATGCAAAGTATCATAGCGTTATGTTTAAAATAAATAGTTACCAATAAATTCAACTCCCGTCAGTACCTCAGCATTTTGATTTTTAAAAAGTGTTTTCATGAACTTTAAGAATTACAGAGTTTAGGAATACTTTCATGGCATGTAATATCAAAAAATGTGAAAAGATTTCCTAATACCTATTTTAAATATGATATTAAATATGACCTTAAATATTTCAAATATTTTTTTTAGAGAATAGTCAATTTATTTAATTCATCAGACTTGTAATGAGAACATTTGAAATAAAGCTTGTTTTTTTTTTTTTAACTTTGTTTGAAAATGAAACTTGACATACTTTACACTTGTGTTTTAAAAAAAATATCTGCATATGTACTCTTTTTCCGTTACAGAGTGAGGTATTCCGAATCCTTGTTATCGAACTTTGTCTTTGTGTTGTACTTTCATTTATTTGCATATACATATAATTATCAAATCCTTAATTAAATCAAAGATAACATTGTCTTCATAAATTAAGCTAGTTTACTGAACATTTCACAAAACACTTTGTTGATTTTGGTCAACATTAGCTTCGAAGGAGCAAGTTATCAACCCCTGAACCTCTGACAACGTTCCTCAGAGAGAGAAAGAGAGAGAGAGAGAGAGAGAAAGAGAGAGAGAGAAAGAGAAAGAGAGAGAGAGAGTGTTCTTCATCGAGTAAATGTTCTTTAAAAAGGGTAAAATATGTTTATCAATGGAAAAAGATTTAAATCATACTTATGTAAGAAATGAGTCCTTATATTGTTCGTTAAACAGGACAAAAATATCCATATCTACTGTGCCACTTACGATCCAAAAGAAGCTATCGTTATGATAAGGGACTTCTTGTTTTCCATCGCTGAATTCAATGCTCATTACATTAACTCCATCAGCAGGACCTAAAAATATAACTTAGTTGATAATAAAAACAGAGAATAAGATAACATTTTGATATATTTTTATTAACTTATCAAAAGACAAAAATCAATTTCATATGTTCCTTACATTTTCTAAGGAGAAAGAAAAAATATTAAGTTGTAAATACTTGTTTCTTATTCTTTTGGGCAATCTATAAAATATGTTCAAAACAAAACATTTTCTAAACCAGCCAGAAACTCTATGTAATGTTTGAAAACTTTCATTGTTCTGCTTCCATGGTGGTAAAACAGAACAGAAAAACTTCCGATATTATAAACATTAGATGAAATAGAGTTGGATTATAATGTTTTGTATATTATATTGTTCAATGATATACTATGGAATTATCATTTATCATTGTCAATATGTGAATTAACGGCAGAAGGTTTTATTTATTCTACATGTGCTATATATCAAATATAGGTGTTTCAGAGAGAATCAAAAAGATACAACACGTTTTAATCCAACGACCAAGGGATTGAGGAACCAAAATATGTTCTTTTTTTTGGTCCTTTTGGTCTGTGCGGACGACATACAACATCTTTAAGCTTAGTACAGTACTTAAAATCACATATTTCCGTGTAGAAAGAACCAACGTTTGTTGCGCTTCCTTACTTTAAGAATCTAGCTAGACATCCAAACATCTAAATATAGATTTGAATATCTTTAACTGTGATTCCTATTATGATTCTTGAATGGGCTATAGTTACTTTCTAATTAATGTGGACCTTTGCATATGTAAAACTGTTGAAAATATTTCTTAATGCTGGTGGGAATGGAATTGTTGTCATGTCATCATTTATTGTATGGGAACTTGGAATATAAAACAGAATTTAAATCCCTTAGTATCAATTGTATTCTGTTCATCAATACTTTGAAAATGTTGATCAATATTGGTTGACTGTACCGTGAGTCGAATTCGTCGTGGGTGTGTAAGCTCTCTTGATTGAAGTTGTTGAATCCGTATTATGGGGCGTCAAATCCATTATAGTGGAAGTCGTCCCTACATCTGATGTACTGATAGTTGAATCTATCGATAGATAGAAAATATGGACCATGGATCTAGTCAATTTATTATAGTTGGGCGCATTGAAGAACTAGAGAGATGCATTATTATGAATAAAAAATTAATCTATGGCTTAATTTTTTTCCTGACAGTTTTATTGAAAGAAATACAGAGGAAACTCAAGGTCACTCCTACAGTTATTCCTACATTTTTTAAAATTATAAGATATTTTTATCAATGTTGTTTGGATTTTCCAAGATAACAAAATGAAGTCATACAAAGTGTTTCTATGTTTCCCAAAGTTGTACTTGCATTACACATGTATTCGTTTATCAAAGATGTCCATCTACGGATATTCTGTTAACTAAATTTTTTTCGCGTGCGATAAATATTCGAGAGAATCGATCTCGAGAGCCTCTTCGTTGGGAATATTTCTCACAGCGAGCTAAGCTTTGTAATATGAGTGTTGTATCTATGCCAGCGTTGATAAAGAGTGGTCGCAAAAAATAGTCGTCGCGAACAAGTTTATCTCCCGTGATTCGCTAAGCCATTGTGATTAACAGTTGGTTTACAGCCAATCACTGGACTCTTCATTGATTTAACAATTTAAACATTTAAACAAGAGTTTAAAACTTTTAGATGTAATCACTCCTATCAAAAACCTTCTTACGGGTTAAGAGTACATTTTAAAGAATATCTGTTTTCTTCAATGTAAAATTACGGAAATTATATCTTACTGTTGGTGGAAATAGAACTACTTGTCCCATCATCATATATTGTGCTTGGTCCTTGAAAATATAACAAAAAAGCATCAAAAGTGTTAAAACCATTGGTACCGGTTGTATACCAATTATCAATACTTCGAAATGTTGATAAAATGTGTTTGACTGTACCATGAGTCGAATGCATCGCTGTTGAAGTTGTTGAATCCACATTTTGGGACGTCAAATCCATTTCAATTGAAGTCGTTTCTAGATCAGATGCACTTATAGTTGAATCTATCGATACATATAAAGTATGGACCAATTTATTAAGCCAATTTATAATAGTTGGGCGCATTGAAAAACAAATAAAATGCATTATTGTTGATTTTTTTTCATGAATGTTTCATTGAAAAAAATATAGACTGTTTAAGAATATCTTTTACAACATACAAATAAACAATTGGATAACATAGCAATAAAAAATTGTGAAAGCTATGCATGAAATTATTGTACAAAAGAAACTGTTATGGTATGAATAAATCTTACTTTCAGTAGAAATGTGATATATTTTATCATTGTCGTTTGGATTTTCCTTGAGGGCACTCTGTGAAAAATAAAACAGATAAAATAATTAAGTACCTTTGAATAATTTCCAATGTTTGAGAATTTTTATGTACCTATGCTTCAATCAATATTTTATCTGTTAATTCCAATACGCTGTAAATATTGTTATTAGAAATATTAACCAAACACATCTTAAAATATTGTATGAAATTATTTTTAAGAATAAGAGAATCTACCTTTCACCCAACCTTTTTACCATTGACTTGTTTCTGCATCATTTATAAAATATACCCTCGACATGAAGATACTTGTATTTTCATTTATCGAAAGTCAATGATAAAAAACAATGACAAACTATCATCATTTGAATTGAGAGAGATATCTGAGCATTGAATCAATTTTTTTTAAACGATATAGTCTCATAACTGCAGTGGTGTGTGCATACAAATTGAGTAACGCATGCTAGCGCGTTATGAAAATTTAGCAGTGTCTTTTCACACACTTTACATGCAAAAAATATGTGGAATGTAAATATATGTATTATATTCACTTAGTTAATTGTCATCCGTAAATTCAGAATATACAAATTCATAATATTTTACAATACTGTCTCAATCATCTAACATAAAACTGCATGATGTAGCAAAATGTCAAAATACAGAAATAATTTAAAATATTGATACTTTTCCATATATGAAACAGACCAATTTGTTGATGCATTATTTAAAATTTCACTTTAAAAGAAGATAAAAGAAACCCCTGGATCGTATACTTAATTGTTGAATACGAAATAAGTAAATATTATGCTTGCATTTGTATGCTGAAAAAGCATAAACGTAATATATGTCTTCGATTTGTGCAAACATTTGGCCCAGGGACATTTGTTTACATGTAAGAGGGCTCAATGGTTATGACCATTTTAAGACAGTATTTAACTCTTTTTAAACAGGCCGTTTATAAAAATATAGGAAAATAACAAAATAAGTAAAAAAATAATAAAAATAATAATTAATAAAATAAGTAATGGAGCTTTCTTTGCATAATTATAGTTTAGAGCTACACAAATAATATTTAACTATTTTAGATAGATGTGATCCGTAAGTTGTTGACCATCCAGTATCCTTAAAATTTGAAAATATGACATGGAAAGATAAAATGAATAATCAATATTTTGCTAAGTTTAAAGATGTACAGTTTAAATATAAATCTTAAATAGTTTTTTTTTTTTACACAAATACATTATTCCGTACGTCTTTCTCCAGTAGCTGAACCACTTATTACAAAATAATGTTGTATGTTCAAGGAAATATCGTCTTACATTGTTCAAGTTGTTTAACAAACACACTGTTTAGGAATATTTTGGTTGTTAAAAGTAATGCATTGTTCTAGTTATATGTAGGTGTTTAAACGTTGTTATCAAAATTCACCAAGAAGTATTAACAAGAACTTAAGAGGTATAAAATGTATATGATAATGGAGAGCAATAAATTAAAAATATTAATTGTTTCAATTTACGTGAGCTAAAAATAGAATTAATTTAAAATCACAAAAGCAACAATTAATACAAAAAATATGAGATATGTATTATTCAACCATAATGAGGAGAAATATACCTTAAAATTGTTAATAACTTTCATACTATTGTCAAATGATTACAGATACAAAAGATATACCTTCATATACCATCTGCACAGTTCGTTGGGGGTATTTGACAAATTACTTTGGTAGTTGGTCGAATTCCACAGACGACAAATTCTGCCATCACAAATGTCAAGTCCAACACACTGTTCTGCACTTCTGCACGCGGCGCTACACTCCAAAATGAGGATCCTTTTTATTGATAAAGTAAATTCGCGAAAAACATTTGGTTCTATATTCTTAGATATCGTTGATATGAAGGTAAACCGATTTTCCTCAATATTAGCGACACATTTTTGGAAACAAATTCCTATCAATGTCAGGATAAAGACCATAAGGGATTGAGTGTAAAATAACATCGTGTTGAAAAAAAAAGCAGAGCTAGTTTTTTTGAAAATCCTGAAAAAATCAACTAACTGATGAAACCTGAGGTTTAATATCTCATTTATAACATGCGGTCAGTAAAAATAAAATGTTTTATCCAAACAATTTTCAAGTTATTTACGCACTGATCGATTTACAAGTATTGAATTTTTACAGTTCAGTATCCATCATTTTCCTATTGATCTGAAGTCCTTTTTCCGCACGGCGATCAAAAGAGACAAAGAAATTCTTGTTTTTTTTAAAGTAGGTTTTCCTGAGATGAACGTTCTCATAAGTGTTTAATACAAAAATTGCTTTTAAAACATATCATGGTGTTTATTAACATACCTAAAAACGAGATGCAAAAATGATGCTAAATAAATACTCTCCACAATTGCAAGTTATCTAACCTTTAAAATTCCCACGATTCGGAAACAAAAGAATGGTTCTAGCAATAAGATAGGGGCTTTATATCAAATGAATAGTTTTCTGGCAAACTAATTTGCTTTATTTTGTTTTATGAATGATATTGGTTGGAATATATTAAAATAATATACACATAATTATTTCAATAGAATTCCTGAGACAAAAATATCCTAACCACACATTAACTATTAAATAGAGTCTTTATATAATTAAGGTTCAAAGAACAATTGAGTATGACCATATTTTTTTACAATTTCAATTAACAAAACATAAAAATGCATTTATACAATTCTTATTTCGTCCTCAAAAATTGACTAATTTGTGGACAAGATGCTTAACCACAAAACAAATTACCATCATGATGAGTAAAAACAAAACTATGGCGTTGTAACTTTTTTAGGCACTAGAATTTCTTTTGTTTTTGTTTTGTTTTTTGTTTTTTTTTTGCATCTATTTAAAAAGAAATCTATAATTCAACCGGAAACTGCTGTTCAGTTGTCGTAAAAACTTAGTAGTAACCTTTATAAACTTGTATTTTTTAAATTTTCCAGAATATCCAAGGAGCATTGCTATGCCAACAGCATACAATGCTAATATTAAATATCTCTTCTAATTAGTGATAAAAGGAATTATTTCATCAAATAAATCGGTACATATTGTAAATCAAGGAAGACTTGATAAGTAACAGGGAGATTAGTAGTTTTCTAAAACAGCAGTTTAGATTGATTATTTTATAGACTGTTAAGATGAGCCTCCAAAATTAAATCCATTAGAAATTAGTCTTGTAATTTTGCTTTTAACAACTGAATCAACTTTATTGTTTAAAGATTGTAAACCACGAATTTTTAATAGCACGTATGACATTTTTTGTTTTAATCTTATAGCATAAAAAGTATAAGAGAGATCTATGCTTGGGAACTACTCATATAAGTAACATCATAATGGAAATTCACAACCATTGATTCGGTTGCTAAATTTAGAGTCATTTAAAGGTCATGGACTTCATTGACAAAACACATTAGAATGCCAATATTTATATTTACATAATTCTAGCAATTGTGCGATTTAAGATTGAAATATAAAATTATGCAACCGGCGTGCACTTTAACAGTAGATCATTCGACACAAGGTTTGCCGATATGACAAAAAATAAGCATTGAACTAAGGAATGACAAATCTGGTTTGCCATCACCAACTGAGAGAGACACTGGGATATGTAATTTTTCGCATGTCACCACTTGGAAGAAAGAGTTTCGAATGTTATTGGCATTCACTGAACTGTTGGGAAACTTCTAGATGCGTAATCTTAATGGTATGAATTTTTCACATCTAATACATAGTCTTGGTCATTTGGAATTTCGAGGAATTAAAGAGGTATGATCATCGCGGGTAGGTTAAGGCAACTCATAGTTTAATGACCGTCAAAATTATGATCAATTTAAATAATGTTTATTTTTATGAAAACAGCGCTGGATATTAATACCAAGTAAAAGAGTTCACCAAGATATTATTTTTCTACTTCGGAATCGACTCAATCTTTGAAGCTGCCGTGCCATGGTATCACGTGACAGTTAAAAATAGATAACTTTTTTACCTTAACGAAAAATCAAAAAGTGTAACACTACCCCAAAGTTCATTTGTATGTTTTCTACAATAATTCGATTGGAAATTAGTTCATGTTTAATAGTATTACTGTTAGAAGCCTATTGTACATCGCATGAAATAAATATTGTAAATATTTATCGGAAACCCTCTCAACTTCAAAAATTTCATTGAAAATACTACGTATTGTTCGTTTAAAACAACAAAGCACCGGATTCTAGCAGCACTTTTCATGTAGTTTAGGTCATATACCGTTGATATTTACCAAAATCATCTTTCCTAATATCCAGGGTAGTGTTACACTTTTGCCATTTTTTGTACACGCTGACAGAGGAAAGGCTGGTCAAGCCATATAAATGTCGATCCGCTTACCTTATAACACTCGCTGATTAAACAAAATATCCATGCCTGTATTATCCTGATTATATTCGAACTGACACTCATCTAAATCTTAGGTATCTGTATTAAATAAGTCTTATTTCGGCATTGTTTACACTGCATTCCGATAATTTGTCTCCCGACATGATCTTCTCTTTAAAACATGCTTGTGACGTCATCAATGATAATTATACGTAATAGAGAGAAATCGAGGATATATTCAGTTAGAAGAGTTACTAGTGATGTTTTATGTCTGTAATTTTTATAATATAAACCAGAGATAAAGTTAAAATCGACATGTTTCTGAGTAAAATATGACATCGTGCTGCTTATTGTGACGTCATATCGATCAGAGGAATTTGATTGCTGTGAGTTGCCTTATCATACCCGCGATGGATTTGGTCAAAAATCATTTTTACGATTTTAATGGCTACAATGTTTCAGAAGATATTCCTGCGTGTGTAATAGCCATCTAAAATTTGAATGTCAGTCGTCGTGTTTTAAGAGAGATACAACGTTCAAAATTATTCGTATTCGTATGTAAATATATTTTACCTCATATTCGCTGAAATTAGTATTCGGGATAAAGTTTATCTATGATTTAATCGCAAAACTAGGTCGTGGCAAATTTAGGTCGTCGCAAATTTAAGTTACTATACACAAATATACACAAATATGAGTTTATGTATATGAGCTTCAACAACAACTTTTGAGTAAATGTAGGTGATGGTTAGAAATCTTATTAGTCAGTAGACAAGTAGACTGAAAATATTAACAGGTTTTTTGGCATAAACTGTTCATTTTAATGAATTTGAAAGATGTATTCATAAATAGAAATCTGCTTTTTCATACGTTGTTCTTACAAGAGATGTACTCTTGCTGGTACATCGATTGGTTTGTAAGGAGAGTTACCGCACATTAGTTTCTTTTTAACTCTCTTTAAAACAGAACATTTCTAAGATATTTTTTTAAAAAGCGAACATTTAATGATTGGCATATTGATAATCAATAGACACTGCAGAAATTAATGTTTTCTTAACTAACGTAACGAATCGTATATCCTTTGGTTGTGTAAACCTGAAAACCACTTAAAGTCATGGCTGCAAGGAAAAACTCCTGCGGCCCAAAGCTCCTTTAATCTTGATGATAAAGGTCGACATTGTCTTTTTAAATCATGTGAAAAAGCACAACGAAACCAGTAAATTTCTAGGAGATACATTAAGAAAATAATTTAATCAAAATACGTGTATATATTTATTAATTTTAGCTGAATAACTTTGGAGATAAAAAACGAATCCTCTCTTCAACACAGTAAGTTTCAAGGACACACATTAAGAACATAATTTGAGTTGAAATATGTATACATATATATTTATTAACTTAAGTGTGACTGAATAACATTGGTGATGAAAAATGTACCTTGATATCATCAGTATGTGTACATGAAAAAAAAAATAAACTGTGAAAATCTCAGAGACTAAATAGCGAGTTGTGTGCATTGGGGCAATGACGTGACAGCTTGGAAATTTTTTAGGGCCCATCATAGGGGATACTTTCATTTACATCTTAAATTTACCTTTTTCGCTTTTATTGCCATTTAATTTTTTTTCAAAATAATTTTAATTCATGAAACTTTTAGCAAGTTTTTTTTTAATAAAATGATGTCATTACATTATAACTTGTACTTATAAAGATGCATATGGATATACAATCACTTTCAGAAATCTTATCAAGCCTGTGTCGATATTATCCAGAGTAGAGTATTCGACGATTAATGAAGGCAAATTGAGTGAAGTTTAATATTTTAATGTACACATTGCAAAACAACGAACGTATACACATAAAATAAACATATATAAACCTGCAATTTAAAGATATTCATATGTATTATCCATTGATCCCACAAAAGTATCTCAATTCATTATTTTGTTTTATCGTTTAAGTATTCATTTGATAAATAACAACCAAGAAGTACGTTTTTATTTATCAAATGAATAAGGAATCATGATTTGGATATTAAAGAGGGGCCAGTACGGTCGGGGTATGATCAAATCCAATAGCGGCTGGATTTCTTTATGATATACTGCTAGTATCACGCACCGATCGTAACGGTCGCCTAAAATATTCAAAGAATGATTTCTTTTTTCTTTTCTTTATAAAGTTCTAAGCATATGTACAAATAAAGGGTAATTAATTGACATTCTTATTTTTTTTATTTTGTATAACTATGGAACCTGGTTGGGACACTGTAGTATGTCATTCGACACATAGTGTATTGCACACGATAAACAGGAATAAAGACGATTTATTTATGAAATAATCAATCATTACGTTACAAAATTGATTTTTTAACACTTGAGGGAAACTGATTCAAATGTTTTTCACAAAAGTTGTACTTCAGGAAACTCCTGATTGTGTGAACTGTGTGGTAAATGTATAAATTTATCCCACCTTTTACCTAGTCTCCGTCGTTTAGAATTTTGATGAGTTAAAGCGATCAAGTATTTTGTCGAATCTTGTTTTCCTCGACCAATTTGAATAGTCCTACCCCCCCCCCCCCCGAAAAAGAAATAAATTTAAAAAAAACACGCAACAAAAAACCCAAAACAAACAAACAAACAAAACAAAAATCATAGGACCATTTTTAAATAGTACTATATATAGATAACAAAATATGGTTCTTACTTAGGCATGGTAAACACTATAGCATATACGCAGTAAACATTGCCGTCTCAATTCGGTTTTAGGTATTGTTTGGTTTGCATAACATGGAAATCATTTGTCTCAAATGTGCTAATCAGTTTAATATAGAAATCATGGACAGCTATTTTTTTAATTTATTCACTTTTAAGTAAGTATTCATGTATAAAAACTTGTGATTTCACATCTTATTGTGGAATTAAATGTATTCTTGCTGGCATATCGATTTGTTTGCCTAAGACTTGGCAGCACTTGAGTTCCTTTTTGATGGTTTTAAAAAGAGAACCTTGTTCAATTTCTATGAATAAAAAGTGAACACTTATTTATTGGCATATTGAAAATTAATAGGCATTGCGGCTGTGAATGTTTTCTTACATACATGTACCGTAACGATTCGTAATCCTATCTGTTGCATGACCTTAAAACCATTGTTTCGTACTTCAAGTCATGTCTGCAAGGAAAATTTCCCGCGGCCCGAGGTTTCTTTAACATCGATCTGGAAAAAGACTGCATCATTTTAAAGCATGCAAACATTTGCACCAAGAGCAGTCTTTCCGGTCGATCCTATACAGTAAGTTTAAAGAACATATTTCTTGAAGATGCGGGGAAATTTTCTTTTATTATTTTTATGCCTTGAAATCAATATATTTTATAAATTAAACTCAAACATACTACATATGAAAAGGGTTCAATATTCTTTACCTGAAATAATGTATCTGTGTTTTCTAAATGTGTATTTCATTAAATATAAATTGGGAAATGTAAATTGCAAAACTTGCTATTGAGTCTTCGAACATTGTTATAACCATTTGTATATCGCCGTTTGTAAGACGTATCAAGTTTCGGTAATTTGTATTACTTTTTATTTGTACTTGCGTCATAATGTTTAAGATTGGTTACGTTAGATAATGCACAATTTACGAAATATTAGAGATTTTCGTTCCTGAAATATTCTGCTTATACTTAGTATACTTGCATAGTTGCAAATAACCATTGTTTAAATGTTTTAATGTGTCATTGGAAAAAGTTAGAAGGTCAAGGTAAAAGAAACTTGAGAATCAACTTTTAAATAGTAGACAATATACAACATTTTATAAGAAAGATTTGTTGTAATACTAACAGAACACCTATAAAAATCATTGATTAAAAAAAAAAACAACTGATATTAGAACGAACTCTTTCTTTTCTTGTCTTTTTGCTTTCAAAAGTCTTTGAGTTTTAAAGCTGATTTTCATATTGCATCTAATATATAAATTGAAGCAAAGTCCAACCAATAAAAAGGTTCATCCAATCTATTTTAGCATATTTTTACCTCTGATACTAGAGTGCAAGGTTCTAAACCAATTGCATTTCCTATACCTAGTTGCACACTTGAAACTCAAATTTGACGTTTATAGTGCTTTACATTCCGTGTTATCTTTCTTTCCCTTGCTTACATTTTTGTTTTGAAGTGAATTGATTTTCTAATAGTAGTTTTCTCTTGAATTTGAATACGTGCATACATTTATCTATTTCAGAGCGACCAAAAGCATTGGCATTGTTAAATGAGCATTTTTATATTCAGGTGATGTATGTACATAAAAAAAACCTTCAAACGTTGAGGAAGACGAGGACTCATTTGGGAGTTGAAGGGGTTGCAGCGAGGAAAGGAAATAAGATAGACGATTCACTTAACGAGCCCTGATCGAATTGAAGGATTCAAAGAGATGTGGCATGTTTTTAAATACCATAAGGGGCACACATAACAGACATTTTTATTCTTTTGGCGCTATTTTCCGTTTAATATGCCTTTTGACCATTTTGAAAATCAATTTGATACAAGTCTTTATGAATAACAGATTTCATCCTATTGGTACTCATGCATATAAAGGAATGGATAAAATTAAACGTTAACATATGTTATTGATATTTTTCAGAGTATTCAATATTTCATAAAAAATAGTTGAAAAAATATTTAACAGTTTAATTTACTTATTTTTGCATTTCACTCGACGTAAGCAGAAATATAAATTCTATAGAAAGAAACCCATTACTTTTGAGATTTTTTTGTGATCAGCTTCGGTTGATCACAGTTGTGTCCATATGAGGCATTCGGGAAATTTTACTATTTACGCCCTGCATAAATTTATTTAGTACTATGCAATGACAACCTCAATTAAGTCTTGCTATTTCAGAAATCAACAAAATGGTGCTATTTATAGTTTATTCCATGATATTTCGTATGATATTAACAGAGCTGGCCAATTATATTACTTCCCGATCATTCTTATAAAAGGAATACTTGTTTATCATTACTATTTTTAACTGTATAGCATTAAACAAAAAATGTCACATTGTCACAATACTTCAAAATAAACAATTTTTTGGTTTTATGATGATTACAGTCAGGTCAAGCATATCTTTTTAAAAATACACCATAGCATACCATATCATTGAAATTTCATAGCAAAGCATTGGTATTTCATACCATAGCATTGAAACCTCATACTATGGCATACAATCTCATAGATTCTTATTCGTGATTCCATGCCATAGTAAAGCATACAACATGAATATAACTCGGTTTTTATTGGTTTTACAAATATTCAATGAATGTTCACATTGCAGATTAGTGGTATAATTTTGGCTTCTTATAATTCGTAGTAATTAGAACTCTTCTGTTTATGACAGCGTTTTTGTTCAATTCTCATAGCATAGCATACCTTACCATACAATATCATTAAGCACTTCATTTCAATTTTTCATAGCATTGCATTGAAATCTCATTAAAATCGCATACCTAAGCATAGCGTAAAATTGAAAAGATATGCATGAAATGACTGTAATGACAATATTAATTCTTTTGGCGTGTTTATTGCATGTCAAAATATAATTAAATACGAAAAAAGTTTTTTTTTTTAACAAATGTTATGATATATATAAATTTAATCATCGTTTTATACACATAATATACATTGAAAAAAGCTTGGAAAAAGCATTTTCACCTTGATTTGTTTTAAATTATAAAACACAATCTAATATTTTTATGTTAAAAACATAACACAAAATGCAAGAGACACAGTTTATATAAAATGAAAACGCCACAATAAGAACAAACAATAGAGAAAAAAATCTAGATTTACGATTAAAGAAAAAAAATTGTGAATGTTAGGAATGAATGTACAGTGAAAAATATTTGAAGCGTTTGTAAGTGGTCCTCAGTGGACTGAATGATCGTGGCCATTTTTAAGCTATATTTAGTTTCTTGAGATAAATCCAGTAATTGTAAATAAAGATATAGTAATATATCAAGGTTTTTAATATGAAGAATTCTTTTTAATACTATCAAAGTATTTTTTACAGGCACGTAGCATCAGGGGGGGCCAGGGGGGGGGGCTGGCCCCACCACTTTTTCTCGCAGCAACAAATTTGTTAAAATTTACATATAGAAAATTGAATTACCATGCAGTTGCCCCCCCCCCCCCACTTTATTGGGAGTATGTAAAAAATTGATATGAAAATAAGGAAAGAGGATTGAAATTGAAGTTATATACTACGCCAGCCCCCCCCCCCCCCCCCCCCCCCCCCCGGATTAGGATTTTGACTATTTTGGAAAAGTTTAAATTTCCCTTTTTTTTTTTTTTTTTGCTTGTCAAGATTTTTTGGATGAGTCTGGCCCCCCCACTTTCAAAAACGATGCTACGTGCCTGTTTTATGCCCAAAAAATCATATTTCAAAACTTCAGGTGGATCTGATGGTTAATTTTTTAACCTCTCGACCTCCTTAATACCTAAATTGTTTTGATTAGCAACTTTAACAACTGACATCTTATGTTTGGCAGATAAAATTATCAATTTTGATGTGTGAGGACGCTGGGGTGCCCGGAGGAATTCCACGAATCCAAGCAGCCTTCCACCATTCCCTTTCACTTTGAAGCACTATCGATGACGGTAATCGAACTCGGGTCTCATTGGTGAGAGGCGAGCGCATTTTCCACTGCGCCACTTGGACGCCCTATGAAATGGGTACCCTAAATGATTAGACTCTTTTCTAAAAAATAATAATTCTTGAAGTTTTATTGTAGAGAAAATAATGATAAATTAATAACTCAGGAAATATACAAAAACAATAACAAGTCATGCGTACTTTATGTTTTATCTGTTATGAATATGCGTTAATCAGACAAGGGAGAGATTGAATAAATCAGTCTAAAGGACTATTTGTTGAAATGATGACATAATTCTACTTGACGTAATAACTTAATAACCTGCAAAGAAGAGCACGAGAAAAAAAAAAGCCAAACACCCTAAAAATAGTTGAAATTCTAAAACAAATTGAAAGTATACTAAAATAAAATAATAATTTGCATTATATTTTAACATGATTTCAATGACGTTTCAAATTGCAGAGCAACATGTATGGCAATGAGGTTGGCGGTTTGAGCCAACTTAAAAAAGACCGCATTGATAAACTTAAAGATGAAATGAAACTATTGACTGCAAAACAATGAAACTTTTCTCATATCTTTTATGAAATATGTTTATATGGTCGTTGACATTTTACCCTGTTTCAAAGTTATAGTTCAATCAAATAGTAAAATAATAAGAACATTTAACAAAGAATTAAAAAATAATGTTTAAAAATATTTTTTTATAGGAAAATGCGTCTCCATATATTGCCTACATTAAATTTGAATCGTAGCATAAAACACCTACTTGTTTTTAGACGTATATTAAAGGAAGCTGTGACTTCTATTTTTAAACCAATAAAACCTTGTCATTCTTAAGGTAGAAAGTTTAGCCAAACATGATTTCTTCTGGATGGAAATAAATTGTGTTTGCCTGCTAATAACCGTACAAGATAATTACTGTGAAATCGCATATTTATCAATAAAGACCATACAACAAATAAAGAATCTGTCAATACCAAATTCTTAAGTAGGTGCATTTCAATGTCGGTAGACAAAAAACGAAATCGATATGAAAAATATTTGCTTCAATTTAAAGAAACATTTAAACGGCAGTGCGGTTTTAAAAGTTTTTAAAGAAACGATATGCCTCTTTTGTTGGAAAAAAGTCAATGGAAAAAAGTAACATCGATGCCTGTTTGGTGTCCCGATTTCAGGTTAAAATGCTAAGGAATTGCTGATTCAACCTACTATAGACGTACGATACCCAAAAGTAGAACTAGCATGGAACCAAAGGCTATATACCAAGGAACTGTGTACGTATATATGGTTAGGTAAATCCACGAAACCCGAAATGATATGCGATTATAACAAGCAGTGTACAAAATCAAAAGTCCGAAGAAAAATAAAAACAAAAACAGAAGCAAAGTAAATACGGACCTTTAAAAAGGTTTAAGGTGGTGATCAGGTGCTATGGAGGAGTGAGCATTCTCTGACTGGTCACTCCTGCGGTGTGCTCTTTGTCCTAATCAAGAAAAACAGGAAACAACGTAGGCAATTAGGTTATTAATTACGGTCTAATAATAATTATGAAAACGTCAGTCAGCATGCGACTCACCGAAAAAATGTTTTTGATGACAAGGTCGTTGTATCTACCATACAACTTATGAAAAGATTACTTCAATCAAAACGGTTGATAGTCGGATTATATCAACTTGTTTGTCAGTAGCTTGCAAATGACTTGCCTTAAAAACTATTCGTACGAAGGGAATGTCCCTGATTATCGAATTAACTGAGAGAAAAAAATTCTCATTCGTCCAAACAAATCCTGATTCGACTGAACAAATTTATACTCGTTCGAACAAATACCTTAATTGTCCGAATCGATAGCTTTTTTGCCAAACAAATTGCTATTATGTCTGAACCAATCCTAAATCTTCCGAACAAATGCTAATTCGTTCGAACAAATAACTTATTCGTCCAAGCTGATAATAATTTTCTTTTAAATATGGCCGTGCATTTTCCCATCATATTAAATTAAAAAAGGGAAGTAATACAAAAAGTGTTTGAAATGGTCCCTACTTAAAATCCTATTCGATATCTATTTTATTTATAGATTGATTTTGACATTTATTAACCCTATATGATATGAAGTTTTCTTGAAAATCACTATTGCAGATATGAATTGGTTCCGTTATCCTTGACACATGCTACGTTCAATGAAAATTTCAAGTGTTAATATAGTAAACGCCTTTTTCTTTATTTTGTTTAAGAAAGTACGAGTTTTCGTGAATGTTGCAGAATAACCTTCGAGGTTAAGAAATGTTGTTTTGAAATATAAAAGCCGAGGCGTTAGCAGAGGTTTTATATTTCAAACAACATTTCGAGACCGAGGAGGTTATCCTGCAACATTCACGAAAACAAGAACTTTATTTCTATTTTACTAACAGCCCAGTATTTCTACAGATCGTTTCTCCTATAGAAATTTTGACGGCTGTTCCGTGTAACCCCTACGGTTTTGTTAGTAATGTTTATGTGTGTCGATCTAAGGGAATCACATGCAGACGACAGACTTTTTTTTAGGATTTTAATACTCTTCACTTATTTATAAAATATCTTTGAATCACATTCCTTATATTTTAAGGGCAATTTAAGTTTATTACTACCACACAATATTTTATGTAAAAACACGCAGTGAAAATGTGCTAGGGAGGTCATAGGAACAGCTGTATTGATCTCTTAAAAATAAAAATTTGAGGCAATGCACAATGTTTTGACTAGAACTAACACGTGAAGTTGACATGGTTTTAAAACTTTTTACGGTTTGAAGTTGTACTTCCATGATCCGTGCGAGACAAATGGGTATTTCTGATCTGATAGTTTACTGATGACGTTTGTGCTATATTGGAGAATAATGTCCGCGGCATCTCTTTGATCTCGGCAATAACTGTAGTGGAATGATATTTATAATAGTTATCAGCTTGTCGCCTGACTAATTACATGTCAAAATTATAATGGACTACGAAAACACTTTGAAGTTTATTTAACAAATGAAATGATGACATGTACATGTATATGACTTTGATAATCTTTTTAAACAATAAATATAAAATCACACAACCGCTAGGATACTTTTTTAATCTTGAATTGTTTGATAACGATTAAACACAATCTAACACAAACTACGCAAAGAAAAAAACAGCAACATCAGATACAATTTTAACACTTTTACGTTTAAAATATGAAAATACATATAACACCGTTTATTTGAAATGAAAACGACATAATTAGAACTAACAATTTAGAACAACTCCAGATATACGATACAAAATATATAATGTGAGTTTTAGGAATGAATGTACAGTGAAAATCAGTTCAAACAAATGGTCTTTGGAGGATTCAATGGCCATTTATAGGCTATATTTTACTCCTTTAGATGAAGAGCTTTATGTAATGATAAATGAATATATATCTTAAAATACACTATCTATTTTTAATCAAATAATTTTCTATGCTCTAAAATATATCTAAACGTTTCAGGCAGATCTGATTGTTTACTACTTAGACTCCTTAAGACGATTATGGTTTTCGTATCAGCATTCGAACTTCTTTAAGAGTGTGGTAAGAGGAGCTGCCAAAACCAAACCAGAAAATTCCGGTTTTTTCTGGTGTATACGTATGATAATATATGCCATTCGGATTAGCCTCTGTGCAAAAAGCACTCCAGGCATACCACCAGCCTCCGTGGAAGTCAGTTGTACACACCTTTGATTTGCTTCCGTCGTTATCTTGATCATAAGTACAAAATGAAGCGCCGTCTGTAAGCCATAACTTATCTGTAATGAACAAATGACAATAACAAACCATCAACCATCTTAAAAATCCATAAAACGAAATACAAATTCAAAGCAGAGCAACACGGACATCCAAATAGATAGAGGGAGGATCAGGTGCCTAGGAGGAGTGAGCATCCTCTGCTGACCGGTGTCACCCGCCAAATGCAGGTGATGTAGCAAAAATAAATAAAACGTCATTTTTGTTGCAAATATTTGATTTTAAAAGTGGTTTCGAACCACTATGGAATAAAAAAAGACAACAAATTATTGATTTCATATATGTAGACCGGGGAATTGCTCTTGTTAAAGTACTTTCAAAGTTCAATACACGGAAGTAAAAAAAAAATATATTCATACGATTGTTCTTGTACTTAATTCTCTAAATATGCAAGACACTGAGGGCGACTCAATACATCATAATAATCATTGATGGATCTACCGAGTTTATCTTTTTGAAATCATTTCACAATTTAATCTGTACCAGTAATGTTTCCCGATATCCAGGAAACATGTATCATATATAGAGAAGATTCGTCGTCTATTGAGAATGTGTATTCAGCATATCCTTCAAGGCCATCAAAGTCCTTTATCTCAATCCTTAAATGAGTGTACCCAAACACACTTGTCAGCTCATGTAAGTTGTCGTTACCTAAAATATACAAAAAAAAAACCCGGAACTTATTTAAAGAGTAAAACATGTAAGATTTACCACTCAGAAATATATACGTGTAAAAATTGTTCCAAAGATATGTATATTGTATCTTGGGTTTTATCCATTTGGGTTTTTAAAAAAGAGATTGCATATGACTTTATTGAATCATTGAATGTGTATTAAATTAATGAGAAAAAACTTGAAAGACTTATATAGTACGATAAAATAAAGATGCTGATAAATGTTTTAATTCAACATAACTTGATAAAGTAATTAACTGATTGTGTCAAATATTAACTGATAACTGATTCTGTTTACCTAACCAAAATTCTGTGTTAATGAAACCAAAGCCTAATTTATATTCATTCCAGTTCCGGTAGAAATCAATACTTCCGTCGAATCGTCTCTGTATAACCTGCAAAGTAGAACTTGAGAAATATAAAAACAGATTGAACAGCTGAGATATAATAACATATCCCGATAAAATGACTCTGAAATTTTAGAACATTGTACATATACGTTAATGAAATGAGCAAGAGTATCGAATCACTTTATTTAATTATACATCAAGTAAAACAAGTTGAAAAACTACATTGATAAACATTAGATTAATCAAGACTATCTACCGCATATAGAGGATGTTGTAAAATTCTTATACTCATATTCTGCATTGTTCTAAAGTCATTGTTAAATTGGGTATTGAAATGGTTAATTTCTTTCTATGGTAATGACAATGAATTAAAACAAATGATTAATTATCTTATGAAACATTCACATTGGTAGAAATGAAGCATGATATAATGTATGTTGATTTATGCCTACAAATAAATCTATCCGACATGTTTATGCAATTTCAAAGAAAATAAATTGATTTTCTTTCAGACGACGGCTGCAGTTACCTTTTCTTAATTGGAAAGCTTTGAAAAAAATCATTTACTTTTGATGATAATTGTTTCTCTAGAAGTTAACATAGCTAATACGTCAATATTACCACACGGTGAATAAAAGTTCAGTAGTATTTCTATGAACACTGCCTCAAAATAGGACAACTATTGGTTCAGGCATAACATGTATAAACTTCTTTTCATTTTTATCTAAATGTTACTGTTTCCGTAAAAATTAAATGATCTGTACTTATAAAAAAGAAAATTAATCCTAATCCTGATTCTTTCAATAGTAGTAAACGCCTTCTGATGGCGTGTATGTATTGTCTTTATGTCTTTATTTAAAAAAAAAAACCCGGAAAAACACCTTGACATTCGTTGTCTAGAATTCTTAATCAAACATTATTTCCTCTTGATGAAAATCAAATGCGTGTTTATGCCGATAACAATACTTTTCATTTAACATAATAACTGTGTAAATTTTAAAAATATTATAAGTACATGTAAGTGCAATTTAATGCACGTAGACAAAACAAATTCGATCTGATAAATATTTGCTCTAATTTTAAGATACATTAAAAAGGCAGGCATATTTTTATAAGACGATTGTTCTAATCCATAGATGCCTCTTTTACAAGTTAAAGAATCAATGTAAATAAAAATTTACATCTGTGAGTGTTTAGTCTACAGATTTTATGATAAAATACAATCACTACAATCAGTTTAAAGGGACTTGGACACAATTTGAGATCAAAATTTTATTTTCATTTTTTATGTATAAAATGGTTTACTTGTGCATTTTAAATGATTGGCCAAAATATAGAATGTTAAAGTCAAGTTACAAGCGAGATACAGAGGTAACAATTGATAGTTATGTAAACAAAGCTCGAGTCTTATAGTTGTTTACAAAAAATGTAATGTAGAGAATTACCATTTCTTAGACAAAATGACATGTAAAAAACAATTTAAACTAATTCAATATCTTCATATATACTATTATCAACAAAAGAAAGATACATTTGATTGAAACTTACACCAATACAACGCATATGTATAAATTGACAATATTCGAGCTTTGTTTACAAAACAAAGAATTATGAACGCTGTATCTTGCTAAAAACTTGATATTTGACTTTCAAATTTTGACAGTGCATTATAAACTTCTATATTTATCAGTATAAACAGTCAAAATAGAAAAATAAAAGTTGAAAATTCTAAGTCAAATTGTGTCCAGGTCCCTTTAAGCATATCTTTTAGAACATACACCATAATACAGCATAGCATTGAAATTTAAGAGATATTTTAGAAAAATATGCATAAAAGTACTCTACCAATGAAAAGAATCTCTAATTCAAATTAGTTTAGGAGTTAGATAAACTAAAGTGCCAAAAGCATGAAGTCAAACGTGTATATTGTGTTTAAGGAAATCAACGATTTACGAAATAGGATGATTCCAAATTCAGATACGAATGAATAATTTTTGGATAAATTTTGTAGAAAAGTTTAAAAACAGAATAACATACAATCCAAGAATAAGTGTCGTTATAGCAGGGTACTTCATGGGTCCCTCCGGAAAATCCGTATGTCATGATACAAGTCTCATCTAACCTCTCTGAAATCACAATCAGCGGGAAATTATGTAAGTGCTAAAAGGACATCAACAGTAACAGTTACGATTAGCATTTTATAAAGGGTTTAGGCCATTTATAGAGTATTTTAATCACTTTAAGAAAAAGAGTTGTGTATATAAGCTACTTTTTCAAAATTTAAAGCAAACAAAAAAAAATACATTTCTTTCTAAGTAATTACAGTGTAAATCTTTACACAATCACTGAAAATAAACTAGACCCAATGGATTATTTGTTGTCCACTGACTTTCTTTATATTCATTTACATACCTTAATATAATATCGAAAGACTGATTAAAATATTTTCCTAAAAGAACATTAATTCGATAAGAAGATAAAACAAAATCATCATACCTATTGTACTCATGATAGTAGTTGAATCAAAATAAATTGATGGTAAAGTTGTTGTCTGTTCATCTGGTGTAGATGTGTCTGAGATATTAACTATTGCCGACGTAGGTACAGCTGTGGTTGTGCTGTCAAACGCAGTAGGTGTTTCAGCTGTTGTTTGGAGTATGGTATTGGTTGCAGTCAAGAGTGCATTTGAGGTTGTGCTTTCAATAGGAACTGAAATCAGAGCATTTGTTGCTGTGCTGTCAGTGGGACCTGATGTTTCAGCTGTAATTGTATCCGTGGCTGTGCTGTCTGAAGTGACAGTTGACATTACTTCTGTGATTGTGCTGTCACTAGGACTTGACGTTTCAGTTGTCATTGAGTCTGTAGTTGTGCTGTCTGTGGGACTTGATGCTTTAGTTGTCACTACCTCTGTTGTTATGCTGGCAGTGGCTTTTGACGTTTCAGTTGTCACTACGTCTGTTGCTGAACTGTCAGTTGGGCTTGACATTCCAGTAGTAATAACGTCTGTTGTTGTGCTGTCAGTTTGGCTTGATATTTCAGTTGTAAAAACGTCTGTTGTTGTGCTGTAGGTAGATCCTGTTGTCTCAGTTGTCATTGGGTCAGTGGTTGTGCTATCAGTTGACCTTGACGTTTCAGTTGTCATTGCATCTGTTGCTGAAATGTCGGTAGAGCTTGACGTTTCAATTATCATTACTTTTGTGGTTGCGCTGTCAGTGGTACCTGACTTTTCATATGTAATTGTTGTCTGGTCAGGAGAACTTAACATTGCAGTACTGTGATTATCGCTCGGTGTTAGGTCTACGTTAGCTACTGAAACGGTTGAGGTTACATTTGTGCTTGTCACCTCAGGCGTTACTGATTCTGTTCCAAACGACATTGTTTGCATTGTTCTGTCGTAAATCGAACTCTGATCATTCGTAAGAGAAGTGGGTGTTTGGTTGCTACTTGTATCTGTAAACAACATTCAATTTTAAATATTTAAATAAATCACAACTTTATTAAAAATTGAATGAATGATAAATAATGTTATTGTAACTTACAAAAATAATCATTAAAAATCAAGGTGTATTTTTTTAAATAAAAGGTTATCTTGTTGTTCTAATGCCCTTTTTGTGTGATTATATATAGGGTTTGCTTTTATTAGTACATGTAACACCCATATGGAGAATAAGACAAAAAATACGTACCCAATGCATTCGATGTCAAGTCCAAAAATTTACTTAACGTTGAAACCTAAAAAAAATCAATCGTAAAAGTCTAATATATCAATTATTGACTATTAATCTACATGTATATAAAATGATATATATAGGACCACATATTTTGTTAATCTCAATTCTTTCTATAAAAATTGCAATTGTGAGCCGCACAACACAGTAACTGCAAGACGTCAACTACTTAACGCAAGTAAAAGAAGTTTCTTGAAGTTTAACAAACAAATATTTTATTTTCAATCATTTTTTTATGAATTCATGAAAAATAAATGATAAAAAATTAAATGCTTCACATTTACAACTGAACTCTTTTCAACTGAATTAATTATCTACTTTTTCATTCGACGTCAACCAACCACCTATACCTACGAAATGTTTAATAATGGCGTCTCGTGGCGTACAAACACACAGTGTAATATCAAAAATTTATCCCATGAGTGATATTCACCGCATATTGCGATAAACATGTGATAAAGTGAAATTAAACTACTGAATATAGCAAACATTTATATTAGTCCCAACTTTATTCTTTAAAAAAAAAATAGTATGCTTCGTTCAAATTTGTACTTTATATATCGTATCGTCATACGTTTCTAATAGTTATGTGTTTCCGATAGTTTATTTTGGTCGCGTGAGTTTTTTCCAAAATGACATTATTTTGGGAGTTGATTTTAATCAACTCTCCTATGCAGTTACTCTGGCAAACAGAGAGTGAAACAATGTTTGGACCTAAGAACAAATGTCAAATCATCGCCGCTGACAAGACTTAAGTTTTTGAAAATAATAGAAAAAAATTCGATGTAACGTATGCTGAAGCATTGTTTTTCAAGGAAACTTATCTATAAACACTTTGAAAATTGTCAGATTTTATATAATACAACAATTTAGATATTTTTGTTGTCTCGTGTGTTCCTACGCCAGAGTGTAATAAAGTCTCGTTCAACCAGACGCTCGGCTGTTTCCGTAAATCTCCGAGAATCAGAGAGGCTCTCTTGCTTGTCGGAGATTAACGGAGACAGCCGAGCGTCTGGGCGAACGAGAGTTCGATATCAAGAGTGCTTGGATCCATCAGATGTTTAGAATTGTTCCGATTACTAATACATAGCTTGAAATCTATCTTTAAATATTACACAACATGATTCATATGGGGTTTCTCGAAATTCTTGTCGGAAAAGTCTAAAAATTCATATAATAAAAAAGTGCGTAATTCAAATACAGACTAGAAATCAATTGCCATGCAAGCTAAGTTGATTTTAAAATAAATGATAATCGATAAAATCAACTCCCCTCAGTACTTCAGTACTTTGATTCAAATTTACTGTCCTCTATATACATGTATGCAGCTAATGTAAATGTTTTGTTTAAAAGTCCTATAATGATTTTCTCTATTATTTGAATAGAGGTAAATTAAATTGCATAAAATTTTAGATATATTATCACAATATAAAACTTGCTTAGCGTCTAGTACAATACACTTCTAATGATGTATTTTCATGCTAAAATTATCACTGCACGTTGTGAAATTTTTCTTTTTATTGAAGTCGAAGAGCGCAATAAATTGAGCTTGTTTTAAAATTTAAAAAAGTAATTATTACCTTGTAAATAATTTTTTTGTAATACGTATCAGTGATGCAAAAAAACAACAACAACAAAAAACTGAACGAAATCAGTTGAAAACGGCTTTGAAAACAATTGAGATTGTTACTAGATATATTCAAAAGGTTATGTCACTTTTAAAAAACTATTATTGTAGACATTTTTAATGAATCGTTCTATTGGAAACATCTGACACTCATTTTGACGAATCAAATGCGACATCAAGTTTATCTACGGCTAAAAACTGCACAACATGACAACTTTTTTTTAATTCAGCATCGGCGATTTCAGAGGCTATCTGAGGTTTAAAATGATATAGTTTCGAAATTGTTAACTAAAGAGACAGCCATGCAGCGATAAATTAAAGGAATCCATGACGCCAAGATATGTGTACATGCAAAAAAAATATTCTAAAATTGTTATTTAATAAAAAATCAATAAAATACGTCACTTGATTATTAAGTTTTGGGATAATTAATGTCATTTTAAAACTACTAATAATTAAAAGAGATAATGTACAATTCAGTTTTCTCGTTAAAACAATTTAGCATATTAAATCCCTATCTTTTAATTAAATTGGTTCTCTTTGATAAGACTTCTAGTCCAGCCTTCATCTAAATATTATGCTTAGAGGCCAACATGCTTAACGTCAACTGGTTTTTCATTGGACACCTACACTGGTTAATTATTGTTATGATATCGTTGAATACATAGTTATGTTCATAATTATTATAGGACCAAGGTAGGTACACGCATGGCTTAAGGCCCTGTCACACTGTCACGATTTTGAGCTACGATTGCAAACGATTAAAAAATATCGCGCTAACTCGGGATTCATCGTAGTAACAGTCGTGTGTTTTTTTTCCTACCTCGCAGCAAATCGGCAAACGGCTTTCAGAATGTTAACAACAATCGTTGTCACAGTACTATTTTCAAGAATACGTACAACATCGAACTGCACTCAACGGGGCTTAATGAAACTGTGTATATAAAACGGCTTTATCAAAATTCTATTTATTCTTCGCGAGGGATGAAAAAGTATGTCCAAAAAAATAGTGAATTTAATTATCACTTATTCCAATATCATACAGTAAATTCTCGAATGTAGCGATGTTTTGTGGGGTCCCGATAAAAATTCTTAAAACAATCTTTCAACTTTTTACAGTTATAACGAACTCGATGGTTACACATTTACAGGTATAACAAACTAATTTTGAGTTACGCAGAGGTGAAAAAATAGCACAAATTCCATTTTTCACACTGATATATTTTAAACAATTCTTTGAATGAATTTTTTTAAACCTTATTTCTTCAATTTACCATACACCTATCTGATTTATTTCCAGAGAAGCTGTTTTATTCCAGGCCTTAATGACAAAAGATTATAGTTGTGTGGAAGGAAAATAATTTATGATATATAATAATTCGCTATTATTATCAGTATTGTTGTTGTTATTACGAATTCGTTATACGGACATAATGAACTACGGAATCCGATATAACTAAATAATATACCGGTTGGTAGAAATTCACTATAAACGGGTTTTACTGCATTTAGAGTATGTTTTGATTTGTATGAAATAAATTTGATGTAGTGAATGTATAGTACACCATACAACTTAAAGGAACTTGGACACGATTTGACTTAAAATTTTCAAATTTTATTTTTCTATTTTCAATGTTTATACTGATAGATATATAAGTTTTTAATGCTATATCAACATTTTAAAGTCAAATATCAAGTTATAAGCAAGATACAGAGTTCATAATTGTTTGTTACATATGTGTCGTATTGGTGTAAGTTTCAATCAAATGTATCTTTCTTTTGTTGATACTAGTATCTATGAAGATATTGAGTTGGTTTAAATTGTTTTTTACTGTCATTTTGTCTAAGAAATAGTAAATCTCTACATTACATATTTTGTAAACAACTATAAGACTCGAGCTTTGTTTACATAACAACCAATTTTTTCCTCTGTATCTCGCTTGTAACTTGACTTTAGAATTCAATAATTTGGTTAATCATTTAAAATGCACCAGTAAACAATTTTATACATAAAAAGTAAAAATAAAATTTTTGATCTCAAATCGTCTCCAAGTCCCTTTAAATAGCGAAAATATAAACCATTACTAAAAAAGAACAATTTTACAAAAACTATATTAATTAGACATAAAGGTTATATATGTTTCATATAATGCATAAATCGCCCGTACCTTAACATATCGCTGACAGAATACGTTGGAATTATTCAACGAAAGGCTGGGCGAAAATGTTAAATTCCATAGACGACAAAGCCTGCCATCGCATATATCAATTCCAATGCAGTCAACTTCGGTTACACATGTAGCACTGCACGTCAAAATAAGGTTTCTTTTATCAGGAACAGGAAATGTGAGATACACACTTCCATCCTCATTCATAGGTATACTTTTCATAAAAGTAAATTTATCTTCCTTTATACCACAAAAACATTCATGAAAACAAAGCCATATCAATACAAGAAAACGAATGAACGACGAGAGTTTGGTGACAGATAGCATACTGATGTCACTGTCAGCATAAAAGAAGCTTGAAATCTTTTTAAATCCTAGAGGGTATATGCGGTAACTGTCCTTGAAATAGTTTAAGAAAAACTATCATATTTGTTAACACTATACACATTTGACAGTAATTACGGTGATCAATGTAAAAACTTTAAATATGTTTTTTTTTCTGACTGGCAGCCTCTATTTGTTCTCAAGCAGTGGTAAAACAAAAGATTCAACTAAGGTAATGCGTTAATTAAACCTTTCCCTGCAGTTCGCATGTTTACTTTAACTGGCGCATTCTGATAATTAATAACTAGCAGCTTATTAGTGAATAATGCAGAATTTCGATTGAAACGTATGTAAATTAAAAATGTGGCGGAAGATGTCAAAATTAAAATTTCTGTAAATATTTAGACTAAATTTTTAGATATAATTTTATATCTTTTATTTGTCTCGGAAACATATTTGTCCCTCCAGTGAAATGAATGAACCACCTACCTGAGGAAAAAATACCGTCTCTGTTTTTTTCTTGTTTTTAATAATTTACAGAAACGTGGATTAATCTGTGTTTTAATACAGACTTCATTAATGTCTGAAAACAGGTTAAAGTACATGTGACCCTTTGAACAAAAACCAAATACAAAAAATATTCTTAAAAACCCTACTGAATGAAATTTAAAGAGTTTAAGATACCCTTTAACAACTGATTTTAAAAAGTCAGCACAAATGATAAAATTATCTTGTGTCTTGGAATAGCAACTCACGCAATTAAAAAATGTTTGCAACCTACATGCAGTGCATGTTTGAGCATTGTTTTATCTCTTTTCCTAAGACATTTAAATGTAGTTTTCTTTTCCCCCTCCCAAATGAGCCCTTTAGACTATTGATTCAATATTACATTAAGCGAGCAGGATACTTGGCGGAAAATGATTTTAAATCAGGTCAGCAGGGATTGAAATTGGCGAATTTCTGAACCTACCTCTTTATCTGTTAACTAGTAGATGATTTACACTTTGTGATGTACATATTTTAGCTTAGGTCGCATCCCACTAAAAAATGATAAATAAAATGCACAGCCAAAAATTTACAGACATGATGAGTTAACGTTGTTTTCTTAATCGCTGTCTATCAATATCTGTATCAGTCATGCAATATCAAACCTATAAGCTCTCTCTCCTCCCTTCGGGCTTTATTGGATTTAATCATACCAAATCGTATTTCATCACCTCATACTATCAAAGAAATTATTCCTTGAAAACATTCATAAAGAGTAATAAATAATTGCGAATTTTCAGATATAATTGCATTTTGTATCACATGTATCACATTTAAGTACAATAGTTGTTTTATTTGTTATGAAAAATCATAGAACAACATCTTTGTACAGACCTTGCACCAGCTGTATTGTTTATTTACAGGAATCAGGATAATATTTTTCATTAATACGTAAACTGGGATAATAGGTAGTATTTTTTTTCTGGCAGATAGGTCACAATTGTGGAATTAAAGTAATTATGATTATTTGATAGAGGATCTTAAGCTAAGGATAAAACACTTCATTTTATAGTTCTGTATAAACATTTTGTTTTTATGCGTCACATTGCTATGGCACACTTATATATTGCTGTCGATACAGTCGGAATGTCTGATTATTCACAGCTGAATGTAATTTGTGTCATTTGGCAAGCTGGATTGTTTTAATATGTTTTTATTACTTTTATATACCAATTCTTTTAAATAAAATGGGAGGAATGTAGTGATAATCATAAAGCATAATTATTTACATCGGGTTCGGGGTTCAATAACAATCAGCTGATCAGGTGTGCGAAATCGACAGTTGTATATATAACCTGATTACAGACGGACGCCCTCTCCGATCCTGTGCTCTTGATACAACTCAGTCTGGTGAGTTATTCACAAACGGCACTCTGCATGTTATAAATATACACCTTCACAACAGTACTTATAGCGAGCGCAGCTCGCCGCGAGCTCTACCGGCAAGGCGTGTGTGAATAGAAAATTCGGGCTAGTTGCACATTCTTTCAATATATATTTTTTGGCGTCAGTAAATCGGACCAGTAGTGCATTGTTTTAATCGTCCCAGTAGTTCCCTGTAATTATGGTTTCCCATTTTCACACTCTCACGAGAACAAGTACATGCATTGTTACCGCTGACACAACGCAAATTCCATTACATAAGACTAACGGAGTTATCGCCCCTTCGAGTGACGTCACAATGGATTTCTTACACATTGATCCGACTGAATTGTTCGGCGTCAGTAAATTTCGACCCACAATGCAATTCCTCAATGTCGGTCGATCTCACTAGACTGGATATACTATCTCGTGAGAATCAAAGTAAAACTTTTGAGAAACAGATAAATTGTGTAATTTCCATGCTTTTTAAGTAAACAAAACAGTATTTTTAGCGTATTTCTTTTTCAGTGTGTAAACGTTTTCAAAGAGACAGACGACACTTGACCGACGTGAACTTTGCCGTCACAATAAGGGGAAACTACTCTAAGTAGTTATTGTAAATCTGAAATATAAATACCAAAATCTTCTCAAAATCTTGCAGAACTAACGAATCGGGACATTTCTTCTGAGATAGGAAACAGCTGTAACTTGCTCTCATTTGGATAAATGCTCACATTTATTTTATTCACTATATTTACGGTCCAGGAACGTTTTTTTTTAAAGGGGCGTGGAAACATCATTCAAAAAATCTTCACAAGCAAAAAGAAAAAAAAAATTCTCAAAATCAGGAAAATTCTAATTGGGGTGAGGAATGGGGAGTGCGTATTATGCCTTTAGCTCTTTAGCTGCTCAAAAGTTTCTTTATTTTCACTACTATTTATTACAAGCTCCCGGGGGATCTATTTTCCTTATATGATCAACAAATTTTTTATACGTAAATTTGATTTTTTTTTTAAACGGGGCCGGAGGGGGACTTTGTGATAAGTTAATTTTTATATGTAAGTTAAAAAAAATGTCTGCTGCAAGAAAAGAGGAAATAAACTGCAATGTACATTATGTTAAAATCTTTATTATTCAACAACATTTTATCTGAGATAAATTCTATACTGGCGTGCGACCAGTATATAAATAAAAAAAAAAGTCCTATGAATTATGAATAATGAAAATAACTGGTAAAAATAGGTATGTTTACTTTATTTTGCATTCAAATTCATTTACTTTACGTCACTACTTTTATTTTTATTGGTTTATCATAATTCATTTTTTGATCACCTGCTGCGCTCGCCCCAACGGTCGCACCGTAATACATATTATTCTCTACCAATTTTAAGTAAAATATTCTAAAATTGTGTTGATCTTTCACCTGCTCCAAGCTGGTTTCACATGCATTAAACTTTCTTCATTCAGTTGTTTACACGTAGCAAGGAGAGTCTCCAAACCACTAGTTTATAAATAGTCCTTTACTTAACGAAGCTTTAAAACTACCGATAATTATTTGATACTGGTTTTTAATATGAATGAAATCTGTACGTCTAGCATTAACAGCAGCATCTATGTAAAGGAAACATGCGGTTTTATACTCGTTTGATATTCCCTGAGAACTATCGACAGGAATGCAGATCGTGACGTCAATGTTAATTATGATGTCATATCGTATGAAGTACAGACAAGTGACTTTCTACACATTGCTGTAAAATCCATCGGGAAGTCATTACATGCCCGCGTACTCTCTTTTAAAATTGTTTTGATAATAAAAAAATAACAAGTTGCTGTCCTTTAAAAAAGGACTTCAATACGTGGACCATTTGCATGTGTTTCCAACGAAAACGTGAAAGCCTTAAAATTATCAGAGATTCTACAGAATCCAGCCCTCTGCTTTTAACCACTTGTACGTTGTATTGCGTATACATGCATGTATAGCCCTGACTTTTTATCTCAGAATTTAAAGGATTCATACTTCTAAAATAATTATGATTTATCTATGAATGAAGTTTGCATGTATGGTATCAGACATTCGGTGAATTCTGCTATTTGTACACACATTACGATTCGCTTTACTTTATTAACTTTGCAGTGACAGCTTTGTGTAAATTAAAAAATTTCATTTTTTGATGCATTTTTCTTGAGATTTAAACTTTTATAGTGACATAATTATTCAATCATACTTAAATTATTAAAAAATTTAATCGGGAAGTTCTCTAGCCTCGCCTACTATAATTGTAAAGTTAAGTTACATGTGTATTCGTAAAACAACAAAACATTGCAAATTATGCTATTTGATGCATGTTTTAGTTTCGGCATAACATTAACTTATTTCATAATACTGATAGTTCATATCACATCCCAATCATTTCTTTAAAAGGAATACCTTGTCTGTACCGTTTACCGACAACTTTACAATTACAGCGCCTTTGAACTTATGTGTCCAATCGCAACTTCTCGTGCCTTTCCGGCAAGCTCGGAAAAACACCTCGAATGTATTAACATCACCGGATGTTAGAATTTTATACAAAATGGAGTCGCTTCCCATTAAAATAAGTATCGGCTAGACAGTCTTGTATGTCGCTTCTGTGTTATATTTTAGTGTATATCGTTTACTTTAATGAAGTATAACTCACATCTCAACAGATCTTAAAATGTGTTCTATTTATATCAAGTTTTACAAAAAGGGGGGTTGTTATGGACGCCTAGGTAATACATTCGAGGTGTTTTTCCGAGCTTGCCGGAAAGGCCCGAGAAGTTGCGATTGATATGTGTCATATGGCAAGGAATCCCGATCCCGATTCAGATAAACTTGTGCTAGCCTGGTTCCCTGAGCTACCCATTACGCACAGGAACCAGGCTAGATCATGCGCAGGCTGAATTTTCCCCATAGCATCCGGTTTAACTTCGCTTATATATTTTCTGCGTGGACCTCAGGGTCCACGCAATAAAAAATAAATCCGGATTTTAAACAGGAATCGACTTTAATTTTGTCCTTCACAAATATAAGACACTTAAACGTCACGTAAAAAGAATATCAAGCTGCAAAGCGGGTATGATAAGGCAATATTCTCAGCGATCATTTAAGGTAGCTCGCGGGTTTACCTGCCTGTGAGAAAACATACCTTGAAAATTTGTCCATGTGATCCATAGGTTTTATAGTTTTATTTCTGAAATTTTTTTAAGATTCGTCTGCGCGGTAATAATGTTATCGTGTTTCAAATACAGTGTCATTTATAAAATCCAGCAACGCCATTTCAATGAAATATATAGTAAAATGCACATTTTTACCGAGAAACACATTACAAAACTATGCTCCACACTTTTAAACGATTCAGTCGAAATTAATCATACTCAACACAAAAACAGATAATTATGAATCAATTCATAAAAAAAATATCAGTATGTGTTCTCGGCCAATTTTTGGCAAAACAACTTTAAAGATTTAAAAGATTCCTCAAAACCTTATATTTTCATTACGACGTTAGCCTGACATCATCATTTTCTTACTTCTTAGAACACCAAAATTGAAATGCATTTATTGACAAGACTAGCTGTTTTACACATTTTAGAACACGTTAATGCTTATTAGACATTATTGTGAATGTTATTATAAAATGCAATTAATGTAAGGCTGTAAAGATACAGAAAATTGCTATTTTTGTTTTTATGAAACTCTGAGTCATATTGGCAGCCATTTTGTTTTCAAAAAGTTAGTTCGAACATTGATTGACCGGTATTTATCGATGTTTGATGCCCCTAAACTCAATTAAAATGTCCAGTATTTAAATAGAATGTAATTTGAATTAAAAGAAATAAAAGAGGACGCCAGATAAGTTTCAAAAGTGCTTTAATCAAGAAACACGACAAGTTCTGTGTATGTTTTATCAAATTATTAGATGGAAAATAAAAATATTAAGATCAGGGGACTGAAATTTTAGATACTGAATAAAGTATTCATATTTATTACCGCGGCATTTATATGAACTAAATTGATAAACAATGAAAGAAGATATTTAAAAAAAGTTCGGAATAACGTAACTCTCTTCGGCTATTTCCGAAGACAAAACTTGTACGTTTTACTTCTGAAACATGACGTCATAATGTAGACTGAGCACGCGACATTTAGTTAAATTTTGGCTAATGATTTGAGTAGGCAACCAGGCGGATCCTACTGTGTGCGTTTCAAATAAATTTTGTTTTACACTAAACAAACTGCACTGTGTTAATTCTGCGCTCGGTCCAACGGTCACACCGTTTACATATCAGAAAAAAATGTGACAATGTATGTGACGTCTTTAAATGTTCAGCACTTGATATTATAAATCTTTGTATAAACAGTCATAAACCGCATATAAGCTTTTTAAAATATTTTCTTTTATACTTCTAAGTATCTCATTTGTCATTTTAAAATGAAATTATGAGTTTACTATGACGGTCAACTCTTTACGTCGATTCCTATTGTGACGTCAGCAAACCCGCGAGCTACGTTATCTCTGATTGATATGACGTCACAATAAGCATCATGATGTGATCATTGAAACGCAAAGTGTAGGTATTTCATTTGCAGCTGAGGGGGGAAATCATCAAAACACCTAGTTATTTAAGAAATAAACAACGTTATTTAGTGAACATGGCGTTATGAATAGCAATTGCTCTGCTGGCATATTCCATGATGCGAATAGCAATTGCTCTGCTGGCATATTCCATGATGCGCGCTAGCGCATCATGGTAAATATGCCAGCAGAGCAATTGCTATTCATAACGCCATGTTCACTAAATAATCGTTGTTTATTACTTATATTTGCATTTTACCTCTTGGAGATCCCCTGTATTAGACCTTGACATTTAGATATTGCAACTAAAATAAACGTTCAGACTGTAATGTATTTTTTAAATTTTTTAACTCACATAGATAGTCAAAACTATATTTGTTAATAAAGAAAAATGATACGATTAAACAGTATCTCCCTTAAAATGTTAATATAAGGAATATTTTAAATGTCCAATTGAGAACTATATTTTCACGCGTCGTTATCTGCGCATGACTGCCAACCGGATGTAAACACCTTCATTTGAAATGAAAGTTACAATTTGTAAATGTTGAATTTGCGAAAAATCCAGGAGTTTGTGTGACCGACTGCATGGACAGCTGATATGACATTTGATACGAAACAGATGTGGCAGTGGTGGTTTCTACGGGAATAAGTTCATTTTGGATAGCATGGCGAGGAACATGTTGCGCATCGAGGTTTGTGTCTTCAGTGAAGATAATGTCGTACTTAGGGCTCTTTTTTAAAGATGTTGAGACAGTCCTGCTGTAGGATCGTAATGAAGATTCGTTTCTGTGGCCTGATAAAAACATAATATGACGTGCTTCCCATCCCGAGTCATTAAGATGTTGAATAGTTGTGGCGCGGATGCAGTGTGGCGTGTACCTCTTTTCAACACCAGCATTTTTGCAAATTTCGGGTAAAATATTCTGAAAGGTGCGTTTGGATAATGGCTTGGATGTGAACCAAACTGCTCTTTCTGAATTGGCCAGGGCAGCTTTATCATACTGGTTGAATAGTGATGTGGCATCAGAGGGGGTCTTTTCTAATAATAGTTTTTAACATTCACAGGATGAATCTCTGCCATTCAGTCAACTGAATGATAACTGAATGGTCTGGAAAGGTGACTGAATGGCACACATATGCCATTCAGTCACATTTCAGTTACCTTTCAGTCACCTTTCAATTGACTGAATGGCGGGAGATTCATCCTGTGATTTTAACCGGACAGCATTCTGTATCATCAGCATACATCCTCTTGTCGGATGGTGCTTCTGCACGTCTGATTCCAGCTTGGAATTTTTTCTGCTGTGTGTCGTGTGATAAAGTTACGTATTCGCCATTTTCATCATTTTTAAATTCAAAAGACTTTAAGTTGAGTTGATGGTGCAATTCCAGCCCCCTTGACAAGAAATGAATTGATGTTAGGAACCAAACAGCGTGTCTCAGAATGACTGGAGAAGAGGAGCCCTTTTTCACGTAAGTGACAATTTTTTGAAGGTCAGCTGGTTCTATGATTTCTTTGTGATTTGTGGGGAGGGAAGTTCCGGACCTCATTCTTTCTTTCAACAAACCATCAAGTGCTCGATTAGCCTTTTTAAATTTTTTGTCCCTCACTATATCAATATTTCTATTGATATCTTGAAGATGGCGGTTTATAGCTCCTCCTATATTAATTAGAGAATTTTTATGATAAACATCAGTGGATGCATTTTCACCTGCTTTCTTTTGAGGGACCGCTTCACAATAAAATTTCATCAAGATTTCCCCAAGACTGACAGCTGACACTATATGTGTGTCTAGGTATTCCCCATATGTTTCCATGTTCCAATCGAACAAGTGAGAGAAAAAAACCTTGGAATTTGTTAACCTAAATAATTTCTATCATTTCTAATTTTTCAAAGTAAGATTTAAATTTTTTTTGTATAATCTCCTGACCATGAAATATTCATTTATTCATTTCCATTTATTCACTCACTCATTATTTATTTATTTCCATTCATTCACTCACTCATTATTTATTAATTTATTTCCATTCATTCACTCACTCATTGTTTATTTATTTATTTCCATTCATTCACTCACTCATTATTTATTTATTTATTTATTTCCATTCATTCATTCACTCACTCATTATTTATTTATTTATTTATTTATTTATTTATTTATTTATCCAATTAGCTTTTCAAAAGATGTAAATTATTACCTTGAAAAATTTTCATCCCCCACACTGTGTTTTTCTTTGTTGAGGATGACTGATGAGAGTCGTGATAATTTTTTAGTTGCTCCTCTGTTACATGTTTGAATCTTTTGTTTTTATGTCTTCCACGGGGGTTTCTGGTTGGGGTAATTCAGGATATGCAGGTTTTTAAACTTCTTTTTCCATTTTCTTCAATTCAGGAACGGTTGGGTCAAAGCTATTTAACAGTTCCTCATCACTGTTAGAAATTTCAGTTGGAACCTCGTCGTTAGGATTCATTTGAAAGTTTCCAAATTCCCTCTCAGCTCCTGTGTATTCCATAGCGGCACGATCAAAGCAGACAATCAAAGAGTCAGAGACCCGGATACTGTACTATATTTACAGGACTATTTAATATTGAACAAAGATAATCATGAAATATTTTGTTTATTTATCTAACTAATTCAATAAAATAAACTGTCTACATGTTTTAAAAGTGTTTATTTCTTATGTGTATTGCCTACGATGGCAATGAAACAAAAATAGATTGCGGATTTCCCCTAAAAATAGTGCACGTTTGAAATATTACTACGCTTTTCGATTTAGGAAGAGTTATCTTTCCCTTTAGAAAGAGTTATCTTTCCTTGTACATTAAATTTTGTACAAATAAGTATAAAAATCGAACACTTTAGCTTAGTATGGATATATTTTTATTATACAATAATAAAAACATTCGTAATTAAATAGAAATAAGTAAAATAAATAGTAAAATTAATTGTATTGCATTTAATATTTCAGATGATTTATATGAACACTACATTATTTTGTTATTAAAAATATCCAATATATATACAAGTAAAAGGCTTCTTTGAATTGTTGTGTAATTTTGAGGGCAATTGCACATACAGTAAAATTATAAGTGCAACTGCTCCGTGTGGGGTTATAATGGGAAAAAGACAGTGCGTTTGCAAATATTTCTTTATGTTTTTTTTATCATGAAAAATGCTTAAATGATCAGTTAGTCGTCTGAATTGAGTTATATAGTCTTATGAGATGTTAATTTACACTTTTTAAACCTTTATAGAAATGCATCAACTGCTAAACAGGTGCAGGATATCAACTATAAAATAGTCAGTGACATATGTCTATCAAAAGTGTTAAAATATTAGTACATATCTCATTGAATTTCAACTTAAACACTTTTTCAAACATAGTTTTTTATGTTCATTATGATTTATATGTATGAACAAAATGTGTCATATTTAACTCCAGTATAATTTACTTTGAAAACACACGTTTATTGAAATATGTAACTCATTTGGAGGTACACATGTATGTATTCAACTATTGTTTGTAAATAAATATATTTTGTAATGAATGGATGTCCTATAAGATTTGTTTGGATATTGTCTGAAGACATTATGTAGAACGAGCTAGGATCAAGACATTCTGATTGGGTTCGAAGATAGCTGCATCGTGTTGCAATAATTGTGAAATTCAATGGTAATGAAATTAAGTTAGGATTCTACTGTATGGATAAATATTAAGAATTTAATCACATTAACTATTTGTAATTGTTTATATTCTCATTTATCACAATTGAGTCAAGATTTGACTAAAAGACAAGTTTGTGCATATTTTTTTTCACTTATAAAATATATTTTTATCGTGTTGATTTTTAAAACAATCTTATGATTGTATTTATTTTTCAAATTAACATTTTTAGAAAGAAATCAAAACATGACTTGTCAGGAAAAAGATTGAAAAGTGAAAAGTTAGAGTGGGACAGAAATCAGGCTAAATATTCACTAATTAAAGGTAAAAAGTTTATACAGTATATTAATGTTAATCTTCTCTGACTTTTCTTTTTAGCCACTAACTTCCAGGCCACAAACTTTCTATAAATGTATACTAGGATTATGAAATGAGTATAGTTTTATTGACTTTATTTTTCCCAAAATAGTTATTAATTAGCGTAGCGCAATAGGTTAGAGCGTTAACAATGAATCTGTAAATCATTTATTAGAAGTCTGCTGAGACTTTTGTATTTTTATTTTTACAAAAAAAAATAAATAAATAATAATATTTAACACGTTTTGGGGTCAAATATTGTAAAGAACTATATATGCTAAAAGTTAGATTTGGCCCCCATAATTCGTCATTTTTTTTTTAAGTATTTGATTTATTTGCACTTACTGGCAGTATTATAGCGTCAGAAGTGACGCTAGTTCTATAATTCAATCAAAATCAGTCAATAACTGACATTTTTCTTACCTTTTTATCAATGGGAAATAAAGAGCGCATGCTTGAACAAGGTAAAATAATGGTCACTTATTAGGCTTGGCTAGATACATTTCTGATTAAAATATTTTGTTTGTTCAAGCAAAACGAAAAAACTACTTGAAAACCATCTGTTTTATGCTAAAAATGCAAAAATGGCGGGAAAAGGTTGTCTTTACGATTTCATATTTCTAAATTTTGGGCAGTTAAATCAAAATGAACATTATGTAAAAACATCACGTATATATCTGTACAAAGAAAACAAAGAATTACAGTAAAATGACGATGTTCATTTTAGGGGGCCATTTTAGGTTCATATCATATATAGTCCTTTGAACATTTTTAAACAATGAAAGTATTTACTTTTAATGTACTTTTATCCACAGTGATATCGACGGGTGTCCCATACGACCTTAATGTGTTCAATGAAAAATATCCCTAAAGAACCTTTGCTCATCCTCAGTACGCTTTTTGTGTTGAATATTTTCAGCAGGAGAACTGTTTAAAATTACTTGGATCAAGTTTCATGCTAAAACCATTATGAAAAATATTTTAGGCGTGTCACATTGAAATTTTTATATCTTTAAAATATGTTACAATATAAAAAGATATCATGATAATAAAATGATTATGATGAAGACACTTATAAAGATCATTTATGCAAATAGAAAATGGTGGAATCAAATCTGAAATAAAAGCGGACCGAGCCAATTATTTACTTACATTACGATCACTGACAGTGATGAAAGTAACTCCGTGATTTGCCTGAAAGGCAATTTGCTACGAGAAGATCTAGGTCAATCCTCGCCTTTAAACTAATTTATGTTTTTATATTGTGAAATATAAGAGTTTATGAGAATTACAACGATGCCAAAAAAAGAAGAAGAAAACGTATGAACAATGACAACAACGCCAACCCCCCACCCCCCTCTCCACATTACCCTTATATTTACATTAATTTCCCATTTTTCCAAATTCCTTGAGTTCTTTTTTCCGACTATTTTGGATTTAGAACGTGTTGGTAAAAGCAAGTTGCACTTTTTTCTTTATTTTTTAGTTTACAGTTAGACGTTTATGCATAAACTGAGTGGATAAATATACATGTACATGAAACACAAATTACGAGGGTTGTCCCAAAATAGCGTACATGTACACAGGACACATAATTTATAATCTGTTCACTGCGATTTCATTAGACTTCTATGTTTTCTTCAATGACCCTTTGGCAAACAATACTGAAAAATTCAAATCTTTACTTTATTTATTTCTCGAGAAAATAAATAATTAGTAACAACAAGTTTTGTCAGGCGGCGCAATGTGCGACGTCGAAAATATCCAGTTTTACGTTGTTGCTAAACCCTCCACATCGTTTAAGATAACATTTACGTTTTATTTCCGAAAAAGTCTCAGAAAAAATATTGTCTCTGAACAAGTAACCTGAGTGCACATTCAACATATATTTCTAGTTTTTTAAAAATATTTTCTTTGTACAAACGATCTGTCGGCTCAAAACTTGTCCTGTATTACTTGTTGTCTAAGGTCTGTCTTGCCAAAATGTGTCGTTGAGCATTTTGACGTCCATTGATTTCGTTCGGGGTTTCTTTTAAACCACTAATTGTCATCATTCAAATGATGTCAATCATTTGATCATTTGATAATTGTTCAAATATTTTCAATGTTTTTTAACTACTTATTCACAAAACGCATTTTTAATCGACTTTGTTAATTTCATTTACTTTCAAAGCCGCTTAGCATTTATTTCATGATATTTACAAAATTGTATCAGTTACTGCTGCACCGCCTTAAACGCTGACATTGTCATTTTATTATGAGTTAACTTTTGAACATGACACAAAACGCGCTAAAAGATATTTAAAGGTTTTGTTATAGCCAAAACATGTTTTGAGTAAATAATAGAATTATTATCAAATATCAATGTATGTTCTTTTTGAATTTTTTTTTTATTCGAAAAGTACTTTTTCTCGCAATCTTTATTTCATTATGTTGATTTTAACTTTATGTTTTTGACATTGCGCCGTATGTCGAATTTCTGATCTAACATGCTTTCATTTCACTTATTTAATCTCAAACACTATTTGATTTTTAGACATTATTTGAATGCAAATTTCTTGAACCCTTTGTGGCACAAATTTCATCTTCCTTTGTCTTCGATTAACTGAATAACGCCACTTGTCTACGCTATTTTGGTACAACCATCGTATATCAAATGACAAACCACCTATAAACATAGTCGTACATATACATGATTTTCGTGAATCTTTTCAGAATTTATTTCATCAAAATAGAATAAATCTAAAATCTACAGATTTTGTAATCATAAAATATTCCTTTTGATCTTTCCTAAAACATAATTGACCGTTTGAAAGCTGATTTATACGTATAGTTCAAATATGACTATGGTTTTCGTATCATCATTCGCACTTCTTTAAGAGTGTGATGATTGTCAAATTGAAACCAAAAGATCCCGGTCTTATCTGATTCATAAACGTGGTTGTATTTCCCATTCAGATTCCCTTCTGTGCACCAAACAGCCCATGAATACCACCATCCTCCTTGATATACATCTGTGCACACTTTGGTCTTGCTTCCATCATTATCCTGATCCATAGTGCAAAATGAGGCGCCATCTGTTATCCATAATGTATCTGTAATACGACACCATAAATGTTATAACAAAACGAATAATTTAAGAATCGATGATGTAATTGATAGGACAAAAAGAAATTTTGTTAAGTTAAAAAAATAATAATAAATTACTATTTTTTTTATTAACTGAATTTATAAAGTAGACTTTAAGTCACTTTATAACTGTTCATAGTAAAAATAAATGCAATGCAACTACTTTGATTTCTATTTTCAAAAAATCTGAAAGGATAATCTTAGCATTGCTGCAGGCATCTACATGTAATACATGTAACTGCTATAATTGTACAAAAGCAGGTTGTACATATGAAACCATCAAAAACACATTCTTTAGAATGATATTTAAAATATATATAATATTAAACATAATAAGCAATGATATAGTATTTTCATATTACTTTAAATAAAGTCGTAAAATAATTGATAAAAACCCTCACCACCAATGTCCCCCGATATCCATGTATTGTGTATTTTATACAAAAGAGCTTCGTCGTCTACTAAGAATGAGTATTCAGCGTATCCCTCTTGGCCATCAAACGCCTTTATTTCAATCCTTAAATGAGTGTATCCAAAGATACTAGTCAGCTCATGTATATAGTTGTTTCCTAGAATCATGTTTTGTTGAGTTTTATTGCAGACAAATGAAATATTAAATATATAAAGTTATTACTCTAAAAATGCCAACCAGACAAATCATGTATAAATTGAGTTTTACTAAGTTCGGATTTTAAACAGATTATTTGTCGAGATTAGGAATAAATGAGATAAATTCTATAATTATTAAAATAATGACGTTCATATGGTTTTAAAAAAAATATTGACGTTTATTTCAAATACATTGTGATACCTGACTGCAACATACCTAACCAGAATTCAGAATCTAGGTCACCGAAGCCAACTTTATATTCAGCCCAGTTCCGGTAGAAATCAACACTTCCGTCGTATCGTCTCTGTATGACCTGCAAAGTAGAACATGAGGAAAATTGACCAAGCAGCGACAGCGACAGCGACATGTTGGATGCGAATAAAGATAAAGTATATTGATTTCCATCAATGAGAAAAGTATACAAATGATCGATTAACTATTGTTTTTTCTGAAATTTTACCCATTTATTACGTAATGTTTTCCTAATGTAGAATTCTATACACACTGCTTCAGGATGTCATAATTATATTTTAGGTATTAAATAATGTAATATCATACGTATAATGTAATAAATAAGTGTAATCTGATGTAACATCGTAAAGGCCGTAAAGAACACAAATTCGATTTGATATATTTTTGTTCAAAAGACGAAAAAAAAATTGATTAACGTATCAATCTTTGGGATTTCTATCGGGCTTAAAGTAATTGTCAAAAATGTAGCTTTGATTTTTGATTTGTCGACAGAGTTAACAGCATTATCAGGTCGGAGATACCGTTAAGCTCAAGGTAAGAACAGCATGTAGCCATATGCATATACAATTGGTATAATGATTCCACAGATTACGAAACGAAGATTTTAAATAAAATGAAAGAATACTTATTATTCATATACATTTCATACATGCATTATGTTAAAAAAGATGAACATACAATCCAGGAGTAAGTGTCATTAAAACAGGGAACTTCGTGGTTTCCTCCAGAAAATTCGTATGTCATCACACAACGCTGTTCGGAACTTTCTGAAAGTGTAACATTTTCAAATTGCAATTTTCAAATATAATCTTACATAAACATTTTTATTGTTTTAAAGAGCTGGATGTTCATGACTATTTTACAACTTTTCCTGATCTTCTTAGGAGGAAAGGCTTTGCATAAAGATTAAATGTATTTTTAAATTGTAAGGCAAAAATACATGGAATTTTTCTCTTTTATTAATATGGTACCGATAACAAAACCATTTTTAAACATCATAGGAAGATCTGTTTGCTAATTTATTGACCACAGAGCCTCCTTAAATTTGGTTACATATCTTGAATAATAAAATTGATTCACTTGTGAAACATCTTTCTAAATATTATTTTGAAAAAAAAAATGTTTTAAAATATAGTACCTGTTGTCATCTCATTTGTGCCGTCAGTAAGACCTGACGCTTCAGTTGTCGGTGCGTCTGTGGTTGTGCTGTCAGTAGGGCTTGACGTTTCAGTTGTCATAGCATCTGTTGTTGTGCTGTCAGTAAGACTTGACGTTTCAGTTGTCGGTGCGTCTGTGGTTGTGCTGTCAGTAGGGCTTGACGTTTCAGTTGTCATTGCATTAGTTGTTATGCTGTCAGTAGGACTTGATGTTTCAGTTATCGGTGCGTCTGTGGTTGTGATGTCGGTAGGAGTTGACGATTCAGTTGACATTGCATCTGTTGTTGTGCTTTCAGTAGGGCTTGACGTTTCAGTTGTCATTGCATCTGTGGTTGTGCTGTCAGTAGGAGTTGACGTTTCAGTTGTCATTGCATCTGTGGTTGTGCTGTCAGTAGGAGTTGACGTTTCAGTTGTCATTGCATCTGTTGTTGTGCCGTCAGTAGGACTTGACATTTCAGTTATCGGTGCGTCTGTGGTTGTGATGTCGGTAGGAGTTAACGTTTCAGTTGACATTGCATCTGTTGTTGTGCTGTCAGTAGGGCTTGACGTTTCAGTTGTCATTGCATCTGTTGTTGTGATGTCAGTAGGAGTTGACGTTTCAGTTGTCATTGCATCTGTTGTTGTGCTGTCAGGAGTGCTTGACGTTTCAGTTATCGGTGCGTCTGTGGTTGTGCTGTAAGTAGGGCTTGACGTTTTAGTTGTCAAAGCATCTGTTGTTGTGCTGTCAGCAGGACTTGACATTTCAGTTGTCGGTGCGTCTGTGGTTGTGATGTCGGTATGAGTTGACGTTTCAGTTGACATTCCATATGTTGTTGTGCTGTCAGGAGGGCTTGACGTTTCAGTTGTCATTGCATCTGTGGTTGTGCTGTCAGTAGGACTTGACGTTTCAGTTATCATTGCATCTGTTGTTGTGCTGTCAGTAAGAGTTGACGTTTCAGTTGTTGGTGCGTCTGTGGTTGTGCTGTCAGTAGGGCTTGACGTTTCGGTTGTCGTTGCGTCTGTGGTTGTGCTGTCAGTAGGGCTTGACGTTTCAGTTGTCGTTGCGTCTGTGGATGTGCTGTCAGTAGTGCTTGACGTTTCAGTTATCGGTGCGTCTGTGGTTGTGATGTCGGTAGGAGTTGACGTTTCAGTTGACATTGCATCTGTTGTTGTGATGTCAGAAGGGCTTGACGTTTCAGTTGCCATTGCATATGTTGTTGTGATGTCAGTAAGAGTTGACGTTTCGGTTGTCAGTGCGTCTGTGGTTGTGCTGCCAGTAGGGCTTGACGTTTCAATTGTTGGTGCGTCTGTGGTTGTACTGTCAGTGGGACTTGACGTTTCAGTTGTCATTGCATTTGTGGTTGTGTTGTCAGTAGGACTTGACATTTCAGTTGTCGGTGCGTCTGTTGTTGTGCTGTCAGTAGGGATTGACGTTTCAGTTGTCGGTGCGTCTGTGGTTGTGCTGTCAGTAGGGATTGACGTTTCAGTTGTCATTGCATCTGTTGTTGTGTTGTCAGTAGGACTTGACATTTCAGTTGTCGGTGTGTCTGTGGTTGTGCTGTCCGTAGGACTTGACGTTTCAGTTGTCGGTGCGTCTGTGGTTGTGCTGTCAGTAGGGATTGACGTTTCAGTTGTCATTGGATCTGTTGTTGTGTTGTCAGTAGGACTTGACATTTCAGTTGTCGGTGCATCTGTGGTTGTGCTGTCAGTAGGACTTGATGTTTCAGTTGTCGGTGCGTCTGTGGATGTACTTTTACTGGGAATTGACGTTTTAGTTGTCGGTGCATCTGCGGTTATGCTGTCAGTGGGACTTGACGTTTCAGTTGTCATTTTATCTGTGGATGTACTGAGACTTGACGTTTTAGTTGTTATTGCATCTGTGGATGTGCTGTCAGTACTACTTGACGCTTCAGTTGTCATTCCATACGTGGTGGTGCTGTTAGTAGGGCTTGACGTTCCAGTTGCAGGTGCTTCTGTGGTTGTGATATCAGTGTGACCTGACGTTTCAGTTGTCGGTGCGTCTGTGGGTGTGCTGTCAGTAGGATTAGACGTTTTAGTTGTCATTGCATCTGCGTTTGTGCTGTCGGTAGGACATGTCGTTTCAGTATTAATTGTGTCTGTGGTTGTTCTCTCAGTAGGACTTGACGTTTTGGTTGTCATTACGTCTGTGGTTGTGCTGTCATCAAGACTTGACGATTTAGTTGTCATTGCATCTGTGGTTGTGCCAATAGTGGAGCTTGACGTTTCAGTTGTCTTTGCATCTGTGGTTATGCTGTCAGTGTGACTTGACGTTTCAGTTGTCATTGCATTTGTTGTTGTGTCGTCTGTTGGAATCAACGTTTCAGTCGTTATATCTTCTATACTGGTGCTGTATGTACTACTTGACGCTGAGTTTTCAAATGTCATTACGTCTGTGGTTGTGCTATCAGTAGGAGCTGACGTTTCGGTTGTCATAACAACTGTGGTAATGCTGTCAGTTGGACTTAACGTCTCAGTTATTGAAGCTTTGTTTGTCAATTCAGTTGACAATGCTGTTTCAGTCGACATTGTATGCAATGTTCTGTCGGATATTGAACTCTGATCATTCGTGGGAGAAGTGGATGGTTGGTTGCTACTTGTATCTGTTAACAACATCATATAGAAAACTGTATCAAAAATAAAACAATACAGGAATACCAAATATCTGGGTTTTTTGCGTTTTACAAAATTTCTGAAAATTGGGAATATGTAAAGCATTTTTATTAATAATGCGTCAGTCATTTTTTGCGATTTAAAAAGCTTCATATAGAAATTGATACAGAATATAGTTTTTGCGTATTCAATACTTGTACTTTGATTTATAAGAAAAAGAATTGCAAAAAAGCGAAGATTAGATCTTCGCAAAATTTATCATACATACTGTGATGTTTTCAGAAATATTCTACGTGCGAATTAATTTTCTGGAGTGAGTTACTCCCCTTTTCTTCTACTCTCTTGTCATTAGAGATTTTTGCACTAAGCCGTGCAGTACACAACTTCGGTAGAGTCACCATAATATCATTTTGTACAAGCGTACACTTTCCATGCAAGAAACTTAAAGCCCTACGGTGTAAGTACTTGTATTTGTTTATTATTTACATGTATATAATATAAACCATATGTTCAGTGTTTATTGATATAATGATGTTGTAATGTATACAAAGAATAGTTCACTCATTGGCGCCATAATCATCCGTGCGTGAAATTATAGGTATCAAGTTTATTAAGTACATTTACTAAGATATTTTGAATTATTTACATGTATACTTATTGATATCATTATACATTGTGTCCAACATTCTTACAAGAATATCAATTCTATTTTTTACTTTATTTACATTGAAAGAATTCAGTCAGTCTATTTTTTTTCAATCAGTGTATTCATAGAGTCAGTATTGTCAAATGTCAGTATTTTCAGTATTGTAAATTTATTTTATTATTTTTTCAGCTTTTTACTAAAAGCGTACTACTACTAAATGCTGTAGAAATCAATACCATGATTGATGAATAAAACTGAACATCTATAAACTCTAAGGCCTGAGTTGGTTTCAGTACACATACATATGGTACTCTGATGCATAGCCTTTTGATTTCTTCAAAATATACGTACCCACAACCATCAGAGTAAATTGCTGAACTTCATTTAGCATTGATACCTGAAATATAAATGTGAAATAATAAAAAACTCCAACATCTGTATTTCTAATTACTTATTTATTCAAGATACGAAAAAACAAAGAAATGTTTGTAAAGGACTTGATAAGTCGATCGTTCATGTTGAAATTGAAGGGAATAACCTGGGGAAGAGGTCTCTTTTGGAAATGAAAATGGTGATTCATGTCTGCATGTAAATGTTTCAACCCATGTGTGAATAAAAAAACACTTACTTTTTAAAATGCAAATCGAGTAATTCTCAAGTGAATAATATGTCGGGATTTAAGATAAAAGCAAAGCAAAAATGTGTTTGTAAAAATAACATTTTTATAAAAGTAAATGTAGAAGTGTGTCTACTTATAATCACAAGATATCTTTAATTGCATACATAGACACACCTTGGTGTAAAAGAAAATATGCCTTTAAAGAGGTTACTTTCTATATCAGCTGTTAAAGATCTATATGCTTGGCTTAAAAAAAATTGTTGAGTCAATCCGCTGGTAGTGAATATTTTTAAAACAATTTCATTTAAAACATTTAAGCAATAAATTAATTTCTTTGGTGATTATTGAGTGTTTTTTAATGTGCCGACATTGCAAAAAAAATACATAACCTGCATAACGAAAAACCTGTTTAACCTGCAGCGAATGATTTAATTTTTGCAACGATCTACCTTCATAACCAGCTTGAATCACCAAAGAAAGCATTTTATTTTTATATTTACATCTCTGTTTTACCAAATTAATAAATTGATTGTAAAAAGTAAGTTATTTTAACAAAATTACTGTTCATATACATTAGTACGTTAGATAAAAGAACAGTTAAATCGCCTCATACGGAAAGAGTCTGACATCATCATGCTTATTTCGTGCAGTCCGAGAATTTTTAAAAGTCGCTTCTGCTTTCGAACAACTGATATATGAGGTGTGTAGATTTTTGTCTGGCTATGAATTAACTAAAGTTTCCATAAGAATAGAGGGCAACATACACTGTAGATACTCAGTAACCCAAACAAAAGGTAATTATAGGCGGTTCAAATAATTTACTTTCCTTAGAATTTGAAAATATAACTTTAAATGTTATATAATACTAACGAGCTAGCAGGAAATAAAAAGAAACGCGCCAAAAAAATAATAATTTAATCTTTTAATCAAATAATTCAACATTGTATGTATCAGGATAAAATTGATTCATTAAAAATTAAATATAAACGGGATGGGAAATATGAAAACATTAATATACATGTACAACATAAAGTACTTAAAGTGGCTTTGTCGCGATTTTTGCCAAATAATTGTTTTTTCGATTTTAATGTTTACAATGCTTTAAGCCACAGTTAAAACTGGCTGCACGTGTTTGCTGATTGTGCGTGTGCTTCGGGTTTGCCAGTCGCGGCTCCCGTGGTTGATCGTAGCGTTAAAAATCATATTGAAGTGATTGCGAATGCAACGTAAGACAAACGGACGTTTGATGTGCCAGTCGTTGGTGTCACGTACAGCTATCTTTAAAGACGGGTCGCCACTCGGAACGTGTGTTGCCCGTAGGAACTGTTCTTCCGTCTTACGATTGTCGTGCACCATTCGTACGTTCGCAATGCCAACGACAGTAATAACATTCGCGTCGTATACGTCACCTGCAAGTCAAACGTACCGACGTCTTTCTGTGCCCCACGACAGCTGCACGGACAATTGTTAGTTTTCACGTTAATTAAATAACATTTCTTCTCTAGACATGTACTGAAATATTTATCTGTTGAAAGCAAGTAAGTATTGAAACGTCAAAAGAACTCGTAGAAAAAAAGACTATTGTTCTGTTATTGCTGCAACTTCCACCAATAGGATGTGTTAAAGTTTTTGTGTAGTTGGTTTTTAATTAGTAAAAAATATCATTCTGCGCGTAAATATCATTTTTCCTCTCCTTACTCTGAAAATGCATATGATTCTATCTTAGCACGCTTGCAGGTCGAAGTAATTTGGAAATCTTATGCATTTTCTGTACTTATATTACTTCGAGTATCTATATGTACTTCAATATTAAGTTCCTTCCTATCCTGTTTTTCTTCTTTGCTTTCCATCTTTTAGTTAAAAAGAACGCATTTGTTTGTTTGATGCGGTTATTAGAAAGGAGTTGAAAACTAGAAACTTTGATTTGATTTTGATGAATGGTAAAACTGTTGATTCTCTTATCCTTATGTGGATTTTTTTCATAATCCTTTTTCATAAAAATACTATTTATGGGCAATGCGTACGTATCAAGAGGAATTGGTGTACGCATGACATAAATGTGACGTATGCTTACTGTACGTTCAATTTATATGTTGATGGTGAACACAAGCAACTTGCAGTCAACGTACGTATTACGCAAGAGACAAGCGAAATCTCCTTACGTTATTCGTGCAATTTAAATCGTACGGTTATCTTATGGGTTTCTTGAGTGAAGCACAAGTGCAGCGTACGTTTTAAGTTCACGCAAGGAAACCGCAATCATTGTTGTACATGTCCAACAGCCACCGCGCGTGCTGACGGGAAGCGTACGTCCTTCCAAAATCGTAAGATGTACGTGCGTGTCTCGCAAGATTTTTATTAAAATTTGCCCGTAGACCACCAGTAGAAGCTCATACGACCAGTAGTGACTAAGGCTCAAGTAAGGCATTTTTAAAAGGCAACAGAAATTTTAGTGTCATTTGTTGAGTAAAAAGCGAGTTACAGCACTTACAATTCTTTGTTCTGTAAACAAAACTGTTTTCTTACATTTTGAATGTTAAAGTGAAAATTCCAGTTTTTGACCTACAATGAATGTGTTAAATGTTAGGCGATGTTTATTTATGCTTGAAATGAATAAAAATATAGACAAATCTGCATGAAAAAGGATTTTTACTGGTATATTGAATCTATATAAACAAATGTTTATATGACAAAAAAGTGTAAGCCCTGTGTCTTGCTTATCATTTAACGACTGACTCTGAAATTGCATTTGATCGATATAAATGTATTCTTAAAGCATTGTAAATAATAAAAATAGAAAAACAGAATTAACAGAATCTTGTCTAAAGAAGGTAATTAAACCTTACAATGGTAACAAACACCAAACCTTCTTAAGTAATGCATTTATTACCTTTATGTACCGTTGACAGAGTTCGTGTGAATTATTCATTGAAATGCCTTGGTAGAAAGTTCCATTCCATAGACGACAAAGTCTTCCTTTGCATATATCAATTCCAACGCAATCCTCGCTCCTTCCACATTTTGAACTACACGTCAAAATAGGATTTCTTTTAAACGGAACAGAAACTTGTCGATAAACGTTTCTTTCCTCATTCTTCGATATCGTTTTCCAAAAAGTAAATTTATCTTCCTCAATAAAACCAAAACATTGAAGAAAACAAGACCATACCAATACCAGCAAATGGATGAGTGATAAACGTTTGATGAAAAATAGCATTCTGAAAACAAACTCATCCGATGGTAAATTTTAGAGGTTTAAACTATTTTATATCCTAAAATATATACCTAGTATATAGGTTTACATTATCTAAGAACCGTTTTAACGAAAAGAAAACGTTAAAGCTTTTTATCTGTTATAAACATTTGAAAGAATTGGATGGATCGATGTTTTTAATTTAAAATCCTTTCTCACGACTGGCAGTCTTTTTCCACAGTAGTCTTTAGACAAAAGAAACAAAGACGATGAACGTTATTTTAAATCCTTGCTCCGGAGCGAATGTTTACTTTGAAGATTTTCTGATGAGAAAGAACAGCCCATAAGTAAATTACGTGAAAGTCGATTAAAAGTATCTCATTTTAAAGAATGGCAGAAATAAATTTTCTTGGAATACCTAGGCCAGTTTTAAAAAAAAAAACTTTTTAATATTCATGTCTTACTTTATATTTGTAAGTGGGTAGATATTCGTTCACAAATGAAATTATGAAAACTATTTGTTTGAATCTATTAGACTTTGTATGGTTTCATCTTATATCTTTCGATTATTTCGAGCATAATCCAATCAATGATATAATAAATTCTTTCAGGTGGCGTCAAAAATTTCTTTTGTATATATCTCAATCTAGACTTCATTATGTATACAAAAAGCTATTTGATAGAGAAAATGCGGTCCAAGTTCTCTTTAAATTGGAACCCATAATTTAAAAAAAATCAAGAGTATTTTAATAAAACCATCAGTGGTCGATTGCTTAAATATTCAGCTAACCAATACAATGCAAAAAGATGCTTTCGCATTGTTTTCAGATAAGTTGCACCGGACCTCTTTTAAGTTAAGGATCGATTTCAACTCTATAGCTACCAATTTCATATTAGTATATATCTGGTTGGAACAATTTACATACTATCAGCCGCAATGCGCAGAATTTATACAGAATTTCTTATATTTTAATTTTCTGCTATTTATATATGGAAAAATCCAGTAGTTTTAATTTTAAGGTGACTTCAAATTAAACAAAAATCAAACACAAATTCAGGCGGATTAATATGCTCTTTAGACGGGGTCACATGACCCCGTTTATTAGTTTACTGTCAGCCGAAGTCTCAAACCAAAAGGCACACGTAGAACACATGAATTGAGTCAACGCGTAAGAAGAGATTGCAGAAAGTTTTCAGGCATTTCAGGAAATGTATCTATAATCAAAGTACAATGTCAATCGTCGAAAAGAAAAATACAGGAGCGGAGCAAACACGAACCTTTAAAAGAATTAGAGATCGGATCGGGTGCCATGGAGGAGTAAACATCCCCTGCTGTCGTTGTATCAACCATAGAACTTACGAAAAGATAATTTCAATCGAGACTGTTTATAGTCTTGTTTTATTCACCTGTTTGTCAGTAGCTTGCCTCGTCTTAGAAACTGCCCATACGAAGAGCATGCCCTTGCGTATTTTACTGAGACACAAATTTCAATATGAAGGTGATGAAGATATATTGCTACATAAATAAAGAATGTTGCTCTTCGAAAATTGAAGTCATCACGTTTATCATAAAGTTTTGTTGTTACATGTAGGTTACTATCATTGTTCCTTTTCAGTTGAATATCGAACCATGAAATAAATGAAGCAGGCTCTGAGGTACCTTTTGTTTCAAATACACTGGAATATATCGAGTCGATGTTAATATGGAAGTAACATTTGTTAATTGATAAAATGTCACCGATATACCTAAATGTTGAGGTGAAGCTAAAGTTGAAACAAAAAGCAGAAAAAAAAACCCAGTGAAAAATCAAATGTCTGTTTCTGTGAATATTTTTTCTATGAAAAGCCATTCCACTTGAATTGTAAAAAAAAAATTCAATCATAACACGGCTGTTCTGATTTCAAATATTATGACATTGGACTTTTCATGAACAACAAAAGCGATGACATTCTCTTATAGTGCAGATGTCTCTGAAAGGGATATCATGTACATTTAGAACACTATTGGGAGAGAGACAAATAGGAAATAGGTGTAAGTCTTTAACTTTCATTTGTATGTGAATCCATGCCTTTTGAGAACAGGTAAAAATTTTTTTAAGAGGAACATTAACAGCTCTTTGTTGAAAGATTCTGTTCAAGTACACAAAATCTATAACTTTTGAATATCATTATAAAAGTGAGGGGTTTTTAAAAATTCCCATGAAATTTCAAAGCTTTAATAATGCAATTTTGCACTTAAAGATTATTTAAAACTATTGCAAGCGATCATGATATTGCATGATTTTGCATTTTTTTTCTTTTTATTTATCTCTAACAACTATTACAATACCTAAAAAAGGTATTCATCGTTTCGGGGAATAAAACTCAGACGAGGTTTATTTTGTTTCAGTTACACTTTTTTGTTTTATATTTCCGAGAAAATATCAATATTTAAGTTCGAAGTTTTTCATCGTCACTCATCTCCATGCTAATGTAACGATCTATAATGGTGAACAATGTGTACCGCAAGAGATCTTTGGGCTTCTAGTTCCTGTTAGATGGGTATTTTCTGAAATCCTTTTATTGGTTTGATGTGTTTTGTTTACCCCCCACTCCCCCTCTTCTCTCCCAGCTCATATAAAAACAGCCTTACAAATGTCCAAAACTGAGTTTTGATCTACCCTGAAGTTTTAAAAAAAAATTCTGCAACATATCTAATTACTTTTCATCATTTTAAATTCAAGCTCAAAAAATATAAACATGAAATTGTTGACAAGACTTGTTAACTTTTTTTGCTTTGTTAAATAAAAGTCCAAAGTCAATTTTGTGATGAATGGATAATAAAATATATATTGTATTCACTCCGAGTTTTTGAGATCAGCATGTGTCAGTGGTCTTTATATATTGAAGCTTTGTCAGAAGGCTTTCAACTTTTTTTTTACTGATATTTTATTAATATTCAAGGGTATCAATTTTCGTGGATAAGGTGAACATCACAATTTCAAGGATACGTAAATTTGTGGCCACTGATTAAATGAATACAAAGGCTCAATAGAAACTGCAATTCGATCAACATTGAATTTCGTGAATCAACTTAACAACGAAATCAACGAAAATTGGTATTCAACGAATATAGATGAAACCACAGTACAAAAGTTATTTTTTCTTTCAGTAGAATGAGGAAGTTAATAATGAAAATTGTAGTGGCATGACCTTTAATAGGATCAATGAAGCTTTAAACTTTTGTTTATATCAAAAGGAACAAATGAACTTGTTCAAACAATTCTCCACGGTAAAAGGGATAAAACTTGTTATTCGAAACTGGCGTATAAATTCATAATTGAAGCTAATCTTATTCTCTGAGAAATACTATACCACTGTAAATTTGTCAGGAAAAAACTGCCTAATTAATTTCCAATAAAAAATTGATATTTAATTTCCAATAAAAATTGACTCATTCTTTTGAAATAGTCCCTGTAAATCACGACATTTAAATCTTATTGTTGAATTTATCGAATACAAAGTCAAGTTATCTCTCTTTGACATACATGTACAATGTGACCATGTTTTCCTTTTACATGCTTATAACCGATTGCGATGGACACAAAACAGGCTAGCTTACCTTTGTCAATATACCATATAGTCAAACTTAACACAACTGAAAAAGTGCGACGTTAATAGTACTTCAAATATGCTCGACTGTCAAAATTTTTTTAAATGTATTTTATTTTCTTAAAAAAGTATCATACATCCATGCATTCTGATTTCGTAACATTTTAAAAAGTTTGATAGTTGATTCCCATAACAAGTTATTTATGATCATGTATTTAAATACAGAGGTATACTAACATAACTTTAAAGAAAATGACATCGTTTCACCCCTATCTCTTTAAACATCAATTACCTTTAGTTAATGCAATTGTATTTGATAAACACATTTTACCAAAAGTGCAATATTTAATAAAATACAACCTGGTTCGGAAAGACACATTTTGTTTATGTATTTTGGATGAAGATATCTAGGGACACAATGGAGAGTTGTGTACAATTGATCAACGGTTTGGCTTTTTGTACGCTGGGGATGCTTTTGGCACAGTGTATAACCTAAATGGAGTTTGCTCTGATATTAATGCATGTTTACTAGACCAGACCGGAATAAACTGGTTTGATTTGTATGCTGCTTGTGGTTTTTTTTTACATCACTTTCAAGAATTTCAAATGATGAAACGAAAGTGAGAAACAGATTTTCACAAACAGCAAGGAATCAGCAAAGAAACACAGCTAAAATATTTTGCATAGCAACAACTTTGGAATCATTTTATTCAAGGGGGTCAGTGTTGGATTTGCTGAGTAAGCAAAATATTCTTGATTCGAGTTGGCGTAATTTTGTTGGTAACAAGTTTGGTAAAAATTCAATGAAAAATTAACAAATGCTTGACCATACGTTCATTGGGATCTAAATTCATGGACTAGGATAATCTGCTGTGTACAGACCTGAATGCGAATTTTAATCTGCTTGTACTGATACATTCCCATATTTATATGTTAGAAAAATATGTTAGAAACAGCTCGCTTCACTGTAGCTGCAAACACATGGCAGCTTTCCAGAAGCTGGTCTTCTAAGGACAGAAACTACTACGTAGGTAATCTTTAAAGATGTATCGTATTAAAAAAATTCCCCATTACAATCATCAAGTACAGATTCATAGTAATGTGTTCCAAAAAAAATTTGTTTGTTTCCATGCATTCTTATTTTCCTCATTTTTACTTCACCATTGATCATGGATAGGAGTAACATGCAAGAACATTTAATGTGTATTTTGATATACATAAACAAGTTCGATAACTCTTTAAAATATTTAAGCTGTGTAACAAGTGTTTTTCCGTAAGTTTGTGCTTTGCTTTTTAAAAAAAAACCCACATGTTTTTGTTTGATATTTATGGCTCTTTGTCTCTAAAATATATCGATATATTTTGGATGTTTAATTTTTTTTGTCACGCTTTGAGATATAAACGATTACTAAAAACAATAACAGTAAACTAAACTAAATATCATAGCAGTCAATTTAATGAAGAAAGATCGGAGTCAATAAAATAAAATAGATCAAACCAAACCTGATAACATACTAGAAATATAAAGAAACTATAAGTTAAAATATTTCAAAGAAGTCGGAGCTAACGGTTGAAATAATCGTTGGATGTTTCCTGTTCACCAATATTGGTCTTTAAGTTGGTATACTAAAGCAACCAAGAAAATAATTTAACCAACTTTATTATTATCGCGACATTATTTTAAGATTTACCAGAAATAAACTGGTTTGTGACGATTATTTTAACAACCACTCGTCATCTACATTCGTTTTCATCTCGGTATTATCGCAAATATTTATCGCACGCAATTAAAGATTGGTTTCCACAAATTTGTCTTTCAAATTCTTTACCCTATACACTAACGTTGAATAATGAAAACAGTCTAATATGCACATTTATCGATCATATTCTAGCTTCAGAACCTTAAAAAGCACCTGTGCTAATCACAGTATTGCAAAACAGATTTGAAAAATAATTAAAATCAAAAATTGGGATATAAGACCAAAAATTTGTTTGCACACATAAATGATACAAAAAAATATTTGTTGAAAGTCCAACCTTTTTTCATTATAAAATATAAAATAATTTTTTCATTATTTTTTCATATATTTTTTTTCTTTTGTAATTCTTCAGCTTAATAATACGCCGTATGTCCAATTTAACTAATCGTAGTGCACTTGTTTAGCAGTATTTATTTTTAAATATCATAGTGGCTTTTTAAAAAAATATCCAGCATCCTGTATCCGTCACATTCTATCCTATTCTGTGCAAATATTTATGAATAACAGCAATGTATATTCTTAAAATCATGAAATAAAAATGTATTTAATTAATCATTTCTAACTATAGAATAGTGAAAACTGTTTTCGAGCTTAAATACAATTATTATAAAATGCTAATAAATATATCTCAGCTGAAGTGATTGGGAAGTGCACTTTATAAATAATAAAGTCTGGATCGAAGTAACCACTAAAGAAGAGGATATGCATTCTGGCGCTATATTTTCAGGGTTCAATTCTTGGTCTTGATTGATTCCTTGATTGAAAAGAACGTATGATTAAATTAAACAAAATCGAAAAAATGTATTTGTTTGTACTCGTTACAATGTTAAATGAACAAATACATACATATACTTCATACAAATTCAAAGTAGGTAAATATAAAAATCAAAGTGACTCAAACAATTTTCAATTGATTTTCAAACTCAGTCTTTTAATGTCTATTGTGTCTAGTTCTTCCAGTGCTGATAAATAATATTAGCTTGCTGTATGAAATGATAAATCTTTAATGAGATAAGTTTAAGACAATTCTTTCAAAAGTGGCTGGTGCTTACAAATATTTTTTTCCCCTAAAACTATTGATAGGGAAGGTAAACGTTATAATCCAAAGTTTCATTTCTGTGAAGAAGAGTGTCTTCAATATGCTTTACATCACTCAAAATTCCTTGTTGTTCCATTTACTGTTAATGGTGACACTTTGCTTCAACAATTGTGTTGGTAATATCGAAGAAAATAAATATGCTTTTATGAAAATGATATCTATGAACGAGGAACAGAATGTGTATTGCAAATTCCTCATGCCTTATAAAAAGAATTATATTTTAACGTGTGGTGCTAAATGTGGAATTGATGAAAGCTGCATGGGAATTGATGTTTGTGATGGCAGGATTTGCCGTCTTTGGAATGCGACCTTTTATCCGAGCCTTTTGTCGAATGATTCAAACGGACTATGCAAGCGGTATATTAAGGTAATATTTGTATGTACTTTTTGTTTTTGTTATGAAAAAATACCCTAGCTAATTCGTGAATTTGTTAAATTGTATATCAGAGATAATAGTATTTTATGTAATTTGTTAATCCTTAAATAACGTTTTATAATATCATTGCTTTAGTTTTATGTTTTTTTTTATTTTTTACATTCAATAACTGGTTAAGATGAACTAAAAATATTGCCACCGAACAACTTTTTATGGCATTTATCTTTGAGTACTGTGAGGCTAATGAAACGCCTTAAATTAAAAAGTCCATGATGTTTTTACTAAAATACGGATACAATTTGTGTCTTTTCATCTAATGTAACGTGTTTATGTAAATGAAATAACTGAATTTCTTTCTTTTGGGCTACTTTAAAATATTGGACTGACATCCACGTATTTTTTCATAGCAGATTTTCAAACAGCATTGTCTGCCCTCCGTTGCTAAGCATTGCTATTTATATTCATTTTTTGGGAGTTGATTTTTTCAACTCTTCTATGCAGTTACTCAGACAAACCGAAAATGAAACAGTGTTTGGACCTCAGCACAAATCATCGCTGCTGACAAGACTAAGTTCTTGAAAATAATTGATAAATTCGATGTAATGTATGCTTAAGCTTTTTTTCCAAGGCAAATTATTTATAAATACCTTGAAAATAGTCAAATTTTAAATGGTACGAACAATTTAGATAAGTTTTGTAGTCGTATGTATGTATTCCTAAGCCAAAGTTTAATATAGTCTCGTTCAACTCGACGCTCGGCTGTCTCCGTAAATCTCCGACAAGCAGAGAGTCTCTATTGCTTGTCGGAGATTTACGGTGTCAGCTGAGCGTTTGGTTTAACGAGACTAGTGTTCAATATTGCTTGGATCCATACCATTTTCGAGAAATATTTCTATTACTGATACATAGTTTGATTGAATTAATTTTATCATTTAATATTATTTAACATGATTCATATGGGGTTTATCGACATTCTTGACGAAGAAGTCCAAAAATTCATATTATAAAAATGTGCGGAATTCAAATACAAATTAGAAACTACATTTACTTGTCATGCAAAATAGCACATCATTGATTTTAAAATAAAAAAAAAATCGACAAAATCAACTCCCGTCAGTTCTTCAGTACTTTGATTTTTAAACCATACCGTATCTTTATCCTTCCATGGTATTTGTTTATGCATATGTTATTCATTGCGAAATTGAAACTTTGTCTCAATAACACTTATATTCAAATTTTAGAAGTAAAATCTAACTTATGAAAATCCTTTCAACGCGATTTTAATGCTGCGATATGCAACAGGAGCCACGACTGGCAAAACCGGTAGTACACATACGATCACCAACGACATACGACCAGTTGTGACTACTTGTAAAATGTACCTAGTTTAGTGAATTTTGAATAAATTTACAACATTTTGTGGTGTTTGGTATTAATCAAAATAAAATAATGCATTGCATCTTTTTCTGCATTTAAGACCTAAGTATTGTTGTCAGAGATATGTAAAGCACTGCGAAAATAATCTATATAGAAAAAAATAACGTTCTTTATTCTTTTTTTTGAAAATTTACATAACAAATTCGTTGTGAATCTGAACATATTGTGACGTATGGAGCTTTTAAACATTTTTAACTATGTCATTTTCCTTCAAAAGAAAAAAAACCCGACAATCTAGACTACAATCACTTGAAAGTATCACTTATAATTATTATAAATGCCGTGAAGTCTGAAGTCAAACTCTATCCTATCCTATCCTATTTTATCCAAACCTGATTCGAGTGTAAATTTCAGCGTGGTTTTGCAAAAACAAATTAATCAAAAAATAACATTAACAACAATTTTGTTTATAATACGAAGGAAAACATTAAGAAATTAATATTAATATTAAATATTTACAAAGCGGTAGAGAAAATTGATGCGCCATAAGTTTTTGTCAAATCGGAAACAGCTTAAGTATATATAGTTATTGTAATCTTTAAGGCTTCTCAATGCAGCGTTAAGACACTAGATAAATTATGTTTTATGTCCTTAAAGATATTATATTTTCTATTGATACATGTATCATGAACGAATAAGAGAGAGAGAGAGAGAGAGAGAGAGAGAGAGAGAGAGAGAGAGAGAGAGAGAGAGATGGGGAGCTAGCTTTTGCCCCGTAGTTTTATTAGAGATATGTAGTCTAAATGATTTAAGATTTCGTAGAGAAAGGTGCATTAGATTACATGATATTAATTTCAACTATACTGTAAATCACAGTAAGTTTACTTGTTGCTTAACAAGTAATTGGGAATCAAATGCAAGACTAGTGTAAGTTTTCTGTGAATAAGCATTTTCCTGACACCAGGTAACCTTAGACCTAAACTGAAATTAGAATAAGGAGTAACTGTATCAGGATTAAACGCAGACAAATTATATATACTAGACATTTTTCCACCCTTTATATCATTTATATTTTGTCTGCAATGTTGCTATCTTGGTACCCACATGACTTAACAAAAAGTATTTTATTGAACTGTCAGCAACTTATATCAAGTTTAAAAAATATGCGTAGAGTACTTGTGTTTTTAAATTTCTTTTTTGATACAAAATACAGTGTGCTATAAGATAATATAGTTTTTTTTCGGTTTTTCTTTTCGCTAAGTTCTACAAAAATACAGTATTCTATTGTTAAGTTTATTTTTCAAACCTGATTATTTGAATGCCAATACATAACCTAGTATGTGAATAAGAAAAGTATGATTAAAAACTGTTCTGATTTTCTAATATGATGGATAACATGCTTAACTTATTTGAAAATGTCCAGCAGTTAGATATGATAAAGACGGATTCCTTTGTTGTACTGTGTGCTATTGTTGGCGTTTTTATATATTGGTATGAGTTAATATTATAATAATTAGCTCACTTATCTAGATTGCATCATTGCATATGTACGTTTTTGTAAGAAAGGATATTGATTTTTTTCAGGTATCAATGCTAGGTCAATTTATACAGCCTACATTGGAAGTGATAGGTATGAAATCTCATTCATGAAACAAAAAAAAGGTTCAATTAAACAAAACAATAATCTAAACAAGAAAACACCTAATGTAAAAACAAATGCCTTTTATTCTTTACTTTAAAATCATGGATAAAGTAACAATTTTGAATAGTTAGAATACATGTCTCTTTTTAAATTTGTTAATTATATGATGAATTGTTGATTAGATGTTTTTCACAGAAATAAGTAGTAACCAGGCAATCACTTCATCGGCACAAGATCAAAGTTCAGTTTCCGACACAAAAACGCAGAGTATGCCGTCTGAAACAGTAACATCTTCATCTGAGACAAGTGCAAATGAAATACCAACGACAAATATAACGACATCAAGTCATACTGAAACCACAACTAGAGACATAACGACAACATCAATTCATACGGAAACTACATTCACAGATATACCCACGACCTCAATTCCTAATGAAACCACAATCACAGACAAAACTACAAAATCGAGTCCTACACAGACTACAACAGTTACTACAGATATAACTACACCATCAAGTCCTACTGAAACCACAACAACTGACATAACGACAACAGCAAGTCCTTCTGATATTGCAACCACCAACATAACGATATCATCAAGTCCTTCTGAAACTGCATCCACAGACATAACGACACTATCAAGTCCTACTGAAATAACAACTACAGACATAACGACTCCATCAAGTCCTTCTGAAATTACAACTACAGACATAACGACAAAATCAAGTCCTACTGAAACCACAACTACTGACATAACGACAACATCAAGTCCTACTGAAATTGCAACTACTGACATAACGACAGCATCAAGTCCCATTGAAACACCAACCACTGATATAACGAAAATATCAAGTCCTACTGAAACAACAACCACTGACATAACAACAACATCAAGTCCTATTGAAACAACAACCACTGAGATAACGACAACTTCAGGTCCTACTGAAACAACAACTACATACATAACGACAACATCACGTCCTACTGAAACCACAACCACTGACATAACGACAACACCAAGTCCTACTGAAACCACAACCACTGACATAACGACAACACCAAGTCCTACTGAAATCACAATCACTGACATAACGACAACATCAAGTCCTACTGAAACCACAACCACTGACATTACGACAACATTAGGTCCTGATGAAACAACAACCACTGACATAACGACGACATCAAGTCCTACTGAAACCACAACATCTGATATAACGACGACATCACGTCCTACTGAAACAACAACCACTGACATAACGACAACATCAAATCCTACTGAAACGACAACAACTGACATAACGACAGCATCAAGTCCAACTGAAACCACAACTACAGACATAACGAAACCACGTCCTACTGAAACAACAACAACAGACATAACGACAACATCAAGTCCTACTGAAATTACAACCACTGACATAGCGACAACATCAAGTCCTACTGACACCACAACTACAGACATAACGACAGCATCAAGTCCAACTGAAACAACAACAACATACATAACGACAACATCAAGTCCTACTGAAACAACAACCACTGACATTGCGACAACATCAAGTTCTACTGAAACAAATGAAAACCAGACTACAGATAGCATGACAACTGAGACGTCAAGTACTAGTGGCACCACAACCACAGATGTGAATATAACTAAAACATTAAACACTAATACTTCACCTTATAATATTCATTCGACTCAACCATCAGCCAATGAAATTCATTTGGCAGCAACTAGTGACACTTTCCCTACTGAAAGGTCCACCTCCACCGTCTCTAATGATGAAATAAACACTACTACGGGTGTTTTTATCACAGGTATGATGCTATCAACCGTGTTTTAAATAAATGTTATAACTTTATGTTTTATATTTTTTCATTGATAAATTTCATTATATATAATTTTGCACTTTCAGAGAGATCGATTCAGAATTGTACCATGACATACGAGTTTTCTGAAGGAGACCGTGAAGTACCCTGCTACAATGATACTTATTCTTGGATTGTATGCTCCCTTTTTTTTACAAATTGTTAGATAAATATATGAAAACGATGTCATAAGATTTTGGCTAAGACACAAGAATTTCATCCAGAGAAATCGTGCATTTCTTGAATACATTTGGGCAAAGTACAAGTACTATAATTTCAAACCATAGACTCTAACTCTGAAAAGAACATGAATCCTTCTCTTTAAGTCATAAAAAATGTAATTCATATAAAATGTACTTATACACTATGAATGATAATTTTCTTAATCTGACGTTGTTTAAATACATTTTTAGGTGTGTTTATAGGTTTTTGTCTTCTAGGTCATTCAGAGGCGGTTTGATGGATCGGTCGATTTTTACAGAAACTGGACCGAGTATGAGAACGGGTTTGGTTCCTCACAATCCGAGATCTGGTTAGGTGGGTAGGACCAACGCAAAAATATTGTTTAGTCAAATTCCACTATCATATGCTTGTTTCTTGCTAAACACGTCGTCAGTATGATTACTCTACAAGATCATATAATTGTTATAGATTTCATTTTGTTTAATGTATGTATTTTATACCGTTGACAAAATGAGGGTTGAAGCATCATTTCTTTGCCAGGAAACCAATACATTAACGAGCTTACAAATGCTGGTTATACTGTCCTGAGAATTGAACTCACCGGCTTTAATGAAGAGATGAAGCATATAGAATACAACTTTAACATAGAAAACAAAACCAACGACTATAGACTGCATATTTCCGAACGAAATGTATCTGGAATAGGTTGGTGTAAAATATAAAAAAAAATCAATTTATCTCTCCAAAGCATACAGTCGATCAATTGAAAGCGATTGAAAATTACAACTGGTCGTTAGCGCTTCTACGGGTGGTCTGCGAGTGCATTTTGATGCAAGATTTGTGAGACACACAAGACCAGCTTAAATTGATTTTGGAAGGATTTTCGCTTCTTGAACATGCACTATAATTTCCTATTAATATCTGAAAATGTACGCAGCAGTTGCACTTCAATCATGAAACCCATAAGGTAACCGTATGATTAGACATGTACATATGTCGTATAGAATCTTACTTGTCCCTTGTGTTATACAAACATATAACTCACAATCAACATATAGATTTAACAGAAGGTGAATGTCATGCGTACACAAAACAAATTTCCATATGGTTTAAAAGAATTGATTGGCAGTTTTACATGTACCACTTCTATGAATGCGACCAAAAAGAAAGTCAATAGGAAAAGCTTTCAGAAATCTCCTTCCAAAAACAAAATCCAAACCGACGAATGCCTTCTTCAAATTTAGAAGTGAGCTAAAAAAAATACTGAATGATGAGGTATTATATATTGAAGTATTCCCCCACGCACATTCGACTTGCAAGAGCGCTAAGAGAGAATTATTTACATTTCTAATGATCTTTATGAGTGAAGAAGTGGCAATGATATTATCACAAAAACAATTTTTTCGACCAAGAGCTTCTACACAAGTTCTCCACTCACTACAGGTTTTTTTAAGAAACTCTCATATAAGAAAAGGTAGTTATTTCCTAAGTCTATTAATGTTTGTTGGCACTTTCTGTTTAAAAATACTCTCGTCTCCTTTAAATATTAAATATTAATTTTAAAGATCCAATCGTTTTCAAATTGCTTTTACAATAATATGAAAAAAGCACTTAACTTTCTTTTTAAAATAACGTAAATGGTGACAATTTTCTAAGTAAAATGTTTGTAAATACAAACTATTTCATACAAATGTTTACTTTCAATTGAAAGTTTCGTCAAAGCTATTATAAAGATTTCCTAAAGTTCAACAATTATTTGAGGAAAATTTAACAGGTTTGGCTATTTACCATGCATCATTTACAGAATAAAAGTATTTTTTTCCCTCAAATTCTCAAATTCGTTTGACGTTTCAATAATCGCTTGCTTAAAGCAGCTGTACATGTATTTTGAATTTGATTTTTTTACGTGTCCAAAAATTAAAAAAAACATTTTAATGGGAAAATAATATTTTTGTTCGTAATTTTTGTGAGGCTAAAAACACGTATGTGATTAACTTGACTTACGATGCAGATGATGGTACATGTACAGCCATTTAAAATGCAAACGTACGTCTGTTGCGCTACAATCGTAAGAAGCAAGTACAATTCCAACAGTCATCGCATTCTTTGAGCAGCCATAAGTCTCCAACAAAAACCAAACGTAACGTTCATTTGTCTTACGTTGAACTTGCAATCATTTCTGAATCACTCTCTTTCGCCCTGCCATAAGCCACAGAAACCAGTTGTACACGCACGGTCACCAAATACGCACGACCAGATGTGACTGAGGATTAGGTTGTCCTTGCCTGCTTGGTTACAGTATTAAACGTATTGTGGTTTTTGCCAGCTTTGGCTGCCTCGGCAGCGTAGGGCAAGAAATTGTTTAGAAGTGAGTGCAAATGCAATTCAAGTCAAACAAACATTAAACGTTAAAGTCGTAGGTGTCAGATATGATAATCTATTGAGACGAGTTGCCACCCGGAACTTGCAAATATCTGTATTTGTACCGTACTTTCGTTACACGATTGATTTGCAACAGATACATGTTTGCCTTGCAAATGGCACTACTATATGTAATATTGGCGTTGTTGGTCACTTTTGATCAATTGTACCGATGTCCTACTTTGCCTTATTCACAAACCAGTATTTGTATTTGTTTTCCATTTTGTTAACATTTACTGAAATTAAATTATTACATAAATGTGCTAAACAAAATGAAGAAAGTCAAAAAGAAATCAAAGAGGTAGAAAACTGTTCTGTTGTAATATCTCCCGAGGTAAATAGGCTTAATCAAACGGTGACACTGTTTAAGAATTCTATCAAATCTAATTTACTTTATGAGACTGATACAATATTTTTTTAAAATAAAAAATAAATAAATAAAGGAGAAAGCTTGTGTAAACTTTCAAATATCTAGACTAATAAATGGGATTTTTCCTGGTCATTATTACTTTTTGGGAGTTGATTGTAATCAACTCTCCTAAGCAGTTAATCTGGCAAACCGAAACTGAAACAGTGTTTGGACCTAAGCATAATTAATCACCGCTGACAAGACTTACTTCTTGAAAATAATCGATAAATTCGATGTAATGTGTGCTGAATCATTTTTTTCAATGAAACTTATTTATGAATACCTTACGACAAGCAGATAATTAGTCTATATTTAGAAGTCGCATCATCAAGCTACATGTATCACGCGACCCGGTGTTGGCAGAGAGTATCTATTGCTTGTCGGAGATTAACGGAGAAAGCTGAGAATCTGGTTGAACGAGACTAGAGTTCATTATTGCATGGATCCATACAATGTTTGAAATATTTCGATTATTAGGTCTTTCCACCTTTCAGGTGAAAGACCTTTTGTTTTCTTTATGTTTTTAGGTCTTTCCACCTTTCAGGTGAAAGACCTTTTGTTAGGTCTTTCCACCTTTCAGGTGAAAGACCTATTGTATTTCTTATGTTTTTTATTATTCTTATTTTTTTTCTTCTCTTTTTTTCCAGGGACAGCTTTTTTATTTCAAGAGACATTGAAACAATTTTTTCTTTATGTTATTGGCCATTAAAAGTTATGGTACCAAATGACCCTTTGCTCGATAACTCCCAGAACTTACAAAGTTATTGCCCTTGTGTACGAAAAACTTGTTATCGCAACTCCTCTGAAACCATAAGAGATAGAGACTTGGAACTTTTACCAATGTCTTCGGTACACTTAGAGGTTTCTTCAATCTACTAATACCGAAAGGATCCGAGACCTCCTTCTATCAGTTATTGCCCCTGAAAGTATTTCAATTTCCATAAAATCACTTCCAACTTTTTAATTACTTATCCTAAAGACTTCAGACCACTTGGGATAAAAGTGTCTACCTTGGCCGAACAAAATAACATAAAGGTCAAAGGTCAAGGTCATCTGGAAATCTCGTAATAAATGATTTTGTAGATCTCTTTTGCTTAGGGTGGTAGAGAAAAACTTTTTAATGGATGTAGTAGGACATCATAAGACAATTTAAAATATAACCCTTCGACCCTTTCCATATTACAATTATAGAGTTATTGCCCCTATTGTACAAAATGCTTGTTATCGCTACTCCTCATTAACCGTTAAAGATGGAGACTTGAAACTTTTACTAATGTATTCAGTACACTTAGACGCTCCGTCAATCTATTCATATCGAAAGGGTCCAAAGTCCCTTTCTAGCAGTTATTGCCCCTGAAAGTTTCGAACATTCAATAAAAACACAAATAACTTTTGAATTAATAATCATAGATACATCGGATCACTTGCTATTGAAGCGCCTACCGTGTCAGATCAAAATGACATAAAGGTCAAAGGTCAAGGTCAAGCAATAAAAAATTGCAAACTTATTCCTTTGACACTTTTATATGAAGTAACGCAGAAAAAATTCTTTATTCTATTGAAGCAATCTTATTTTAAACATAAAAAACAATGAGGTGGAAAGACCTCTAATTGTTCGAGAACAATTAGTCTACTAGTTTTCTTTATGTTTTTTTAGTCTTATTTTTTTTCTCTATTTTCCAAGGGACAGCTTTTTTATTATAAGACATATTGAAACAATTTTTCCTTCATGTAACTGATCATTTAAAGTTATGGTACCAAATGACCCTATTCCTGATAACCCCCAGAACTTACAAAGTTATTGCCCTTGTTTACGAAAAGCTTGTTATCGCTACTCCTCTGACACCATTAGAGATAGAAACTTGGAACTTTTACCAATGTCTTCAGTACACTTAGAGGGTTCTTCAATCTATCATACCGAAAGGATATGAGGCCCCCTTTTAGTAGTTATTGCCCCTGAAAGTATTTACATTTCTATAAAATCACTTCCAACTTTTTTATTATTTGTCACAGAGACTTCGGACCACTTGGGATGGAAGCGTCTACCTTGGCCGAACAAAATGACATAAAGGTCAAAGGTCAAGGTCATTTGGAAATCCGTTGATTAATGAGTTTTTAGATCTCTTTTGTCTAGTGTGGTAGAGAAAAACTTTTTCATGGATGAAATAGGACATCTTAAGACATTTTAAAATATAGCCCCTTGGCTTTTTCTTTTAAATAATAACAGAGTTATTGCCCCTATTGTACAAAATGCTTGTTATCGCTACTCCTCATTAATCGTAAGAGATAAAGACTTGAAACTTTTACCAATGTCTTTAGTACACTTAGAGGGTTCTTCAATCTATTCATTCCGAAAGGATCTGAGGCCCCCTTTTAGTAGTTATTCCCCCTGAAAGTATTTACATTTCTATAAAATCACATCTAACTTTTTTATTACTTATCATAGAGACTTCGGACCACTTGGGATGGAAGCGTTTACCTTGGCCGAACAAAATGACATAAAGGTCAAGGTCATTTGGAAATCTCAAAATGAATGAGTTTTTGTATCTCTTTTGTTTAGGGTGGTAGAGAAAAACTTTTTCATGGATGTAGTAGGACATCATAAGACATATCTAAATATAACCCATTGACCCTTACCATGTAACAATTATAGAGTTATTGCCCCTATTGTACAAAATGCTTGTTATCACTACTCCTCATTAACCGTTAGAGATAGAGACTTGAAACGTTTACTAATGTATTCAGTTCACTTAGACACTCCTTCAATTCATTCATACCGAAAGGGTCCAAAGTCAAGCAATAAAAAATTGCAAACTTAATCGTTTGACACTTTCTTATGAAGTAACGCAGAAAAAATACTTTATTCTATTAAAGCAATCTTATTTCAAACATAAAAAACAATGAGGTGGAAAGACCTCTAATTGTTCGAGAACAATTAGTCTACTGGTTTATTATTTTTTTTCTTCTCTTTTTTTCCAAGGACAGCTTTTTTATTTCAAGAGATATTGAAACAATTTTTTCTTTATGTTATTGGTCATTAAAAGTTATGGTACCAAATGACCCTTTGCTTGATAACTCCCAGAACATACACAGTTATTGCCCTTTGGTACGAAAAGCTTGTTATCGCTACTCCTCTGAAACCATAAGAGATAGAAACTTGGAACTTTTACCAATGTCTTCAATACACTTAGACGGTTCTTCAATATACTAATACCGAAAGGATCCGAGACCCCCTTCTATCAGTTATTGCCCCTGAAAGTATTTGAATTTCCATAAAACCACTTCCAACTTTTTTATTATTTATCAGAGAGACTTAGGACCACTTGGGATGGAAGCGTCTACCTTGGCCGAACAAAATAATATAAAGGTCAAAGGTCAAGGTCATTTGGAAATCTGTTATTTAATGAATTTTTAGATCTCATTTGTTAAGGGTGGTAGAGAAAAACTTTTTCATGGATGTAGTAGGACATCTTAAGACATTTTAAAATATAGCCCCTCGGTTCATACCTTTGAAAAATTACAGAGTTATTGCCCCTATTGTACGAAATGTTTGTTATCGCTACTCCTCTGAAACCATAAGAGATTGAGACTTGAAACTTTTACCAATGTCTTCCGTACACATAGACGTTTCTTCAATCTATTCATATTGAAAGGATCTGAGGTCCCCACCTAGAAGTTATTGCCCCTGAAAGTATTTACATTTCCATAAAATCACTTCGAACTTTTTTATTACTTATCATAGAGACCTCGGACCACTTGGGATGGAAGCATCTACCTTGGCCGAACAAAATAACATAAAAGTCAAAGGTCAGGGTCATTTGGAAATCTCTAAATTAATGAAATTTTAGATCTCTTTTGTTTAGGGTGGCAGAGAAAACTTTTTCATGTATTTAAAAGGACATCATAAGACATTTCAAAATGTAAGCCATTGACCCTTACCATGTAACAATTATAGGGTTATTGCCCCTATTGTACAAAATGCTTGTTATCGCTACTCCTCATTAACCGTTAGAGATAGAGACTTGAAACGTTTACTAATGTCTTCAGTACACTTAGACGCTCCTTTCATTTATTCATACCGAAAGGGTCCAAAGTCCCTTTAATGCAGTTATTGCCCCTGAAAGTTTCAAAGATTTAATTAAAACACAAACAATTTTTGAATCAATATTCACAGATACATCGGACCACTTGGTATTGAAGCGTCTACCTTGTCAGATCAAAATGACATAAAGGTCAAAGGTCAAGGTCAAGTATTAAAAAATTGCAAACTTAATTGTTTGACACTTTTTTATGAAATAACGCAGAAAAAATACTTTATTCTATTGATGCAATCTTATTTCAAACATAAAAAAATAATGAGGTGGAAAGACCTCTAATTGTTCGCGAACAATTAGTCTACTAGTTGATACATAGTTTGATGGAATCAATTCTTTTTAAATATTACACAGCATGATTCATAAAGGGTTTTTTTGAAATTCTTGTCGTAAAAGTCCTAGAATTCATATAATAAAAGTGTGCATAATTCCAATACAGATTATTAACTACTTGCCATGCAAAATAACATATCCACCCCTGCGAATGTGTTCGGAATGTTTTCTTTATCGTTGCTAAGTATGTAATAAATCCAGAGGTGCTCTAATGAAAGTTCACGAGACTTCACCGAGATTTGTTCAGTTCCTGTGAAATTTCGAGCGGAAGTATAAGTGTTCGGATAAAATTCTCAAAATACGTAAGTACTGGTCGTTTTTATATCATATCCTTCTTGGATTTATGTTAAAATATGAAAACCTTTTAAGATTGGTGTCTTATTTCACCATCTAGCGGTTATTTACATTAAACGATAATATTCAGATCAGAGTTATCGTTCGTGTTCAACCACCTGTAGAGAGGTTGAAAATTTAAACATTGGGTTGCTTAATAAAATCATAGCCATGTTTGATGCTTGTGGTGTGCAATACAATGTTTTTAGAAAAATGATGGGTGTCTGTTTTGCATAAGAAACTTAGTATATCGAGCCATTTTCAAGGAACATTCTGCATAAAATAGTATAGTCTGTTTCACTATTAATGCTATTACTAGGTCAGGCGCGGATCGAAAATTAATCCTCAGGGGGGGTCTCTACAAGCATGTTATTTGTTGCAACAACAGTCAAAAACTATATTTTGTATTGTCGCATTTATTTCAAGAACACCTTTTTATCCACCAATTAATGAAGATAAAGTTTAAAATCAATAAACCTCTAGATTTCATATTTGACTACCTATAGATTCTATGAATAAAACTATAAACACGAGGCATGATTTTTACTGCGAAACTGAAAAGGTCAAATAAAATCACGTGGTCTAAAATTTAAATGATAATAACATTCGCAGGGGTGATATCGTTGATTTTAAAATAAATGATAATCGATAAAATCAGCTCCCGTCAGTACTTTGATTATTAATAGGCTTTAAATTTAAAACTGTTATAATTGAGAAAAAATTACCATATTCACAATTGATCAGATTAACTCCAGCAAATTTAAACAAATAGTTTTCAAGTACGTTGAATTCAATATCATTTATAAAAAAAATTTAAAATTGTTTTACTATTAAAGATTATTGGGCCATAAAGAGGGGAAGAGGGTCAAATTTTTACATGGACTATAGAGAGAAAAATCTTTTAAAATTTTCTCAATAAGTATTTGGCCATAAAACGTATATTCTCAGGAAGTGCATATTTAAGTTTGTTCAAATCATGATCCCCAGGGCTAAGTGGCCGTCACAACGGGGGCAGTTGGACAGATGTATACATAGATATACATAAAAATATAAGTATAAAGAGAAAAAAAATTATTAAAAAAAAGTTTGCCTGGAAAAGCTGTAACTTTATTAAAAGTAACTTCAGATTGTGTAGATTCATATACGTCAAAATACAAATCTTGAGGCCACATTGAGAATCTAATTTCACAAAGTAACACTTTCTAATTATTCAAAAAACTGAAAATTAATACGATATTGTTTCACTTATACATGTATGCAAGCATTTTGACATATTATTATTCTTTAAAATTGTTTAGACTTTGGCCCGTTGACAATCCGTGAGTCCTTTACAAGGGTTTCAGAGTTTAATGTTAGTTTATATACCAAATATGTTAAGGATATTTTTGAAAAATATAATGCTGAGCCTATGATATGACTATAAAATCATCCTGTTAGAAAAGGGATTTGATTATAAACATAAGAGTATCCAAGGGGAAAATGGTATTTTTTTTATACAGGTTCCATTTATACTATACTACATATAATTAATATGTATATTGTCCAACTATTTTGTATTATGACTTCGTTAAGCTGTTTTTGTTACCATGTCTATTGTTGCTATGGTGAGCGATGAGGCACATTCCCTCTTGTTTATTTTTATTTCTTAGTGGGTACTGTGCACGCATGGCGTACGTTTACCGACAGAGGAAAAGTGAGATCTTATTTAGGATTCATGTATGTCTTATCTTAGTACGTGTTTCTTGATTGAAACGTTACTACCGCTTAGGTTTTCAGATCTTGCAAGAAAATCGTAGTGCATGTCCAACATCTAACGTGCGTGATTTGATTTGATATGAACATTGTTCATAGTAGGGATTAGGCACAAGTTCCATAACTTTGACTGTCATCTCCCGTGCATGCTTACAAGGATACCACAACCGCAGGTCCTCTCAAATTGTAAGATGTTCTTGCGTGTCTCGCAAGATTTTCATTAAAATCCACCTGCAAACCAATATTTTTACCAAATGTTGAAATTAAGACCAAAATGGCATGATTGCAAATGTACGTATGGACAATATATTGAAACAAGACGGTTTCACCCACCGATGCATTTTTTTTAATGTAAAGTGTCTCCTTTACAGATAGCTTACATCACAGCGACTTGGCATTCTTCTGTACATTTGATAAAGACAACGACAACTGGAACGCAGCTCACTGTGCAGATGTGTCAGAAAAAGCCAGTGGTTGGTGGCACTCTAAAGCTGCATGGTGCACCGATGGTAACCTAAATGGAATATATACGGACCAGTATATGAGCTATAAGCAGGGAATTCATTGGTTTGCATGGAACGGACAATGGACCCTCAAAGAGACCAAAATGATGCTCAGAAAACCCTAGTGGATTGTGAATTATCATAACATGCGAGTGGATTGGGGATCACCAAAACAGCCTGATACACCAATGTCTACCTACATGGGGTCTATTCGGATTTGTATATGAACTGTCTACAGTGATCTATTGGTTTGAGTAGGACAAACAGTGGGCCCTTAAAGAGACAAAAAAAAAAGACTGATGCTGAGTTAACCATGATTCACTTATATTTGTTTTCTTGTGTTATTAAACGATCAATTGAATACTTTTTCTGATAGGCTTACCCAACTAATTTTTATTGTTTCTTATACATGTAAAGCTTAACTTTACTAATGGATGTAATTGTATGGTATGTTACAGTAGTTTTATTGCGTGTTGCTGACTGACTGTGGACTCTTAAAGAGACGTGATACTAAAAACCATGATACTTTCTATATTCATCGTTTTGTGTTATAAAAAGTGCAATCAAACGAACTATTATACTGAAAATTAAAGGTTTTATTCTTATGAAAAATTACCATTGATATACTTTAAGATTGCGAATTATGCCCCGTGTTCCGAACTGTTTGTGTGTTATCTGTATTTAAATCTTGCACCTTTTGATTGAAATAAAACTCTTATTTATCTGCATATCTGTCTGCCAGTTTGCCTGTCTAAATAACCACGAAATATATTCATGAATATATCATTTTGTTTACCTATCTATAAATAACATGTTTGTGTATGTTTATAAATTTTATTCACTATATCAATCTGTTTTCTATCTATCTAATTATCTATCTATCTTTCTAATTATCTATCTATCTATCTATCTATTTATCTATCTATCTATCTAAATTTATCTATCTATCTATCTATCTATCTATCTATCTATCTATCTATCTATCTATCTATCTATCTATCTATCTATCTATCTATCTATCTATCTTATTACTATTGTTAAAGAAATTTAGAATAAAGCATTACTTCGTGAAAGACTTGTATTTAATTTTACAATTTTGTATCATTAAAACGTGCCACTTCATTGCTTATTGAAAAAGTGTGTAGTTGCTTGTTTCGCTAAGCGTTATAGCTGCAGTACATTTTTGTCGCCTTGTGATACAACTCTAATGTTAAGTCACGATATATCATTAGTGTTTGAAGATGCCAGCAGTTCATGCAATAATTTATAGCCTTTCGCATCGCAATTGCAACGCTAAATAAAATTTACATCATTAAGCGGCGTTGTATCATTAACGGTTGTTACACGCAATGATTTAGCTGGTATATATAATCATTTTAATTAATTTTTAATTTAAGTAGCTATGAATGTGTTTTACTTGCTAACTTACATACTAACTTTCTATAATGTATCAAAGGCATGTACTTGCACTTTAGGTTTTGTTGTGATTTGATAACTCATAACTCATACTTGTTTTTTTTACAGAGCTGATAATTTTTGAGGAGCACTTATAAATTGTTAAGAAATAAATCAAATAATTATTCATTGGTAATTGGAATCATCTTACTTTTAAAAAAAGTAAAAGTGATGATTTCTTTGTGTTGAAGTGGTTGATTTGTGCTAGTTTTTAGTAAACATTATTTTTTTTTCCTTTTTATAATGATCTTTTCAAAATTAATTTCAATTTGATTCGATAAGCAGATGTGATTCATGTTCACCTATTTACATCTATTACGTGCCGTCATAAATATTCCTGTCAGTTTTAATCAAAACAATATTTAAAGCAATATGAGCTGTATTTTTGGAATTTAATTTTGCTGCAAAAACCTGCTAGTATGATAAGTCTGCATGTAACTTAAACTCTTATGATAAAAAAATTAAAAGAATCATTAATTTTATCAGAAGAAATATTTCTCTTCTAAGGAATATATAGCAGATCAATTTTTATACAGGACGACAATAAGTTAAATGTGATTCAATTAAGGCTTTTTTACGACTTTTCCAATAAAAATATAGCTACTAGAACAAAAAAAAAACCGTGAAATTTTTGTCAATTTAGTAGAAAATAATATTTTCTTAAAAAAAATTCAACATGAAAATTGGAGCTCATATTGCTTTAAAGCAATGTAATATACATTACCTCTGTGAATATGTTCTATGTAAATTACAACGAATAAACATGCACAGTGCATATTATTCTATTCGGTCAAACTGTGAGATAGTGTCCGTGTTATCTGCCAATGTTGAATAGTCATCGAAACTATTTCCCGGCTTTATTCGATTTCCCTTGTTTTCAAACTCGGAACACTTCTGGTGTAATTCGAGTGGCTACTTTAAATTCAAAGTCCGGTAACTCTAAATTGTTTATTATCTAGAAAATCATTAAAATTTTCATTGGTATAATAAAATACCTATTTACTGACTGTGGACGATATCAACGGTCCAGCTTCACTAGCTTGTGAAATATTTGCTGTCTTAGGGAACAATACACTTGCTCTCGTACTCATAGTCAATAGGTATATAACATGCCATTATTTATTCTTTTTTGCAACATTGGTGAAAACCAGACCCATAGTGGAGTATAAGCCTAGGATTATTTTATGTAAGGAAAGGTTATTGTTTATGCATATTTATAAAAGACTCACGAACGTTTAGATTTGCGCATGTGCGAGGGAAAAATCGAGGGAAACACCAATGGAAAGTTACTAACAACAGGGTTATTTCCAAATTTTAAATAGCATGAATAAAGCTTTTTCAACCATTAAATAATCAAACTTTTACTCTGATTATAACAGACTAATAAAAAAAAAAAATTTCAGATAGTAAAATCAAACGTACGGGTTAATGATGTAAAATGTAAGATACGGTATTAGATAAGCTTATTTAAGGTAAAAATTGTAGTCATTTTTAACTCTTAAGATATGTTTGCAAAAATATGTTGATAGAAATATAACAAATTGTTAAAACACTGTATACCAACTTTTATTCGCGAAAACTTTCTTTTGCAATTTTCCGAAGATAAACTGATTCAAGGCGACTTTTTTTCGCGACTATGTTTATTCACATATTTTTTATCTAACTCTCATATAGCAAATCCTAGTTCGCGGCGAGAAATAATCGCGACGAAGAGACTCTTACGATCGCAAATATTCCTTGCATGAGAATGAAAGTTATTGGAACATCCTGATGCTCAAAAAATGGAAGTTTGGTCTGCACTTAAGGTATACGTTTACTCAGTATGAAAAAAAAATCCACTGACGATAATGAAAAACCATCTATTGTGTGTTGTAGACCTTTCACGGTACTGGTACGTACTGTACCAGTTATCGGCTAAGACCAGTTATCGGCTAAACTCAGAGTTCGGGTTTATAGCACGGGACAATCCAAGATTTTTTAATTCAGTCGTCTTTTTCGAATAAAGGAAAGTAGGTTTGCTTGAAAACTTTCTTGAATATGTTTTTAACATGAGCTTAAACGATCATTGTTTACCGCTGAATTTACATCTTTGCACTTTCAGCAGTGGGGAAAATGACGTAATAAGTTAACTATATAATATTACCTCTTTGTGATAGGTTATTATATCCCTTCTTTGATTTGACATATAATATCAATACATATAACATGTATAAACAAAAGGAATTCATTAATTTCCGAGAGATTCGTAGCGCAGTTGAACGCCTGATTGCACAATTATGTATTGAATACGTGTACGATTTGGTGAATAACCGTATGATAATAAACGAATAATTTTATGAGTTTTGTTTATAATGTATCACAACCCCGACACTTTAGTCTGACCCCACAAGGGACATAATTCAAATTTTATTTAGCAGAGTATAAAATCAACATGTACAGGGATTTTACTAAGTTATTATTACGAAGCCGATAACTGGTACAGTAGGTCGTGAAAACTCGGCAAATTCGGGGCCTGATAAAAATCACAAGACAAGATGTTTGCGGTTCTAAAAAATGATATAAACTAACAGATCGATAAACAAGGAGTTCATTATTTATAGTATGGCAAGTTTTATCCAAAAATATCAAGAAATAAGAAAATACGAAAAGAAAACATTAAATTTTAGCCGATAACTGGTACAGTGCCAGTAGTGTTATTTTTCACTTTCAAAAAAGTAGTTCAATGACCTAGTTTTTAATGGTCAATGAGTATTTTTTGAAAATTTAAGAAAAATCCCTTAAAATGTTACATTATGATTAAGATTGTCTTAATTGTGAAAAATAATACAAATTGCAAAACTCTTTTAAAAATAAAATACAGTTTATGAATGGTAGTGACAATAAATGGATACAAAGCATTAAGTTTTTATTCACAATTTTTATAGATATTCTAGTCCGAATTTTCTCTATCAGTTTTCAAACAGAACACTTTAAATAATGACATACAGTTTATGAATGGCAGTGACACAATATAGATACAAAGCATTAAGTTTTCATTCCTAATTATTATAAATATTTCAGTCTGAATTTCCTCTTTCAGTTTTCAAATCCCTACCCATTTTTTATTCAATTTAACAAAAAACTGAATGATGATAATAATAAAACATTTATACTATTAAATTAAGTACATTGATCTTACTCCGCTGGTATTCAATCTATATGAGGTCAATGATAAAAATTTTGAGATATGATGTCTTTTAGCGTTTTTAAGCTTTTTTCAATATTTTTGTAGTGCGTACCTTACGATTATCAAAATGAAAAAGTGAGATAAAACCAACAAAAAGTATGTTAAATTATGTTGACTAACATATTAAAACCTTAACTTTAAATATTACAGTATTACCAAAAATATTTCAGTAAACAAACCTGAAAATTTAGTCCGAATTTCCTCAATCAGTTTTTTAAATCCCTATCCATTTCTGATTCAATTCAACAAAACTTTGAATGAATCAGATGGTTATACTAAATAATTTATAGTATTAATTATAGTATATTGACCTTACTCTGTTGGCATAAAATGTATATGAGGTCATGATCAACTTTTTGAGATATGGTGTCTTTTATCGTTTTTAAGAATTGTTCAATATTTTTGTATTCTATGCCATACGATTAAATAAACAAAAAAGTGAGAAAAAAAACCCAAAGAGAGTATGCTGTTGACTAACAAATAAAATCTTAACTTTTAAATGTTGCAGTGCTACCAAAAATATTTCAGCGAAAAACAAAATCTGAAAAATTTAGTACGTATTTCCTCTGTTCTGCTAAAAGTCTAACTTTGTTCGAGCCTAATTCCATAATATAATAAAAATATCGAATGTTATGTCAATAATAATACATTTCATAAATGCCTTTTGTATTGAGAACAAATTTTACTCATACTATTTAACTCTATAACAACTTAAAATCTGAGTAAACAACGTCCTTAAAGTTTAGCAGCTTAATTTATAATACTGTTAAACTACTGACACAAAAAATGTTCATTTTCTTCTAGAAAACCTTCCCCAAAAAATGATCGTTCTTAGTGATAGTGAAAGCATTCCATGGTAGTGTATATATATATTTGTTAAAAGGTGACATGAAATGATCTCAAAATACTCAAAATCAAAGGAGTAAACCATTTAAAAAGATTAAAAAAAGTCAAATCATCTCAACAAAGCTTGACACAGTCCGCTTACTTCACTTTTCATGTATTATAGGTTTTCAATTATTTCATGAAATAATAACTCGATTAAAATCCCGTACAAAGTAGATACTCACGAACCAAAGCTTCCGTATTTGAAGACATTGATAGAGAAAAAGTGCCAGTTCTTAAAAAATGATCATCTTTTTTATAAACTTGAAATACATTTTTAAACACTTTCCAGAAAAGGTGTATCTGAGTATACTTTGGATACACCTCAAATTAGAATTAGTTTGAATAATGTAGAACCATTATACAAAAGGTTTCTATATTTAAAGGGTTTATTTCATGTATGACAAATGAATCATATCCAACTAAATGCCTACAGTTTCTCCTTAATGGTTGATCTTGTCTTTAAATTTATATGTATATTCGAATTATGATTGTGGGCATTACTATGTTTTTAAAAAATGTGTTATAAGGCATTATACTTCTTTTTTGACGCCATATCGATCAGCGAAAATCACAAATATTTGTCTTATCATACTATAAAAATATTTGAATTTCAGGTCGATATATTACAACAGTGATTCCATACTTTAAGCTAGCGAAATCATGCATTATTCATGAAGTCTGGACTTCGGTACACACAAAAAGGGAGGGGTTAGGAATTATGACGCCACTTGATACAAAAGAGTTTTAGGGCGTACGCATCGAATGTATTGTTCTGATGGATTTGTAGATTGAAAAGAATTTTAGATGCAATAGAAGAAAAACCAAAAGAATTAATTTGCTTTGAATTATTGCGTCGGGAAATCGACATGAATTTTAATACCACAGACCATTTAATTATCAATTTAAATTAAACTTTACAATTTCTTAAATTCATATAATTTTCAAATGATTTTTGACAAATTGTAAACAGACTCCTTGCAGAGATAATTTAACATAACATTAGTTGTACTTTTATTGTGTCCACTGCTGATTAAAAAAACACAGCCTGGTAGGCTGAAATAGTGATTTTTAGATTTATCAATAATCATTCCGCATAGAAAAGTTTGAGTGTTATATTTGTTTTTCTATAAAACGATTTATAGATAAGGTAGACCTATAAATATACAACTCTCAGTCTTCGTATTCTTTTCTAAAGTGTTTCTTCAGTATGCTACTTATCACTCAACTTTTATCGTTGTTCCATTTACTATCAATGACGGAACTGTGTTTCCACAAATGTGATGGTAACATTGAACAAAATAAATATGCTTTTATGAACACGATTTCGAAGAACGAGGAAAGGAATGTTTATCGCCAAATTACAATTCCCTATACTAGGAACCATGTTCTGGTGTGTGGTTCTAAATGTGGAAACGATGAGAACTGCATAGGGATTGATGTTTGCAGTGGAAGAACTTGTCGTCTATGGAATGCCACCATCTACCAAAGCATTTCAGCAAATAATTCAAACGAACTTTGCAAGCGGTATATTAAGGTAATCTATGAATTAAAATTTTATTCTTAATAAAGAAAATAAAGAAAATAAAACCAAGTAATTCATTTTGTATTTTGAACACGTATCAGATATGGAAGTAGATGATACTTTTAAGTCCCTTTATTACCATTTTAAAATCTCACTTATTTTAGTAGACTTTTTTTTTAAAGTTTGGCCAAAAAAATATTAGTCTTCATATTGTATAAAACATAAACATGAATATCACAAACAAATAGCGTTATGTGCATGATTACCATCGAGTAGTGTGGGTCTGAAGAATACTCTCAAATTTATTATTTGTTATCACATGTTTATCTCAATAGAGCTTATACATGTACAGATTGAAGCAACCAGGACAGTGACAGGGATTAGAGTTTATTAATTGTTCTAAAATCATTTCATATATATATATACATATATATATATATATATATATATATATATATATATATATATATATATATATATATATATATATATATATATATATATATATATGGTGGGTATCAGTCATGGGATAAATTCTTGAAATTATATTTTTGAATAAGCAATTCCTCGTCATGACAATAATAATTGTTATTACAATGTCCCAAAACCTGCTTAATCACGCCGGAAAGATTGAAAGATTATATTGGCCTCCTAAAAAAGTTATATTTCACAGAAAATAGTTATATTGCCTCCCGAAACTGTACCCCAATCGCTGACACTTAGTTTACATTTAATTTGAATCGGGTCCGAAATTCAAAGATCCAATTGCGAAGCAAAAACAAACAGTTGCCCCAAAAGCACATTGTACAGAAAATAAGCGTCTGCGATTCTTTTTAAATTCAGACCTTTTTTTTTTTTTTACATGTAACTGTTAAGAAATATTTTCAAATAAACAGAAATATATACACAGTGTTTCAAAAACACACTTTTTAATGAAATATGTTCGATTTTTATGCGTTTTTATTTGTTTAAAAATGTTAAACATATATAACATGGCTTTGATACACTAAAATATTTGCCTCGAGGTGACGGGAAAGCCCTGGAGTGTTATGTCGCCCGATGCCGACAATTAAACACAAATGGTTTTGTTTTATGGTTTTGTTTTGTTTTTATCAAATTTCTATAAGTCAAATGTCTACTTTAGACTTCTTGTAAAATTATGTTATTATACTAAATATGAACATTAAAAGCATAACAAGATCAGCAAACCTGATCGTAAGCGACGACACGCATTGAAACACTTTCACTTAACATGGGAAACCCTAACTTTAAGATGTCCCGTACATCCTATAAGTTTCGGTGACTGTTTTAAGCATTTTTTTTTTCAATTAAACAATTGCATAGTCAATGCAAAAAAAGGACGGCCTATCCTGTTTTGCTATAAATTTGTTTGGTAGAGATATATGGCACTGTGTAGATTAGCAAAATCAACAATAGTCTTTTCAAAAAATTTATATTTAAGAAAACACGTTCTTTTTCAATCTGTTTTAAGTAGTCTGAGAGTTTGAGATTTTACACAATTTACTTAGAAATCAAATCGTTAATCGTTACTGAAATAAAACTGCAGAGATATCGGATATATTAAGCGTACTTATTATTTTGAACTTTGCAATTATTCAACAAAATTCATTTGGTTTTTAAATAAGAATTGTGATGTACATATTTTGATTTATTATACGGTAAATGAATATTTTTCATCTTTGGTTTTGGTAATCTGAAACAGTATGTTAAATGTATTTAAATAATTTCTTTAGTGATTCATTCAGGATATGAAGGTAGCGACATTGCAGAAAAAATATATAACCCACGTTAGCATTCTACTGTTCATATTAACATCTTTCTTGTAACTTATCAATATGTTGATTATGAAAAGTTAGTAAAATTCACTAAATTACTGGCAATGTACATAAATAAGTTAGCTAAAAGAAACAGCCAAATCGTCTCCTGTAAGACTTTGAGTCATCATGCTTTTTTCGTGAAGTCCGTGCATTTTCTTAGGATGCAGTAGATTTTGACCAATTGATAAACAGGGCGTGTCGATTTCAGTCCTGTCAGTATATTATCAGTTTCAGCTGCTGTAGATTTCGACCAATCGTGTGAATTTCAGTCTGACTGTTTCTATAGAGCTGTTAATTAACTGTACGTTTCAGTAAGAAATAGAGGAAATAAAATTTGTAGATGTAAATATAATCCGATAACTTTAATTTGTTAACATCAAAAACTCCTGCATCGCCAACAAGGAAAATCTGCCTCATGGACAGATGAAGATTTTTTTCGGTAGAATTTAATTTCCTATTGAACGACTATTTAGACAAAGGAAAGAATATAGTTGCAGTCTCAGGGGGCACTCAACTTGCTTTCGTTCCTCGTAGCCATGAAATGACCCATTCTATAGCTGTGCTTTGTACTAATGCTAATGCTAAAGATATATTTATATTTTATTTATAAGTAAGGTCTTATTAAAACGAGTTAAGCTAAATACTTGTCCAGAATACCGTATAATTATGCATGCGTATACTTTTTGTAAGAACAGTCAATAAATCGGTTTTTTTTTCAGGTATCAATGATAAGTCAGTTTCAGCAGTCTACTTCAAGTATTATAGGTACGTACCTTTATCGATGAATTTTTTCAGAAACAAAATATACACCACAAAAAATTCCAAACGATGTAATGTAAAACAATCAATTCATAACATGTTGGCTAAAAATTACAAATACAAACATAATTAGATAACCTGAATGCAAATCATTGTTATACATAAGTTATGTAATGAAATCTTGGTTTAATGTTGTTCACAGATACAAGTACTAACCAAACAGTCACTTCTCCGACGCATGATCAGACTTGGATTTCAGACAGAACAACTCAGGGTTTTCATTCTGAGTCAGAAACGTTGTCCTCTGACACAAGTACAAATGAAGCCACAAATGTTTCAGCAATTTACACAGCTAAAACTACTGAAAATGTGAGTCATCTTACCCAAACAAACACAAATACAACTCAGTTATCAACTGATAATGGCTCGACAACTCAAGACCCCACGACAACCAAACCGCCTTTTTCTACTGATACTACAAACAAACACCCAACGATTACAGTCAAAGCAAGTACAATGGACGAAACAACATCAGACGTACAAACATCAACTCGATTATCGGACACTGCATCTTCAAAAACGACAACTTCAAGTCCTATTAAAATCACAACCATAGATAAAACAACAACATCGAGTCCTACTGACATCCCAAACACAAATATAACGGCAACACCAAGTCTTACTGAATTCTCAACAACCGACATAACGACAACAACAAATCCTACAGAAACCACAACCACAGATATAACAACAGCATCAGATCCTACTGAAATCCCAACCACAGACATAACGACAACATCAAGTTCTACTGAAATCACAACCACAGACATAACGACAACATCAAGTCCTACTGAAACAACAACCACTGACATAACGACAACATCAAGTCCTACTGAAACCACAACCACTGACATAACGACAGCATCAAGTCCTACTGAAACAACAAACACAAATATAACGACAACAGCAAGTCTTACTGAATTCTCGACAACCGACATAACGACAACAACAAATCCTACAGAAACCACAACCACAGATATAACAACAGCATCAAGTTCTACTGAAATCACAACCACAGACATAACGACAACATCAAGTTCTACTGAAATCACAACCACAGACATAACGACAACATCAAGTCCGACTGAAATCACAACCACAGACATAACGACAACATCAAGTCCTACTGAAACAACAACCACTGACATAACGACAACATCAATTCCTACTGAAACCACAATCACTGACATAACGACAGCATCAAGTCCTACTGAAACAACAAACACAAATATAACGACAACACCAAGTCTTACTGAGTTCTCGACAACCGACATAACGACAACAACAAATCCTACTGAAACCCCAACCACAGACATAACGACAACATCAAGTTTTACTGAAATCACAACGACAGACATAACGACAACATCAAGTCCTACTAAATTCACAACCACAGACATAACAACAACATCAAGTCCTACTGAAATCACAACCACAGACATAACGACAACATCAAGTTCTACTGAAATTACAACCACAGGCATAATGACATCATCAAATCCTACTGAAATTACAATCACAGGCATAATGACATCAGCAAATCCTACTGAAATTACAACCACAGACATTATAACAACATCAAGTCTTACTGAAACCACAAGTACAGACAAAACAACAACATCAAATCCTACTAAATTCTCAACAACCAAAGACATAACGAAAACATCAAATCCTACTGAAACCACAACTACAGACATAACGGCAACATCAGGTTCTACTGAAATCACAACCACGGGCATAATAACAGCAGCAATTCCTACTGAAACTACAACCACAGACATAATGACATCAGCAAATCCTACTGAAACCACAACTACAGACATAACGGCAACATCAGGTTCTACCGCAATTACAACCACAGACATAATAACAACATCAAGTCTTACTGAAACCACAATCACAGACATAAATTTAACGTCCAGTCCTACAGAAATCACAACCACAGACATAGCGACAACATCAAGTCCTACTGACAGTTTAATTGCACACACAATGACAACTGAAACGTCAGGTCCTGATGACAGCACTACAACAGATTCTGAAGTAAATATAACTGACACGGCAAATACTAACACCACACCTGATAATATTCAATCGACTCAACCATCAACTCATTTGGCAACAACTACTGAAACTTTTCCTTCTGAAACATCTACCTCCACCGTCTCTCATGGTGAATCAAACACTACTACGGGTTTAAACACAACAGGTACGGTGTTTTCATTCATGTCTCGAAAAAAAAAATCATCTATTTTTTCGCATTATTTTATCAGTTATGAGCTATTTTAACAAATACATATAAAAGAGATTTAAATATTTATTTTCATATCTCTCATTAATGATTTTTCTCTTCAATATTTATTTCGCTTTTAGAAATTCCAAATCAGACTTGTACCATGCCATTTGAGTTTTCAGGAGAAACTCGTGAAGTGCCCTGCTATAACAACACATATTCTTGGATTGTATGGTTTTTTTTAAATGTGCTAGACGCTTCATTTTTAAAGATATTTTTATCTTAATTTGAATGGCTAATTTTGTCAATAATAACATTTTGGGGATTCACTCCATCATACATATTAATAATTGGACAAAACTCTTCTTAAAACTGTAGACTGGTTTCTTTGAAACGTTTTAAAAATTATGTCTTTTTATGAATATTTTTTTAAATTTGTAAATGTTAAAGTAAAAAAAAGTTTTTAAGCCTGTCTCACACAGAACACACGGCTTATACGGTTGGCCACCCGTGTAAACCGTACATACAACCGAACCAACCGTGGCCTTATCCGACTTACACTCGGGCCATTCGAGTGTATCCGTGAAAGCCGTGTATGATATTTTAAACTTTTAAAAACTGGCACGGGTGCCATGTCCGTGTATGATCATATTAGCGATCGTACAAGACCGTGTGAGACCGTACGAGACCGTATATACAACCGTACGATTCACACGAGTGTACACACGGTTTTATACGACCAATACAGTTTCATACGATCGCCATACGACCAATACGGTTCAAGTACGAATTATACATGGTCAAGTACGACCAGACACGGTCTCTACATCTGTACAAAGCTCGTGTATGATCATACAGCACTCGAACACAACAGAAAACACAACTACCTGCTGACACCTTGAAACAACAGAGTACTTGCTGCATAATGCCTCCAAAGAAGAAGAAGGTCCCCAAAAGAATCCCCACCATGGAAGATTCTCCCAGAGAGAATACAAAAAGGGCCACCAAGACCCTTCTGTTGAGTCATTCTCTTGTCCAAACTTGCCTCCTTCCTCTTCTCCTTTTGTTGGCTTGTTCTTGTCTCCTCTCGCGCCTTCTGGCCAAAATGATCTCAATGTCTATCAGTCTTATCATGATTTCTTATTCCCTTATTCTGTCATCTGCCATTTTCATAACATCTCTGTCGAAAATTCGAAAATTTATGAAGCCAAGCCATCAAAACGAGTCAATTTATATCAAAACATACACAAATGTGTGATAATTCGAGCATAACTCGAACAAAAGTCGATGGGACCGTATGTAAACCCTGTAAATGTCCAGTTAATCGAGTAAAAGTCGTGTGCAATTGTATTAGGCCGTAACAGACCGTACTAGACCGTACTTGGAACCGTACAACAATCGTATGAAAATCGTTTGCAAATTGTGTTCAAACCGAGACAAACCTTGCTTGACCGAGTATATCCGTGCTTTGTTCGTACATACTCGTGCTACATTCGAGTCTAAATCGTACCAACTCATCCCCAGGCACGGTTGGAGCTTAATACTCGTACCAGTCAACCCGTGTATAACCGAGTATACCGTATTGGAACCGTGTGCCCAACCGTGTTCTGTGTGAGACAGGCTTTACTGCGGCCTGAGGGGTGGAGCTAGATCCTACAAAATCAATGAAATATTTAAAACAAGTATTCTTTACTCCTTGACATCAAACAATCAATCGAAAACTGTTGGCATTAATTATTAAGCATTGAGCTCTCTACCAAAAATGTGAAATTACTGAACCCAGGGTTATGGGCTCTGGTTCTAATGTGGGGCTCTAATGATTATATACCATATAAACAAAGAAAGTACATAGCTATTATGAGGAAGAATGCTTTTGCATGCAAAAATTGTGAATTTCGTACCCCTTGGTTCAGGTTGGAGGTTCTGGTGTTAGGTCGGAGCTCTAATGATAGCAAAGTTACCCCAATCTTTGAAAATACTCTGGTCTGCTCCTGAATTTAAAGCCCATTAACAAAGTATGATATGTAATATAATATGTATAATCAGGAAGAATCCTCCTTTCAAAATTGTGAATTTCTTGGCTCCTGGGTCAGGGGTTCTAGTGTTAGAGCGGGATTCTAATGATAATCCAGAGAAAATGAAATAATTCTTCAATAAAATTCTCCTCTGCTTCTGGATATTAGGCATATGCTAATTTTCATCGTGTTCCTTTTGGTAGGTTATCCAGCGACGATTTGATGGAAGTGTTGATTTCTACCGAAATTGGGCTGACTATAAATTTGGTTTCGGTTTCATCGATTCTGAATTTTGGTTAGGTATGTTGTATCTTACAAAATTCTTTGTTAAATCATTGGTATATAGCAGATTTATGTGGAAGTCATTTCGTAGATTCGAGAGAATTATTGATTTTCCTGACTTAAACTTCTCGTGGGTGAAATCGGTATCAGATAGCCGCAAAGTTTTACTGTATGTTTAAAAAAACAACAATACAATTCCATGTTCCTACATCTCAAGTCTCAAGTGATGTTTACGAAGGAAAGTAGAATTTTAGTTAGAATGTTACCTGCCAATATATGTAAACAATAAAGAGATTCTTGTTAAAGACAAGTTTTTAAACTATATATTGCTACAAAAGTTTACACTTTTTGTTCAGCACACGGTCATTTCTGAAAATAAAATAAACAATTCAAAGCGCAATGAAAAAAATAGGAATATTTATAAATTCGTCATGTCTTTTATAATCAATGTTGTGGCTTATCATAAATATTGCTTATTCTTTTTTACAATATTTAGAGGGCACTTAATTTGTAGGTAACGACTATATACATGAGCTGACGAGTGTGTTTGGTTACACTCATTTAAGGATTGAAATAAAGGCGTTTGATGGCCAAGAGGGGTACGCTGAATACTCATTCCTAATAGACGACGAATCTCTTTTGTATAAAATACACGTTACTTGGATATCGGGAGATATTGGTGGTGAGGGATTTTATCAATTGTTTACGAATTAATATAAACTAGTATAACATTACAATATCATTGCTTTTTATGTTAAATATCACAAATTTTAAAATATCATTCTAAAGAACATGTTTTTGATGTTTTCAAATGTACAAATTGCTTTCCTACAAGTATAACATTTAATACATGTAGATTCATGCGGCAATGCTAAGATTGCATTTTGAGATTTTTTGAAAATAAAAATATAAGTACATGTAGTTGTTTGAAGTTGCATCAAATATTTGGCAATGCATTTATTTTTACAATGAACAGTTACGAAGTGACACAAAATATACTTTATAAATCAAGTTATTAATAAAGATAGTCATTTATTAATTATTATTTAACTTAACAAAACTCCTTTATTGTCGTCTCAATTGTCTTATCCATTATTTGATTATTCATTTTTTATATCAATTATGTTATCGTATTTCAGATTCCTTATGGATAACAGATGGAACACCATTTTGCACTTATGATCAAGATAATGATGGAAGCAAGACCAAAGTGTGCACAGATGTATATTTCGCAGGGTGGTGGTATTTATGGTCTGTTTGGTGCACAGAAGGAAATATGAATGGGAAATACAACCATGTTTATGAATCAGATAAGACCGGAATCTTTTGGTTTCATTTTGACACTTATTACACTCTTAAAGAAGTACGAATGATGATACGAAAACCATAATGGTATTTGGTCAATGGAGCAAATTACAGACAATCAGCTATGTTTTCATACAAAGTCATTCTTAAAATTCACATGAGTCGAACAATGTTAGTTTGTTTTTTTCCTTTATTGTTGGTTCTAATTCTAATCAGTCTGTTTATAAAATTTAAATGTATGACTCGGTTTATAGCTTTATCATAAATATATGTGTTTAATGTATATATTTGTATAATCAACTTGTTAATGCTTAAGCGTCATAATTTTTAGAATATAGAATAAAATGCAACTTGCAACTTAATCATTTAAGGGTTTTGAAGCCAAAAAACCGGAATTTTTGGTTTGACCTTGACGGTTATTACACTCACAAAGAAGTGCGAATGATGATATGAAAATCATGATGGTATTGGGTCCATGGATCAACCTACAACCAATCAAAAATGTTATTAACGTCAAAACATTCTTATATTTTACAAACGTTGTTATAAAAACCTCATTTCTGAAGCTTTATAAAGTAGTTTATTCCGGTGTATTTTTTGTAGATTATCGCATTAATGTAATATGTGTACGAATAAATGGTTTTAACTCGATAAGAGAATTTTTATTGATTTGTTCAAAGTTCTGCGGGATATTTTCTACTGATTCTGGTGATTTCAAAGCACTTCAATTTTTATATTGCTCAATATTGTCCAAGCAACTGATTCTCAGAATCATATTTAAACAATTTCAACACGTTTGATCGGGTTCCTTTTGGTAGGTTATATAAGTTTTTTTTTAATATTACAAAGTATTTTTGATGAACAAATAATTCATGCATATCGTCATTGTATATTTCATTCTTTAATCATTATTTACACAATCCAGATGTCCCTGCATCAGTTTGATGAAATATTTTATGTCGCAAATCCAAGACAATGACAAATGTACCAGAAAAAGTTTTATATATATAATCATTGGTACGCATAAACGTCATGATCATTTACTTTAAAAGATCACTTTTAATCTTTTATTATATCTATAACATATACTTTAGATTATTGTACAGTCACTTACATTTCTAAATCTGTGAAGAGATTAAAAAGCGCGAAAGGCCATGAAACATAAGATGTGTTGGAAGTGGAAAATTACACATTTGTATATAAAGTAAATAAATTCTAGCATCTTCCGGTAACCCTCCTTACATTTAAAAGGAAAATGAAAATTGTGCTGATTCCAATTGGTTGTCTTTTTTTTACCAATAAAAACTTCAGATGAATTCTAAAAGAAAACCAAAATTGTAAAAAGGGTTACGGCGCGAATAGTCACTAAATAATTTTGGCACCTGAGCAATTTGGTTTTTATCTTCTTCTAAAAACGACATTGCCAATTGTTACCATTTTGGTGTGACGCATCTCAATGGTAGGATGAATCTCAGTTAAAAAAAAATCACGGCTCTATCCCCTCTCCCCTTCGGATGCCATTGGCGGGGCGAAATATACTCCCCCAAAAAAGCAAAATTTTAAAAACACTCAACTCCCACACGTATGGGGAAAAACTAAATGCATGGTAGTGATGTACATGAAGCCCCTACCAAAATTGTGAAATTCATGGACCCTGGGTCAGAGGTTCAGGCCCTAATATGGGGCCAATATGACCATTTAGTGAAAATGTATTAAGTCTCCTCTTTTTCCACATATATTTGAGAAAAATAAATGCATAGTTATGGTGACCATGAAACCCTCTACTAAAATCGAGAAATTCGTGAACCCTGGGACAGTGGCTCAGGCCCTAGGGTAGCGCCAAGATGGCCAAAATATATTAATTTAAATATTACAAAATATTATTCTCTACTTTCATATATATTTGAGAAAACCAATTGCAAGGTTATAATTTCATCTCGATATTAATTGTAAAATCCATGATACATGGGTCAGGGGTTTATGCCCCAGGGAAACGCCAATTTGTCCACATACTGAAAATGTATGAATTTAATATTCTTTTCTGTTATATCAAATTTTTTGAGAGATGAAGTCATCCACTTTTGTATTACAATTTTTTTTCATTTAGTTTTGAATTCTAATGAATAATATGAGTTCATATTCAAAATAGAGAATGAATAAAGCTACCTATTAAAATAAATGATACATGACTGTATCATGACAGCATTTGCTGAGAGTTTGTGGGGTGCATCAGTTAATGGAGTTATCTTCCCTTTCTTGTTCATATATTAATAATAAATCATTGAAAATTTTGTAATTAAGAGATTAAAAGAATAAATGAGTTAAACTAGTATTTTATTATTATAGAACAAAATAACCAAATCAGTTTTTAAAAATGTTGAAGCTCTTCATTTAGTAAAAGGTAAACTTGTTAATAATAAAATAAAATTTGGCTATGCTAAAATACTGGTGTGGTGTGTGAACCGTAATTCCTGCATAAATCCTAGATGTTATCTTCGAGTTGGGATGCTGATTATAAAACAAGCTAATGCTGTAAACTGAGAGAAAAGAAGCAATTTTTTTTTAGTTTTAATAATTTTACATTTAAATGATTAAATGGGAGTGTCTGGCATGCCCCTGTAAAAAAAGGGGGGGGGGGTATTTTAAGTAATACATGTATACTAGACTTCTTCTAGTGGTTCTTTAGAAGAAGTCGAAAATGAAAAAAAGGTTTACATACAGATAGACGGACGGACGCCGGAAAAAAAGGATCAGAAAAGCTCATTTGAGCATTTAGCTCAGACGAGCTAAAACAAATGGACGGCATATCCTGTTTAACCATAATTTAGTTTGGTAGAGATGTATGGCCCTGCATAGATAAACTAAATCAAGAATAGTCTTTTCAAAAATTTTAGATTCAAGAGAACACTTTCGTTCTCAATCTGTTTAAAGTAGTCTGAGAGTTTGAGATTTTACACAATTTACTTTAAAATCATATCGTTAATCGTTAATGAAATTAAGCCGCAGCGACATCGGATAAATTAGGCGCACTTATTATTTTGAACTCTTTGCTTTTAAATTAGAATTATGATTGTACATATTTTGATTTATTATACGGAATATGAATATATTTCTGAATATTTTTCACGTTTGATTTTCACGTTTAGTGTACTCTGATTCGGTTCGTTAAATTTATATAAACAATTTCTTTGGTGATTCATTCGGGATATGAAGGTAGGGACATCCCAGAAAAATAAGTATCCCGCGTTAACATTCTATTGTTTATATTAACATCTTTCCCAAACTAATCACTAAATTGATTATGAAAAGTTAGAAAAATTCACTAAATTACTGATTAATGTACATAAGTTAGTTAGCTAAAAGAACCAGCCTAATCGTCTCTCGTGAGACTTTGAGTCTGACATTATCATGATTATTTCGTGCAGACCATGATTTTTTCTTAGGTCGCTGTGGGATTTGACCAATTGAAAAACATTGTGTGTCAATTTTAGTCTGGCTGTTTCTATAGAGCTATGAATTAAATATAAGTTTCCATAAGAAATAGAGGAAATACATGTAATACTTGAAAGATGTAAATATAATCTGATAACTTTAATTTGTTGACATCGAGAAATTCTGCATCGCCAAAAAGGAAAATCTGCCTCGTGGACAAAGGAAAAAAATTCGGTAGAATTTAATTTCCTATTAAACGACTATTTAGACAAAAGAAAGAATTTAGTTGCAGTCTCAGAGGGCACTCAACTTGCTTTGTTCCTCGTAGCCATGAAATGGCCCATTCTATAGTTATGCTTTGTACTAATGCTTAAGATATATATTTTTTTATTCATGAGTAGGGACTTATTAAAACGATTTAAGCTTATTACTTGTCCAGAATACAGCATATGCCTGCGTATACCTTTTGTTAGAGCAGTCCATATATAGATATTTTTTTAGATATTAATGTTAAGTCAATTTCAGCAATCTATTTCAAGTGTAATAGGTATGTACCTTTATCAATAATTTTTTTCAAAAACAAAATATACACCACAAGAATCCTAACAATGTAATGTAAAACAATCAATTAATGAAATTTGTAAAAATTACAAATACAAACATTATTAGATAACCTGAATGCAAATCATTTTTATAAATAATTTCTGTAATGAAATCTTGATTTCATGCTGTTAACCGATACAAGTAGAAACCAAGCAGTCACTTCTCCGACGCATGATCAGACTTGGATTTCAGACAGAACAACTCCGAATATGCGCTCTGAGTCTGTAACGTTATCCTCTGACACAAGTGCAAATGAATCCACAAATGTCTGAATAATTTACACAGCGCAAATTACCGAAATTGTGAGTCATCTAAACGCAACAAACACAAATACGACTCAGTCATTAAATGATAATGGCTCGACAGCCGAACAGTCTTTTTCTACTGATACTACAAACAAAGACCAAACGATTACAGTAAAAGCAAGTACAATAGACGAAACAACATCAGACTTACAAACATCAACTTAATTACCAGACACTACATCTTAAAAAACGACAACTTCAAGTCCTATTAAAATCACAACCATAAATACAGTAAAACAACAACATCGAGTCCTACTGAGTTCCCTAACACAAATATAACGACAACACCAAGTCTTACTAAATTACGACAACACCAAGTCCTACTGAAAAGACAACCACACACAAAATAACAACATCACGTTCTACTGAAATCACATTAACAGACATAACGACAACATCAAGTTCTACTGAAATTACAACCACAGGCATAATAACATCAGCAAATCCTACTGACATCCCAAACACAAATATAACGACAACACCAAGTCCTACTGAAATTACAACCACAGACAAAATAACAACATCACGTCCTACTGAAATCACAGCCACAGACATAACAACAACAGCAAAACCTACTGAAATTACAACCACAGGCATAATAACATAAGCAAATTCACTGACACCCCAAACACAAATATAACGACAACACCAAGTCCTACTGAAATTACAACCACAGACATAACAACAGCATCAAGTCTTACTGAAATTACAACCACAGATATAACGACAACATCAAGTCATACTGAAACAACAACCACTGACATAACGACAACATCAAGTTCTACTGAAATCACAGCTACAGACATAACGACAACATCAAGTTCTACTGAAATCACAGCCACAGACATAACGACAACATCAAGTCCTACTGAAATTAAAACCACAAACAAAATAACAACATCACGTTCTACTGAAATCACAAACACAGACATAATAACAACATCAAGTTCTACTGAAATCACAATCACAGACTTATCGACAACACCCAGTCCTACTGAAATCACAAACACAGCACTACCACAGAAGTAAATATAACTGACAGGGCAAATACTAACACCACGCTTGATAATATTCAATCGATCAACCATCAACTCATTTGGCAACAACTACTGAAACGTTTCTTACTGAAACGACTACATCAACTTTCTCTCATGGTGAATCAAACACTACCACGGGTGTGAATACAACTGGTATGGTGCTTTCATTCATGTTTTGAAAAATAAAATATCTACTTTCTTCGCATTATTTAATCAGTTATGGGTTATATTAACAAATACATATTAGAGAAAGATGAATACTAAAGATATTTATTTTTATATCTCTTATTAATGAATTTTCTTCAATTTTTTTTTGCATTTAGAAAGTCCAAATCAGACGTATACCATGAAATTTTCAGAAGGAAGCCGCAAAGTGCCCTGCTTTAACGACACCTATTCTTGGATTGTATGTTGTTGTTTTCTTTTTAAAAAGACGTGTTAGACACTTTATTTTTAAAGATGTTTTTATCTTTTTTTGAATGACTAGTTTTGTAAATTATAACATTTGGGGAATTCACTCTACCATACATATACATAATTGGACAATGCTGTTTTTAGAACTGTAGACTAATATCTTTTAAACGTTTTGTCTTTTTATGAATATATTTTTTTTAGATTTCTAAATGTTCAAGTAGAACAAGTTTTTGTATTCGGTCGCTATTTTCTTCATATATTCGACATCAATTAGATTTTAATTCACCTGAGTCACCTAAGTGACCCATTGCTATTTGTTTTTGTCCGTCGTCATTCGTCGGTTGTAAAATGTTAAACATTTTTGGCTGATTCTTTGGAACCAGTGAACCGATTTCAACCAAATATTGCATATAACAGCAATAGGTAAACTTGGAATAAAATTGTGAAAATAATGGCATCTGTCCTCTGGGACCTGAGGGTAGAGCTTAATGAGTCAAAATTAATGCAATATTTAAAAGAAAATATTTTTACTCCTGGACATCAAGCAGTCAATTGCATACTGCAGGCTTCACTAAGCATTGAGCTCTCTACTAAGTTCTGGCACGAAGGTGGGGCTCCAATGATTATATAACATACAAACAAAGTACATAACTATTATGAGGAAAAATGCATCTGCATTCCAGAATTGTGAATTTCATGGCACCCGGGTCAGGGGTTCTAGTGTTAGAGCGGGGTTCTAATGCTGATCCAGAGAAAATGAATTTATTCTTCAAGAAAATTCTCCTCTGCTTCTGGATATTAGGCATACGATAATTTTTCATCGTGTTCCTTTTGGTAGGTTATCCAGCGACGATTCGATGAAAGTGTTGATTTTAACCGAAATTGGGCTGACTATAAATTAGCTTCGGTTTCATCGATTCTGAATTTTGGTTAGGTATGTTGTATTTTACAAATTACTTTATGAAATCATTGGTATTTAGCTGTTTTTATGTGGAAATCATTTCATAGATTCGAGAGAATAGTTGATTTTTCTGATTTAAACTTCTCGTGGGTAAAAATTCATCAAAGAACCTCAAAGCTTTATTGTGTTTAAAAATCCAATAATATTCAATTTGTACCAACATCTCAAATTTCAAGCGATGTTAATGAGGGAAAGTAGCATTTTAGTTATAGTAATAACTGCCAAAGGATGTAAACTATAAAAAATGGATTTTTGTTAAATACAAGTTTTTAAATTATATATTGCAACAAAAAATACAAAGGGTCGGTGGATATGTCAATTACACTTTTTGGTTCAGCACACAGTAATTTTTTAAAATGAAATAAACCATTTAAAACAGGATTTTAAAATTCAGGAAAATTTATAAAGACTCGTCATGTTGTCTTTATAATCAATATTTTGGCTTATTATAAATATTGTTGGTTTCTTTTTACAATATAATTAGAGGACACTTAATTTCTAGGTAACAACTATATACATGAGCTGACGAAGGTGTTTGATTACACTCATTTACGGATTGAGATAAAGACTTTTGATGGCCAAGAGGGATATGCTGAATATTCATTTTCAATAGACAACGAATCGCATCTATACAAGATACACATTACATGGATATCGGGAGACGTTGGTGGTGAGAGTTTCCTTTGAGATTCTATTCATTTGGTAAAACATCGTTGATTTCATGAGAAATTTTATTCACGTTACCGCTGTGAATGTCTTATTGAATAAAACTTAAAATATGCCATCACATGATACAGAATACTGTATACAGGGATTGTTCGCCCCGTTTTATTCTCACCCCTTTTGCCTCGTTGTCAGAAGGCGAATTCAACGTTACAAAAATGTCTCTGTTAACACAACTGCTACTGGGCGAATTTAAGACGGGGCGAAACCGTTTGCAAATGTAGAGGGGCGAAAATAACACGGGACAAAAATAACCCTGTATACAGTATTTTTTAACGTGTTTAACATGTACAAAGAGTTATATTTTGAGTACAAAACCATTCCACTGTATAAATATGTTTGTGCTTTCGGGTCTCTATGCATTGAACCCAAACTGTCAAAAGTGTACCTATGTTGAATTTGTAAAATCATTAATTCTAAAAGTTATTCCTTTTCATTTTGTGAAACAAATTATTTGTAAACATCTTTTATTCTTCTACTTTTGGCAATTCTTCTTTTGTAATGAATCAATAATGTTATCGTTTTACAGATAGCTTATTACGAACGGATGGTGCTCTATTTTGCACTCTGGATCAAGATAATGATGGAACACAAGCCAAAGTTTGCACAAGTGAATATCACAGTGGATGGTGGCATTCCTGGAATGCTTTCTGCACAGAGGCTAATATGAATGGCATCTACTATCCAATGTATAAATCAGACAAGACCGGAATCTTTTGGTTTAACCACGACGAATATTTTACTCTCAAAGAAGTGAAAATGATGCTCCGAAAACCATAATATTATTGGTTTCTTGATTTCAACTTACAAGCAATCAAACATGCCATTTTATAACAAAGATGTTTTACGAACGTTATTGTAAAATGAAACTTTATAGAATTGTTTTATTTGATGTATCTTTATTAGATATACTAGGTGTGTAATACGAATTGATCGTTTAAACTCTCGATTGGAGTATTTTTAATTAAATTTTTCATATTTGTACGGGATATTTTTTTGTTCTATTGATTCAAGGGTACGTCTTTTTATATTTCTTTAAATAACACAGCGCTTGTTTCTCAGATTCATATTGCAACATTCCCTACGTGTTTAATTGTTTTTTAAATGGATTGTTCTGCATTAGTAGGTAGAAAGTAATAATTAAGCATTAGTTTGTTAAAATCTGTTCAATGAAATTGTCTTTTTGTTATAAAGCAATGCATTTAGTTTTGTATACAAAAGGTCACATTCAATGTAGAGGTGCTAATTTTTTTCTCCAATTGTATTTTTAGATTTAACTACCTGAACCTTTATTTTATTTTATTTTTTTACAACGATTGATAAACAAATTTTACAACTTACATTTATATCTTTAGTTGGTGCAGGGGTCATTGTGTGGGAAGAGGCCAAAATGCCCAAAGAAAACGCCGTGTACAAGCAGGCGACCACCAATCCCTTTCTTATACAACCACTGCCAATCACAGGAATCGAACCCGGGTCTCAGAAGCGAGAAGCGAGAAGCGAGTGCATTGTCCACTGCACTATTTGCTCTATGTGCACACCATTTTACTACTACATGTATATTAAATCTGTTAGAAAACAACATTTAATACAGCTTTTTAGCGGTGGCTATGTGGATCGAGAAATCTTTGATTATGGTGAATTTTAAATTTGAGACGTAAAACAAACCAATTGTTATATGGACGTCCCCTTGAGTGACGTTTTTTATCTTTTAAAACAGTTATCATACAATTGTTTCAGCAAGATATTTTAAACTACTACTATTCAAAACAACTTTCTTTTTTCTGCACATTTCATGCTTTATCATGTTATTTTATTTGATACTATTTTGAGTTGTAAACCTGAAAAAATGTTATAATGTATTCAATCATCGAGCAGAGCAATAAATAAAAATGTAAATATTGAGAGTAAAGGAATACAAATTTGAATGATGTGATTAATTCTTGCATTGTAACAACCGTTGATGATACAACGCCGCTCAGTGATATAAATATCATTAAGCGTTGCATTTTTTTCATAAAGCAAAAACCTTCATAAAGCGTTGCTGTCGCAACATGAAATGCAAGCCTTCTTTCATTTCCTTTGTTCAACATAATGTAAATGTAACCGAGCAGTAAGGAATTCCAAAAGACATCCGTTTTGTTTAACAGATTTATTAAACGTTTTAAAGCATTGACCTATAAACAAAGAAAAATACATTAGACAAAATACAATTTTACATGTACATTCAATATGTTTTAGTTTCGATACTTCGTTGATAAAAATGCAACCGTTACTTCAGTATTAATTTATATGGTAAAACATGTTTTGTAGCAATTTAATATTAGAACTTACAAACAAGTTTCAGAAATTACAATGGCAAGATTAACTGCAAAAATACGATAAAGTATAAACCTTGCAATTAAAATAATATGCCCTAATCACTATCATGGTAGTAAAGAAATATATAACTAAATATAATATTAACATACCACAAGATGCAGCTGATATACACTGGATTGTCCGATGTCCTTAAAATGAAATACTGCCCAATTGGACTTAGGCTGAACGGTTACTTATACTATTAGAAAATCAAATTTATTGGATAATAATATGAACCAATGAAATTAAAGAACCATACGCGCGCAATAAAACTTTAGATGAATAATATTTAAGAATATACTGCACAAAACGAAAATAGAAAATCCAAAAACGAATAAATACATATGAAATAGATAGTAATAAATCTGTTCTACCACAAAAGGTTAAAAGAAATCAAGTTACAAAGTTATACGTATTGCTTATACAGAACAAAAAAATTCAAATTGAGAACAAAAAGAGCCTCATTCTTAAGTCTTAAACAAAGTTTCATATTAAAGCGAAAGTTAAAATTGCATGCTTATCTGGACAATTTGTTTGGATGTTACTTCAGCTTGACACTGTTAGATTATTTTTAGATTGATGAGATTGAACACTTGTTTTAGCTGATTGAGTGAACACAGAACAGTTACCTTGAGTTGTAGTTACAGCAACAGCCATCGAGTCGGAACATCCAGCTAAATCCTTAATACTGCACACAGGGTTATTTTCGCCCCGTGTCTATTTTTTTTTTACATTTCTGCTCTTGCAACCAGTTTCGTTCGCTCCTCAATTCGTTTGTACTTAAGGGAATTTGATTTGATATACCAGTATTCGCCCAGTCTTAGATATGCCAGCTAAAAACGAGGGCGATAGGGGCAAAAATAAAAACGGGGCGAATATTTCTCTTTACACAGTAGTTGGAAGAGAAGGCAGACCAGATTTTTAGGGGTATTTGTTGTTGGATCACCAAAAAAATGATCAAACCGGCAATTCTTATACATTTACATGTATATGGGCTGGGTCAAATTCATGGAGTTAGTTGTTGAAACAAATAGTGTACAGTTGTTTAGGGATAGCCAGTGTTTTCATAGTGTCCATAAATGTTCGGATATTATTGCTAGCGCTCTCGGGCGCTAGCAACTACGTTAGTCCTTTTTACTGGAATACGCATGCTCGACTCTATAGTAGGGGATTCTGGGAATACTGTACTATTGTAGATAAACTGTACCATTTGAATTCTGTTTTATCATCTTCACTTGAAGTTTTGTGTTTTATTGAAAATGTCAAAAAAGTAACAGTAGCTTAGGTCTTGTAATGCAAAGTTATTTTAAATATTATAATAAATAGCTAGCTTTATCTCAAATTCATTCAAGCTCGGAAAACAACCTCGGACATGTTTCCGAGCTTGGCGGAAAGGCCCGAGAAGATATGATTGCTACACAACAATACCAATGGTTCTTGAAAATTTTCACCTCGAAATTGAAACATAATGATTAAGGCACAGTCAATGAGCTAGGCCATTAGCTCATTGCCAATGTGAAGCCCACTCAATAGATTCACAATTCTAAATTGAGACCCCACTCCAGCACAATTCCAGTACACCCCTGTGCCTTCCTATTTAATTAATCGAATCAGGAATTTAAACCAATGTTGTAGATATCTGCTTCTGTGTTTAGGATGGCTACGGCGCTAGCTCACCAATCTTTTTAAAAGATAAGCGTGTTACTTATTAGGTTAGTTACTGTCTCACTACGGAAATATATTGCGTTGATCAATCTCATAGATGGCGAGGCGAAGCCTAGCCGTCTATGAGATTGATCAACCCAATATTTTTCCGTAGTGAGTCAGGAACTAACCTAATAAATGTTTTGTTTTCCCGAGGACTATCAAGCGACATGTTTATTCACAAATAGCGATGATCTACGCAAAGCCACGTACAAGATGTCTAACATCTCGTCCAATTTAACTCATTTAAACTCTTCAAAATTTTCAATCTCACCTTTCAAATACTCTTTAAAAATCTTTGCTTCACCCATAGTTACTTACAATGTTTTGTTGCTATTCAATTTTAAATGTTTTCTCCCTTTCCTCTGCAGGTATTTGAGCAAATTTCGACGCTGCCATTTTGTTCTTTTCCAGACAAAACAATGTGACGTCAATATTCTAAGGGAAACTACTCTAATTTTAAAGAATTTCAAAGGGCAACTACTCCATATACATTAAGAACTTACGGCATGCGGTTTATGTATTAAATTCTATGAAATGTCGAAATGAGTAAGCGAAGCATCGGCCAATGACGGCCATATTGCCTGATATTATTTCTCACCGAACAAATATAGAGATATATGAGGCAATCACGTGTTATGTTTAACCAATGAAAGTGTGACATTTCAGTCCAAGGGAAATAAATAAAAATTATTGAACTTCGAAAACAAAAAACTCTTGTTTTTTACAGACAGAAGATGATTTTCATGCTCGAAAAAGGGGGCTAACTACTTGATATATATATGATTTTTATACATAAATTTAAGAAAAAATGTTCGCTGCGAGAAAAAGTGGAGAGAAACGATCCTCTCCCCCAGCCTCCTGATGCTATATGCCTGCAATAACTTTGTTTACAAACGAACAAAGTCTTATGAGCAGTTAAACTAATCGGCAGTGAATCAATTGATACACTTTAACTGAAAACGTTAAAAATATTAAATATGTTTCAATTGCATTTAAATTGGAGAATTAAAAAATTAAAACAATGATGATTTTGTGTAAATTTGATTATGTGTATTCATTTATTTATCCTATTATGGATATAGGTTTCTCTATATATCAATCATATCTATACGAATCTATGTATACTATATATAGTACCAGACCGGGTTCTTATATTATGATACTTATATTATGATATTATATGTGCATTTGTTTAATCAGCAGCAGAGCAGTATTATACATGTAAGTATCCATTATACGGGGATAGGGGCCTAAATTTCTATCTACACTGAACAGAATCATCACATTCTTTGATTTCATATAATATCATGTCATATCTTTTACTTTTGTTTTGCGTAGATATAATTAACATAGAATCCAACTGAATAAACACTAAAATTCTTTATTTGTTCTTAAAAACTCAGTTTATGTGCGGGACTAACCCCTAGACAGTCCTGTAACAATAACGGATGATACATATAGCGTGTTTTGCTTTGTTTTGTTTTTTTGGTACGGGTATTTTAATGTCTCGAGAATTCACCATAGATATTTGGGAACCTTGTATATCACAGCATTAAGGAAAATGATTTTGTTGCAAATATAAATTAATCGCTTAAAGTGACAAAAAAATGGAAATAATTTGCGCCCCAAAAAAATCATTTTTTTTCAATTTTCTTTTATCTAGAATGGTAAATTGATGCTGATTTATGCTTTATTAAATTTGAAAGTCAAAAGTTAAGTTAAATACAAAATACAGAGCTGAGAAGTATTTGTTATGAAGATAAGTAGGTACCCAACACAAAAAAAATCAAATTTTTTAAATATTCGTCAGCCCCCCCCCCCCCCCCCCCCCTCATTCTCCTAAGGAAAAAAAAATTCTGGATCCGCGATCTGAAAACGTTCCCTATAGGTGAAGGGTCCGTTTTCTTTAGGTTACGTTTCTTCAGCGTTCGATTTATCCTGATAATTTTTGCACGCCACCTAGCATTAATTTAGTGCATAATGTTGATTTTGCATCAGTGATTGTTTGTTCTGCATCGATGAATGTTATATATAATTTTGCAAAAGAGGCTGCTGATTTTGGTCTCAACTGAACTTTTTTGCAATTTAGCATGTTTTAAAAAAAAAGGTTTTTCTTTTTCATCCTTTCTGCTGCCCATAAATATTGAATTGTATAAGCAAACTTTGACAATGGCAGCATAACATTAAGATATGAAATGTATATGAAAATTTTATATAGTTAAATGCATTGTCAATTTATATCATTTAGACGATGATGAAACGGTGCTTTTCAGCTCAGAATCGGACTAAGTTTTTAGCCGGACTCATTGCGTGACCAGTGACCACGCTATAGTTTCTGTGCACAGAACCGGATGTTGATTGTTGATTGACGAACTGTTAAAAACGTTCCCCGCCAAAAATGTAGTCCCAACTCAAAAGAGAACTAGCAACAAAATTAAATACAAAATAATGCTGTGTAATTTGAAATTTCCTGTCATTGGTATATGATCAGAGTATAGGTATATTAAGCCAGTTTATAATGAAATCAAAAAAATATTGCAGAACTTTTTCCCCTGTAGCAAATATGTTCAGCAGTTTGTGTAATTAAATTTATAATTGAAGAAATAGCTAACTGCATTCACTGCTGTTTAATTTTGTTTCTGTTTGAAAAATCATTATTTTTTAATTTCGTTTATAATGAAATAGAAAATGTATTCGAAAACATTTCCCCTTTAGCAAATATTTAAGCAAATTTAAAAAAAACTATCAATAACATTGATGGTTAAGCTTTGTAACGTGTTGAAGCATTAGACTTGCAATATTTATATTTCAAACAATTTGCAACACTGCAAATATTATTTTTTGTTTTTAGGTGATTTTTGTTTTTGTCATAAACCATGTAAAATTAATGTATTTTAAAATAATAGATTCCCAGTCAAGGACATAATTGATTTTATTGATTTTGCTGTACTCTAGCATCACGATAAACCTCTGCCATTAAGACAGTAGTATGTTTAAAAAAAGGTCTCTGAAAAGGCGAATTGATAGCTGAAAGAAAGGTCGGAAAAGGCAAATCGAAGGCAGAACTTTAATTTCCAATAACTCAGTTTTCAGTTGATTGAATGACAGAGGTTAATCTTGTAAACTTTACTCCGGAAGTATATACTTTTGAAACATTAAGGTGGCCGGGTGGTCAACTAATTAGTCATCAGATACATATGTACCTCTAATTTTTGTAGGGGTCAGTGTTTGCTCTGCTCCTTGCTTGTATTTTTCCTTTCTATTTTTGATTAAGATCACTGTTTATTATCGTTTCATTTAATTATTAACCAAACGTTTCACAATAGAATTTTGTTTAGAAATAAGATAGCATTCAGTTAAGAAAAGAATCCAACTAACGTTTGAAATCTGGGTGTATTCTATATTTTTACATAGACCTCCTCATCTAAAGGATATAATTACGGTGAAGACCATCGAGTCTTCTTAAGATAGTCTTGATCAATCTAAGGACACTTTCATACTTTTTCACAAAAACCATGTTGCATAAATACATAATCAATTGCCAAGTTTCGTTTTTACTTCACTGACGCCATTTGCATATTTATTACAGAAATGTGAATTAGAGACCAAAAATATAAATGAAGTGTGAACAATATCGAAAAGCCACTATTTAAGACGTATGGAAAAACAAAAGTGTTTAACATTATCAACGAGTTTCAAATTAAATATAATATACATTGTATACCCTTTAAACCTGTAAAATGCTGTGTTAAGTTATATCAAAGTTATTCAACATTGTGTGTTCAGAACATTACTGGTATCAATGATATCCCCTGTTTTAACATTTTTTAAAAACATTTGCATTGTTTGTTCAGATAATATGAGACCTATCTATACCAGTCACGTGATACCGTCACAAAATAGGTTCATACTGTCATGAGTTAATTTAACTCGAATTCTAATTAACTAAGATACGTGTACACACTATCCAGTTGTCAATATTTTATTTCATTGTATTTTAAATTATGTGATTTTTTTTAATTTGACGATCCCCTCAATAAAGAAAGCGGACCGCCTGATGGTTTTGATTTGCTCTTGTTTAAATAATTTATTTGAATAGTTGAAAAGAAAAAAAAAAAACAATTAATCTAGAAGCAAAAAGACAGATAAAAAAAAGTATGATAGAAATTAGTTCACTGCATGTAGAGAACAACATTTGATAGTGAAAAATTATTAAATAACAATAAAATTTTGAACGAGTGAGTACATGTGAAGTAAGAAAAACTAATATGCATAAAAATAAATCATATTTATGGGTGAATTCACAAAACAGAACAAACAAAAAAAACCACGAACATTCTATCCATTTTACTAATTTGTAACAAAATCACTTTATGGTTTTCGTAGCATCATTCGAACTCCTTTGATGGTATTGTAGGATGTACCAGCAAAACCAAACCAGTATATTCCGGTTTTTTCTAGTATATAAGTATCAAAGTACACTCCATTCAGATTGGCCTCTGTGCAGAAAGCGTCCCTTGCGTACCACCATCCGCCATGATGATCGGTTGTACACACCTTCCCATTGTGTCCATCATTGTCACGATCCACGGTACTAAATGGGGCGTTGTTAGCGAGACGGAACCTGTCTGTAAGCAATAATTTGGAATAAACTTTAATAGAACCTAATGTTTGCTTGTGCAAACACCCCTCTTGTTTTAAAAAAAATCCTTTTAGGAGCAGAGTTTATAGAACGTATGCTACTTTATAATGCATTTTTGTATTATCGAAAGCACTTAATGAGGAGGCCATTTGGGTAAACATGAATTTTATTTAAATTACCATTTTATATCCTATTGAACGTTCAAGTTTTGTTTTATATAAATTTCCTTAACGTAATTGATACTATTCAAAAGTTCCTACGTTATCATTAAGATTTTAAAATAAAATTGATTTCCAGAGGGTTTTATGTTTGTATTTAAACCTTTTGTAAAGCTTTTTGAATTGGGTTTGCAGTAAACGACAAATTACAACACCCTTAACATATATACAGTATACATGTAATCGATTATTTGTTTCAAAGAGGCATGGTCATGATGTTACTTAAAATCTATATTTCCCTTTTAACCTGTACAATGCCTCAGTTAAGTATTTTTGTAATAGTTAAACCAAATTGGAGTGTCAGTCTTCGCGTGCTAAGCAAGATACGACGCTCACAATTCTTTGTTATGTAAGAAAAGACCAGACGATTGAAAATTTAAAAACAAATTTCCAGATTTAGACTTAAAATGAATTTTACAAACGCTACGAACTGTTTATCTATGTTCAAAACGAATTACCAGACAGAAAATCAGCTTTTAAAAGAATTTTAAAAATTTTTGTACTGGTTTATTGATCACTGTAAACAAAACCGTGGCACGAGCCTTCTTTGCAAAGAATTGTCAACCCGAGTTCTTGCTTATAACTCTAAATGAAACCAATACAAAGAGGAAAATAGTATTTGATCAAAATTGTGGCATGTACGTCAAGTATTTTTTCTTTATTTTCATTCTACCTTTCATTATATTAAATTATAGGATTTAGAATTGCAACAAAAATCATCATCTCAGTATAATTAAATTGAATATAAAACGCAATAGTCCAATCCAAACTTTGCAAAAGTTGTTTCCCTTTGCGGGGTCATCCCAAAGGTAAAAATAAATTCCTTCTTAATGCTACCAAATATTTGGGCGTCCCGTGATAAAATCTCTGAATTTAATTTATTCCTTCTATGTGTGAGTTGCCCCATTGTGGAGCAATCAAAATACACAACGAAAACGAAATTTTATTGCCAGATGACAAAATTCCAAACAGCATCACTACAAAGGTTACCGTGAGAAACCTTTGGGGTTTCCCCCAAAAGATGGCGACCAAGGGACATAACTTTTGTAAACTGTGGATTGGTCTATGACAATAAAGAAGCAATCCCTACCAGAAATGTTTCCCGATATCATCGAAACGTGTATCATATATTGAAGCGATTCGTCATCTATTGAGAACGAAAATTCAATATGTCCTTCTTGGCCATCAAACGCCTGTAACTCAATCCTTAAAAGAGTGTATCCAAACACACTGGTCAGCTCATGTAAGTTGTCGTTACCTAACAAAGTATTATTGTGGTTTCATCAATATTCGTTGAATACCAATTTTCGTGGATTTCGTAATTAAGTTGATCCACGAAATTAACTGTTCATTGAAGTGCAATTTCTATGAATATTTTGTACTGATAGGGTCATTGGCCACGAATTTGCGTATCCCTGAAACTGATTTTCATTATATCCACGAAAAATGATACCCTTGAATATTAATGAAACCACAGTATTCATTTTCAAAGAGAAGATAAACATAAATATTGGCTTACAGTAAAAATAACCAGATATATTTATCAATAAATTACTATATTTGTAGGTTCTTACAGGAACATCTTACACCACTGTCTCAATAAAATTCATATTCTTCTTCAAAGAGTATTTTTGATGAAGAAAAAAAAGCTTTGAAATTCATATTTAAAGACACTTTTTTATCGTAAAAATTATTTTCGTGTAATGATATAGAAGCGAAATAAAACAATCTGATTCTTCATTTTAACAAGAAAATTGGTATACGATTTCGTTAAATGACTTCAATATGAATTGAGAATCTAATTGGCATATCTCGATAGCTTGCACCGATTTTAATGTAGGAATGATCTGCAACATACCTATCCAAAATTCAGAATCAATGGAACCAAAGCCTGCTTTATAGTCAACCCAGTTTCGGTAGAAATCAACACTTCCATCGAATCGTTGCTGTATAATCTGCCCAAACGAACACGATGAAATTTGCAAGACAACTCGTATGAAAATTACAATTCTGGAAACTATAGGTTAATTAACAGAAGATTGTAGGGACGTCTATTTCTTAATGTTATAATATATTTGAGTTGAAAAATATTTAACGAGGCTGAGAATAGTTAGAATACGGATGTTTTTGCGCAGTCTTTCTTTGTAATGCAGGTTAAAAAAAATAGAGAAATTGTGATTTTATTACTTTCATCGGGTAAAATGCTAAAATAGCGTTTTACGACAGCATCACTTTCTAATATTATAACTCCATTCCCAGAAAAAAATGAATATTCATCGAAATCCGAAATGTTATTTTATGTTTCATATGTTGTTTCAGTGATCATGGCTCATTCACATTCTAATCTATTTCATTTCCTGCAATGAAACGTCGGAGTTTATGTTTTGATATTGTTAAGAAATATAAATTGACTTTCACATGCGGGTCGTTTTTAAGAATTTTAAGAATAAGGTTTTTTTTTATCTTTTTATCTTTTAAGTATTATAAAGTAAGAAAAAGTTTAATGTAATTTAACTTAAAGTTTAAGATTTGAATATATGTCTAAATCTTTAAACTTCCTCAACTAAGTAACATTAGTCTACAGATGGCAACCAATATTCATCACTCTTAAACACAGCATCGACAATAGGGGATTAGTGAAAGATTAGTCACTAGGATCTTTGAACTTTTAACTTCAAAAGTAATAGAGGCCCCTGTAGGTTCATTTGGAATTGTAATAAAAGGTTTAGAGAAATATAAACCGAAAACGAAAGTATAAAACACAAAAAATACGCAAATTTTATATTTTAAAATCCTTGACCTCAAAATCAAAGGGGGATTCTATACACCATGAGAAATATATATGATATAAAAGGTCATTGCAAAATGGCAAAGGCTTTATGAGATATTCAATAATGTGAGATATCAAAGAGACCGAGCCGAGAAAGAACAAAAGAGGGGTGGAAGGACACACAAACAAACGGACAGTTTGACATTCATTCATACATTATTACTCGCAAAATGTTCAAAAGAGATACGTAAACGTAATCGGACCTATTTATAGGAAAGTGAAAAATGTGAAATAAAAAATATTTTGTATGTATTTGTGAAATGTGAAAATACCAAAAAATTAAATAAAAAAATATGCATTGTCTGATAGCTTTAGATGTAAATAACATACAATCCAAGAATAAGTATCGTTATTGCAAGGTACTTCCCGGTTTCCTCCGGAAAATTCGAGGGTCATTTTACAAGTCTGGTCTGAGCTCCCTGAAAATGAAACATTGACAGCTAAAATAATGTAAATCTCTCGTTAAAACTTACTTTAAACTATGTAGAAAATAATTAGCACATAACTGCATGAAAAACAGGTCTTTCACACATCAAAGAATGTTAGCGTAAAATAAAGTAAGGCAACATACCTGTTGTATGCTCTAGCGTACTAGGGGTAAAATCGTCTATAGAACTGGTAGAGGAAGACATTTCACTTGATGTCTCAATTGTGGTGTGAGCAAGACTTAATGACGTCGGCGTCAGTAGGTCTGTGGTTGTGTTGTCAATGGGATTTGACGTTTCAGTTGTTAACGCGTCTGTGAATGTGCTGTCAGTAGGACCTGATGTTTCAGTTGTCTTAACGGCTGTTGTTGTGCTGTCAGTAGAACCCGAAGTTTCAGTTGTCACCATGCCTGTTGTTGTGCTGTCGGTATGGCTTGATGATTCAGTTGTCATTAAGTATGCCGTTGTGGTGTCGGTAGACCTTGTGCTTTCTCTAGGACTTGACGTTTCAGCAGTAATTGCATTTGTAATCGTGCTGCTAGTAGAACCTGCTGTTTCAGTTGCCAATAAGTCTGTAGTTAAGCTGTCAGTATGACTTGGCGTTTCTGTGGTTGTGCTGCCAGTAAGAATTGACGATTCAGTTGTCATCACATCTTTGGTTGTGCTGTCAGTGCGACCTGACATTTTAGCCGTCACTACGTCTGTTGTTGAACTGTCATTAGGACTTAAAGTTTCAGTCGTCATAACATCGTTTGTTTTGTTGTCAGTAGGACTTGATGTTTCAGTTGTCATTACGTCTGTGATTGTGCTGTCAGTATGACTTGACGTTTCAGTTGCCATTACTTTTGTGATATTTCTTTCAGTTGTCATTACGTGTGTGGTTGCGATCTCAGCAGGACTTGATGTCGTTATGCCTGTGCTTATAATTTCAGTAATAATTGATGTCATGATATCTGTTGTTGTACTTTCTTTAGGATATGATGTTGTTGTTATGCCTGTGGTTGTGGTCTGAGTGGGACTAGATGTTGTCATGATTTCTGTGGTTGTGGTTTCAGTTGAAGTTGATATTGTCGCTTTGTCTGTTGGGGTAGTTTCAGTAAAAATAGATGTTCCCTCACCAATACTTGTTGATTCTGTCATTGCTGGTTTTTTTGTTGTTGCGTCAGTAAGGACAGACGTTTGGTTTTGTGGTGTCGAACCATTAATATTTGATGAGTGAGGCAAACTTGTGGTTGTTTGGTTGATATGATTAAGCATTCCAGTAGCTTGCGTATTGCTTGAAGTTGTGTCAACGATAGTCACTGAAGCAGTTTCATTTGTGCCTGTGTCAGATGACAAAGATGATGTTTCAGATGACATACTTTGTGTTGTTTTGTCAGAAACTGAACTTAGATCATGTGTCGGAGAAGTAATTTCATTTCATTACAGAATCGTACATTTAATATAAAGAAATAATATTAATTCTAGTTATTGGAAAATACAAGTATCTTATGTGTAGCTTTATCCAAGAATTCAATCGGTCAAAATTATTTTGATGCGATTACGCAATGGAGTATTTCCCTTTTATATCTTTGATTAATATTCATTAATTTAAAAAAGAAAATGTATACTCACATGCGCCTGTAACATTAAATGAAAACTGTTGAACTTGGCTTAGCATTGATTCCTAAAAAATATTAATTAAACTTTTCTCTAAAAGAAAATTATAAAATGCAAATGATTCGATTTGCACTTTGCGGTGTTGTCAACGTTTAGATACATGTAATTATATTCCAAAATTTCTATATTATTTTGAATCGTAACTGGGTCTATTTAAGATTGCTAAGGTCTCTGGATGTTTCTATCTCAAATTTAAAAATTATATCACATGACAAACACTAGTCAGTTATTATGTTGTTTGTAAGATACGGAAAAGAAATTATATACAGATATGGTTAAGATGATTTTTAGTGATAATTTTTTCCCCAAACTTTAAATATTTGAATTTTATTTAGATGTAGCTGTGGGAACACGATTAAATAATTCAACACATCTTGAATTCTTCTGTCTATCAAAAACATTTCAAGAACCAATAAAAGTGTAAAAAAACACCAATCTTACATTAGCTATGTTATGACATTTCGAAAGTTATCCTAATGTCATTAAATAACGAGAGCATATAAAACATCATGCTTATCCTTTGGAAAATAATTTAAATAGGATTTCTTAATACATTAATTAAATAAATGTTAATTATATATTAACTAAAGTGTTATTAAGTGTACTCCTATATCACAATGCATATCAACATATTTAAGGATTTAATAAACATAGATGAGGAATTGAATTATACGTGTCAATTAATGTAGATACATGTAAAATGTAAAACTTAAATACCAAAGGTACTGAACATTAAAACAACATATCTGGTGTAAGTAATAAGTTATTATCAATTTACAATATGATATGCAAATGATGCTGTGGTTGCATTAATTTTTGTTTATTACCAACTTTGGTAGATTTTGCTGTTGAGTTCATGAACAGATTCAATAATGTTCCGTAAACTGCAATTTATATCTAATAACATATTTTATTTATAGCACCATCAGCCAAAAATTACATATACGTTTAAACTGTCTTTTTACTAGATCAACGAGAAATAATACTTAACAATATACATGAAAGAACAAGACCAATCTTAGATATAAAAATATGATTACCTTAATATACCGCTTACAGAGTTCGTTTGAATTATTCGCTGAAATGCTTTGGTAGATGGTCGCATTCCATAGACGACAAATCCTTCCATCACAAACATCAATTCCAATGCAGCTTTCATCAATTCCACATTTAGCACCACATGTCAAAATATGGTTCCTTTTGTGATGCACGGAAAATTGATGATAAACATTTTGATCATTGTCCATGGCTATCGTTTTCAAAAAGGTTAACTTATCTTTCTCTATAGCACCGAAAGATTTGTGGAAACAAAGGCATGTCGATATCAGAAAGGTAATGCACGATAGGTTTTGAGTGATAAAAATCATCTTGAAGGAACAGCATCTAGGGAAAAGTGCGGCGGTGGGAATTGAATACTTCAGATCTATACGTTTATTTTAAATAGAAATGGTCTTTAAAAAAAGTATTTGTTTTCATCAAACACTTTGACTAAATACCGTACGGTGATCAATAATGTTGCTTTAAAATCAGTTTTCCAGTTTTCCTGACATCCAGCCTCTGTTTTCCAGCAGAGAAAAGAAAAAAAAAAGTTACTGTAAGAATTTGCAAACACATTATTTGACATCCTCGCTGCTGGAGGTCTGCTTTCTGTGCATATATAACGACAATTAACCACTAATAACTGCGTAAGTGCAAACTTAAGTCGATTAAAAGGTACCTACATTGATATATTTTTTTTTTGAAAAAAAAACTTAAAGCAAGTTCAATATAATTATAAATGGAGGCAATATTACATTTTACAAATCTAAGTAAGGCGCTGGTCCCAAAACTTGTCCGTGTTTAGATAGAAATCTAGATAACGGCGCTAATCCTTTGGTTTAATTATCAATTTGTTGTTGTTTTGGTCCAATCTTTATGACCGCATGTCGTTTCTTTATTCCTTTTTGAAAGGAGAGAGATTTTTAAACACGTTTCCATTGTCTTTACTTTAAAACTAGAATACACCTTAATCAACCAATGAGTTATGTGTTAATTATTTCACATCTCAGATTCAGAAACCTATAAGCATAAAATATTTGCTCTTATTTTTAGATCTTGCTCTTAACTTACCTACGTCGGGACCATTCGAAGAATAAATCTAAATAATCCAAAATAATAGGTCAATTCAAATTCTACGACACTTGAAACATTTGAACTTGGTACATACACTCCTGATAGACCATTGATATGTAAATAAATGAAATACGTGTATCTATACGTTCTATCATTTCGATTATTAGGCTTGCAGATGTTTGGGGTATCAGGTGGATACGAAATCAAACGTCTTTTTGACTTTGAAGAAAGTCGAGCCAAGAAACAAAATTAAAGAAAAACCATGATGAATACACATCTCGAGGACTTGTAGTGGGTATTTAATCGTAGAAAAACGCATAGTCCATAGTGTATATTGCATTTTAACATGACTGATGGTAAAAGCATTGCTTGAAAATAAACATGCTTTTAAAAAATCAGATACGGTAAGGTAATTATATATCAATGTTGACTAATTTCTGACTAAATTGTGATGCTTAAATGACTTACCCTTATAAGCTTCCCTTTGCTATAAGATTACCAGATACCTTAAACCACATTACTTCCTAGGAAAAAAAGAAAACTAACTCTGCATTCATTAAAAGCAAGCAGATTGACACACTGGATCCAAGTGCATGTACATGTACACGTGCATGTAATGTAATTTGAATGGAAAGATTTGACTAAAAGAATCGTATTAGAGTATACCTGAATCACTTTCCTGCTTCACATCCTGTCTTACATACAATTTAAATTAGAAAATGGGAATAAATGTATTTCATTGCTTCTTTCATCATGTAAAAACATATGTCCTGTTATAATTGAAAACAAGAATGTTTATGGCAGTATTTTTTTCTATCTGGTATATTAACCCTAAGTGAAACAGCGATATCTAATACAAATCAATTTAAAGGTGTGAGCAAAATAATATAGACACTTTTTCTGTTTCATGTTCAGGTTCATTGTCTTTTTGGTCTCAATATACATAAAACTTATTGGTATACGGATGATATGTTTCAACATCAATTTCAATTCGTGGTCTAATCTAAAATAAAGTTAATGTAATTAAGTGTCTCCTTTCATTTCCTCCACTTTTGTCATGCGTTCACAACTCACTTTCAAGATTGTCCTTATGAATATTTAAGCCTCAGTTACAATCACAATTCCAAACGCGTCCATTTCATCATTTTCGGTTTTATTTTTCAAGTTCAATGTTCAAAAAAAAATCAAAGTGTGCGAATGAATGGAAACAATATAATTAATAGGATTTTTTCACGAAACTTCTGAATAAAATTCAAGTTCAAGCAGTCATTTGATCATAAAATCTAAGTGAACTTCAGGTTGATCTGCTTCTTAAAGGGGCATGGTCACGATTTTGGTCAAACATTGTTTTTCCGATTTTAATATTTACAGTGCTTCAGTACGGCATTCTTAATAGGTAAATGAGTTATAAACGAGATACAGGGCTCACATCTCTTTGCTATGTAAACAAAGCTTTCGCCTACATTTTGAATGTTGAAATGAAAATTCCAATTTTAGACCTAAAATGGATTATATTAAGCGTTAAGAACTGTTTATTAATGCTTAAATGGAATAAGGAGATAGACAAACTAGCTTAAAAAGGATTTGTACTGGTATATTCAACCTATGTAAACAAAAAAACAGAGCACGAGCCTTGTTTACATGACAAAGAATTGTGGGCTCTGTATCTTGCTTGTATCGGCGCGCCTGACTCGAACATTTAATTTGATCATTAGAAAAGCGTTCCTAAAGCATTCATTTGTAAATAATAAAATCAGAAAAGTGGAATTTGACCAAAATCGTGAAAATGCCCCTTTAAAGGTGTTCGATATACATGTATTAACCGTTCACAAATGCTTTCATAATATACATGTACAGTCATTCAATGCATGTCTTTTACAATTATATGCTATATTATGGTATGGGATTTTAATGATATGCTGTGAGATGTTAATGCTATGCGATTTGTACATGTATGCTATGATAAATTGAATGAAATGAAAGGCTTAATGATATGGTAAGCTATAATTGTATGTTATGAGATTTGATTTTTACCCCGTCTACATAAGAGTGAAATGAGATGAAATCAATAAAAACTGAGTAACAATCATGTTGTATACTATACAATAGTAGTCAAATTCCCATATAAGACGATTTGACTATTTCTTTAATCTAACTAGATGATATATCGCGCAAGCGTGGTAATAAACACTTAACACATTTAATGATACAATGCCTAATTTGGAGGGTCTGTTCACGTTTTGCACACATTTGAAAATAAGATATCGAAAAAATGTGTGCGAAACGGGAATTTGACCAGGTGAGATAGTTGCTTTATTGCTATAGTCTGTATCACAGTTCCTCATAGGAAAATTGATCAAAATATATTAAAAAAAAACATATCTTCTCGCAATTGATGTTTACATTTATTTTGTGTTACAATATTAGTTGCATAAAAGCCCATTTACTTAATAATTGACATCTATATTTTGAATTTTATTTAAAACATTAAATTGGTCTCAAAATTTTTCCTTATTTCTTTAAACAATGGAGATTATTGCAAATCAGTACATGGAGTGCATTTATACTACAAAATATAGTCACATTAATACTTGCTGCAAAAAATTAAATAATAATGATAATTTAAGTTTGGATGTACATTCTATACACGATAATATGTCAAGCTTCAATGAGATATACAATCATTTGGTGGTATTTTGAATCGCATCGCGTTTCCTGTTTTCGGACGTTTGAAGTGTCACTATGCAATGTACAAAAGAGTAACACTTGAAACTACCCTAAAATCATAAGTTATCTGTTACAAGTTAGAAGAGAATATCATACGTTAATATTTAATGTTTTGCAGACATTAATGGAGGACATCTGTCGATTGAAACCGCTGTTGAACATATTTCATTTATGCTGTGTCTTGAATAATCCACAAAAAGTTGACAAACTGTAATGATGATAAATCGGCAATTTTATATGCTTCAAGAACTCTAACGATTTTTTTCACAAAACCTAAATTAATGCATTTTCGACACTCTTTAGTTTATGGTATATGGAATCAATATATAAAACAAACATTACTTTTGACAGACTGTGTTGTGCCAGTTCAGCTATCAATTTAAAATACTAGTACCAGAAAGTGACCTGCAATATACTGAAGCGGTGATGTCATAAGAACTGCTGTCAAAGACTCTACTTCAAAGGTTGAAATATTTTGTGACAAAGATCTCTTTTCTTACATAATCTCCTTTCTGATGATATAAAACAAACAATTATTAACATGCGTTTTATATATTTTGCACTACAGTAAGTTTTAAAAAGAGAATCAGATTACCCGAAATGACTGTTGTTTCCCCTTTCATTATATAATGTTTCATTGAATCAGCTTTCAATTGGGTTGTGACCGACAATTTTTTCTAAGTTTATTCAGTATTTTTTTTCATTTAACGTAAATGAACAAAAGTGTAAACGTTAAATCAAAAGTTGAATCAATTATCATTATTAATTTTTTGACGAAAAAAAATTTAATCAAAAGTTTACTATATGAAAGTACGAATGTCGACTAACCCCTACTATGTTGTAAAGCTACGTGCTTTTTATATACGCTAAATTCAGCGCTAAAACTTATTGATTGTACCTGTTTAAAAACCAAAAGATCACGTGAGATAAAAAAAATTATGCTTAATTCTTCTTTTTTTCCCACTAAAAATGTTCAGCTTCAATTTCAAATTTTAATCCCCCATCCAATTCAGCTTCCCGTTATATCCATACATTTCATTTATTAATATGGATGTAGAACACAATCCATTGTTTACAAATTAATAAATAAGGTAACAACTAATATGTCGTGGTAAAAAATTAAGCATTGAATCATTATTTCTTGAAAGTTGTGGTCTAATAACTGCAACGGTGTGTGCAAACAAATTTGTTTGCACACACCGCTGCAGTTATGAGACCACATCTTTCAAAAAATAATGATTCAATGCTTATATTTACGTTTTTAAACATGTATTTTCTTCCCGCAAATATGATTTGTTTTTTAAAAGCTTTACTTATTCAACGAGTAATGCGAAATTAACGGGAGAGACATTGGAACAGCCGAATTATGTTGACAAAAATAGTGCACACTGTTTCAAATTCTAAAAACACAATTTTATTTTTCTTTCTGTGATTTAATGAATTTACCTTTGGTACACTAAGACATTAATCTGTTGAATCCATTTAACCGTCAAAATATATTTACATCAATGAAATATTAATCAGCGTAAGTATAATATCAGGTAGTGATCCGGTTTGAAGTTCGAGAAATACTGAAGTAATAGTGAATGTATTCCTACGCACCAGATTTGGTGATTGGGTCTTCTGTGTTATGCGTAAATATCACTCAAATCAGCCAATGCAATTTAATAGAGGGAAAGAAAGTATATGTAAATATAACTGTATGAAATTAATAAAAAACGCTAGTGTATGCATATATGTTTGCACATTTTTAACCAAAGTTGTCAGATATTAAAAGTATATGTCCAATGATTCCCCCCCCCCCCTCCCTTTACTTCCGCCATGACTTTAATTGGTTTATAACCAAGTCCATTTTACAAGGTTACATTTGCAGTGTAACTTTTGTTACACTCGTAATACTCGTAATTTGCTTACGTTGATGTCAATGGTTAGAGACATTACAAGTCTAAGACTAGAACCTTATGTTAGTGTAAGTTTAACTGTAGTACCGCTATCATCTTGCTTAGGGGTTTTATTCTTTCAAGATGATTTATCATGATGTCAGAAATTACTGAAAAACTTTAGCAAACTATCTGCATCATTCTTTAATCTTCAAAAATCAATATCAGCAATTTCTCTGTTACATAAATACGTAACCGATTTACAAAGCTCGTATCTTAAATCTAGTAAAAACAATTGTGCATGTTGGAAGAATTTTTAGTTCAGTGACAGAAATGAATTTATTTTTCCAGCTGTAGTTTGTTAGAGAAAATAATCTTCAAGAAGCTTATTGTTTATTCATTTTTCGTTGAAAAAAATTAATTCATTAATTTTTAAACATCTATTTATTATCTAATCAAGCTTTTATAAAAACATACATATATATTCATAATAAAAAAAGGCTTCCATCTTGATTCTTTTTTTAAATCATAAAACGTGTCCCAATATCTATTTCTACGACTGTAATCGGGCATTATCTTTTTTAACGTTACACAAATTTTCAAACACATTCATATATATATATATATATATATATATATATATATATATATATATATATATACACACACACATTTATAAACTTAGTATATGACTTTTTCATTTTTTCTCTGAAAATTGGAGACCAATTGCAATCGAGTATTGCATGCGCATCAATCGGAGTTCCAATTTTGGCTAGAATAATTTCAATCAAAAAAAAAGTTCTGCTTCCAGAGGAATACAATTGTAATAATAATTGATAATAGATATTAATTAACAAACTACCAAGTCGTCTATTAAAGATACCATTTAATTCTTATTTCATTAACAAAAATAAAATACTTAATGTTAATGAAACATGTGTAAGGATTTTAATTTTTTTTAATGGAAATGTCAGCAAACAATAACTAGATGCTGTCATTAGACAGTAATACCCGCACCAAGTGTTTGCCCCTAAATAACACTGTTTTGTACCAGTTTAATTAAAAATGAAGGCCACATGCAAGCTCCTGTAATACATTTAAAAATTATATTTTTCATAACTGAAGGATGAGATCCCTTCCCATATGATAATATGAAAGGCACTTTATGTGCAATTTGGGGTTGAACTGTTTGCAGTGAATGTTCAGTTAATCAATAATCTTAACATTTCATGTCATAGAAAGTATAATGCTCTATATAATTATTACAAACAAAATTAAAAATAAAATAATGCCCCCTCCCCATGGCGGTTGCCGGTTTTAGATTTGCTCCTGTGTGCCTACATGTACATCATCGTGTGTACAGATTTAGAGAAGGGGTGGGATTGAGGGGTTCAACCCTCCCCCCCCCACATGAAAATTAATCTACATCAATAGTAAAATTACCAAAATACACCTTGGACCCCAATGCTCTTACAGACATGTAAACACTCTAACCCACTGCGCTTCAATGTTAGGTAACATTATTTGGGGGGTAAATATTTTAATTAATATTTAATATACTTTATTGTTTATCTCAATAGGAAGTATACATCACAAAATGCAGGTGTCCTGCACCACCTTAACGCTGTTATTTACCTAATAAAATAGTGCAACTGGATTTGAAGAATAGGTCATAAAAATACATGCATGTTATTAATAACTGATCTTTGTCTGAAGTTACGTATACAACTGCAGGTCTAGTTTTACCCAGCTCTTCGATTAGATGGCCGGTTCACGTGTATACATACATGTATGTGTTTTCCATATGCAGAAAAGGATTAGTTAAGATCAGCTAAAGGAATTCATTTTTTTTTTGTGTTTTAATTGGATTATCATTATGATGTTGACCAATATAGGTAAGCATATTACATATAGTAGCAGTAGCACAATATAATGAGATGCCAACATACATAAGTTCTAGTTTCACTTTCTAAATGTGATTTCCCTTTGACAGCATACTGTATATTATCATCATCTTTAAGTTTTAATATTTAAATAAGCTTATCATCGTTACCTATCCTACCGTATTTGTAAAGTTTCTGTCATTTTAATTGTAAAAAGTTATTTTTTTCATTTAAGGTCAGACTTGCACTATTGAGTTGACCCCATATTGACCCTGTATAAATAATTTCGTATTATATTTGTGTATTACATGTAAGTAAGTGTAGACACTAATCATTTTTATATGAGTTATAATAGGAAGGAAGGAGTATTTCTTTCTTAATGTATTATAATGCATCAAATACAATGTAGGTCATGACCTTATGGGACTGTTCTGACCCAACCAAACAGGAAAATACAAAATATCTTGTAATTTCATTATGATGCATCATATGGTGTAAAGTACAATATTTACATTCTACTGTGTTTTTCCATTAAATTCTGTAATCTTCAAATGCCTCTGAATGCAACAAGTAGCCAAAGGTCAAATTGACGAGTTTTAATATGACATCACAAACGTTGAATGCTGTAAACTGCAACGTCACAAGCGAAAATCAAAGTTCACGCTTGTGGCTGTTACTGTGGCTCTTCAATTAATAGTAACTTACTCTTAGGATTAGATAGGAATTTTAAGGTATGAATCACATTTGCAGACAAGGCAAGAAGTTAAAAAATGTAAATATAAGCATTAATTCATGATTTTTTTAAGTATACACTCTCATAACTGCAGCAGTGTGTGCATACAAATTTTCAAAACGCGCTAACGCGCGTTACTAAATTTGTATGCACACACCGCTGCAGTTATGAGAGTGTATACTTAAAAAAATCATGATTCAATGCTATATTAATGACCCCCAGGTGTTGTCTTTAACACCCCCCCCCCCCCGCCTTTATGAAATAGGAAATTATGATACACTGTATATTTTGTTAACTTCTGAGATCTGAGATCCTCATCCCTAAACCGTATGATTTATTTTTGCTCTTTGTGTCATTGCGCGTAAAATTGTATGTAGATTATGACCCCATGGAGACACTATGACATTCTAGAACTAGAAATAATAAAGTATGTTATCTTATTCATACGTAGTGTTTGATCCATGTGGGTAATTCCTAGCCTAATGATGACACGGCTTTGTTTAGGACACTTTACAATTGCCCCAAATAGGCGAATACACATGCATATAACATTTTGTTTATAAATCTTAAAAATTGAATTAAGCAACTTCCAAAATGTTAATGTGCATCAGGAGAGAAAAAGCAATCAAGAAATGATTTAAAATTTGCTACTGTACACATGTAAGAATGTATTAAGCTTAAGAAGACTGAATCTTTAGAATAAGGTTAGATTGGAGGGGGGGGGGGGGGCGTGGGGGTGAATGTGGAGTATAAACATTTATAATTTGAATCATTTATTGTTATCAATTTTAACTTGTCAATGAAAACTAGTTATTGATCCCAAGGTAGAAATATGACCTCTGATCATATCTCAATAGATCATTTGTCAATTATGCAAGGTGTAATGTAATTTTTTTTTAAGAATAACATTTTGTACCAGTTTATAAAAGTTTTTAGACACCCAAATTATATTTTGATTTTAATAGATCATTCGACAATTAAGGGGGGGGGGGAGAACAGTTTATGTTTGAGTTTGTTTGGGGGTGGGGGTTCCAAGTCATATCTTTGACAATTTTTTAATGTAATTTAAAATAAGACTAAGCTATACTACAGTCATGAACATGAATTGTATAGAACAAAACACAAACTAATACAGGAAGTATTACAAAACATAGATGGTTGATCTATATCTCGGTTCTTAAATTGAATCATATATCATGTACATATTATATTATTGTTTCTTTGTTCAAGACATTTCAGATGGTATGTAGGTCAGAATCCCAAGTGCTCTTCCTGAAATTGACAAATATCATAAAAACCATTGAGATCCCCACCTTAATCCTAAGATATTATTCCTCCTTAGGTCATGTCGCATCAGATCATTATGGCATGTAAGTCATGATCCTAAGGGGTCATCTTAACCCCCTTAGAATTAGAAATTGTCAATTATCTTTAAATTATTGATGTTTGATGATCCCATCTCTATTTAATCTTTATTATTAAGTCTCCCGAAGGAAATTTGGAGACTTATTGTTTTTGTACGGTTCTTAATATATGTATTATTATTCTTCGTCTTCTTTTTTTTCTTCTTTCCCGCTCTGAACTTGTTTCTTAGAGATGGCTTAACAGAATTGTACAAAACTCTAGGATATGATAGGCCTGCATATCTAGTTGTGCACCCTGGTTTGATTTTACTCAACCACTTTTTTTTTGGGGGGGGGGGGTCTAACATTGAGCCTTGTAGGAAGAATCGTAGACTCTATTGTACCGGTAAATGGTAACTTGAAAACGGACAAAGATGATAATATAGGGTTTTCATAATCATATATTGACTGTTACTGGCAATATATAGGGTTTATTAGATCTTACCCCTGGGGTATTCCCCACCCCCCAGGAATTTGAAATTACCATATATCTCAGAAACTGTTATAATCATGACCCCTAAACCATATATATTTTTGTTTCTGATGTCAAGGGGCATCAAATGTTATGTAGGTCATGGGCCCTGTGGGTGGTCCCGACCCCCTCAAACAGGAAGTCCCTAAATATCTTCAAAATAGTTGAGATCCCCACCCTTAAACCATATATATTCTTGTTCCTTTTGTCACGGGGCATCAAACGGTATGTAGGTCATGGGCCCCAGGGGTGGTGGTCATGACCCCCCTCGAACAGAAAGTGCACGAATATCTCAAAAACGGATGAGATCCCCACCCCTTAACCATATATATTCTTGATCCTCAAAGGGCATCAAAAGATATGTAGGTAATGGGCCTCAGGGTTAAATTTAATTTTTCAAAACCATAATGCACATCTATGGAATAGCTAGTCCCTATCACACCCCAAGATATGATGTGTCTATCCATTAAATCATAAAAGGAGTTCTAGGATCTATGTTTTTTTGAAGTGATAAACGTCAATGATCTGCTACTTTTTGACTTCCTGGATGAAATTTAAATTTTTAAAACCTTACTGCACATCTATAGAACAGTCCCTATCGTATCCCAAGGTTTGATGTGTCTATCCATTAAATTATAAGAGGAGCTCTTGGATCTATTTTTTTTATTAGTGATAAACGTCAATTTTCTGCTACTATTTGACTCCCTGGATGAACTTTAAATTTTTAAAACCTTATTGCACATCTATAGGACAGCCCCAATTATATCCCAAGAGATGACGTAGCTACCCCAAAAGTTGTAAGAGGAGTTCTGGGAACCATACTTTTTTTGCAAAAAAAACGTCATTTTTTGTTGTCCACTGATCCCCTGAATAAAAAAAAATTCTGGAACCTGATTACACTTCAATATGACATCCCCAATCATATTCTTTAAGATCATTTGGCTACTGCCAAAAAAAAATGACGTGTTTGAAAGCATTTTTTTTGGTGTAAATAAAAACGTCATTTTTCAGCCATTAAATGACCCCCCAGGACAAAATTGAAAATTCCGAAACCTTATTGCGCATCTATAGGATACCCTAAAACATATTCCAAGAGATGATTTGTCTTCTGTTGAAAATGTAGGAGGAGTTTGAGGAAGAAGGTTTTTTGCAAAAAAAAAAAAACGTCATTTTTTACCAATTATTTGACCCCCAGGACTAACAGAGAATTTTTTAAACTTTTTTACAAAACAACATGATACCCCAAATTAAAGTCCAAGAGTTGAGTTTGCTAGTTTATAAGATGTAAGAGCAGTTTGAGAAAGTACAACGTGACAGACGGACGGACGGACAGACAGACGGACGGACGGACGGACGGAACAGGGTAACAACAATATAACCGAACTTTCTTGAGAAAGTGCGGGTATAATTAGATCTTTGATCCGCTCCAACTTGATCGCTACACAACGGTGTTGGAGCGGATCAAAGATTTAAAGTTTGTAGACACACCAAGTATTTTCTTTCATATATTAAGAAAGTAACTAAATGTTTCTAGTGATATCTACAAGATATGAAAGGTACTTTAATGGAAGACCCCCTCCATTATATATAAAGTTTTCAATTCGAATACCTTTACAGATATGTTCTGTCAAGTAGTTTGTTAAAGCTAGTTCAGGACGACATGTAGAGCTGCAAACACGTTTAAAATTTGTATGAATAATTCTATGAGTCCACCTTTAAACTACTTAATTATGTTGTATTTGAAAGTATATTTATTGATATACATTGATATACATAAAAGCTGCTAGTCCATTTCATGTGTTTAGTTGTTTACAACTGATATCGTATCAGAAATTAATCGGTTTTAAAGAAGAAAATACTTAGATACATACTTTAAAGATAGATAGATAGATAGATAGATAGATAGATAGACAGACAGACAGACAGACAGACAGACAGACAGACAGACAGACAGACAGACAGATAGATAGATAGATAGATACATTGTAGATAAGCCAAACATAAGTCGTTTTCAACTGATAATACATGTAATGATAATGAAGACGATGAGAATGATAAAATTATATAGTGCACTTAAATCAATATCTTTTATATGCATCGTTTAATAAACAAATTCTGAACGCTTTTAATCTCATATTTCGGCATACAGTGTTGATAAATGACAATTCTCGACGCTCTTGATTTTGGGAAAAATTACCGACAATGATGACAAGAGTAACTATACCTGGCAGGTAGCCAAGTGAACTCTGATGTGTAAACTTCATTAGCATTCTCAATAAAGCTCATCATGGAGCTGAAAACTCCATGGTCCCAGAAGCTTGCCAGTGTGAGACCACGGTGTTTACAGGCCTGATACGCCTCGCCCCATGGCAACAGACTGGTGTGGATCTCAAACCGACAGGATTCGTCTAAAACTGAAACAAATGCACTGTACAATCGGTTATTTTCGCGATAATCTTAGTTTTGCAATTTCAATTCACTTTTTTGATAAACGCGATGTTTTATGCTATTTTAAAATTTTATATCGTAAAAAAATTAAAGGTAGAAAGAAATTACAATGTTACAGATTTAACCCTTTTTCAAACCGCAATATTCACATATTCGTTCAAAGGAACGTTTACTTATGTAACCGAGCAGAAAGGAGGCAGATGGTGATTTCAGTCGATTTATTAAGTAGATAAATAAAGCATTGACCTATAAACAAAGAAATAATACATTACACACAAAATAGAGTTTTACATGTACATTTATGAAATCTTTGACAATAAGCTACCGTTACTCCAGTATTCATTTATAATATTAAAAACATGTTTTGTAACAATTTAACATTTGAACTTACAAACAAGTTTTAGAAATTACTATGACAAGTTTAACTGCAAAAATACGATAAAGTATAAACTTTGCAATTAAAATAAAATGCCCTAATCACTAACATGGTAGTAAAGAAATATATAAGTAAATATAATATTAACATATCACAAGATGCAGCAGATATACGCTGGATTGACTGATGATGTTGAAAATGAAATACTGCCTTATTTTACTTAGTTTCAGCGGTTACTTATATCAAATAGAGAATTAAATTTATTGGATAATGAAAATAAGAAAGACCAATGAAATTAGAGAACCAATGAAAAACGAGAGACTTTACTCAGCCACCTCAATCCAGTTGCGCAGTGTAACTGGCGGTTATTTAAAATTTTAAACTGTATTTAACAAAAACGGATAATAAAATAGATAAAACGAATAAATACATATAGAAATATGTTTGATACTATCACATACTCCCCCGGAAAATTGTTAATCTCTCCTCAGATCATAAATGTATCATTTTAATAAATAATACATGCAAATAGAAACAACAAAATAAATAAAGCACAAAAATTAATCATCACAAAAGTTCATTTAAGCAAATGCATGAAAAATATGACCACACGCTAGAACACGGGCTTCAACTCCAGTCTGTTCACATTTTTAATTACGGAATCACTGGTTTCTAACTTGACACTATACACTGACGGATATGGTTTCCCGACGATGACGTACACTTCCGTTCGCCACTTATCCTGAATCTTGTCGCGTCCTTTGATTCCTCTGTTGCGTAGATACACCCGATCACAAATCTGTAATTCACTGTCAACTTTTCCCGCTTCGTGTCTTCTCTTCCGGTTATCTTCATTGCTTTGGATTTCTGCTTTGGCCCGACCGTACGCAAACTGTAACTTCTTAGAGTGTAGTTCGATCCATCGGTCCATGTTTAGATCGTTTGTTGGAGTAGCGTTGCCTCTCCCGAGTAGGAAATCTACAGGTAGGTATGGGTCGCGTCCGTACATAAGGAAATATGGCGAATATCCGGTGGATGCATGCGGCGTCACATTATATGAAAAAACAAGTTCCCTGATGTATTCTGGCCATTTCCGTTTTCTCGCCGGGGGTAGAGATCAAAGTAGATCTTGGAGTGTTCTGTTGAACCTTTCACATTGACCGTTGCCTTGAGGGTGGTATGCAGTTGTTCTTGATTTCTTGATGCGGTATATGGTACACAGTTGCTGAATAATTTCTGCCTCGAAACACCTTCCTTGATCGGAATGAATTCTTTTGCACACTCCAAATTTAAAGAATAATTCATTCACTAATATTCGAGCTACAGTTTGGGCTGTTTGGTCACGTGTAGGTGCAGCTATTGTCCACTAAGAAAATACATCTGTTATAACCAACACATTTTCGTACCCTTGTGCTTTTTCTAGTACGGAAAGTCAATAGCAATGCACTCTAAAGGTTCCGATGCTGTAAGATGTCCCATACTCGTATGTACTTTGGGTGGGGGAATTTTTGACACAGCGCATCGTTCACACTTCTTACAGTAGTTCTTAATGTCCATAAACATTTTTGGCCAATAGCATCGCTGTCTAATCAAATTAAATGTTCTCTGTATGCCCTGATGTCCATTTTGGTCGTGTAGACTTTCGAGAACGATGTCCTTAAGACACTCCGGAAGTAATAACTGAGTGAGGTCACCTAATTTCGGATCGTTGATCTTTCTGTGAATAACACCATCGATGAAGTCCATGTGTTTTAACTGTCGCAATAACACTTGAGTTCTTTTACCCTGTTTCTTTAGAAAACTTGGTTTTGGGACAGTCTTTGATTTCACAAATTCAACACATCTACTTATCACTCTGTCATTCAACTGCATGTCTTTCAAATCGCAATTGGAATAAGAAGGGAAAGTCTCTGCACTTGACACGTCCGTAGCTTCAATGAATATCGTCGAAGACTGTGCAACTTTAATATCTGGTGGAATCATGGATCCATGAATACATTCACTAATGATGTCCCTAGTATCCACATTTAACCTTGATAATGCATCAGCGTTGGCGTTCTCTTTGCCTGGTCTGTACTTTATTTCGAAATCGAAATCAGCGAGTTGTGCTGCCCATTTTTGTTCATATGCTCCAAGCTTTGCTGTAGATAGATATTTCAGAGGATTGTTATCCGTCAGCACTACAAACTTATTTCCCAGTAAATAATCCCTGAATTTCTCTGTAACACTCCACTTGAGGGCTAGTAATTCCAATTTGAGACTGCTCATGTTCTTTGCGGATCTTTCATTTGGTCTAAGAGTTCTACTGGCGTACGCAATCACAACAGTACGTCCATTCTGATTCTGGGATAACACAGCACCGAGTCCATGCGCACTGACGTCAGTTTCCACAATAAACGGAATAGTAAAATCGGCGTATCCCAGTAGCGGTGCAGTTGATAAGACAGTCTTTAACTTCTCAAACGAATTCTGGCATTCACTGTTCCATTTATCACCAAACTTTGTTTTCGGATGTTTCCCGTTGTTCTTGGAAAGTTCCAATAAAGGTTCTGCAATCTGCGAAAAACTTCGGATAAATCGCCGGTAATATCCCGCAAATCCTAGGAATGATTTAAGCTCTTTGACTGTTTCGGGTACTTTCCAATTTTCGATACACTTGATCTTATCATTGTCGGTGGATATTCCATCTTTACTCACTATATGACCTAGGTATTTCACAGATGACTGAAAAAATTTGCACTTGCGCATTTTCAATTTTAATCCATGCTTGCGAAGAATATGAAACACTTTGTCAAGACGGTCTTTAACTTCTCAAACGAATTCTGGCATTCACTGTTCCATTTATCACCAAACTTTGTTTTCGGATGTTTCCCGTTGTTCTTGGAAAGTTCCAATAAAGGTTCTGCAATCTGCGAAAAACTTCGGATAAATCGCCGGTAATATCCCGCAAATCCTAGGAATGATTTAAGCTCTTTGACTGTTTCGGGTACTTTCCAATTTTCGATACACTTGATCTTATCATTGTCGGTGGATATTCCATCTTTACTCACTATATGACCTAGGTATTTCACAGATGACTGAAAAAATTTGCACTTGCGCATTTTCAATTTTAATCCATGCTTGCGAAGAATATGAAACACTTTGTCAAGACGGTCTATTTGTTCACGCAATGTTTTGGAATACACTATGATATCATCCAAGAACACTAATAAGGTATTAAACACTTCCTCTCTGAAACAATGCTGCGTTAGTCGCTGGAATGTTGCAGGTGCGTTGGTAAGTCCGAACGGCATTATGTTAAACTCATAAAGTCCGAATGGGGTGATAAACGCAGTTTTCTCTTTGTCATCGTCGGCAACTGCTATTTGGTTATAGCCCGAGGTAAGGTCCATAGTTGAGAACATAGACGATCCGTGTAAAACATCAAACGTTTCTTCTACTCTTGGTAATGGAAACTTATCTTTGATGGTCTTCTCATTCAGTTTGCGGTAATCCACACAAAGACGTAAATAGTTATCCTTCTTGCGAACTAGTACTTTCGGTGAAGCAAACGGACTGGTACTTTCGCGAATGACATCATTCTTCAGTAACTTGCGTATATGCTGTTTGACTTCTTCAAACTGGGACGGAGGAATTCGTCGGTACTGTTGAGCGATAGGCTTGTTGTCCATGAGTCGAATCTGATGTGTAACTGTACTTGTACATCCAATATCGTCATCATCCTTCGAGAAGACTTCTCTGTGCTTTCGGAATAAAGATGTGATCAAGGACTTCTCTTCTTCACTACAGTCAAGTTGGAATATATCTTCAGGTAACTCAAACGGTGTCTCAGAGAGAGTAATTTCGTTGATTGCATGACTTGGTTGAATGAAGATCTCTTCAGTGTTCCCCACGCGATTAAATCCAATATCTGAATTATCACCTTCAACATCACAAAAAGACATTGTACCTATCATACTGCGTGGTTTAAGATAAATATCTTCATCACCAATGTTAGCTGTACGAACACACAAACGACCGTTATAAATGTTGACACAAGTATTCACAGTACGGAAATTCCTATGTAAATGGGCACCATTGGTCAAAGGATTAACAATAACATCGCCCTTAACATGCGGTCCGGTACATGGAATAACAATGGCGGTATTTGCAGGAATGCACACTGGTACAGTTCCGAATACTCTGGCAAAACCACAAACAGACTTCTGTTTCAAATCACTTGACACAAAAACTTCACTTAAATTTCCGTCCCTACGAACATCACCTAAAATGTCCGTGCAGGCACCAAGAATATTCATTCCAATTATTCCGGGAACAGATTCTTTACGTTTACGCGTGGCGTCATCACTCGAGTCTTTCACTATTAGGAATCCACGTTGAGGTATGATTTTCCCGTTATAATTTACGTCAAACTCAATGTAACCAATGTAAGGAATAAGTAGTCCGTTGGCAGCTTTTAGTTGTAAATGACATGTTGGGTTCACCATCTTTCCAAGCGGCTCGATATACTTTCGATAAAATGTTTCGATTATTGTAGAAACCATCGAACCAGTGTCAACTAGGCATCTAATATTTAAATCCATCACACAAATGTTAATCACTGGACACTGTCCTATGATACGACACGAAAATGTAGAGTCTTGTAAACCCCCATCTATTAACGGACTCCCTTTAATAGATGTGACTTGTATTTTGATGCCCCGGCTGTTGTTTCACTTGGTTTAGAACGACAATTTCTCTGCATATGACCAACTTTACCGCACTCATAGCACACAGGTGGTGAACGATAAAAATCCCGGTTTTCCTTTGTATGCTGACTGGTTCCGCGATCTCTGATCAAACCGGTTAGAGAGTCGATCTGCTTTTGCTGTGCTTCGATGATTTTCAAAAGCTGTTCCGTTGTAGGCGAGTCGCTCGGCTAGGTGTTTAAATTACGCTGATCGCTGATCGTGTTCGAATGGGTTGAGTTAGCGGAATCCTTGTCTATCATTTCCTCTTCCTCGCTAAATAGTATAATTTCGTCTCGGAACTTGTGGAAGTCTGTAGGTTCATTACGCAATAGCTTCTTTGCTTCTTTTCTTAACAATGAACCCCGTAGACCATTCGCAAACTTCTCGCACAGCGTAATGTGTTTATTTGGAAATACACTTCTGTCTTTTCTGATAACGTTCTGATATAAATCCAGCAATGCGTATGAATAGTGTCGAATAGTTTCCGATTCTAGCTGATTTCGTTCAAAGAATTTCTGCTGAAGTGACGTCACAGATTCCGGATTGCCGAATGCCACACGAAGACAGTCTAAAATGGCGTGCGGATCCTGTCGTATATCTGTTCGGAATTTGACTTCCTCTTTTGCTTGACCCTCTAAATGTGAATAAATCAAGTCAACTTTTTGAGTATCTGAATATTTTCTTGCTGAAAACGCAATTTCTATGTCATCAATCCAGTCATCAACAGATATGTCAGATTTTGATTTTGGGCGGTCACAAATTTATTTTTTATTTTTCTTGTTTCTGGGATAAAGGTTTGCTTTTCAATGACTTGTTTCGATTGCGATCTATATTTTGCTTCTAGTAATTCCATTTCCAATTGATGGACACGGTGTTGTAATTCAGCTTTCTTCATGGTGATAATTTTACAATGGTATCAACAGTACTCATGAAAACGATTCACAAAGCGGAAAGTATTAGGGCTTTAACACAGACAGGGAATCGTTCAGCATGATATCTACTCACTGACACAATAGCAAGTCGAACAAGTTCTTTCCGTTAAAAATTTCACTTCAATTAGAAACTTAGCTGCATATTTGGAAAATAAATTCCTATGGTGGTCAATGCTTGGATATGTTTTCTCGCAGCACCATGATGTAACCGAGCAGAAAGGAGGCATATGGTGATTTCAGTCGATTTATTAAGTAGATAAATAAAGCATTGACCTATAAACAAAGAAATAATACATTAGACACAAAATAGAGTTTTACATGTACATTTATGAAATCTTTGACAATAAGCTACCGTTACTCCAGTATTCATTTATAATATAAAAACATGTTTTGTAACAATTTAACATTTGAACTTACAAACAAGTTTTAGAAATTACTATGACAAGTTTAACTGCAAAAATACGATAAAGTATAAACTTTGCAATTAAAATAAAATGCCCTAATCACTAACATGGTAGTAAAGAAATATATAAGTAAATATAATATTAACATACCACAAGATGCAGCAGATATACGCTGGATTGACTGACGATGTTGAAAATGAAATACTGCCTAATTTTACTTAGTTTAAACGGTTACTTATATCAAATAGAGAATTAAAGAACAATATATGATAAGAGTTAAATTTGGCCCCCATAATTCGCCATTTTTTAAGTGTTTCGGGTACAACAAAATGTTAACTAATTTTTTAGAAGAGTTGATATTAAAATATATTTTTCATCTATCTATTTGATTTATTTGCACTCACTGGCAGTATATGACGTCAGAAGTGACGCCATTTCTATAATTCAATCAAAATCAGCCAAAAATTGACATTTTTCTTATCTATTTACGAATGGGAAGTATAGAGCTCATGCTTGAACAAGGAAAATTTTTTTGTCACTTATTAGTCTTGGCTAGATACATCTCTGATTAAAATATTTTATTTGTTCAAGAATGCGCTCTATGTTTTCGGAAGGAAAAACTGCTTAAAAACAAGCTGTTTTACGCTAAAAATGCAAAAATGGCGGGAAAAGGTTGTCTTTACAATGTCATATTTCTAAATTGTGGGCACTTGAACCAAAATGAATATCATGTAGACACATCACATACATATCTGTACTAAGAAAACAAAGAATGATAGTAAAATGGTGATGTTCATTTTTGGGGCCATTTTAGGACCTTATCATTTATAGTCGTTTATTGGATAATGAAAATAAGAAAGACCAATGAAATTAGAGAACCAATGAAAAACGAGAGACTTTACTCAGCCAACTCAATCCAGTTGCGCAGTGTAACTGGCGGTTATTTAAAATTTAAGACTGTATTTAACAAAAACGGATAATAAAATAGATAAAACGAATAAATACATATAGAAATATGTTTGATACTATCACACTTATATTAGAGTACTATAATTATTTAAACTTACAATCATGCTCTTGCAAAACTTCATTTGTGCATGTTTTTGTATCAACTAAATTTTTTTTTCAGAGTACCATCTTATTTACATTTTTACCGAGCTTGAGACCAAATTAAATCTAAGTTTTTCGATGCCTTATCAAACCCATTTTGCGGTTACTAAAAGCTTCAAGTTCGTATTTACAAATAAACATCTGAAAATGAGAAGAACTGAGATGAGCCCATATATACGTAAAAAAAATGTCGCAATAATGCTATTTAATATATTTATTTCAGAATTATTAACTTGAAGATATATTTGGTCAACAATTTTTATCTTAGATAATTGGGGGTCGCTAAACAAAAAGTATAAATAAAAACTTACTGCCAAGAATGTCACTGTCGTCTGGCCGAACAAATCATAGAATCATATTTAACATCATATAAAACACACAAAATAGTCGCATGGCGATCTGATTGTATCCGGTTAACAAGAAAAGAGATATGTTTAATCCAAAACATGGCACATGAAAACAACTTTGTTTGAAAACATTTGCTACACATGAAACAAAAATGAAAATATCGACACAAATGTGTTAAATATAATTTCAATTCTAAATATAGATATTACATTTTAGGATAATGTATCGACTTTTTTTGTATATAATGTATAAAAATCATTGAGCACTACTGTTTGCGTATATAGAAGTCTATTTCCTGTTTGCTTTTTTCAAATCTTAATTACCTAAGAATCACTCAACTTTATTTAGCTTACACTTTAGTTCGTCGAGTATGAATTGAATGTTTTTAAACAAAATGAATTTTGCGTATGATGTATTATCCGGTCTGGTCGTTCTTGTGGAATTAAACATAAGGTATGATTCATCAACTTTAACTCGATAGCTTTATTTATAAAGACAGAAAGGTAATTTATTGATAAACATTCATCATCATCATCATCACTTTCTTCTTCTTCTTCTTCTTCTTCTTCTTCTTCTTCTACATATATTGCAGATGCGATGACAGTAAGCTACATATTTATTTGGAGGACAAAGGACATACCCGCTCTATATAAAGATGTAACCTTTGGGTTTCTCTTTAACACCTTTTTTCACGCAATAAAAAATTGGGTTTTTAATGACATTTTAGTTCTTCTTTCATACAATATAACCTTTTGACACAACATGAATGTATAAGAAATAAGTTTTATTCATCGTAAAAGAAAATTTAATAGAAAAACAGAATAAAATCTTATTACATGTATAGCAAAAATTCATTGGTTGGGAAGGTATTTCATCGGTAAAGAGATTCACTCTCTTTGTATTTGATTATAACTTTAATTTGTTAATGGTTTAGTGCGGTTGATGGCTGTATTTTGACAAATGTACATGCAGTTGTGTTAAAAGAGATATTATTTGAGACATTATAATTAGCCCAGCCTTAAATTCGCTCGCAGACAATGAGGACGAAAGGACTAGAATAAAACTGCGGCGAATATTTCCCTGTATACAGTGTCTAGAATCAATATAACAAAAGGTTTAATTTTATTGGAGAACCTTGAAATAGAAAAAGCCAAATGTTTGGTTTATGAAAGTCGGATGTACTTTTATAAAGGTGAACGTTACATCAAAGTCAAGTTAAAAGCACATCCATTGATTTAAATGTTCTAAAGTTCTATGAATTAAGGTTTTCATTTGAAATGATTTATTATCTATTTTTCGAAACATATCCATTTCAACAGTAAACAAACAACTTATGGAGGCATATATTAGTTTGTTTGAGCGGATGTGAACAACCGATGGTCAGTCTGTCCTTTTCATTAATGCAAAGTGTGTGTTCGATGCTTTTGTTTGCATTGAAATGTCAAAAGCAAATTCAACTCTATCAACTGAAGCTTTCATTTCTTCTTTGATTGGCTTATATTCTTTTGAATTGCAAACGACTACAAGTATAGATAAATACTTTTAGTATGGAATTATAGGAAAACCTCATCTTGTAACGTACTTGATCTCGAAATTTAAATTTAAAAAAATACTGTATGCATATCTTTTTCACACATTTTGATGCCATTCAACACAGCGCAATATACAATATGTCCGGGCTTTCACATTTTTCGTTTTATTTTTTACACATTTTTTTTAAAACTGGGCTCCTATGAAGTGCTTTTATCTAACATTGATATCTCGAAGTGTCCTAATGGAGGCTAGCTGGGGCTATATCTTTTTTCCATGGTTCCTAATAATCCTTCAGGATAAGTTCTGAAATTCTTCAGAGAAAGCTTAGACTTTCCGTTCCTGTTGAAGACTTGTATTTACGTGCAAGTACAACTTGTAATACATTTCTCAAATCATTTGATTAATTGTTTTGTTTGATGTATGTTTTGTTGAATTAAGAACACTGGTTAATAAACATATACGATATCAGTCTAATTTTGAAATACAACATTTTCCCTTAATTTTGGCATCCAGTTTAAAATTCTCAGAAAACTGTGAGAGTTCATTGACAATGTTTTGAAAATAACAAAATTGTGGCCTATTTTGGGTATTTTTAAAAGTTCACCAAAATAAAAATAATAATAAAATACACGCATGTTACAAATAATTGATCTTTGTCTGAAATTACGTACACAACACAGGTCTGCAGACATCATTAGCGGGTATTAGTTTTACCCAGCTCTTCGATTAGATGGGTTCGCGTGTATACATACATGTCTGTGTTTTCCATATGCAGAAAAGGATTAGTTAAGATTAGCCAAAGGAATTCATTATTGTGTTTTAATTGGATTATCATTATGATGTTGACCAATTTAGGTAAGCATAATACATGTAGTAGCAGTAGTACGTTATAATGAGATGCCAGCATACATAAGTTCTACTTTCACTTTCTAAATGTGATCTCCCTTTGACAGCATAATTTATCATCATCTTTTAATACTTGAATAAGCTTATCATCGTTGCCTATCCTATCGCAATTGTAAAGTTTCTGTCATTTTAGTTGCAAAAGTTATTTTTTTCATTTGTCAGACTTGCACTATTGAGTTGACCCCATCTTGACCCTGTATAAACAATTTCTTATTCAATTTGTGTATTACATGTAAGTAAGTGTACTAGACACTTAATAATCATTTTTATATGAGTTATAATAGGAAGGAAGGAGTATTTCTTTCTTAATGTATTATAATGCATCAAATACAATATAGGTCATGACCTTATGGGACGTACTAGCTGTTCTTACCCCACGAAACAGTAAAATACAAAATATCTTCTAATGTCATTATGTCGATGCATCAAATGGTGTAAAGTACATTAATGACCCCCAGGTGTTGTCTTTTAACTCGCTTTGCCCGAGTAAGTGCATAGGAGAGTTGATTAAAATCAACTCCCAATAAAGTGTTTTATCTTATTCATATGTTACAGTAGTGTTTGATCCATGTTGGTAATTCCTAGCCTAATGATATCACTGCTTTGTTTAGGAGACTTTACAATTGCCCCAAATAGACAAATACACATGCATATAACAATTTGTTTATGAATCTTAAAAATTGAATTACCGGTAAGCAATTTCAAAATGTTAATGTGCATCAGGAGAGAAAAGGCAATCAAGAAATGATTTAAAATTTGCTACTGCAAACATGTAAGAATGTATTAAGAAGACTGAATCTTAAGAACCAGGTTAGATGGGGGTGGGGGGGGGGGGTTAATGTGGAGTATAAACATTTATAATTTGAATCATTTAATTATTATCAGTAATTTTAACTTGTCAATGAATACTAGTTATTGATCCCAAGGTAGAAATATGACCTCTGATCATATCTCAATAGATTATTTGTCAATTATGCAAGGTGTAATGTAATTTTTTTTAAGAATAACATTTTTTACCAGTTTATAAAAGTTTTTAGACACCCAAATTATATTTTGATTTAATAGATCATTCGACAATTAAGGGGGGAGGGCCGGTGTAATGAAGAATAATGACCCCCGTAGAATAATGACCGGGGGTTATTTTTCTACGTAGAATAATGACCCCCCCCCCCTAGCTGAAGAATAATTGGATTTTTCTGAAGAAAAAAGACCCAGGGGTTATTTTTCTTCATGTTAAACATGAAGAAAAATGACTCCCATAAAAAATGACCCCCCCCCCCCCCCCCCCCGTAAACATGAATAGAAATTGGTTACCCCGTATCCAAGATATGACTTTGAAATTACTTAATTGTTCACTCTGTTCACCTGATTTTGAAGTTATAAACACCGAACTTATAAATAAATCGCTGTATATATCCGTAGCAAGCACACGCAAAACACTCTGACATTGCCACAAATTGATTGTTAACAGTTACGTTACATCTCTCGTCGACATACGGCGGGAAATGACGCAAATAAAGAAAAATTCATACACAATGAGGATATTGTGAGATAATTAACGAACAATAATCATGAAAGAACAATTGTTGTAATGACATAGGCAATATTCATTGGTGAATGAATTGTCAATCGAAGAATGATACATGTATATATCTTTATGGAAAAAGACTAAGGGGCAGGTAACGAAGGAATATGAATACTTCTTATTTACATTTCTAGGGAAAAGTGATTTTTTTAAAAATCATTCTGCGTTAGTTTTGTTTTCTTCTACGTAATACATGAACATCAATATTCTAAACATTTGTTGAAATGGTGTTTTGTGATCATGCGTAGACTTATTCTTTAAGAGCAAATTTGTGAAGAGTACCTGAGTATAGTAAATCTTAATAGATAATAAACACTGATCGATTCAAATAAGAACATATTGTTTCTAAAAGCGTTGATAAGAGGTTAGGGCCCATGTTAGGGGTTGATATCCCGCTTGATTTTGATCACACGATCTTTATTGTATAAAAAGTTACCAATGCTCATCTATACTACTATATTAAAATAATAGACTCGAATTTTTTAGCTTTAATACCAATTAATCGGAAGAGTACTGTCTTTTGTTTTATATATTGTAAACATCATTGGTACTTGAAGATTACCAATTTGTTTTTATTTTTTCTCAATCAAGCTTCGCTAATTAATAATCAACGAAAATTCCTCAAAAAATTCCGGAAATCATCTGAATTTTTTGGATTTTACAATTTTGCGCATGCGCATTACATTCACGGTAAATCACGGGAGGCTCTTTATTTTATGTTTCCACAATATCACATTTGCATGACGATAAAACAAATGGGTATAAATTTTCATTAGAATTTTTTTTCTGTTCATCAAAGAAAATACGGGTGACAACTCTAACACAGTGCTTTTACTATAAAAAAAAATCCCGGGAGTTTTGATTGTCAACATGGTGTGTAAAAAACGTTGTTGAAGAAATGTTGAATTCTGCAATTATAAAATTAAACTTTTCGAAGAAAGGTATTTACAGCTTCAACATGGTTTGTTATGAACAATTTGACTGTTATTTTCAATGCAACTTTATTAATTTTCTCCAAAATCGTTTTGGAGCGATTATGCGATTTTCTGCTACATTACGGGTATATGGGAGGCAGACACAGATTATATTATTCCAACTCAGCAGAATGTAGTGAAATTAATAGCATTATTGTAGGCTTTAAGCTTGGTACGGTGTGTCGATGTATCTATTTCGTAAATGTCCGATATCATATGCTATGTCAACCCGTGCACGCACGGGTCAAAATCTAGTATAAACTATTGAAGCATTAATCATCTTGATATTAACTAAACTTACTAAAGTATGCCGAGGATAAAGTATATAAAATATATTTTTTGTACGAGTACGGGTACTCTCAGTACTCTGACGATTTTCCTTATTGGCCGTTAACCTCTACTGGCTCTACTGGCGTAATGACTGCTGTCAGAGACTACTAACTTCAGCTTGGTTATAATGCCTAACAGTGGAATAAACTTTTCATAATTTTGGTTTCATCATTAATTCTGGGTGATGAACTTGTATGTACCCAGCAGTTTGTATTGTGGAAATCCTCAATGCAAGTATAATTCATGAACAATATGAAGAATATAGAAGATGCGACGGCGAAGCGCGAAGATGCGAAGACGAAAGTGCTAAGTTGCGAAAGCGAAGAAATGATACTACTTCTTCGCCTTTGCAACTTCGCACTCTCGCCTTCGAATCTTCGCGCTTTCGCCTTTTTAGCTCACCTAGACGAAGTCAATGGGAGCATATGCTATACCCCCTGCGTCAGCGTCCGGAACTAGTTAAAGTTTTAGTTGCAGCTCCTGTATCTAAGCTATTACTTGTCCTCGTTTCACCAAAATTACATGGATGATGCATCAGGACCTACTAAATCTGGTTCCTAACTTTCAGATGCTGGAGTAGGTTAAGGTTTTTGGAGCAGATTAAAGTTTTTGTTGCATGTACCCTTTAAAAGCAATATCTAAGTTACTGCTGGCCCGTACTTCACCAAACTTGCATGGATGGTGTGTCTTATGATTCTGATGCACCAGACAGGCTTGAGTGCTGAATAGGTTTTGGATCCTGGAGGAGGTTAAGGTTTTTGGAGCTGGTTAAAATTGTTGTTGCTGGTGCCCTTTAATGATTATATCTTAGTTACTACTGGTCCTAACTTCATTAAACTTGTATGGATGGTGCGTCAAATGATACTGATGCACCTGACAGGCCTAAATGCTGAATCTGAGCCACAGGTTTCGGATGATCGAGGAGGTTAAGATTTTAAGAGCTGGTTAAAGTTTTTAAAACAGGTGCCCTCTGATGATATCTTAGTTATTACTTGTCCTAACTTCACCAGACTTCCATGGATGGTGCGTCTTATGATACTGATGCACTTGACAGGCTTGAATGCTGAGTCTGAGCCATATGTTTCGAATGCTGGATAATGTTAAGTTTTTTTGAACAGGTAACATGTTTTATAGATAATAGTACTATTTCAAACTTGCATAGCTGATTAAACTGTAATATGAATGAATGGCAGAGGTAACTTCAGATGCAGAGATTGATCTTCATTATTAAGGATGCTCAAAATATATATCTTAGTTATTGCAGGTTCTAACTTCACCTAACCTGAATGGATGATGTGTCTTATGATACAGATGCACCTGACAGGCATGGATGCTGAATCAAAGCTATAGGTTGGAGATGCTGGAGGAGGTAAAAGTTTTAATTGCTGGTGCCCTCTGATGACGATATCTTAGTTAACTGGTCCTAAATTCGCCAATATTGCATGGATGGTGCTAATTCTTATGATACTGATGCACCTGACAGGCTTGATTGCTGAATCGGAGCCATAGGTTTATGATTCTTGATGAGGTTTAGTTTTTTGGAACAGGTCACATGTTTTATAGATGATAGCTTGCATAGTTGATGTAACTATATTATGAATGAAATCCAGAGGTTGCTTTAGATGCAGAGCCTGATCTCCATTATCAAGGATGCTAGAGAAATCTCCTACCTCACTCAAACCTGCTTGATAGATAGATGTGGTTGTTGTTAAATGATGTAACATGATTCCTATGACATAGTATTGTATGATTTGAAACACTATTCTTTAAAAGGATACAATATAATACCATATGTTATATTGTAAAACGTTATATGATACGATAAAATATTGTATCAATTTTTATGCCCCCCTTCGAAGAAGGGAGGGCATATTGCTCTGCTGCTTTCGGTCTGTCCACTAACAGTTTCCGTTCATTTTCTTTGCAGAGGATGAACATATTGATATATGGAATTTGGTATACAGGTATATAGGTATATACTATCTAGGTCAAGTTCGATATTGGGTACGATCGAGCAATTTTCGACAGAGCTATGGCCCTGGACGTAGAAAAATTCCAGTTATTTGCAGTTTTCGCTTATTTTCTTCGCAGAGGATCATTATATTGGAATGAAATTTTGTATACAGGTTTATCATGATAGTATCTAGGTCACGTTCGATATTGGGTACGATCGAGCAATTTTCGACAGAATAATACCCGTTGGACATAGAAAAATTCCAGTTATTTGCAGTTCATTTTCTTTGTGGATGTTTCCAAGGGAGGGGGGCATAAGTGTTTTACAAACATCTTTTGTTTTTATATTTTATGATATGATATTGTATCATGATATTGTTATGCATAGTATTGATTACTATGATACAATATTGTATAATATTATATTGTATTATTTATTTATTATTTAATCACATGATAGTATTACATATGATATTGCAATTTATCTCATACGTGTGGTGTATATAACCCTTGTGATAAACCTTTGCTATATCAAACGGGTGATGCTTTATCAAATACTTCCGGTCTGAACTACTTTTGACACAACCCCTCGCTTCAACGCTTCAGTGACCTATTTTCGAAGATTTGCTAGTACTTTCAACATTACTATATCTACTACAAAAATTAATATAAAATTGATTTTGACGAGGAAACACATAACTGCGTAGCACAGGCGTCGGAACCCCCCCCCCCCCCCCACTTTTTTTGCAAAGTTATTCATAAACGAAACCACAGGACCCTTTTTTCTTGTTTGTCAAGATTTTTGGTAAGTTTAGCCCACTTCCAACTTTCAATTTGCTTTGTGAAGTTTATTAAACTGCAAATTATGTTAACTATCAAGGAGTTCATCCCGACGACGCGATGAAAACAGCGCTCTGGTTGTGTTTAACGTTATATAGCCTACAAGAACTTATACCGAAATGATGTGTCATAAGACATTTATTCCACTACCAGTAAGCATCCTTATTCACTATTTTCAATTTCGAATCATAAGGCTAGCCTAGTGTTTGTTTTATTTTAAAAACATCAACAACTGTTCTTCGTTCTAGTCAATTCAAACTAACGAGCATTCGCAACTTTGTGTATGTCAACAAACTTGATTATTCAAGTCTTCTAATCGGAATTTCCATTTATTCAAGTGAATAAGCTCTAAGAAAAATTAGTTAGAGCTAAAAAATTATTTTAAGGTTTATTTCAGTGAAACTTTACATTAAAACAGTTAGATTTATCTCAGGAATGACGTACTAAATTGTATTGCGCAAGGTCACAATAGCCACATAACACAACGTTGCATCATCGCTTTTTAATTTTTGAAGAAAAAAAACAATTCGGGTCACACAAGGGACTGTCTCAAAAGCTTCATAATATAAATCAAATTGTATGAGATAAATAGAACATCTATAATTGTGTGATTTTATATATGCTTTATCCAACGAATTGAAATGGTGGATATATCCTCTATATATAATATTGCATCCTATGATATTATATTGTATATTCTATGATATTGTATCATACAGTATTGTATTATGATATTGGTTTCTGTAATATAGAATTATATTATATAACATGAAATTGTATATATGATATTGTAATATTATAAGATATCGTATCATACGATATTGTATAATATGATATTGGTTTATATGATATATTATCATATCACATGAAATTGTATTTGTATGATATTTTAATATATATTATTGTATCATATGTGTATAATATGATTGTATTATATAATATTTTACTTTATTCCATGATATTGTATCATTTGATATGATACAATGTTGTATCAAATTATATTGTATTATATAAAACAATATCATATTATGTATCAAATATGATACAGTATCATACAATACAATATCATACTATAATATTTACATTCACTTTCCTTCCCTCTATTAAATTGCATTGGTTGATTTGAGTGTTATATACGCAAAACACAGAAGACAATAATTATATTGTATAATTAAGCATTGATTCATTATTTTTTGAAAGATGAGGTCTTATTACTGCAACGGTGAGTGCAAACAAATGTTATACAATTTGTATGCACAACGTTGCAGTTATGAGACCACATCTTTCACAAATAATGATTCAATGCTTAATTATACAATATAATATCATATGTTTCAATGTTATGATGTATCATTGCAATATGATATTGTTTCATATAATACTATATTGTATTATGTTTTATGATATTCTATTTTTTGATAAAATACAATTATAATGTATAACAAAATTCAATGTCATATCATACGTTATAAATCGTTATAATATTATATCTCACAATTTTTTACGGTATTTTATGGTAGTATATGATATATATTGTAAGTATGATAGGATGCAATAATTATTTTAATTATATATTATTGTATTGATGAACATATGATTATCATTCAATTTTTTAACAGATGATATACGATATTGTGTCAAAACAGAATCCATGCATAACCAAGATCATAAAGGATGGTTTTCATATAATATGATAAAGGTGGTCTCATAAAGGTGATGCCTCGTCTCGGTGAGCTTTGTAGTCTGTGATTAACTATGTTTTATAACTGCGGAGCTCTCCATCGTTTAAAGGGTTCCGGGGCATATTTTGGATTTTTTAAAATAAAATTAATAGAATTAAATTATCCAGGGGGATAGGGTCCGGACTCCCTCTCCCGTTTTACTGCGTAAAATTATTAATATTGAATTTTCCGGGGGGCGGACCCCTCTCCCCCTCTAGATCCATGCATGAGCAAGGCGTGTCGCATAATGAAATCAGAATGTTACTGTGTTTGGTCCACGGTAAACAGACGGCTGGTAAGTGACAGAAGTTTAAAAGTGCATATGTACACATTATGGCGGACATTAAATTTTGTGTGGAGTAGATAATGATTAGGCATAGCCATTACTGGTAAACATATATGTTACATGTACACATTTAAATATTTATAAACATTCAAAGTAAGCGCAATGGCCTAGCGCATTCGTACCAATAATAGCCTGGATTAATCAGAAAACCTTGGCGAGTACGGTGCCTGTATTAAATTCTATGTAATCGACCGAGACTTGCTGAATGCAATCAAAAAAGGCGAAGGCGAATGTGCGAAGATGCAAAGGCCAGAGTGCAAAGTTGGAAAGGAGCGATAGTACTTCGCACTTTAGGCATCACATTTTCGCGCTTCGTCGTCGCATCTTCGCACTTTTGCTCCTTCGCCTTCGCACTATCGCCTTTTCAACTTAGGTCGAAGTGGCCCTATCGGAACACCATAGATATATGTAAATGTAATTGTTAAGATGACAACCATACCCCGATGCAATACGTCAATAACTTGTTATAACGGAAGGATTTTTATTTTCTAAGATATTCCCCTTCTTTCACTTTAAGTTTATTTGAATATGAATTATAATTTCTGTTACTTTCTGTAAACTGCAGCAGTAAAATTTACAATAGTGTAAAGACTATTTCACAAATAATAAATAAATATACTGAAAAACTTTAATCTTCGAGGGGGTCATTATTCTACAGGAGTCACTTTTCTTCATGTGGAGTGTGCTCATTTTTATGAAAATGACACTTATTCTTCAGGTAAAGGGGTCATTTTTCTACGTAGAATAATGACCGAGGGGTCATTTTTCTGCGTAGAATAATGACCGGGGGGTCATTATTCTACGTAGAAAAATGACCCCCGGTCATTATTCTACGGAGGTCAATATTCTTCATTACACCGGTTTATATTTGAGCTTGTTTGGGGTGGGGGTTCCAAGTCATATATTTGACAATTTTGTAATGTAATTTAAAATAAGACTAAGCCATACTACAGTCATGAACATGAATAGTATAGAACAAAACACAAACTAATACATGTATATATACATAGGAAGTATTACAAAACATAGATGATTGATCTATATCTGGGTTCTTAAATTGAATCATATATCATGTACATATTATATTATTGTTTCTTTGTTCAAGGCATTTCAGATGGTATGTAGGTCATGATCCCAAGTGCTCTTCCTGAAATTATCAAATATCATAAAAACCATTGAGATCCCCACCTTAATCCAAAGATATTATTCCTCCTTAGATCATGGTGCATCAGATCATTATGGCATGTAAGCCATGACCCTAACGGGTGTGAAAAGGGTGTGGGGTCTAACATTGAACCTTGTAGGAAGAATCGTAGACTCTATTTTAAATGGTAACTTGAAAACGGACAAAGATAATAATATAGGGTTTTCATAATCATATATTGACTGTTACTGGCAATATATAGGGTTTATTAGATCTGACCCCTGGGGTCATCCCCACCCCCCAGGAATTTGAAAATACCATATATCTCAGAAACTGTTATAATCATGACCCCTAAACCATATATATTCATGTTTCTGATGTCAAGGGGCATCAAATGTTATGTAGGTCATGGGCCCTGTGGGTGGTCCTGACCCCCTCAAACAGCAAGTCCCTTAATATCTTCAAAACAGTTGAGATCCCCACCCTTAAACCATATGTATTCTTGTTCCTTGTGTCCAGGGGCATCAAACGGTATGTAGGTAATGGGCCCCGGGGATGGTCATGACCCCCCTCGAACAGGAAGTACACGAACATCTCGAAAACGGTTGAGATCCCCACCCCTTAACCATATATATTCTTGATCCTTAATTAAAGGGCATCAAAAGATATGTAGGTAATAGGCCTCAGGGGTAAATTTAATTTTTCAAAACCGTAATGCACATTTACATTGATCTATGGAACAGTTAATATCATATCCCAAGATATGATATGTCTATCCATTAAATCATAAAAGGAGTTCTGGAATCTATGGGGTTTTTTTGAGTGATAAACGTCAATTTTCTGCTACTATTTGACTCCCTGGATGAAATTTAAATGTTTAAAACCTTACTGCACATCTATATAGAACAGTCCCTATCATATCCCAAGATATGATGTGTCTATCCATTAAATCATAAGAGGAGTTCTGGAATCTTTGGGATTTTTTTGAGTGATAAACGTCAATTTTCTGCTACTATTTGACTCCCTGGATGAAATTTAGATTTTTTAAATCTTATTGCACAGCCCCAATTATATCCCAAGAGATGACGTAGCTACCCCAAAAGTTGTAAGAGGAGTTTTGGGAACCATACTTTTTTTTTGCAAACAACGACATTTTTTGTTGCCCACTGATCCCCTGAATAAAAAAAAAAATCTGGAACCTGATCACACTTCAATATGACACCCCCAATCATATTCTCGAAGATCATTTGGCTACTGCAAAAAGAAAATGACGTTTTTGAAACCAGTTTTTTTGTAAAAAAAAAATACAACGTCATTTTTTACCAATTAATTGACCCCCAGGACAAAATTGAAAATTCCGAAACCTTATTGCGCATCTATAGGATACCCTAGAAACATAGAAGACAATATTTCTAAAGTTAAGTAGTTGTTGGAAGAGCAACAGTCGTCGCATCGGACGATCCTGCAAGAACAGGAGTGGTTGGTTCATCTGTTGTTCGAACGACATCAGTGGTGAGTTCGGTTGTTCCTCCATTAGCCACAGTTGTTGGACCATGTGTCTGTACACTATTTGTCGTTGGAACAGCTACAGTTGTAGGGTCGGTTGTTCCTCCATTAGCCACAGTAGTTGGACCATGTGTCTGTACACTATTTGTCGTTGGAACAGCAGGAGTTGTTTGGTCGGTAGTTCCTCCATTAGCTACAGTAGTTGGACCATGTGTCTGTACACTATTTGTCGTTGGAACAGCTAGAGTTGTTTGGTCGGTAGTTCCTCCATTAGCTACAGTAGTTGGACCATTTGTCTGTATACTATCTGTCGTTGGAACAGCTAGAGTTGTTTGGTCAGTAGTTCCTACATTAGCTGTAATGGTTAAAGCAGTTGTCCCAAGGTTAATTGTTGTTGGAACAGCAGCAGTTGTAGGGCTGTTAGTTCCTCCAACAGCTATAGTAGATAAGTCAGTTGTCTGAAGGTTACTTGTTACAACAGCAGTGGTAATGTCTATATTTGGACCTGATTGTGAATTCTGTATGAAAAATTAGATTACGTAAAGTTTAGCTACAATGTAATTTCTTTGACAATGATACACATACGTATTGATATCAACCAACGGTTAACCAGTGAAGCTTTCTTTTAGATGCATGTATTACTTTGTCAAAACTTTTGAAAATATCAGGGTTATTGTTTTAAAAATTACAATGTGCGTACAAATATCAATTCATCGACTCTTTAAGATGTAAAAAAAACCCCTCTAAACAGCATTGTATGTCGCGATCTGTAAATTACAGATAATTATTAAATGGTTCGTGTCATTATTTAAATATTTTTTAAAGAGACCATGTAGATGGATTTAAAAAAAAATACAGGAAACACTTATGAATTTGATCGTCACCAGAAAAAATTTGCGTCTTGAATATTTTCACAAACCTTAAATTGCAAAAAATTTCTGGCGCGAACAAAATTTGGTTTACAGTTGAAGGTTTATGTATGCTATCTGTATATATGACGTACATCTCAAATGTTAAATTATTATCAAAATAAACAATATCGGTTTCAAATTCATTGTGATTTTACATGACGTACCTTCGAATAGCGATGACAGTCGATCGCTGATGTCGAACTAAAAGTAACGTTAGTTTGAAAGCTTCCATTCCACAGACGACAAAGCTCTCCCCCACACACCTCCATCCCAACACACTGGCCTGCTGATACACAGTGTGCCCCACAAGAGATCCTGGGACTACCAGCTCGTGCCATCAGGGGGACCTCCATGAAGACGTTTGGTTCCGCTGTTCTTGGTGCCGATTCCATATAGGTGAAGCTATTTACGTCATTGGTTAAAGATTTTACCAAACCGGAACCCAAGTTTAATGCCGTAAGCACTAACGCTATCATGTTGGAATTTGTTGTCATTGAATCGCAATGTAAAAACCACGAATCAGTGAGAAAAAAAGTTTCGGTGTATTTGTAACTCGTCCTTTATATCAGAAGTTAACTTATCATGTGTAATTATACAGACAATATGGACACGATCATCAACATGCCTTTGACGCTTTTTGGTTTTGTCTCCGTTTGAAAGAATTTTATTGACCATTTGCCTTGAGGGGGTTTCCAATGTCGTTTATTATGATATTGCAAACTATTGTAAAATATATTTTACGTTTGCAAACCTTTGTAGAACATGCTTTGTCCCGTTCTTTAGATCAATAACAATATTGCCAAACTCTTTGTTACAAATACACGTACTCGACTTGCAATGAAAATATTTATGGTGACCTTTAATAACTGCACGAGTTTAATTTTATTGCTTCCGCCAAGTTATTGTTCTTGTCTGAATAAATAAATATTATGTAGGAATAATATTCATGCAGTCCAGTGACATAATTAATTTTATACATCTAAATAAACTCTTGTGAGGACAAAACTCTACAAGTCAGTACAAGAAATTAAAGCTTTTTTTTCTTTCATTGAAATAAATTTATTTAAATGATAATAGTTATTACAACGTACCTCTACATGCACATACTTTTAAAAGCCACCCCCTTTTCAGTTGTGTTTCCCTAAAACCCCTACCTATAAAACTACTTGAGTGTATCAGAAGTCGATCTCTTTATAATTACATGTACATGCACAATCAAATGTATAAAATATACATGTACATGCATTTCAGAGCAGACTTTCTCACGATCATGGTTTTTGAAAATGAAAAAAAAATGTCTGATGCCAACCAAAGCAAGGTTGTTAGAGCAGGCCTAAATAATCATTTAGTTTTCCAACTGAAGATATATTGTATCTAGTGTAACATTACTTTAACCAAACTTTTTAAAACAATTTTAATGCTTCAACCAAGCTTTGATAAAACATTTGAATATCTAAAGAACCAACAAAAATATAATTTTCATAATTTTAGTAATTTTATTGCCATTTTTTGTTTTCTACACAGTATGATAAAACAAACAAACAAACAATCAATATTCTTCAACTCAATTATTGCTTTTTAACAGCAAGATTACAAAACCCGTATCTACAATTAAAAACATATCTGTACTTTTGTGTACAAACAAAGAGACAAAAAATAAGGTAACCCCACTTTGATTCTCTTAATTCTTTTTTGTCCCAAGAGAAAAGAGACAACAAACTTGTTTTGTGGCATACTTGTTATGTACACACAACACCCTTCTTTTCACACTCTTTCTATTTCAGGACTCACTCATTACATGTTCCTTCACGCAATGATGTAGATGTATTATATGCTCATTTCAGTTGTATTGTTGATACAACAACTATGTACTGAAATTCCCCTTAAAAATATTGATCATTATAAAAAGGTCACAGGAAGTATTTCTCAGATCATATCATACAGTATAACATATATACATCTCTCTTTCTCTCTATGATATATATACACACACCAGTTTTGTGTCACCAAAAAAATGAAATAATCCCTTTTGAAAAAATAACAACAATCAACACAACAAAAAATCACATAATACTTCATGAGACATGATCACCAGAAAATGACATAATGAAACATAGGTAATTATCTCTTCACTTCATGCAAGTACATGTTTCCTCATTAAATACTAAAATTCTCACATGTTTTTCCTGAAATTTAGATTCTTTAAACATAAATGCTTTCCCTATAAACATTTAGATTCTCAATACTCTCATCTTGCATGTACACCATATATGGTTAACATTAAAATTCTCAAAAAAAACATTATTCAACATTCTCACAGTTGATGTACATATGAATCAATTCCATTCACATGTTAACATGGTCAATGTTTGTGGGTTTTTTCATTTATCTTAAAAAAAATTCCAAAACTGCCAATCAACCAACCCACTGACTTAAACATAAAAAATGATTATATTTTTACTTCAAAATTACAATAAACATATATCTTTTTCTTCATTATCTTTTCTTGAGATGTGATGATGAGATGTTGCATTGCTGAAAGAATGAGGACCTAAATTCATTTACTTAGTGGTAACCCCAACCCATCATGTCATGAAACCTATCTCAGTATGGCTCAATTTTAGCGTAGCAAAATCGAAGCAAAATCGCCAGTCCTTGGCGGATTTTACTGTACTGATAATGATGTAAACAGCATGTCCATAAAATTACTTACATTGAAGATTTGCTTAGAGTTACAAGAACAATCTTGTAGACCCCTCTTCCCCACCCAGACCTTGTTTTTGAACACTCAACAGTTTTCAATTTCAAAAAAAAATAAACATTCAATTTTATCACTCCTCACTAACATTTTAATCACACAAACTTTGTTTTAAAATAATGAACACATCCCACATTATGTATTTCTTCAGCTATCTTTGCTCAAAATACATTGTTAAAAAAAATGATACTCTTGCATATGCCTGTTGTGGTCAATATCAGCTATACATGTATTGTGAAATCACCTTAGCTATGTTATCACTTTAAGTTCAAGTCATCGCTAAGTGCTATATGTATGTGCGAAATTACTGGACTTAAGTCAACATCTTTGATTATGGAGGTAAACCTGCAAGTTTACTCTTGGTCTTCGACTGTTGACTAATTTTAGCTCTGAGCACCACACCACAAACGACCTTCACACTGACGTATTTACAACAGTAACACGGCTGACATGGAAAGAACCATAACTCTTCCATCACTTCATAACTTGGATCACAGGAGTTACTGCTTTTGGCTGACCAAACCGGTGCAAGGTTTTGTGCCTTCTGGATTCAATACTCTATGATTCAATACTCAGTTTGACCAATATCACAGTCTTTGCTATAAACTAATCCATGATGATTTTCTTTGTTCACTGAGGTATTAAGTCAATCTTTTTTTTTTTTGGAGTAAAAACCATAAGTTAACTACACATCACAGATTCTTCAATCAGTCTTTGGCTTGGTAGGAGATGCTGGACTTTCATCATACTGTCAAAATAAAAATATGAGTTCAAATTTAAACCAATAAATGTTAATTTAAACACTCACTGATAAAATTTTCTAGAGATTCTTAAAGTGTTATATATGTGCTTTTCTCAGGATAAGTTGGTCCACCCACCCTTTTGTACGAAAAAAATAAAGATTAAAGTTTCTCAGGCACAGCTTGCAATGCTTCCTATATTTTAAACAAGGGAATAACTCAATTTTTCAAGTTTAAGTGAAAAGGAAAGTAAAAATTAAGAGTTTTTTGCTTGTCTTGACAAATGCAAGCAAAATGTGTATTTATTGTATAGCAATACATGTACCTCAGAATAGTGCAAAATTAAATTTGCAAATCAAGTCAAAATTGCTCACTTCAAAACCCTGAACATGTGTAGCTACACATATAACTCTGCCAAAGGTTTGTAAACTTACACATGACTTCAATCACTTGGAGATGATTCATTATTTGCTGGTGAAGTTTTAACTATGGCTAAAATTTTCAGAATATTGTGTGGCAGGCAGGTGTCATATTTTCATTGCAAGATGCGCAAAGGGAAATATTCAATTAGTCAATTTCATCGTTACAATTGAGTTATTCCTCTTTTTAAAAATAGGACAAAAAATAAACAAAAGGGCAGCATTTGACAAAAGGTAGTGGCAGTCATAAGTGCCTATGAATGATACATTTTTTTTGTTGGCCTTAACAATGTGTTGACCTAGATGTTATGTAAAATAAAGATCAAGTACCAATGCGAGCTGTCGGCCGATGTTTCCCATCGTCACACCCCCTGAGAAGAATATGCATGGCAACCATGACCTCACGAACAGGAACTCTGCTTTGGAATAGCTGAAACAAAATACAAGTTTATCCATTACTCCCAGGTGCTTCAAATATAATTCATACAAAGACACTAAAATGTAAAATCTGAAAAAGCATTGTTAGCGTTGTGAGGAATTTAACAGTACATTGTGAAGAATGAAACTTTTAAAACTTTCAACATGATTTAATCTTGAGGAATTCTACCTAAATTAAGTGAGACCAATGTATACATGATTTTTTTTAATGATCAGACTTTGTTTTTTATTTATATATTTTCTTGAATGTTGTTTCACTTGAGTTTTCATAATAAAGATCAAACTAAAATGTTTACAATTTACAAAATTTACAGCAAGGGTAACCTTTTTTCTATTTTTTTTTTTGGGGGGGGGGGGGAGGGAGAGAGAGAGGTGTGGGTGTAAACATAAATTTTATCCAGGCAGTACTTACTTGTATACACCGTTATAGACTAGAAGCTGTGTGACTAGAGTGGCCAGGACTGCAATCCCCACCCCCAGGCCGAATCCACAGGGGGAGCGGTCAAACAGCCACCACAGTCCTATAGACATGGCTGCCAGGGTCATTGAGAGCTGCATGTTGTTCACAAAGTCCAGTTTCTATAGAACTGGGTTAAGGATAAAACCTGTACAGATTATCTTGTGCCTTAACTACTGTTTCTGATCAACTACTCTTCTCCCACACTCTTGATTTAGTTTCATGCACTATTGAATGAGATGAAATGAAAGTGAAATATTTTGCAAAAAATTATCAACCTTGCTTAAAGTCCAGTTTTACCAAATGCATACAGTCATTTAAGCAAAAAATGACATAAGACAGAGTGACTGATGAAAAATAACCTTATTTTACATGTATTAGTACATCACTGTCAGGTTCTACAAAAATTAAAATAATGGTACTAATTCACAAACGAAATGATCATTTATGATTTTTGACATATGATTGACATCATGAATGGAAAAAGGATACAGCACTGGCGTGGTTGATTCCGACGAATACGGCAATACATCTCATGACCTTAGACCACTCCCCTTTGTGGGAGTCGGGATTGCTGATTGACAGGTGACGATCTAGGCATGGATACAGAAGTCCGATCAACACTAGAAAAAAACATGAAGTTTATTTTCAAGTACTTGCAGAAGTATGATTACATGTATGGTAAACAGACAGTTTCCAAATGGAGATAAAAGTGTGGGTTTTTTTTTTCAGGTAGTTGTTCAAATTCAACCCATATCCATTGTACAATGTTGCACAAAAATAATGTATTGAATTACACAATTCCTTGTAACCCATATCCATTGTACAGTGTTGCACAAAAATAATGTATTGAATTACACAATTCCTAGTAACATGTGCATTACAAGTAATTCAAATACAGTATTTAAGGGAGATTTAAGTTACTAGCTGTCACAAATCAGCTTTTTCCTCGTCTTCTCCACCCCTCCCCTAATTTTTTTTTTATCATCTTTAACACACAATTATAATGTTCATTGTTGAAGACCTACTATCAAGAAAGTGAACAAAAAAGAGAATGATTCTGATAAGATAATTATATAAATTAGAGTTGTGCCAAAACAATTATTTCAAATGATGCTACATGCAATTCACCTGGTTTTTTTTTTTTTTAAATACAAGTCATGCACAATTGTCTCTTTCCCACACAAAACAGACTTTTTGTCCGTTTACTGTACAATTGGTCACATGAACAACTCTATATTTCTAGGGTCATTAAACATGATTCAGCCGTATGAATTGTGTCTTCATTGAAATCATAACAAATATCAGGTCATAGCTTATCAAACAAATATCAGACGACATTCGAGTCGTGACGAATACCGTGGTGAATATTGCAACCAATTGTACATCCTTTTTTTAATCTTTCAAAACTGGACCTTATTTTTAAACCTGCGCTGTGGGACGTGCCACGCAAGTGTTTCTTTGGCCTTTTCTTAAAGGCCTACATTGATAAAGCTCTAGAATAGATAATGATATGAAGTTTCTGGGTCAGACACACGGGGAAGTATTGGTGTGCTTGAGATACTATGACAAACGTTTGCATCCCTTGGACAGTTATTTAAAATGTACTCAAACTGAGTACATTGGTATCTCCTGATTAACTAGTATCTACGTACTGTATAGACGTACTATCTATCCAGGTTGTTTATTTTCTTGCAGTGACACAGACAAAACAAACTAGCTGTTGCAAACAAATCTTGGCAAGTTGACAAGCTATGTCTGAAGCTCATTGTCTCAGCCTTACATGTACATGTATGCATGGGCAGCATCAAAGATTATCTTGAATTCTATTGCTGGAATTCACTTCATAAATTAAAGCTTAATTTTGTGTGAAAATAGCAATTATAGCATAATCTTGTGAAAATAGCAATTATAGCATAATCTAAGTACTTAAACATGCAAGTAATTATTAGGCCAAAATACTGATGCAAGTTTCCTTTCATTACAATTGCAAAATCTGCCTCTGCTTTTTAAAACTTTTTATCATTATTTGTTTAAAAATGAAATGGGAACAATTTTTCCTTCTTTTTTTTTTTTTTTTGAAAATTTTAAATGCCAAGGAAGAAAATTTTGAAGCATGAGAAGTCAATGTTAAGAAAAGACTGTTGCCTTAACATTGCTCTGCTTAAAAATGGATCATCAATTTTGAATTAAATTGAACTCCTATCATTTTTTAAATATCCTTTAGAGGAAAGGTGCTGTGATACAATTTAAGGTATTTCCAGGATTATGAAGAAAATGATGAATTATAGATTAAATCTTCAATAAACAGCGTAAATGATATCTGACTGCAGCTAACAAGACATTATCATGGAATCAAGAGATTTACAAAGAAGAAAACAGGATGATAAAGAAGATTTAGATTTTGTTAATTTTTACCTGCAGCGGCTCCACACATGGGTGGAACCCACCATTCCTTCAGGAAGAGGTTCTCTAGAAGCTCTGGTGGCATCTTCAATGACACGTTGCCTTGACGATTTATCTGCAGCAGGTTCATAAACACGGCAAAGAAGTTGCCGATCATGAAGAGCACTGTCCCTCTCAAGAGTAGACCCATATTTTACAAGAATTTCTGCTGTAAAAAATGAACAAATGAAAGTTGTTACATTATAAGTCTTGGAGATCCAACATTTTCAAGGATTTCTGCTGTGAAAATGAACAAAGAGAAATGAAAGTGCCTTTGACTGTGTCTTGGAACTGACTTGTTTGTCGACAGCTGTTAAGGATTAAAATTATGGAGTCTGACTGCAAAAACACAATATCTGGCTCTGATAACAAATGCACAGTCTGCACGTGAATTGAACTCACGTTCTATTTTCAAACAGGTGATATATTTTACACAAAAACCAATGATTGTGATCTTATTTTCTATCCACCTGTGCAATTCCAAAATGTAAACAAATATGTCAACAACATATCTCAGCCGACATTTAAAAAAATATTTTGGACTTGAAGCTCACCAACAGAAATTCATAGTAAAGTCCTTACCTTAGCTGTTGTTTACAATCGCACAGTCTGTTTATAAGTTTATCACTCTTGAAAATTTATACATAAAATATCTGGTGACCGGTATGCTATGTGTATCAGCTCATTGACCCCATGGTCTTACCATGAACAAAATCTCGGATGTTTCAGGTCAGCCAATAAGATTTGAGAATTTAAGTAACGATTAAAATAACTAACCAATCAACACGCGGCATTTTCTCCCGCCATACTTCTAAGGCATGATTGTGGGGAATTCTTCCGGTTCATCTATATTTACCTGATAGATCATGTGACTTTCAAAATGGCGCTGAAGGGGAGTGTGTTTGCAACGAGAGCTCGAGCAGGCTCGTCAAAATTAGCTACACAATATGATGCAGACGGAAATGAAATTGAGGTATTATGATATTTCACAGATGACTGATTTCTGTTACCCAAAACTCTATCCACACGCTTCACATCGTCGGAAACCCGCGAGACCGACCGTGGGTTTCCGACCGGTCTCGCTCTTACCATAGGTAAGAGAAGCGAGACCGACTGTGGGTTTCCGACGATGCACGCTTCATGACTGGTCAAGAGCACAATCATTCATACATATAATCCCTTTATACACCTGATACACTCAGCAGTTCCGGTGCAAAACCCCGATTTAATAATGTAAACAATTTAATGCACTTATTGCCTCTGCTGGAATAAAAATTGCAAACTTCTGGCATATAAAGTAGACTATACCGAGCGACCTATAGAATTTATTTAACCCAATAGCCAGAGCCACAAGAGTTGCCATGTAGCTCAGAGACATCCTTATTATCCTATTCAGATTATGTATTCCTCTTACTGTAAGATACTAGTGACCAATATCACTATTATATAAATGACCATTGGCTATCATGACCATGGCTATCCAATTACAAATTCTATAAAATGATGAAAAGAATATAAAAAGACATCCAGGACGCAACAGAATCATATAAAATCCATAATTGTCAATAGTGTTGTGACGATCAAACTGGTTCGAAACCAAGCGCCAGATAGCTCAGTTGGTAGTGCACCTTTCAGGTTTTAATCCCAGTCTGGTCCGTCATTATTTCTGCCATCACATTAGAGTGTTAATACAGATTTGATTCTCTTCACAGTTTGATGTCCGTGAGGATGAGGAACAAAACGTTAAGCTGGGACAGACTATTGACTTGTTACTGGCTGCAGGATATTTCAGAGCCAGGATAAAGGGACTCTCACCTTTTGACAAAGTATGTAACAACGTACTACAACACAATGACATTTACTCATTTATGTACATTATACATGTACATGTACCTGTAATAAGAGATTGTATGTCCATATCTGAAGGCTTTGCAGTGTCTTTAATGTCTTTAGCACAGGGCAATAGTCCAATTCAGAATTTGCAAAAGTTGTTTCCCTTTGCAACAAAGGTCCCAAGGGAAAATCCAAACTCTTTCCTTCTTTAAGCTACCAAATATTTGGGCGTCCTGTGATAAAATTTCTTTGAATTTTACATTTATTTAATTTATTCCTTGGATGTGTGGGTTGCCCCGTCTTGGGGCAATCAAAATACACAACGGAAATAGACTTTTATTGTCAAATGACAAAGTTACAAACCTCTGAACTACAAAGAAACCTATGATACATCACACTAAATGTTTTATCTTTCAATTGTTATTACTTATACCACATGTTTTTATTTATGCATTTGATAATTATCACTTTAGCCAAAATCCACGAAAAGTAGACTTAATCTATTGGATTCCATGTATGATAAATACCGGTAATAGTATTTCAGTGGTAAATGACGTTTGACCTGACCTTTCAGGTGGTGGGCGGTATGACATGGTGCATCACCACATGTAACATTGATATCGACGTCGATCTACTCTTCCAGGAAAACTCCACCATTGGACAGAAAATGTGAGCTTTGCTTATTTTTTTTTCAAATGAAATTAAGATTTACCGTAATTTTGAAGTTTGTAATGCTGGAATTGTGATCTTAGAAAGTTGATTTTTGTAACACAGTGCAATATTTTGTTTGAATTGATTCCTTCTGAAATACTGCAAATGTTTCATATTTAACCTGTATTTGGCAGAAATTGATTTTATAACAGGTAATTGAAGAATATCTTTTCAAGCCAAAGATAGATTCTTTGATTTACTTGTCATGAGCGTAATGAATTTTTCACATAAATTTGTTTTAACATTGCAGCCGTTGATTCATTTCTCAGAGTTTTGAAAAATTGTTAATCATCATCAATTACAAAATCATTATACTGATTCAAATTTGATTTTCTTTTGAAGTGCTCTAACTGAAAGAATCGTAGCTGTTTTACCAAAGATGAAATGTCCACACCGAATTGAACCTCATCAAATCCAGGGTTTGGATTTCATCCACATTTATCCAGTTGTCCAAGTATGAAAATCATTTGTGATTACCAATGTCAGAATCAAATCATCAGAAAATTAGATAATATATGCCATTGGATATTTGTCTATAAAGTTTCTTGGAATGAAAATTGAGACATTTATTAAAAATATTATGAATCATTAAGTAATATTGTCTCAGAGACTTTGAAACTACATTAAGAAACATTTTTTTCCTATTAATGTTCTGAATCAGGCTGGATCCTTAGAAAATTGCAAGAAAGATTTGGGTTCTTTGGATTTAATGATCGATTTGGTAATGTCATTACATGTAATATGAGAAAGCAGTGCCATGTTAATCATGAATGGTTACCTTCATTTCAATGCATTATCATATCAGTCACCAAAATCTCTTGATACTTCAAATATCACAGTTTAAAAACTGTCTAAAGCAGGAAAATTTGATTTTGATAGTTTTTATAGTGAGAGTTATTTTTAAGTGTTTTTAATAAAAGAATGTTTACCCAAAATCTGTGAAGGACATGTAGAATTAATTGTTATAACATTTTTCTCAGTGGTTGGTAAAGAAGGCCATTGAAACTAGAGAGGAGATGGGAGACTTCATTCGAGCATTCTCAATATCCCAGTTCAGTAAAACACACAAAATGCCAGAGGTAGGACTTTGATGCTTTGTTTTTGCTTGTCTTTAAGTCTGATATTTTTGTAATATTTTATTTATAAGCCTTAGGCCTTAAATTTATTAGCTTAAGGAAAAAACCCTCCCTGAAATTATATTTGCATTTGTACTGTAGGGTAAAACAAATCACTTTTTGACTGGGATTTTGGCAATAAATATGATTTGTTGGAACTTCAGACACAAAATTTGCCTTTGGCCTTTAGTCTGAAGGTGGGTCCAACAATTCATATATTGATCTCATACCAAGTCAAGAACTGTATATTACCAATTAAGTAATGGTTTGGTGTCAATCAGTATTTTATTGTTTTGACTGCAGGATGTGATGTTTGAAGAAATGAAAGAAAAAGCCACTAACTCTGTTTCTGAAGTCAAGGTTTGTATGAGCTATTTGAGCTATTAGTAGACTTCTTAGACATGCCAACACATACACTGACCCATAGCCTCAATGAATTTGTTAGAAAAATACAATGCATCCTTTTCATATCATTTCTGATGTAGGTTGGAGCCCCGAACTTGCAATCTTTTTCATGTTGATCAAGTGTTTAATGTTAGTATTCTGTTCTCTGTGACCAATCAGATCTCTTACAGCATAATGTTGTATTATCTGTGACCAATCAGATCTCTTACAGCATAATGTTGTATTATCTGTGATCAATCAGATCTCATACAGCATGATGTTGTATTATATGTGACCAATCAGATCTTCGACAGGATAATGTTGTATTATCTGGGACCAATCAGATCTCATTGTTAGCTTAGTTCACAAGAAGTGTGTGAACCACAGCGTAGTGCTTAAAATTCCATTTTTGATCTTGTTATGATTTTCATACACAGGAAGTGTATAAACCACAGCGACGCTACAAGAGACAGAACGTGGACTCGCTGAAGGATGAAGAGACTCGAGTCCACTCAACACTTCTTGAGTATGGCAGGTGAGTTCTCAATCTGTCATCATGCTACGTCTTGCTCATTTATTTTTAAATTTCATGTATATTTATGACCAGTTAGAAATTAAATTTTGATGTGAATCCAATGACAATTATTTATTAGAAATTCATAAAAAAGGTAATAATGCTTCAGTACAGAAAAAAGGAGAGTAAAAAAACATATTGATTTTGTGTATTTCAGGAGATACGGATTGAGTAAATCGGATACATCTGAACAGGTATAATATACACTCATTGAATCACCGAAATGGTTATGAAATAATTTTTTAATTAGAACTAAAATGTTTATGAATAAAGTTACTATTTACTTACTTTTCAGGATGGTGACAAAAGTGCTAAGAAAAAAGCAGCTGCAGCAAGTCTTGGAGGTCAACAGGAAATGACCCCTGAACAGCTGCAGGCAGAGGAGGAGGTATTTTATCAATTTTTTTTTTTGATTAATTTTATTAGCATTACATTTAGATATTTAATTATTAAACTATAGAGTTATGTAAGTTTTGATAGCTAGATTTTTTGGCAATTTTTGTTTGTCGGTAAATACTGAAACAGTACTTTAAAAGTATTTCGTGGTTTTATGGATTACATAGAGTTAAAACTTTTGAAATTGTTTGAGAAGTTTTTGGCAATAGTATTGGTTTATTGATTAATACAGATCTAGATATTTAGAGCACTGTTTTGACATAATGTAACATTCTTGTAATGTTAATATCTTAATAAGTCATAATTATCAAATTGATATTTTACAATTTTAGAAGAAAATACAGAAGTTGATGTCAGGAATGGCGGGATTCCAAGAGGTAGGTGTATCATTATATTCAGAGGCCTGATGATCGACAGCTCCCAGGTAGTTCACTGTTTGCAGAGTACTATAAACCAACTTTCATTTGCCTGAAAGAAATTTCTGCATGGTTCGCAAGAGCCTCGTCATTGCAAACATTTCTTGCTGCAAACCATTCCTCACATGTCATGGGTATATCTTGCGGTGAATCAGTTTATATTCCATAAATTGCAAATTATATAAGGTTATCTGGAATAAAAGTTGATATTTATGATTACAATATTTTACCAAACAGACCTGCATATGTATAGATCCTGTGATGGGTTTTTTTTTATTTTATAAGCAAAGAATATACATGAGTGTAATTGCAAATAATAATTGTCGTTCCAGGTGTTACTTTTCATGAACAAAAAGTTAAGAGTGGGGTGTGTTTGTGAAGTTAGAAACTAAAGAATCAATTTACATTCATGTTCACATTTTCAATTCTGAATGGGAAATTGCTTGTGTATGGAAAATCTTGTGCATCTTGGTTCATATCTAGAAAAAGTGTTAAATACGCAATAATTTTAAGTACTGAAAAAAACTTAAAAAGATTTCAAAAAACCCAGTCATTATAGATTTTTAAAATTTGTTTTCCTTCTTATTTTAACAAAGTCTGGTAGAGGACGGGTAAATATTTGGTGCATATTTGTATGTATTTTAATAAACTCTTTGAGTTATTATTTAATTTTATGTATTCAACTTATTTCATTTTCTATATGTATTGGTATTTCATTTCAATTTGGATTTTGTTTTATATAGAAAAGTACTCTTCCTTGTATCAAAAAAATGAAAAAAAAAATTTCCTGTTTCAGGAAAAGAACTTTTTAGAATCATTTTCTTTTTGGTTTATTCTGATCAATTTTTCAACATTTTCATGTGCTTCCTTCTAATTATATTAAAGTTTGAAATTATATCTTGTGAGGAAAGAATTTAAAAATTATCATGCAAATTAATACTATAACTGTTTTACTTTATGCACACATTCAATCAATAACAGTTTATACAGAATAGATATACAGTTATTATAAAGATATATACAGTTAATGTCGAAATTTTCATTACAGACTGAACATTATCTATTATACTCCTGTACGCATTTACTATTTCTAAAAAAAAATGTTGTTTTATAATTATACTTTACTATAATACTATAATACTGGACCCAGTAAACAATACGCACCTGGATATTTTAAAATATGTATTGGTTACAAATATATATGTTGTTGCATGCAGCAAATCAGTGTTGTTGTTTGTGAATTCATTTATTTTCAGTAATTATATAATTATGCACCTGAATCTAACTTTGGGTATTGAGATGGGGGTAAGGGGGTGGATTTAAGAAATTCATTAAATTTTTGTGTCAGTTTGATTCGATGTTGTGCTTTGCTTATTGGTTGTTCCAGCAGTATTCAATAGGTGTATGATTATAACCATACTATTTGTGTTTTTACAGCAACTAATGTTTGTAGATTTATTTGTTAATTTTTGGTTGAGTTTGATTGCATTGTGGATAAATTTCTATGCATGCAGGATAAATTATCAGCCAGTGCAGTGGGGTCAATAGTAGGCATGAAATCAGAGGAAATTCAGCAGATAGCTTCTCACTACGAAGAAAAAGTAAGTTGTCAAAGATGAATTAAACTTTTGGACAAAATCCATGTTATCATTTTAAAATTATTTTTTTTTTCATGTAGATGCATAACTGCATACCTTTGTAGAAAAATGTGGGTTGACAGGTAGCAGAGCAACAAGGCCTTACATGTGAAACACTCATGGCAAATTACATACTGTAAATTCCTAATTAAATGCGAGGAATTAATGTCCGCATAAAATTGCGAAAAGCATTCTCACGGATTTAAAAATCTCGCTTTTATTTTTTGGACAGATGTAAACTTTTTGGAATTATGAAAACAATTTGGCATTTGTGATTTTATATTCTCGCGATTTGATGCAAAACCATTAAATTGCGGAATTAAGTACTCGCATAAAAGAAGGAATCTACAGTAATATGGCCTGTCAACCAGAACTTTCCTTTATAGTTGTGCATCTTTGCTAGCCAAGTGTCTGCTTCATATAGTATCAGACGATAAAAACGAAACGGACCCTAGGTTAGAAAAAGATGAAGTTTTGCAGCTATTTTTAATGTAGAATTTTATTAAGAATGACTCGTGTTATTTTGATACACTCCAATTGCCAGTCAGCCGTGTTTTCAATTTGACGTGTTTTTAAGCTTATTGGTTTTGAAGATTCAATTAGTATTGTAAATAAATGTGTAAGTCCTCTTTTGCCTTTGACATGTTACAGCTTTTTTGAAATGACATGTTCTACATAAACTGTAATGATAAATTGGCATATTCTGTATTTCATCTTGCTCTTTATTAAATTTAATCAGTAATTGTTAAATAGGTGAATTTCCTTCATGATATTAGGGGGGAATGTATTATAAAATATTTTACAACTTACAAGATGATTATCAAATTATACCAAAAGGCCATGCAGAAAGCCTAGCATAGCATCATCTATTCAAGAACCTCATTTGATATATTTTTTTTAATTTCCAATTCCACCAGAAATCAGAGATTGAGCAGATTGAGAAATCAGAGCGAGTTGGCGGCACTCAACATCACAAGAGAATGACAGCAGCTCTAAGTAAACAGATACAACAACATACAGATAAGTTACAGCAGGTACGATTAGTAAACAGATACAACAACAAACAGATAAGTTACAGCAGGTATGATTAGTAAACAGACACAACAACAAACAGATTAGTTACAGCAGGTACGATAGGTAAACAGATACAACAACATACAGATAAGTCACAGCAGGTATGATAAGTAAACAGACACAACAACAACCAGATAAGTTACAGCAGGTACGAAAGGTAAACAGATACAACAACATACAGATAAGTCACAGCAGGTATGATAAGTAAACAGACACAACAACAACCAGATAAGTTACAGCAGGTAAGTTACAGCAGGTACGATAGGTAAACAGATACAACAACATACAGATAAGTTACAGCAGGTATGATAAGTAAACAGACACAACAACAAACAGATTAGTTACAGCAGGTAAGTTACAGCAGGTATGATAAGTAAACAGATACAACAACATACAGGTAAGTTACAGCAGGTATGATAAGTAAACAGATACAACAACATACAGGTAAGTTACAGCAGGTACGATAAGTAAACAGACACAACAACAAACAGAAAAGTTACAGCAGGTAAGTTACAGCAGGTATGATAAGTAAACAGATACAACAACATACAGGTAAGTTACAGCAGGTATGATAAGTAAACAGATACAGCAACAAACAGATAAGTTACAGCAGGTAAGTTACAGCAGGTATGATAAGTAAACAGATACAACAACATACAGGTAAGTTACAGCAGGTATGATAAGTAACAGACACAACAACAAACAGATTAGTTACAGCAGGTAAGTTACAGCAGGTATGATAGGTAAACAGATACAACAACATACAGGTAAGTTACAGCAGGTATGATAAGTAAACAGATACAACAACTAACAGATTAGTTACAGCAGGTATGTTACAGCAGGTATGATAAGTAAACAGATACAACAACATACAGGTAAGTTACAGCAGGTAAGTTACAGCAGGTAAGTTACAGCAGGTATGATAAGTAAACAGATACAACAACAAACAGATTAGTTACAGCAGGTAAGTTACAGCAGGTATGATAAGTAAACAGATACAACAACAAACATATTAGTTACAGCAGGTAAGTTACAGCAGGTATGATAAGTAAACAGATACAACAACAAACAGATTAGTTACAGCAGGTAAGTTACAGCAGGTATGATAAGTAAACAGATACAACAACATACAGGTAAGTTACAGCAGGTATGATAAGTAAACAGATACAACAACAAACAGATAAGTTACAGCAGGTAAGTTACAGCAGGTATGATAAGTAAACAGATACAACAACATACAGGTAAGTTACAGCAGGTATGATAAGTAAACAGATACAACAACAAACAGATAAGTTACAGCAGGTATGATAAGTAAACAGGTACAACAACAACCAGATAAGTTACAGCAGGTATGATCAGTAAACAGATACAACAACAAACAGATAAGTTACAGCAGGTAATATGTCAAATATGTCCATAATGAATGAGCATAGCAACAGACAAGTAAGTAACAGCGGTAATGTGTCCATAGTGAACAAAAACAACAAAAAACATATAAGTTACGGTATAGGTATGATTTACATGTTCAAAACTAACAGCATTCAAAATATAGCAGGTAAGGTAGCCATAGCAACCAAAACACTTTTGATGTTATCATGTTGCAAACAAAATGAAAGCTAGACTATGTCATTATTTCAACTTATTTTGCAATTTTTTCTCTGAAAAATAAATTTGAGCTACCCTGCATCTAAGTTATTAGATACATGTAATACGTACATTTTTTTTTTTGAGAGGTTTTGGACAGGTGTAAAACTCTAGTTTCTAAGAGCTTTTTAAGTGATGTACAGTTTAAATTATTTGTATGCTTTGAGTTTCAAAGATTTTTGTTACTTTACTTCAAGTATATTAACCATTTTACTATAGAGTCCTAATTAAGTGCAAGGAATTAATATCATTCTGCAGAAAATTTTGAGAATCACCCCATGCAGATTTTAAAATCTCTCTATCATTTTCCTGACATTTGTGAAATTGCATTTACAGTATTCATGCTCAATTTATCTTAATTCACAGATTCAAGCAAAGCATGATGACCTTCACAAAGTTTACCTTGAAACTCAAGAAAAACTCAAGCAGGTAAGTTGATCTGTGTTTGCAAGAATTACATGGAAAGTATGCATTACAGGTAACAAATATAACTTTTGAAATTAGTTTTGCATTCATCATAATCATGGGGAATAGCCCCCCAAAAATTGTGTCCTATAGTTTACCTGTAAATAGTTGACAATCCACAATTTTTACCTTAGTTTACTTAGTGAAACATGATTGATTTCACAAGCTATTTACAATTACTGTAACTATACCGAATTGCCCCATGTAATTTTCGCCATTCTACTCTTGCAAACAGTTTTGCCTCATATTGAATTCATCAGGGCACAGTTGTATTTAAAGAGAGATAATATGAAACTTTAGAATTTGCCCAGTCATAAATTTGCCTACTGACAAAGAAGGCAAAAGGGGCGAAAACCAAATGAGGGCGAATATTTCCATGCATACAGTAATGTTAATTTGTATGTTACTGTTTAATTATTCATCTTTCATGATTTTAGGTGAGACATCGCAGTGGAAGGATTGACGAGGAAATGCTGAAGTTAACGGAAATTGAGACAGAGGAAAATCAGGGGTAAGAAAAATGTTATTTTGAATTCACTTTAATTGAAATGATATGAAGCTGTATACATGTACCAAAGGAACAAATATAAAATCATTTTAACAATCCAAAATGGATATGATTTTGTTCATTGACAAATTTCGTTGGCAAAAATCGTGTTAACAAATGACCAGGAAGAGGATAAAAATTTGTGATTTAGGCAACAAGGTTAGGTTGGGGTTAAACCCCCTCCCCCCCCCCCCCCCCAAAAAAAAAAAGAAAGAAAAAAAGATGTAATAAAACATTATCAACACTTTCTAGTGTTGATTATAACAAACCTTAAGTTTATTAATTTGTAATGATCAAATATCCTTTCAGCTATTACTTTCACTAAAAAAAAAAAAAAATCCACACAATCATGCATGAAAACACAAAGCAATTTTCCTGATATACGCACGATCCCACACGTTATACGAACAATCACCCATGTACGGTACACAAACTATTTACTGGTAACATGATTGGCTTGTCAACAATAATGTTGTTACCACCGTACTCATGACTATAAGATTACAGTAAAACTGTTGTGATGTACAATGTACAATTAGCTGTGTACATGAATTTTCAAATATAATACCAATTACCACTCTGTCTAAGATATAAGACTTGAACGGTCATTGTTAATTAATATGTTTTCTAATCTGAAAATGATTCAGAAGGGGAAATAGGTCAAGGAAAGGTCATGGTAGTGCATCATAATAAATACATGTACATGTACCCGGTACATGTATCAAATTGTCATTATTCCACAAAAAAAGTTTATTCAGTTTAATGTAAAGCATTTTGAAATTAAGTGAATATTTCTCAATACGAATTGGGGTCTGTTTAGTGCATCACATAATAATTATCAAAGATCATCCAAAGGCATGCTAAAAGGCCATGAAAAAATAGGAGCAAAGCAGTCTTTTACTAAATTCAGAGTTGCACTTTGTGCTGTGTTACTCAAAGTTCTACAGACCTTGTTTCACGGTTCCATGAACTACATTTGTTTTGTTTTAACACAGAGTTTTACAGAAGGTGTTTCACGGTTCTGTAAACTACTTTTTGTTTTGTTTTAACACAGAGTTTTACAGACCGTGTTTCACGGTTTTATGATCTAGATTTTGTTTTGTTCTTACTCAGAGTTCTACAGACCTTGTTTCACAGTTCCATGAACTACATTTGGTTTTGTTCTAACACAGAGTTCTACAGAATCTGCGCTCTCTGGTGGCTATGAACGAGAACCTGAAGAAACAGGAGCAGGACTTTAAGGCCCACTGTAAGGAGGAGATGGCGCGACTCAAGGCCCAGATCGAGGAACTGAAGGAGGGTGCACAGGAGGAGGACTCAGAGGACAAGGTCAATATAATGTAGAGTCAGAGTCAGTAGGTGTTGGAGGGGGCTGTAAAAGGTTGTCATTGTCATTCATCTTGTTGAGAGGTATTTCTGAAATTATTTTGGTTGGAGCTTCATTCATGGTCAGATGCTTCATTCATGGTCACAGTCAATCAACACAATATGTATAATGCTCATGGCAAAGTCGGTTTCATTTCCATTCAGGTGTTGGGGGAGGGGACATAATTGTATGAAACATTTTCATTCAACTTGTTGAGAGGTATCTCTCAAATTAGTTTGGTTTGAGCTTCATTCATGGTCACAGACAACACAACTCAGTTTCATTTCCATGAGTCTTCTTTTAAGGTTTACCGGATATTATTAGTAATGTGTATTTGATTTATTAACAAAATACATATAATTTTATATTAAATTAGAACTATTTCTTCCTAGTACATGTATATCTAAATTCTAAAAAATAGCAATATTCAAATTTTTCTTGGAAGTTTTTATTGCAATTATAGAATTGGAGCTAATGCATGGTACATGTTCATGTCCTTTTTATGAGAGAGATTACCCACACAAAGACGAAGTTCTAAAAATAATTATTTACAAATTCACAAATTTCTTTTCAGAAATAAAATTTAATCAAGTATGATTTTGTTTTGACAGGCCAGAGCCAGTTTGATTGACAAGCAATATGAAGCAGATAGGGAGAAACTCCACAAAATCAGACTGCTGTTGGTAAGAAGTCTCATTATCTGCTGAAATTTACCTCCTGATTTGGGGGGATTTTCTTGAGTTGATCCGCAGATATGTTTATCCACATGTCAAAATTATGCTAATAATCTTGTTCCAATATGGGAGTCCATCTTCAAACATGTTTATTGACTTATAAAACTATTATAATAACATTTTTCCAATATTGTGAGTCCATCCTTAAACATCTATATCAACATTTTTAATTTTCTTATAAACTTCTCCAATGTGAAAACTTTCATTCTTTAATACCTGTATCTATTTACTAGCACTTTTTTTTATACGTGGAATATTTTATTTACTATGACTCTTAATCCAAACATTAATGCTTTCAGGCAAGGAAGACTAGAGAGATAGCAGTTCTTCAGAGGAAGATTGATGATGTGCCATCCCGAGCAGAACTTAGTCAGTACCAGCGACGCTTCATCGAGCTCTACAACCAAGGTTGGCAGTTATTTGCTGTGTTTCTTAATTTTCAGTAATAACTGGTCCCATGCTCCTTACCTCTTTTGTTTTACACTGCAAAAGTCAGTGTTTTTACTGCAATTAAGAAAAGAGGCTCCTTTACTGTTAAGAATCGACAAATTAGTAATGAAATCTTATTTTATTTTGACAATTTAGGACCATATATTGCAATAAAATAATTACATTACATGTAAGACTTTAAACCATAAATCAAACTTTTGCATTTATGATTTGGGCCACATATTGCATTTTAGTTTTAATTTTATCACAGTTCTTTCATATGATGATTTTGATGCTTATATATATTGCAGAAGAATGATTCAGAAATTCAGTATTTCTTGTATATGTTACAGTTGCAGCCACCCACACAGAGACGAAGCAGTTTTACACATTGTACAACACGCTGGACGACACCAAGATGTACCTGAACAAAGAAGTCAGTCTTCTCAACTCCATCCACGATAACTTCAGACAGTAAGTGAAGATTGAATGATAGCTGACTGTTGTAGTTTGTATTACTCAGTTTAGTTGGCCTAGTTTATTAATGACCTGAACACAGAAGTCAGCCCTCTTAACTCTATCCACAATTACTTTAGACAGTTAGTCAAGATTGAATGATAGTTGTACTTTTGTAGTTTGTATTACTCAGTTTAGTTGGCCTAGTTTAACCTGAACAAAGAAGTCAGTCTTCTCAACTCCATACACAATAACTTCAGGCAGTAAGTCAAAACTGATGTACAGTTGTTATTTAATACTCAGTTTAGTTGGTCCAGTTGTACCTAAAAAAAGACATCAGCCTTCTCAACTCCATTCATGATAATTTCAACAGTAAGTCAAGACTGATGAAAATGTTTGATGCTCAGGTAAGTTGGACCAGTTGTACCTGATTAAAGATGTCAGTCTTCTCAACTTCATCCATAATTATAACTTTAGACAGTTAGTCAAGACTGATGTACAGTTGTAATTTAATACTCAGTTTAGTTGGCCCAGTTGTACCTGGAAAAAAAAGAAGACGGTCTGCTCAACTCCATCCATGATAACTTCAATCAGTAATTCAAGACTGACGTGCTGTTGTAATTTGAATGTTCATTTTAGTTGGCTCATTTGTACCTAAAAAGAAGTCAGTCCCCTCAACTTCATCCATTATTATAACTTCAGACAGTGAGCCAAGCCTGATGTAAAGTTATTATTTGTAAAGCTTAGTTTCGTTCACTGAATTGTACCTAAAAATGAAGTCAGCCTTCTCACTTCCATTCACAATAAGTTTAGACAGTAAATCAAGATTGATGTAAATTTGTACCACTTTTAGTTAGCCTAGTTTTACCTTAAAAAAAAAATAAGTCAGTCTTCTCAACTTCATATACGATAAGTTCTGGACTAAATTTTAGTTGTAATGTTATTTGTTTCACCCGATTAATTTGTAAGCCAAGTTGTACCTGAACAAAGAAGTCAGTCATCTAAACTCCATAAATGATAACTTCAGACACTAACTTAGTCAAAACTGATGATCGACACTTATGAAATTGGTGAAATGGTGTGTGCAGTTTCGTTTGGCCATTCATTCAAAATATATCTTGAAACAGTAAAGCAAGAGGGAAAACAAAGATTTAGTAAATGCAAGTTATAATTGGTACAAATGTAAAAAAGGAATGTGGGATAAAAAGATTTTTTCTATGTATTTTAGGGCTATGGCTAACCCAGGTGCAAAGGAGCAATTCCTGAAGCAGTTTGAAAACATTGTGGAGGGCATCAAACAAAATAAAGCTAAGGTCAGTATTACCAAACACATGTTGAAGAGTTTTTCCTCATTTAAAATGCTATTAGAGTTTTATATTTCTGTTCAGTGTATTTCAATTGGCCTTTTGTCCTCTTGAAAATATTTCTTAAAAAGTTTGACAAATTTTAGGGGTATTTTTTATTTTGATTTTTAAGGCGTTGATGCTAGTAGTATTGTTGTAGTACTAAATATATGAAGTATAAAAGTTGTTTTTCTTTTGATGATCTAGCTTGAGAAACGGAAACAGGAAGAGAAGATGAAACGAGACCAGTTCAACGACCAGTATCTGGACTTGGTGGAAAAGCAGCGACTGTATTTCAAAACTGTCAAAGACTTTAAAGAGGTAAATGCCTGAATTCATTTAAATGAATTTTTTTAATAATTTTATTAAATTCTGGTATTTTAAATGTATAGGCTAAAATCAAAGGAAGATTTTTTTTCAAAGAAACATTTTCTTTTTTCCAGGAATGTCGCAAAAATGAAATGCTGCTTAGTAAATTAAAGAAATGACATTTATTACGAGGGATGGGACTGAGAAAAGGACTATTTCTATCAACAATGAAAACATTAACATTGGAAAACCATAATATATATTGATATAATCATGATGTTTGTATGCTTTGCATGGAATTTGCTATTTGTTAAACATCTGTACATGCAGGCTACATCTACAATCTCAACAGCAATAAAATTTTCTTTACAAAAATATATGTTGTTGTCATGAATATTAAACACAGAAATGGATGATTTGGTGAATTCTATAACTTCTAGTCAACACAGTTACATGCAGGTGCTGAAAAAAGTTTATATTTAATTCATATATATCATAATGGTCGTACCTGTATTTATTGATACTTTGCGGAACGGAACATATAAGGAGGTGTCCAATGGGAAAAGAAAATTTTATAAAATGAACAATTTTTTAATTACAACATTTCGATATAAGATTTATTCTTGATTATAATGTTTGAATTCGCTGTGTTTTAAGAAAAAAATGTGATTTTTCCTCTAAAATTGATTTATTGTTAGTTACCTTCAGGAAAAAAACCTTAATAGATGGTTTTAAACTTGCCAAAAGTTAATGTTTTTATCAATTAGAGCTTTGGAAGAAACCAAACACGTTCGCATGTATATCAACTCTAAAACTACAATGTCGGAAATATTCCAATTTTTAAACATTTTTTTTCTCCGGTTCGGTTCCGTTCCACAAAATACCATTACCTATGTGAATATTGGAATTGAACGTAACGAATTTTATTTTTAGTGTATTTTCCCGCCGATTCTATACTCTAAAATAGAATTTTTGAACGAAAATGTATGTACTAATTGTTTACAATGTATCAACACTCAGTCGAATTATTTCATTGAATTAAAATGGGTTATTAGGCAAATGAACAATGTACAAAGATATAACGAAACAGTGCTTAATCTACAAATATATACACTATATGTAAAGTATACCTTTCTGAAAAATAAATTCCGTTCCGTTAAATATCAATATCCACACGGATAATGTTATTTTGCGGAACAGAAGGGAACTTGAGGATAATTTCTTACGTAAAGTACAGCTTACATTGTAGTTTTTAAAGATGCTATCGGTCTACAAGCGTATGTTTTTGGTTTGTTTTAAAGACCACAAATTAATATAGACATCTTTAAACCATAGTAAGTTTTTACAAGAACGTAACTTTTATATGCATTAATTTTAAAGTAATAAATTAATATATATTTTTCATACAACACAGCCAACTTAAACATTTAAAAAAAATTAAAATCAATTTTATATCGAAAGTTATGATTAAAAAGTTGTTCATTTTTTAAAAAGATCTTTATCTCCATTTGATACCCCTTTACTGGTTCCGCTCCGTACCGCAAAGTACCAATAGCCTGAATTTATTTCATAAATAGTCTGTTTATATCTATGATTGGTAATATTTAGGTTTAACATTTTATATGAGATGAGTTTATAAATTAATCAGTCTTAATTTAAGTATATATATAACTGTTTATAAGTGAAATACATGCAAAGGTTATCTTAGTTCGTTTAACAAAGGAGATCACCTAAAAGATAGACTATCAATAGCTATGTTTCAAGTTCGTTCGGAAGTTTAAAGAGAGACATTACATTATAACGTGACTGGGGTGTCTAATCTCAGAACAAAACAGTGTTTCGGACAAACTCGAAAGGTAGCTTTATCGCGTTTGATAAGCTTGTTGATTTTAATATAAATGAACGACAACTCTGCAAATGAAAGTACTTTCAGTTTGAAATTATACAATGGCGGCGGGGAAGGAGAAACAAGTTTCATTAGAAACAGGTGTAACAACGGCGTGTCCGATCTGCTTCGAATCTTTCAAGACTCCAAGGATTCTGCCATGTCTACACACGTTTTGTCACAACTGTTTGTCGCCATACATTCTTTCCACGTGCAAGTCCAAGGAGAGCCCGGTGGGATTTCCCTGTCCACTTTGCAGAAGTTTTGTTCCCGCCCCTTCTTTTTCGGTAGAGCTTGAAAAATGGTCGGAACTTATTCCTATCAACAAAGCAATTCAGGTTCTGATTGAGAAAGGAGACAGGTTATGTGATGCATGTCAGCGAGAAGATGAAGAGATTGTAGCCAGTGATTGGTGTGAATCTTGCTCCGATACATTGTGTGCTGTGTGTGCGAAAGCTCATAAAAGAAATGCTGCCTCTAGGAATCATACATTGGTCCCAATAGCAGACTTTAGTAAAATGTCTTGTGGAAAAGAAAGCATGGAGTCGACCCCTGTGGTCTGTAAAGACCACAACAAACTAATGGAATATTTCTGTGTTGACCATGAGGAACTAAGCTGCACAAAGTGTGTGTGCACCAAACACAGGACATGCACACAGGTCGACGATATTGAAGAAGCAGCAGATAGTCTCCGAAAGTCAGAAAAAATAAAAACTTTATCAGAGGAAATATCTCAATTTGAAGGCTCACTTGTGAAAGCTAAATCTAATGGAGAAGACACCATAAGATACATTGACGACACATCAGATCAAATAAAGAAAGAATCCACAGAATTAAGAGATAAGATTATGAACCATGTAAATGCTCTACTAGAGGACCATCTATCTGAACTGGCTCATACTGCTAAGGAACACAGGGGAAATGTGGCCAGTGTTGTTGATGCAGTCTCTGACCGGCAACTCTTGGTTGCTCAGTATTTGCACTCTTTGGAAGATACAGAAAAATTGCCTGCATCAGTTCTTGTCAATGAATACTTGAAGATCAAGAAGCAATTTGCCTATGTTACTAAGTCAGGTCTTTCCCAAATTAGTTTACAATTGCAATCAAGTGTTTCAAAAGACCTGAGAGGAATCCTCCAGGTGGAAAAATTTTCAGACCTGAAGACACATAAGAAATCGGCTCCACTTTGCGGCATTGATTTTACAAACGCAAACATGACGTTGATTTGTGAACTGCCTGGTTCAAATAGTACTATACTTGGTGGCTGCTTTTTAGAAAATGGGGACATCATTTTGGTTGATTACGATTCAAATCATTTATTGCATTACAGCAATGCGGTCCTTGTACGTAAAGCTGAAGTGGATACGCAACCTGTTGATGTGGTTTGTCAAAAAAAGCCTCTATTTCTTGTTTCCAAAAGGGGTAGCAAGAGACGCAGATCATTTGGATATATTGGAAAAATTGATCCTGACACATTTGAGGATAACGGAGATATTTTTACTACAAAAGAAAACCGGCTTATTATGTATAACTTAGCAGTATCTGAAGGATTTGTATTCGCAGCTTGCTCAGATGTCATAATTAAGTTTGATCACGATGGAAATGCTGTTCAACAATACCCGGTTGACACGAGTACTTATACGGTAGCAATAAACAACAGCAATGAAATAATCAGCTCAAGTTGTCGCACAAATATTGTCACTGTCATGAGTAGTTCTGGTGAGAAATTATTTACCTATTCTAGTGACAAACTCAGATTCCCACGAGGACTTGATGTAAACTTTTCAGGAAACATATTTGTTGTCGGCCAGGAAAGCTATAACATACACGTACTAACACCTAAGGCAGAGTTATTGAAGATTTTTGAAACTAATTGGCGATCACGACCAAGTTGTATTAAATTTAAAGAGAACTCGAATATTTGCTTTGTTGGATTTAATGGAGCAAAAACAGAGGTGTATGAATTTCTAGGAAATATGTAAGAATTTAATGTCCTTTATTAACCAGAAATATTATTATAATCAAAGCATGTTAAAGATTGCAGCATTCACCAATAATGCTAACATATTTTGAAGTAAATATTAAAAAAAAAATTGTTTTTAGTCGATTTTATATTTAATTTTGTTTAATAAAAATTTATTTGTCTTATCAGAGGCCCTGTGTAGCTCAATCATGTTTGTTTATCAGACTTGAATTAATGTTAATAATACGCTTATAATCTAGTTAAAGAATGAAATATGATATATTGTTCTCTCCGAGTTACCCAGGCGTATATGTTAAATCTATTTTTTATTTCTTTAAATTGGGGTTTGGTAACAAATTGAAAAATAATACATAAGTAAAGCCTTGTAAGCAACGACAATTAAAAAATCAGAGTTGAAAATTTTAAGCCGAAATTCGTTATCATGTTCCTATCATTTTAAGCATCAATGCAAGTAAATACAAACAGAAACAAATATACATGTTCAATTTTTGGGCTTGTGTTTTACCAATGTATGGAACTTAATACTAATAGACAATTATTCCTTCATTTAGGTTCGACAAGCGTTCGTAGTTTTGCACTCAAATATGTTTTTGGGTGTCATTTTAGTCATTTTAAAATTAAAAATTAGTCATTAGAAAACTATCAAATAAATTTTAAATGGGGGGGGGGGGGGGGTTGCCAGGGGAGAACGAATGGTCTGATAGGACCGATACCTATTTTTGGTAAAATTTTACTGTGAGAATTTTATAAGTTATAAGAATTTTCTTAAAGGTTGGGGGGGGGGGTGGTTGGGTGGTTGGGGGGGGGGGGTGCCCGGACTTCCCTGACCTTCTTTGAAATTGTAGCCAGTATTAACTTTTTCCTGTCCAAACTATACACTGTGCAATTTACAATCACGTTTATATGTTTCAGTCTTGTGAATGGTGACTTGATATGCATATGTATATTCAATTAAATTACTGAGTATATAAATTGCGATCTTGTAACGAACGCATATATTCTACTTTTATTCCTTGTTTGTTTATTAGAAATAGAAAACGGTCGAATGTTTTGTAGAAGTGAAACGAGGCATGTTACTCAGTAGATATTCTGACAAACATGAATATGTAAACCTGTAAAAAATATTAGCATGAAATATAATTATGTTAATGATGCACAAGTTACTCATTTCAACATTTAACACAATTAGATCAACATGCAACTTATTTATGTCCCCATGCATTATAACTACTGTGGAATCATTAGATATCGTGGTGGCTAAATTTTCGTGGAATTCGTGGGTACATCTCATCCACGAAATAATATCCTCCACAAATTGATAAATTAGGGTAATAAAGTCATATTTCCTTTTGTAGATATATAAGAATACATGAAATTACGTACCCACGAAACAAGCTGTAAAATTTAAGCCATCCACGAAAATTGGCCCCACGAAATTCAATGATTTTACACAGTATTAGTTTGCATTGAGCAAAATATATTGCATGTCAACATACTATAGTAACTAATTTGCATTTTGACATATTATATTACATGTTGTCACAATTATCAAACATATAATAATAATTAAATTGCTTTTAGATATATATATATATATAATTAGTAGCATATTTATTCTACTGTTATATCAAGCATATGTGACGCAAAATAAACAAAAAGGCTGCATAAGACGTGGATTTAGCATAAATCAAGGCGCAAAGAAAGATTAAACATTTTATCGAGTATCTGTACACATTTTCGAATTATATTCTTTATATAAGTTAACTTTTTAGATAGAGATAATAGTTAACACGTTTTAAAATACATTTTATTCAATCAGTATATAGACCATATTATAGCAACACGACGAAATTGATGCAACATCTTACTTATTAACAGCTTCTGAGCTCAATTGAGCTATTCTTATCCCTTTTTTGTCCGGCGCCCGTCTGTCTGCTCTAGTTCAGAAACTTCTTTACATTTTCAATTCTGTCTCCAGAACCACTGGGCCAATTTTCATCTATACTAGGCACACACCATCCGGAGAAGAAGGGAATTTATTTTTTTTAACGAAGGGTCAGACTCTTTTTCAAAGAGAGATAACTAAAAATCATTATGGAAAATTTGCATTTAAAATTTTTTATTGAAAACCCAGCCAGAAAAGCCGTAACTTTTTCTGAAAACATCATCAGTGGTGAAGATTTTTTGGGTACGATATTTGCATAGGAATATAAAGAGATACAATTTTAAAAGGCTTCTTCTCAATAACCAATAGGCTATAAAACACAGTTACTTTTTTGAAAGCATTCTCAAGTAGCTTTAAGTTTGCTCAAAACATTATCCCTGGGGGATCGGTTGGACCACAGAGTAGGGTCAAGGTTTTAACATAGAAATTCTGTTTAAAATTATATTCTCAAAATCTGACATATCGTTGATTCTGAATGTTAGCCGGTACCCCCTGGACAATTCCTGGGCCCCACATTGGGTTAAAAGTTTGATGAAAGTTCATATATTTGTAAACAGTTGTTGGGTACTTTTTTTGTGAGCTACAAAGCTCAATATGTGATGGGACTATAAAATCATTCTCTTATAGGAGAACCTTATTTGTTTAACACAGAGGTATAGGGGGGCTTTGAAAATCTTTTTATACAGGATCTATTCTACTACTTTGTCTAGATATTTCATCTATTACTTAAAAACATGATTTTATTATTGAGATTGTGGCTCATCAGACTCTTGTATAAAATGGTTAAATTGGATTTTGAAAAGTATTTCCAGCTACGACACATCAATTCAAGTGTCATATTTAAGTTTAAATGTGTTACGCTGAGAAGAATAAGAGTGATAGGTTGGTTATAGCGTGTATAAGTTGATATAGCACAATGTAAAACTTTATGATATCTGCTTCAGTATTTTCATTTCTTGATACTATTATTTTAAATTATGACATGGCTAAAAAATATTCTGTAAGAAGATTGACAATTAAATTGTCAACACATTCTTATCCCATGTAGACATTATTATTTGGAGCGTCTTGGAGTGTATTATCTTGCATGTTGACAAAATAAATTAAATATTACATTTTGGGGCAAAAAATGCCACCATAATAAACTTGAATAGTGTGTCTTCCTCGTTAATGGGTGATCGTTAACAACTGTTACAGTTTTTTAGTAACCGAGGAAATCTGACACACCTTCTTCTTGGTGTTTCTAATAACATCATCAAAATTAAAAGAAATATGGATATGCTATGTAAAAGCACTGTAAAACATACCGTTACTTTATTGTTATCATTATATCTGAAATAAAGATGTTCGAAAAAATAAATAACATTAGTAACATAATGCAAAAGAACGTAAAATGTATTCTCAAGTAACTCTAGAAGTGACTTTGGAAAAAGGGTGATTTCAATGAAAATCAAATAAAACGGAAAACTAAACGTACTTTTGATAGATTTCCGAAGTTGTGTTTTATTTATGTTGAAATAATATCTGTATTACATGTACAGTACAGTATTTAGATACATTGTGAATTTACAACTTAGTACAATTATATTTAAGTACGTATATGTACAAATGTTAATTGATCAAACAGTACAACACTTGCATTGAGGTTTTATTGCTCGTTTAAAAAGAGATCACCTGCAAGATTGATAATCAATATCGTCACGGTGTAAGCTTAGAATAGCGATTTCGAAAAAAAAAAGTGAAACGCATTGATCTACAATTCTGCGAATGAAAGTACTTTCGGTTTGAAAGTATGCAATGGCTTCCTCGAAAGAAGAAGGAGCACCCTTAGCAACGGATATACATGTAAGAACGACATGTCCGATCTGCTTCGAATCTTTCAAGACGCCAAGGTTTCTGCCATGTCTGCATACGTTTTGTCACAACTGTTTGTCGTCATACATTCTTTCCACGTGCAAGACCAAGGAGAGCCCCGTGGGTTTTCCCTGTCCACTCTGTAGACGTTTTGTTCCCGCTCCGTCTTTTTCATTAGAGCTTGAAAAATGGTCGGAACATATTCCTGTCAAGAAAACATTTCAAGTGCTGATAGAAAAAGGAGACAAATTATGTGATGCATGTCAGCGAGAAGACGAGGATCTAATGGCTAGTGATTGGTGTGAATCTTGTTCCGATTCCCTGTGTGCTGTGTGTGCGAAAGCTCATAAAAGAAATACAGCCTCTAGGAATCATACGTTGGTTCCAATAGCAGACTTTTGTAAAGTACCTGGAGGAAACGAAAGCTTTCAATCTGCACCAGTGGTATGTCAGGAGCATAGAAAACGTGTGAAATACATCTGTGTTGATCACGAAGAACTATGCTGTACTAAGTGTGTGTGCACCAAGCACAGGAAATGCACTCAGGTCGATGACATAGAAGAAGCCGCAGAAAATCTACGAAAGTCGGAAAAAATAAAAAAATTATCGAAGGAAATATCACAATTTGAAGGATCATTTACGAAAGCTAAATCAAATGGAGAGGACAACATTAGATACATTGATAATACATCAGATAAAATAAAGGAAGAATCCATAGACCTAAAAGATAAGATTGTGAACCATGTAAATGCCCTGCTAGAGAACCATCTATCTGAACTGGCCCAAAATGCTAAGAAACAGAAGGAGAGATTGGCCAGCTTTGTAGACGCAGCGTCCGACCGACAGTTTTTGATGGCTCAATATTTGCACACTTTGGAGTTTTCGGAGGACACGCCTGCACCCGTTCTTGTCCAAGACTACTACACGATCAAGAGGCAATTTGAACATGTTACTCGATCAATGTTTTCCCAAATTAAGCTAAAATTGAAATCAAATCTTCCAAAAGATCTTACAGGAGTCCTCCAGGTCACAAAATTTACAGATCTGAAGACTGAAATGAAATCTGTTCCCTTAAGAGGCATTGATTTTACAAATGCAGAAATGAAGGTACTCTATGAACTACCCGATTCAAGCGGTGAAATTACCGGTGGCTGCTTTTTAGAGAATGGGGACATCATTTTAGTTGATCACCATTCCAATCAGTTATTGCATTACAACAATGCAACCCTGATTCGTACAGCAAAATTGGATAATCAACTTCAAGATGCGGTTTATCAAAATACTTCTCGACTTCTTATTTCCAAAAAATATAAATCATGGAGATTCATCGGAAAATTTAACCTTGACCAATTTGAAGATAACAAAGTTTATGTTGTAAAAGAAAAGCGATCTTTTTACAGCTTGGCGATTTCTGAAGAATTTGTATATGTTGCTTGCTCAGAAGTTATAATCAAATATGATCACACAGGACGTACTGTTCAACAATATCCGGTCGACAAGAATACTTTTTCGGTAGCAACAAACAACAACAATGAAATAATCAGCTCTAGTTGCGATACTCACAAAGTTACAGTCATGAGTAGTTCTGGAGAGAAATTATATACGTATTATACTAGCTACTTTGCTAGTCGAACACTGAGGTATCCACAAGGACTTGATGTGAACTTTACAGGGAATATATTTGTTGCAGGCAAGGACAGCCGTAACATACACGTTTTAACCCCAAAAGCTGAGTTATTGAAAATTTTTGCAGTTGATTCGGAATCTCCACCAATTAGCATTAAATTGAAGGAAAACTCCAACGTCTGTTTTGTGGGGTTTTGTGAAACACCAACAAAGGTGTATGAATTTCAAGAAGATGCCATGTGGAATTGAATTTAATCGAACATATTAAGGTACATCATAGTATGATATTGTTTGGGTTTTTTTTCAAATATAAAGTACGCCATAGCTTGACGTAATGTTAAAACACTGTTTAGAATAAAAAGTTTGTGTTCAGTTATATTTAGATGATAAAAAATTAAGTATAATGATGTTTGTATATGGACATAGGGATTTATATAACTTTTTATTTGTTGTTAAAAAATCATGATAGAAATACTTTGTTGTAATGACTATCCAGCGCATATATTTACATTCAGTGTATAGCTCCCCTGTGGTTGCATTGGAAATCTGCAACGTTCAATTTTATTTATGAATACACTTTGCTAATTCATGCACCATGAGCACAAAGATAAACGTCTTCACGTGTTTTAAGTATATTTATTTTTTTTAAGATTAAATTAAGCTTTCAATCTTACATAACCAATTTGATATGTACTTTTGAAAAATAATTATTAAATTATATCTACTCCATATTAAAAAGATTTTTCTACAAAGATTTTGGCACTATATTTTTAATCGCGGAAGCGAACTAAATAACATGTTAATTTGACTGTTCCATGTATGTTTCCTTAATGAGAGCGTATACAATGGCTTTACAGCGACAATACACATATACAAGTATTCCATACAAATAGACATCTAAGGTCGTTTTGCTTAAGGCCAGCCCCATTAGACTGATCACACATGTTGTAATTTTCATTTATTCAGAATATATGTATCGACAAAAAAAACCTCTGTTTTTGTTGTTTATATCAATAACTTATTTAATACGTTAAACGCACGGTGTTCAATTTGTCTGCACCGCTTGGAGTGATACACTACAGTACCGATGACACCCAAAAATAAACATTCAATGCTTGAATAGATGATTTGTTCATTAAAATTCAAAGCATTTACGAACATTTTAACCTTCATTGGAATTTAGCAAGAAACATTTTTCCCCTTTCTTTATAATAATTTATAATAATTTATTATCTGCCTCTATAGAAGGCGGTTGGATGTATGATATGAAAGTAGTTATGCGTTTCTGCGAAGTACACATGTACGTCAAGTATAAACAAACGTTTTGTCTATGCAACGCAGCTTTGCTAAGAGATGAGTTGAACAAGACCAGTTATGAAATTGTTATTTTAAAAAGTGATAATACATGTAACAAACTTTAAGGTTAAATGTATTAGTGAAATTAATAATATCGTGTTTCTGTACATTCAATTATTCTCGAGAACCGATGCACACAATTTTGTCCGTATGTTCATATGTATATACATGCTAGTGGATATTTCATGTAATGGAAAATGGTGATCTTTTCATTTTAAATATTATCTTTGTTCAGAAAAACAAACGGTTTGCGGTGGTTTTGTTTTGGTTTTTTTTTTTTACTTTTGCGCCCTTTTATTTTCTTGTGCATGTGTAAGTGCTGTTTAATATTTTGAATAGAATCAATAGGGAAATATATGTTCTAAAAGATCAAGGTACCTCGATCAACTGTGAAACGTCTACTTACAATGGATTGATTATTGATAATACACTAGTTAAATAATGAAACAATTTAATAGAAAACATTTATTTCAATGAAAATCATAGTTAAATAATGAAACAATCTAGAAAAAAATTATTTCGATGAAAATTTGAAATAAGATGTATATTTCAGCTTTTTAAGTTTCTTCCGAGTTATCAATACAGGTACAAAAAACATTCAATAATTTCCTTCTTTTGTTTAATTGTATTTCTGTTAAAAACAAATAAACAAAGTATTTTAAGCATTGTTATTGATTTTTAGCCTAAACTTGCCTAAACATTGTCCCAAATTTATATATGCCACTCGGGACATATTTTGTCCTATGAATGTTAATTAATCAATTTAAAATATAAGTCCTAAAATCCGGATTTTGAACCAGAATGAATTTAAACTAAAGTTTTAATCGCCAAGAACTACATGTTTACAAGCTTCCGCTCCACATGGGTTTTAGTAAATGGAGCGGATTCACATTTAACGGTTGAATAAAAGTTGACAAGTAATAAAAATGGTCTTGTTGTCCATCAATGTATTTAAATCATGAGAAGACTAGGAATATAGCTACTCCTTCTAGGCTAGGACATCCAGCACCTAATGCCATTAAAATGCACACATAAGCTTTGGATTCGAGCTTGCCATGGGATTGGGGGGGGGGGTAGATAGAGTGATGCCATTGAACGTTTTTCATTCGATTTAATACAAATAGTAAATACATGTTAAAAGTGAAATTTATCTGCATATTGCAGTTTCTACAATACTATTTGCAGTGGCTTGCGTATAATCTTGCCCATAGTCAATATCAATAGATTCAAATTAAATATAATTAAAGTGTGTGAAGCGCTGCTAAATTTACAAAAGTTGATAATATATCTAATCATAACAAAAAGAAGATTAGAAAAAGCAAAATGTTACCATCGCAACATAAGATTAAATGTATTTAAATGCATGTTAGAATAACATATACATGTACAAAGTTAAATACATTGTCAATTCATGCATATTACAAAACATAAGTAAATGGTGCTTTTTAGTTTAGAATAGCACTTTGTAGTGTATATATGTTTGAAACAAAAACTGCTACATTCAGCTAGAGTTATCTTTCGTTATCATAAAATATGGAAGGTTTTACATATGATACATGATGAATAGCGAACGTTTCTAATTTTTCAGAAAAGGTTTTCTGCGTTTTAATTTTTAATAAGATAATAGTAAATTAGATCCATATGTTTTATAAATGCTATATTGTAAACCAGAGCATAGATATGGTCTCAATAAAGGAATATTAATCTATGCTATAGTAAAATGTGATTCTAAAAAAAATCCCATATCTGCTTTCTCAGAATAGGGAATTCTTATTCAATTTTAGATATCTAAAATGTTACCAGTTTCAAAAAATTCTAGCTAAGTCTAGAGTTCGTAATTTTTCTCTAATTATAATAAAATAACCTCTGTAAAACAATTATAACGGTCGAGAGAGAAATGAAATTTTTGCTATCAAAAGATAATAATTATTTGGCCCAAAACAACAAAAACGTATTGGCATGTATAGTACAATACCTACGCATAGAAGTACTATTAGGGTACTTTGGGGTGGGGTGGGGTGGGGGGGGGGGTATTAAGAGCATCCGAACCAGAGGAGGGGGAGATCGTCGCCTGTATATATAGTCTAATGCGCAAGACTTTTAGAGAGAAAGAACGGTAGAAAGGTAATGATTGTGCCAATGCTTTAACTATCACCTTTTGAAATTTTATTCATCTAACTCGATCAATCTGTGCGTGCACAGTTTTTCTAGTTTTTTCAGTAATCTGAAGAAAAAAAAATTTCCTAGAACAATATTAATCCAATTGTAAAATAATATCAGATTTAAAAAAAAATGTTTATAAATAAACTGTGCCGGATAATTATGCCAGTGCCAAGATGGCATTTTTGCACCCGCTTAAGATGCAGTTTCGGAAAAATCCATGTATACCAAATGATAGACCATTGTCTTGAGAGTAAATAACCACTTTTGTTTTTAGTGTGTTTTACCTAACAGGTGATATATTTACCTTTAAAAATTAATACCCCATAAGAAAATGATAATTCCCATAGGATAATTGATTCTCCTACAGGAAATATTGACAATCCTATAGGATTTTATAAAAGTCCTGTAGGAATTATATTTCCTATAGGAGAATGGTATTTCCTGTCGGAATTTGATTCAGACATGTAGATTTCCTATAGGATATTAAGTTTTCCTATCGGATTTTATCAAATCCTATCGGAATTGAAATTCCTATAGGAAGTTCTTGTATTCCGATAGGAAACTTCAAATTACCTATAGGAATATTGTTTTTCCTATGGGAAAAATTATTTTCCTATAGGAATTTATTTTTGAAAGGTAAATATCTCACCTGACAGGTGAGATACAATGATAAAAAAGGTGGATGTTAACTCTTTAAGCAATGGTCAATCATATGGCATATTTGAATTGTTCGTTATATTCAGCTTCAGCGGGTGCAAAAATGCCACCTTGGCACTGGCATAATTATCCGGCACAGTGTTATTATTTTTTAATAAATATACATGTAACTAGAGACGAGCTCGTTGCAAGCAACGATTAGGTTTCCGTCGTAGCTGCGTCATACTTGTGACGTATTACAAAAAATTGATAGCTGACCATCGTACAATATTAGATGTGTAAACACTGAGAAACAAAGTATTATATTTCTGTGACCGCGTAGATTTTACGGTGATAGAGAATTCGTCTGGATCTGCATCGGTCGTGTGCAGTACGAACCGGGTGAGGGCATGTTGGCGTAAAGTGTATAAGGTAAAAGGTTGGGGCGCGCTGTGGGCCGTAAGCTAAAACGAAGGGTAGGTTTGCCGTATTCCCGAAGGTCCACCAGTATACAGTTCCAGAGAAATAAACAGGCAATTGATGCAGGATTCCACATTATTGGACGAGACTCAACGATGGCAACATTATAACAATTTAACAGACAGACATGTTACAAACAAGTCGGATATGGCCAGAAGTGGCCTCCGGACTCAAGACTCTGGGAGAGTCGGACATGGCCGGGGCTGGCCGCCGTATTCCAGACTGCGCATTGACAATTGTACATAACTATTTATAAGAATCTTAACAATGAGTATAAATTGCAATTTATGGTAATGATATAAGTAAGCTGAGTGAAAGGTTCACAGATATAAAATAATTAAATAAACTCAATGAGTCTTTGATGTCCAAGAAATGAAAATCTGATAATTGCACAATGTTGTTTTAAGAGATTAACAGTCCTTGAGACATGACACTCTGTCTCTTTGAAATCACATATAAAGTCTGAAAAGTGTCAATCACTAAATAAAAAAAGTAACTATGTAAGAAATAAACTGTGAGAAAAAATTACGAAACAGATGTTGAATTTTACAAGTAAAGTAAAAAAAAAATTATAATTGAACAGTGCATTTTGCACGATGATACTACATGTTTATAAGCAAATACAGATCTTAACACGTTGTCTCTAGTTTGATTCGCCGCATTTTATTCACAGAGTGGGACTGTGGTTATGCCCGGTACGATGGTAAAAAGACCACTGGCAAACGTTTTACACGAATTTTTATCGAACGCAAGCGCCAATTAATCTATTAGTATATATGCGGAGATCCTGGGGTTTTGAAGAATAATTTTGTATTTCGAGGAGGGGGAACATGCGCGGATCAGAAAATTTTTCCGGGGTGGGGGTTGAAAAGTCAGACGGTTATTTGAGTTTGCCAAGGGATGTCCGAGGCATATTTGGTAAGTTTATAATGTATACGTTATTGAAAGAAATTTCGCTGGGGGGGGGGGGGGGTCGGGTCTGGAACCCTTCCCCTTCTAGATCCGCGCACGGAGAAGACCGATGCCGGTAATTTTACTGTAATTTTAACCATTTTTATTTAATTATTCATGTTCATAATTATCAGAAAACCAATATTACCTTTCAAAGCAGTTGAAACTTAAAACTTAAGATACGAACCATTTAGTCTCGGTGAGTATTGCGTCCGCGTACGAAAATAATGGCAATTTTCAAGAAATTCGGATGGACGATCTGTGTCCTAGGTCGTCCATCCGATTATTTTTCTGACTAAAAGCTACAGACCTACAGTTAGAGATTTTCAAACTCTTATTGATTATGTCAATTTGTTTGTCTCAAAGAATAATTTTTTAAATCAATAAAGTTTTACCTTAAAAAAAAGAAAGAAATCGGGCACAATTTTCAATGTTAGCATTTTACAATTTTATGGTCTAATAAAATTTCAAGACACAACTCTTCATTGCTTTATCCGAAATATTGCATGAAAAAAATTTACATTGCATTTTTTAAATTACAAAAGGATATTCAAAATGAACTTGTATTAACCGCTAACAAACAGGCATAAAGAGAGACTGGGAACCAATTTCTTCTATTTTTTTTTTTTTACATCAAAAGAAATTCAAAAATAAATCAAAATATATATTTTTTCTTTGTATGCGTTAATGAAAATGTAGATCAGCAAAGGGTTCTTTTTCGTGCAAGCACCTACTTCACAGATTGTTACACGTGTCTACAACGATGACAAATATCGAAAAGGCAATATTGTGGGTGAAGGATGAATGTGTCGTTTGTTTTTAAAGTTTATTTTTGATACATGTAATTATATTTATCTGGATCGGTTATGTTTGTAAGTTTGTTTTGATTATTAAAGAGGGGAATAAAGAACTGAGTAATGTCCAAGCACGTAGCATCGTTTTTGAAATTGGGGGGGGGGGGGCAAACTCATCCAACAAATCTTGACAAGCAAAAAAAAGAAAAAAAAAAAAAAAGATTTTTCCAAAATTTTCAAAATTTCACTCATAATTTCATGATTTTCATACCATTTTTTTTACATGCTACCAAAATGGGGGGGGGGGGGGGCAACTCCATGATTATTCAATTTTTTTAATGTAAATTTTATAAAAATAGTTGCTTCGAGAAAAAGTGGGGAGGGGACATTTTTATGTCATATAACATGTGAAACTGATTTCATTCCACCCACAAGCTTGAAATTATGAAATAATTTTAATGAAAACAATATAAATAGACGTCATAAATCCCATATCAAACGTCATATAACCACTTGATTCTTCGCGTCTTTTTAATGAATTTATAAACAGCGGCAAATTCTAAAATGTATTTTTAAAGGTAATGTTAGCTGCAAGTCTTGTATGAAAAATTTCGGATGGTAGTCAATTTTTCCGGGATACAGACAGAGCGGTACATATATGCAGCTAAGGTAGCTAAGAATGATCCCAATAAAATACTTTGTTGAGTAATGCAAGCTTTAAGAATATAAGCAATACTTATATTTGTTTAAAATATAACACCCAAATACTTCGTCTTACATTCGCTATTTGTAGAACAAGCAGAACCAGTATCAGTCTGACCGGCCTCACCATATACATTGTTGGAATTTTATTGTCCTGGCATTGCAATGCTCTGCATGTACACAATTTCTTTTAAAATTTAAACACTTAAAGTGTTCATCTATATGGCTACACACAACGTACACACGTGATTCAAAATAACCCAAACGGAAAACGGTAAAGAATTCAGTCATTGAGTCTACGTTTTATAGAACTTGTAAGAAAACACAATGCGGGTCTGAATGTTTGTTGATATGTCAATTTATCAATATACAGTTTGTTAATTATTTTCGATTGCTAAGGCTACAGCGTGTTTGATGAACATTGAACAACATTTTTCCATGCCACTTTTTTCCATGGAAGATAGGGAATACAAGTATAAAGCATTTATAAAATTTATTTAATTACCTCTTTAGAATTGTGTATGGAATAAATAATTTATAAGTTGCTGCTGAAGGTTGTTTGGTATTTTCGTTTGTAGATGCTTTGCAAGTAAAAAACCTGAAACGCGGGGCAAGTCATAATTAATATCCCTAATAACCGTAACTTAAAACTAGCGGCTTTGGATTCAAATATTATCGTATACGAATATTAAGTTCACTTTTTAAAATCATCTCCACGATGATAATTATATTATATCCATCTCAAATCAGTAATTTTTTTTTTGCTTTAAAAGAATTGTTCTATCGGGAGCAATCCCGCGTTCGTTTAAATTGTCATGTCAGTAATAGACATTGTGCTTTATATGACGGTCGTGTATACGTATTGTAGAAACGTTGAGTTTAATTACCATGCATTGGAACCATTTTATTAACACATCTCCCAGTACTGAAACAATTCAAAATGTCTGTTACAGTAACACAGTGGGGCGTTAATAGTGTACGTCCAGCTCTACAAGCACATGCACTGTCGTCTAGGCGACGGCCTGAATACAGCTAGCGACTCTCCTATCGATCGGTTACCTGCGTCTCGTAATGCATCTAAATATAGACAGGGGCACAGTTATGAAACAAACAACAAAAATAAGGTCAAAGAGGTTTATCTATATGAAATGAAAATGTACATATGCATAAAAACATTTGGGAATTTTATGTGGAATTATTTTTGCGCGCTACATGTATCAGTTAGTGCATTACAAGAAGCCCTTTCATAACCTCATAAACGTGCGCACCCCCACAAAAATGGACCGAACTGACAACAATTGTTTCTGCAAATACTGACTATAAATTACGAAAACATTAAACTGAATACTATAAAAGGATTCAAAATTAATTTCTTTACAACTTTGCTTCAATAATGCATTAGAAATATTTATTCCTTTTTAAGTTATTGACAAGAAACTTTGGACGTCTCTAACTCCCTAATTATAAGGGCCAGCCCCTTTTTCGGTATACCGAATGAAAGGTCTGGGTAAGATCAAGAACTTTTAAAATACATGTTATAACAAATTTTTATCAGGTAGAAAACTAACACGGAAAATACGCGAATTTTTTTGATTTTTTTTCTTACCTTTGTTTCAACATCTATACCACCCCTTTTATTTGCATTTAAATAATAAATAAAATATATCTCGCACAAATTCAATGTATTAGCTTCCAAACCAGCCCATCTTTGAGACTCTGCCAGTCATCGTTAAAGCTAAACCCCCTGGACAAAAGAAGTCGTTAGATTTTACTAAAAGGGGAATAACTCAAAACCGGATAGGGATTTTCCTCAACTAAAATATGCAACGACAACATCACGCGGCATGTTATCAGTCCTGAAAATTTCAAAACAATCGGTGAGCAAACGAGCGAGATATTAAGGATCAAAGTTGGCGTCTAGAAGAAAAAAAAATAAGAAGAAATTTGAAAATTTTTCAGAATAATAGTAAGGTTTTCCGCTGAGAGCGGAAAACCTTAATTAATGAATTAATGTATTTAAATATATTATATTCTTGTATTGACTAAATTTTCAAAACTATAATTTGGCCCATATATAATTAATCAACAAGCTTCTCATGTCTACTGCGTACTTACAAAAAATGCAACAATCCTTTCGCTTATTACACATAATAAAGTACACGTTAATGCAATTTATTCAATTTAGGCAAACGTGAAAGACGAGGGAAAAACAAAGGTCATAAAAAAGGCTAATTAGGGGAAACAATCTCGTTTACATACTATTTTGATATACTAAGTTTATTACATGCAAATTAGTAATATGTTGACTGTTGGCGTCATTTCTGCGGGCGTTTATCACCAATGACCAGCCCCCCTCCCCCGACTCTCTTTGGGTTTTTTTTTTTTGGGGGGGGGGGTGGAGGCGCCCGCTGAATTCGAAATTATTTTGTTTGAAAATGGGGGATGGGGGTGGTCCAATGTTTTTATAAACGCTATACTATACATGATTGATTCAAAATTTTCTTACAAGGCGGACCCCCACTCCCACTCCGACCCCCCCCCCCCCCCCCGCCCCTTTCTTCATGTTAGATCTTGATTCTTCGCGCGTGTACTGAAAATTCGGTCTAATCAGGAAAATTACCTATCATTAAAACATAGAGTAGAACTCGTATCAAATTGATTCTTGAAGCTGATATCGCAAATTTTTGATCTCAACATGCATCATCTCCTTGTTTCAAAGGGATGCAGTGTATGGTTGGTTCTAAATAAAATTATTATTTAGATAGATGTTGTACTGGTATACATTTACATCTTTCCATCAGTTTTCTTTCTGTAATACATGTACATACAAAGGGTTTAAAACATTTGCATTCAAATAATGTTTTAAAATGTAATATTGTTTGAGATTAAATTAGTGAAATGAAAGTATGTTAGATCAGAAATTCGACATGCGGCGCAATGTCAAAAACAACAAGTTAAAATCAAGATAATGAAATGAAAATTGCGAAGAAAAGTACTTTTCGAATAAATAAATTCAAATAAAACATACATTGATATTTGATAACAATTACATTATTTACTTACAAACTGTTTTGGCAATAACAAAACTTTTAAATATTTTATAGCGCGTTTTGTGACAAGTTGAAAAGTTAACTCGTAATAAAATGACGATGTCAGCGTTTAAAGGGACTTGGACACGATTAAAGATCAAAAATTTTATTTTTATTTTTTATGTATAAAATGGTTAACTGGTGCATTTTAAATGATTGACCAAAATATTGAATGTTAAATTCAAGTTACAAGCAAGATACAGAGGTAAGAATTGGTTGTTATATAAACAAAGCTCGAGTCTTATAGTTGTTTACAAAAAATGTAATGTAGAAAATTACCATTTCTTAGTCAAAATGACATGCATAAACAATTTAAACTAATTCAATATCAACAAAAGAAAGATAATTTAATTGAAACTTACACCAATACAACACATATGTAAAAAAAAGACAATATTGAGCTTTGTTTACAAACAAACAATTATGAACTCTGTATCTTGCTTATAATTTGATATTTGACTTTCAAATTTTGACATAGCATTATAAACTTCTATATTTATCAGTATAAATATTGAAAATGGAAAAATAAAATTTGAAAATTTTAAGTCAAATCGTGTCCAAGTCCCTTTAAGGCGGCGCAGCAGAAACTATTACAATTTTGTAAAAACCATGAAATAAATCCTAAGCGGCTTTGGAGTAAATGAAATAAACAAAATCGATTAGAAATGCGTTTTTTGAATAAGTAGTTAAACAACATTGAAAATATTTGAACAAGTATGATGACAATAAGTGGAAAAAAGAAAAACCCGAACGATATCAATGGACGTCAAAATGCTGAGTTTTACGACACATTTCGGCAAGACGGACGTTAAACAAGTAATACATGGCAAGTTTTGAGCCGACAGATCGTTTGTACTTAGAAAATATTTAAAAAAAAAAAAATAAATTAAAATATATGTTGAATGTGCACTCAGGGTACATGTGTACATGTTCAAAATATATGTTGAATGTGCACTCAGGGTACATGTTCAAAGATAATATTTTTTCTGAGACATTTTCGGAAATAAAACGTAAATGTTATCGTAAACGATGTGGAGGGTTTGGCAACAACGTAAAAGTGGAATGTTCGACGTCGCACAATGCGCCGCCTGACAAAACTTGTTGTTACTAATTACTCATTTTCTCGAGAAATAAAGAACAGATTTGAATTTTTCAGTATTGTTTGCCAAAGAGTCATTGAAGAAAACATAGAAGTCTAATGAAATTACAGTGAACATATTACAAATTATGTGTCCTGTCTACAGTCATTGGACAAAAGTATTCGTCGCTGGCGTCAAAACGCCTTTGATGAAGTAAATTCGTCGCGGCTATTTTTGTATCGTGCTATTTATAGAAAGCACGTCGGGTTCGGAATTTCTTCTCATAAATACGTCATAGTTTCTAGATTACGTCAGAGTTCAAAATTTTTGTCGGCTGTCAAAATTTTCTATAAACAAAGCTCGGGAAAATGCCCCCTCGTAAATTAGAGGAAATTCCGGTGGCTGTGAGAATGAAAGTTGTAGAAGCTTATAAGACAGAGAAGAATAAGGCAAAAATTGGGAGGTTGTTTAGAATATCAAGGACTACTATTGGTAGTATTATTAAAAAATTTGAAGTTCATGGAAGTGTGGAAAACAAGCATCGATCTGGGCGGAAGCCGAAGTTCACCGTGCGCGATGAAGTCCAACTTTCAAGAATCATGAAAAGTAACAGGAGAGGGACACTGGATGACATAACGAGTGAAATAAATAATGTAAAGGATTCTGCTTTTTGTTCAAAGACTGTCAGGAGAAAATTATTTAGAATGGGATACAATAGACGGGTGCAGAAAAAGAAGATGATCGTCAGAGTATGTAACAGGAAAAAACGCGTCTCGTGGTGCAGAGAAAGAAAAAACTGGACTGTTGATGATCACTGGAAGGACTGGATATTTAGTGATGAATGTCAAGTAGAAATAGGCAATAACAACCGCGTATATATCTGGCGAAAGACCGACGAAGTTGACAACCCCCATCTCGTGTGCCCGCCATCGAAGAGAAATCTGTCTGTTATGATCTGGGGTTGTATTTGTTACGAAGGTTTTGGAACATTGACCAGTGTTAACGGTAATATTAACTCTGAAAAATATATTGAAATATTAGAAAACAATTTGTGGCCCGATTACTCAATGCCTATATATGGAAGAAAATAATGTAAACACTACGTCATGGCCAGCCCAGTCTCCCGATATTAATATCATTGAAAATATTTGGTTAAAACTTAAAAGACACCTGCAGTGTACAAGAAACACCATCGATTCTAAAGATCAGCTGATCGCGGAAGTGACACGTTTCTGGCAAAACATATCGGTTGATTATATTCGCCAGCTGTATGACACCATTCCAACCCGTCTACAAGAAGTAATTAAAATGAAGGGCAATCTCACAAAATATTAAGGTAAGACAACGAATATTAAAATCAGGAGAGAAGTTTTTATTGAGTAGTTAATGTAAACAAATCGCCGCCATTTTGACGTCACCGACGTATACTTTTGTCCAATGACTGTACATTATTTTGGGACAACCCTCGTATCTGGACCTTTTGATGAGTCGAAGATATCAAGATTGCCAACGGTGTATGTGAAATTTCTTGTAATGAATCAACACAATGCCATAACTGTCTGAAATACTGATAGATTTATTTTTAGAGAATATCAATAAAGATTTTACCAAACGGAGTCTGTTCTTTAATGCAAAGATATAAAAAATATATACGGGTACATCGGGTTTTAATAGTTTTTCAACTCCTGTAAAGCTAAAATCGTTGTGAATGTTTACCGAATCTTTCTCTGTTAGTTTTCTGTGGGCATGTTCACGAAAGTATCTTAAGATTCGTCTTAAGACATGTCCTAAGACATATCTTAAGACTAATCTTATGACCAATCTGAGACATATCTTAGGATGTTTCTCGAAGCTATCTCAGATGTGTCCTAATTTAAGACATCTTAATTTCAGTTTGTATGTATCCTTACAAGAAAAACAGTTTAAAACGATGATACAAAATACTGTTCTATACTTTGGAATGTATTTTTTCAATCAGAAAACATAATTTGGGTACATATATCATAAATAGAGTTAATAAAGTATTTATATTATCACATAAGTATTATATAAACTGTGCAGTGTGTTGAGCATTTGGTCGTTATTGATTTATATATATATATGATTCCTGTGTCTATTTCAACTTTACGAAAACTCCCGAACTTCACATTCTTCCCCATCCCTTTCCTACTCGATCTTGTGTGTGTGTGTGTGTGTGTGTGTTTGTAATCACATGAAAGCCACTACATGAGTATGAACACACACGTTTTATCCCACTACATTTTTTCTTCCCACTACATGCACTCGCGTAGTGGGAAGTAAGTTCATTCGGAAACGTTAATTCTCATCGTCCTTGATTCAGAAAATAAAAATCGTACTATGTTTGGGTTTCCGGTGTGTAAGTGAATTTTTTAACACACCTCGTGCAATCCAGAAGAGTAGTTCACACACTTTACTCTATTTGGGTTAAAAAGCGCGCATGCGCGATTAGAACTTCCTGTTGCTTAAAGATGGCGTCAACTGAACTGCACTCAGTAAGTTTATTTTTTACGATAGTAAGGAAATAATTACTTTTTTAAAGAGAGATCTAAAAGAAGACTAAGAAAAGATTAGTCATAACGATTAGAACTGATGAGAGAATCAATGTTTACATTAATTGAAAGATTAATTCATTGAGGGGATAGTTTTTGTTTAAGAACGTTTGCTTTTTTATATATAAAATCCAAGATTAGCAGTTATTGTAAGGAGTGTTATAACTTAGTAGTATCAATATTTTGCAAATATATTTCAAGAAAAACCAGTGATACGTCTTAGACAAGGACACAAGTTAATTGTATTTTTAAAACAGACAAAATCATTGATATATAAAATATATTTCAGTGGGTTTTTTATTAGTTTGAGGCTTGGTAGAATATAGATGCAGATAAACCATGTCCTATTCACGGGGAAAGCGTGCAGTAAGTGTTTTCAATTATTTGTGAATTGTTCTGAATTATATTTTTATCATAACCGCAATTTTATCAACCACGGTTAAAAAAAATTGGAAAGAAAAATAGGTTGACAAAAATTCTTGTTTGGTTCAAGAGCCTCTGGAAATTTCAAATTAATAATGTTGACATTGTAAATTTACCATTTAATAGAACTCCCTATGCCCCTTCATGGATCTGCACATACACATTATATGACAGTAAACAAAAGAAATGTGCATATCCATTTACCATAGTAAAAATTCTTTTTATTCAAGAGATCCTTGTTGAATGATAAGTTATCCATGCCTATGCAATACAATCATGAAAGAAATTTACACAATAGCCAACCCTTCAAGATAAAATTAATAATAGACACAGTAAAACTTAGTGATGCCATTTACTCCTCTCATCACTTGTAAATATGTGAGCGCATTTCAAACCTATACTAAATTTACCTTATGAAGATTGGGATACAAATTGAATGGGTAAATTTGTGAATAAAAGACATTTTGAGTTTAGCTTTAAGCATATTTTATTGACAAATTTATTATATGTATGCAGATTTATAATTACAAATATTCTGAAACAATATGCATGCACCAGCACCATTATTTCATGAAATCCTTTTTAATCGATTTGTATTTTATTCTTTACCATACAGCTTAACAAATGTTCAAAAGAAATATGCTATCAATTTCATGAAACATATATAAGCAAATTTTCATTGTTCTATTGAGCATTATCAATAAGAATGATCAATAATTATATATAATCATATAGAAATATAGAACTGTTGTAGTGGGCTGTGCGAATTAAAATTGGTACAAAAAATGACCAAACTGATTGATTGTTATAATCGCAGTATATTACCTTCATATATAAATATATTCCACTCAGTTCTGCGCATAAGTAAAAGTCATAAGAATTTTTTAATTGTAGTTCAGATGTGTATCTAAGATCAAAGGTAAAAGGAATTGCACATGAACTATGGCAAAAATCATCAATCAACATCCCAATGCATAATAGGCAGTACATGTATGTGGCTGGTCACTGGTATTACAATGCATTTTTGTTCTCAGTTTTGTTATGAATTTGCATAAAGACCAGTGTCATTGGCAGTTTCCATATTGAGACTTTGGAAGAGAATATTTCTTAAGAAAGGAAAGTTATGGTCATCATACATGCATCTCTCTCTCTCTCTCTCTATCGATCTATCCATGAAATGCTTCAACTGTTCCTCTAACAATTTTTCCCCAGGAACTCTATCTTGTTCTGAATGCATCCATCATCCAGCCATTATCAAATTGTGAGTTGTAGGATTGATATATCAAGAATAAAATTTGCTTGTTTGATATTTCAAGTAAACAACAACCAAATCACCAAAAAAAAAAAAATTTGGCAGATTATTCCAGTCAAATCAACATTCTGTACCTTGTGATTTACCTCAGTGCTACAACTTGAATAATTAATGCATCACATTTCAAATAATCATGAATTATTTTGCAAGCAATCATTTATCCCATTGCAAATTTAGCTGCATTACTGTATAACTTTTGTGAAATGTATGATGAATACTGTAATATACTTGAAATTTATTGCACACAACACAAACTTCACTTCTTTTAGTTTTAAAGGGAAATATCAAACAAGTGACACTCATTTTAATATTATAAACAATGTCCAGCCACCAAAAAATTAGTACTATTGTCACCTTACTTTGTAAAACTGTGGTCCTTATTAATCCATGTTAATATTTATTTTTTAAATAATTTTAGTATAACTACAGGGTAACCCATACATTCTGTACAGATCAACCATATTTGTTTACTTTGTCACATCTTAACTGCAATGGCTCAATGCAGTATAATGAAAAGATGTAGCAGGAGCATCAAAATGTATAGTGTAAAACATTCACCAGAGGTTATATATCCACAGTATTTATACATGTCGTTTACCAATATATACCACTGTATACAATATACATGTACATATTTACAAACAAACCAGTGACACTCATATCAATGTTATGAAAAAAAAATTGCACGCATGGTTTTAAATTGTAATCCTGGTTGAATTTTAAAAACTTTTAAGTGTTGGTAGTGAAAATTAAGAATATAACAGCCTTTTTAATTGGGAAGGGCTTATGAGTTTTTTATCTTGGTCCATCCAGGAGTCCCTCAAGGTTTGTTCTGGGTAATTTGCTTTGGGTCCTAGTAATAGATCTGAAGGGGAAAAAGCTAAATTCAACCTTGGGTTTGTTTAAGGTTTACTTTCTGTTACATTGTCTAGTTGTTACAGTAACAATACATATATAATCTTGATTATTAATACATTTACCCCTTTACTATAAATCCAGCAGGTCAATTTTTACTACAAGTCAACAGGTATACAAAGTCTTACATGCATTACACTTAACTTCACAACTGACCAAAATAAAAATATTCTTCTAAAAGTTAACATATGAGTCTACATTAATAAACTGTCCCATTTCCTAATAGCTGCATGGTTTAAGATGAATTTACTTGGTCATATTTATTTCATATGCATGTATAATTATGATCTTACCATGCGCGGATCCAGATATTTTTTCAACTTGATGCATTTTGATGATAAGTTTACAATGTGAAATTAATTTGTTTGAATTTTCATTGGGGGTGCCCCCCCCCCCCCCCGAACGACCCTCCAGCTTTACACCCGCGCATCAAATACATCGGACCATATATTGTTCGATATTACACCAGATGGCGGTCTGAACTATACGGGGAAGAAGAAGAAGAAGAAGGACCAGTCACATTCGGTATTTCAAAGCTCTGGCCTGAGAATGATCTTAGGGTAATATTCACTTCCTGTGAAAGTGAAAGTAGACCGTATTGCTGGTAGGCTTATTATACATGAGCAGCACTGTGAGCACATAGTGACATGTATATTGGATGTTTTGCTTTATCATGACGAAACCTGTAAGTTGTAGTGTCGTTAAAATTACCATAATCATGAACAATGGAAGTAACTTTTTAAAAAATATTTCGAAAATGTGTCGGGGCCCGGATTAGAGTCGATCATTACATATGCACATGTTCATGATCATGATGTTGTACGATGAATACTTATACGTGTGTCTGTATCTGTATCTTGCCATCTCAAACTGTGAACGCACATCAAAGTAGAAAGAACAAAAGTAAGTCGTAACCGCCGCTCTTGAAATACTAGTTGGAAGCCCTCGATTGACATACAGGTAATTCTCGATGGCTCGAACTTTCTTGATTGCTCGAAGTGAGTCCAGGGTCCCAATTTTTTCCCCTATATAACTTAGCAAATTTACTCTTGATTCTCGAACTCTTGATTTCTCGAAACCCTTGTTCCCTCGAAGTCAAACTGCAGTCCCGTAAAGGCCGTTATTCATAATCTATATTTTTTTACTCTCGATATCCCGAAGTCGCCTTGTATCTCCAAGCGCCATACCTAATTTACACCTACTTGGTCATTTAAATGGCTCAAGGCGTTAGAAGCGGGACCCGTGTCACGGTTTGTTTATTCAGGCGACACTTGTCCTGCAAGGTGATATTTGTTTGGTGATTGACCATACCGAAACTTACATGTAGTCTATAATTAACAAGAACCGTTTTACGATAATTTGGAGATGCAATGAAAATGAAAAATTGATTGAGAAGAAACAATAATATTGAGCCATGGTCAAATTTTTGAATTATAAAACTGTAAAAATTATGCATATCAGCATCGTTGTCATTATAATGATTATTGCTAAACAAGTTCTTACAGCTGGTGAAGGACCCTTACGGTGGGAACAATGCGTGATACTCAGTTATCACATTTATGACATGTCGATCGCCTCGCAGTACAGTAGTTCTGAGCAATCCGGTCTTAATATGATGCATAAAATAAATAATAATTATGAATTTAATTTTTTCAATAGTTGTTTGTATTTAGTTTTAAAAACATCCAGTTCTGTATATTTTACTGAAAAGAAAAGGTACTTGTTAAAGCACGTGCGTAAGGTTATCACTAAATCAATGGCTTAATCATAACATCCGGTAAGACTAATTTTAAAACCTGTCGGTCAACCCGGAAAATTAAAACCAAACAAGGGATTTAAAATGAATTTCTCCCATGTGATCTATGGATGTGTCAATTACTGTATTGTGTAAGTACAGTTTTTCCATTTTTCTTTTTTTTGTACGTGTACATGTACTGTAAAAATGTATTTCAGGTGCAGATAAGCTTGAATAAAGAAGCAGTAAACCCAATGAAGGTAGATTACAAGTATTGAACAAAATGAGTTTTCAATACAGTATGACTTGACATATCATGTTGAAATACAACAAGTTCTTAAACAAGACCATTTGAATTACAGATAAAGATTTTATAAAGAGCATCCATTTACATATATAATACTGATATGATACATCCAATATGTACATATAATTATACTGTATTTATGATTTTTTTAAAAAGGCGAAGAGAATAAGGCCAGATGAGGATGCTAAATTTTGGTGTCAAGCAGGTTTAGACAAGGATGGATTTGAAAAACGATTCATTAATAACACTATAGGTATTAATTGTTACCTTTATACTTACAGGGTTCGACATGAACTTTATAACCCATTGCCTTATTGGTCGAAGACGAAAGTAGTTTTTAAGTAGGACTAATAAAACCTGGCTGTGTCTTGTCAGTTCTATTGGAATGATAAAATGTTCTGCTTAAAAACTTGGTATAATTTACAATTACCGGTATCTACATTTTACTGGAAAACCCTGAGGGCATTTTAGCTATTTAGCATAATGGCCAGTCAATTCAAACCTTATTTACATCATCTGATTTAATGATTAAAAATTTTAATAACCAATAAGTGATCTTCATTTGATTTAACACATTGCTGCAATAGAGATATGGAAGCTTTAGAAATATGATAGACTTTGATCAAACTTGACAAAATTTATAGGAATCTTGAACAAAATATCAAGACTCAGGTTATCATGTATTTTCATAAATCACAACCATTTTAAAATTGTGGATTAATTTGACTTAAATATTTATATTTATTTATTTTTAAGTTTTAAACAAGATTTTATTTCAAAAAGAAAAGGATCGGACAGCAGGCATTGCCTATTTTATCCATGAATTTGTGCAGATCGGATATTTTAGTGATTGTTCTTATTATATCTGATACCGTCTTGACATTTATTTTTGGCAAAATTATAAAATTGCCTGCAGACTAGTAAAACTGAACCAACACTTGTCAGCTAGAATAAAGTACAGAGAATTTGTGTCGAGCCCTGTCTTATAATTGTACATACATAAATGTCATCATGTATTTCTGAACATGTTTAAAGTAATATTATATTTCTATTAATAATTATTCTGTGTACAAATGACAAATGTACTTTGCATGCTAATTATTCCAATTATTAATTTGACTTTCATTTTACAGGATTCGGTGTATTTACAACAGCATTTTTCCAAAAGGGGGCCTTTCTTTTAGAGTATGTTGGCAATCGAATAAGTGAAAAAGAGGCAGAAATTCGAGAGAGAAAACGCAGGAAGAAAAAACACAGTTACATGTTTCATTTCAAATGGAATGGGAAACATGTGTGAGTTTTTGTTTTGATATCGGTATACTTTCTTCTCTTTTTCTTCTATTCTTTCTCACATAATCAGAATTATTACAGTAAATAATTTAATAAATGATATTTTAGATTACATTTTTAAATATTTTCAGTGATATGTAATGATATCTGCTTTAATTAGTTTTGGTTTTAATAATAGCATTTTTTGTAATATATCCTGTATTTAACATCAACTTAGATTTTTTTTCAGGTCTCTAAATAATATGTAATATAATATTCATCTTGCTTGTAACTAGTTTGTTGACGTACAACATTACTCTTTCACGAGAGAGAGAGAGAGAGAGAGAGAGAGAGTGAGAGTGGGGGGGGGGGCAGTCTTTTGATCCATTTCCACTCGGAAAACTAGATAGTTTTGGGAGTTTTACTAGTAAATAAATGTAAGATTAACTAAGGAGTTTCATAGAATTTTACATGTATGCTGGGGCATATTATTTTAGAATTGTTTCAATTTTGTAGTGTTGATGCTACAGATGTACCAGAAAGAATGTGCCGTTATGTCAATGATGACAAGAAGGCAAATGCAACAATGAAATTGAAAGTTTTCAATAATTATCCAAGGCTGTGTTTGTTTGCTCTACAAGATATACATATTGGAGAAGAAATACGTTATGATTATGGTGATGAGAATGTTCCTTGGAGGCAACACTTTCATGTAATTCTTTGAAAAGATCACTTAATTAAACAATGTGTGCTTTAATGTTTGAAAATGAATTTTATTAAAATATTTTAACAAATGAGAAGCATTTATATAAGTTGAGTGTGTATTACTGAAAACTTTAACTATAAATAATAGGCATACTACATTATGATATATTAGATTTGGAGATTCTGATGGTACATGTACTGTACATGTAAAACACTTCTAGAGCACTTAAAAAGTGAAATGATCAATTTCAATGGCATGCTGCTATTTTATTTTAAAGATATTGTTTTGCATTTAATGTAATTTTTGAAATATGTTTCTAGAAAACTAAGATGGAGATGAAGACAACTGAAGTTACAGGTGAGGCAGTTTATAATTATGACTGATATTTTATCAATGTGTGAAAAGGTTGAATCTGTTTTTATTTTAGGAGTAAGGAATCATTCTTTGAGTATTATAAGGTGATAATTTTGGTTGGGGGATGGTCAAATCCAATAAAGCCCAAAGGGCTTTGTGATAAATTTGACCACACTCTGACCGAAATTATCACCTCATAATATTCATAGAACGATTCCTTAATACTTATATGTATAATTAATATTCCCAATTTGTACACTTTAAAACAACATATCAAAACCACTGTTTTTTCATGTAGCACATGCTGTGTATTACTTCGCGGCACAGCCAATACTATTTTTGATTAGGCTATATGGCACACCCATTTTGTATCACTCGTGTGTAATGAAGTTATTGGGCTATAGGCTTCAAAATTAATTAGTAATGTTATTATAGACAAAGACAGTTGAAAATGTAAATACATGTGTTGGTATACAAAATTAAAGGTATCAAGATACAAAGGTGTCTGATGAAATTCACTGTGACTGCCAGGTTCTGAAAAGAAAGGATATGAGTTCCATGTGAGATGTGAAACAAATCTTGTGTGAATAAATATGTAACATGTAGATGTGTTACATTGAAGAATCCGCACTACATATAGGACAAAATATATTATAAGTACCAAGAACAGAACAACTTATTGTCAAAATGGATGAAATAATTTTGAATGGATACTGTTAGCATTCAGTAAATAATATCAACTCCAGGTTAACATGTTCTGTTAGGTTTATTTTCGAATTCGAACAATAATTTTAATTTTTAATAACTGTATATTTTTTAAAAAGATGATGATGATGATGACCCCTTTGATCTCAAAAAGCCAAGGTTTTCAGAGAAAAAGGTATGGAACAGTATGCTTTGTTTACTGTGTATTACCCCCAGTATGTATTGAGTGCAATAGGTGTCCTGTACTGATATCAAAATATTCTAATTGCTACATAATGCATTTGACACTGTTAAAAATGTGATCAGAAAAATAGTTATTTTTTCTTATAAAGCATTAAAAAATGTGTACAATGACAATCACAGGGCTGGCTTTAAAGATTTCTTTGTTATTTTCATTGAAAACACATTGAACATGCTGAACCATAACTCCTTATTTGAAATTAACATGGCATTTTATCTTTATAGCATGGTAAATCAGAAGGATGGTCAAGTAGATCATTTTCATTTGGAATTCAGAGAGTTACTTGCAAACTTGAGTGATACAGTCAATGTTGCTTTATATCTCTTAGATTTCAGATGCATACGTAAAGTAGTATGATGAACTTTGTTCAGATTAAATTACATAATTGAAACTCTTTGATTAAACATTGTACACTCAGGTATGTGTTTTTTAAATGCTTATTTATTGACCCAATTACTGTTTTCTTGTAAGTTATAACATATTTTAGACAATTTCATTGTTTTTCATTTCAAATTATATTTATTCTTAAATGATTTCAATATTCAAAGGTCACTTTATTTATACTAAGGTCATTATTTTTTATATATTTTTTTCCTTCAATTGTAGGTTTTACTCAAATATATTTATATTATTATTTTTATTATTATTTATTTTTTGGAAGGGGGGGGGGGAAAGTGTAACAAAGAATTTTGATGTCAGATCTGATTAATTTTTCTCTGAACCTTAGGTATGGTGTAATATCAGATTGAATAGTTATAACTGTGCAAGCTAGTTTTCTTTTTACATGTAGTCATTCATTGAACATTATTTCTTGTTATGACATTTCATTTGTGATCAAATGATATCTTAAGCTACAAAATTTATTTAACATTTTGAAACAGTTCAGTTCGTTGATTTTTTTCATTTTATTTTTATACCTTAAATTTAATTTGCATGTTATTTGGATTACGAATACACCTGTAATTTTCATTACTGATTTAGAAGAAAATCTTCATTTAAATATTTGTTTTACTTTTAATGTTTACTTTCAGGAACAATGCCAAAGCAAGGCCAAAGTCAGTTGCATGCTGGAAATGATAGACTTAGTGATGATGATGACATAGATGAGGATGCTCTTTCTGGTGAGAATAAATATTGATTATAATGTACATGTATTTACTCAACACCATCTCAAATCTAAATTCTCTCTCTTGCTCTCTCTCTCTCTCTCTCTCTCTCTTAGTGTTGCACACATGTAGTGACATTCAGGTTAAGTGTCATCATCAATTTAAACTTACACAGTAGTATTGATTTATCTCTCTCTCTCTCTCTCTCTCTCTCTCTCTCTCTCTCTCTCTCTCTCTCTCAATCATATCAGTTTTGCACACATGTAGTGACATTAAGGTTGAAAGTGTTTAAAAAATGAGTTAAACCTCTACCTCTACCTTTCTCTCTGTTGCTATATCCCTCATTTTGTAGCTGATTTTTGAGAATATGTCCATTCCAGTAAATATGTTATAAATGTTTGTGTTTACTTTTAGGAACAATGCCAAAGCAAGGCAATGGTCGATTGCATGCTGGAAATGATAGACTTAGTGATGATGATGACATAGATGAGGATGCTCTTTCTGGTGAGGATAAATATTGATTATAATTTACATGTATTTACTCAACTCTCTCTCTCTCTCTCTCTCTCTCTCTCTCTCTCTCTCTCTCTCTCTCTCTCTGTCATATCAGTTTTGCACACATTTAGTGACATTCAGGTTGAAAGTGTTTAAAGATTGAGTTAAACTAAAGAACATTGATTTTTATTTTTCTCTTTCCCCGTTTCTCACTCTATTCAATGTTCTCCCTCTCCCTCCGTCTCTCTCTATCTATCTATCTATCTATCTATCTATCTATCTATCTATCTATCTATCTATCTATCTATCTATCTATCTATCTATCTATCTATCTATCTTTTTATCTATCTATCTATTATATGTATATATACAGTTCTGCACACATGTAGTGACATACAGGTTTAGTGTCATCATCAAGTTACTGAGAACTGAATTTTTTGTTCTTTTTCTCTCTCCCTCTAATTATTTCCCTCCCTCTTTATCTCTCTCTCCCTCACTCTCTCTCTTACACTCAAAAGATATTCCAAGCTTAATAAAAGATATTTTTGAAATCTCTCCTCCTTTCTCTACCTCTACCTTTCTCTCTAATGCTATATCCCTCATTTTCCAGCAGATTTTTGAGAAAATGTCTATAGATATGTTATAAATGTTTGTATTTACTTATAGGAACAATGTTAAAGCAGGGCAAAGGTCGATTGCATGCTGGAAATGATAGACTTAGTGATGATGATGACATAGATGAGGATGCTCTTTCTGGTGAGGATAAATATTGATTATAATTTACATGTATTTACGCTACATCATCTCAAATATAAACTCTCTCTCCCTCTCTCTCTTTCTTCGCTCTCTCTCTCTCTCCTCAATCATATCAGTTTTGCACACATGTAGTGACATTCAGGTTGAAAGTGTTTAAAAAATGAGTTAAACTAAAGAACTTTTCTCTTACCCCGTCTCTCACTATATTCATTGTTCTGTCTGTCTGTCTGTCTGTGTCTGTCTGTCTCTCTCTCTCTCTCTCTCTCTCTCTCTCTCTCGTTTTGCACACATGTAGTGACATACAGGTTTAGTGTCATCATCAAGTTAAACCTAAGAGAACTGAATTTTTTGTTCTTTTTCCCTCTCCCTCTAATTATTTCCCTCTCTCTTTATCTCTCTCTCTCTCACTCTCTCTCTTACACTCAAAAGATATTCCAAGCTAAATAAAAGATATTTTTGAAATCTCTCCTCCTTTCTCTACCTCTACCTTTCTCTCTAATGCTATATCCCTCATTTTCCAGCAGAGTTTTTGAGAAAATGTCTGTAAATATGTTATAAATGTTTGTATTTACTTTTAGGAACAATGTTAAAGCAAAGCAAAGGTCGATTGCATGCTGGAAATGATACACTTAGTGATGATGATGACATAGATGAGGATGCTTTTTCTGGTGAGAATAAATATTGATTATAATTTACATGTATTTACTCAACACCATCTTAAATCTAATCTCTCTCTCTCTTTCTCTCATCTATATAGGTGTTACATACATGTAGTGACATTCAGGTTGAAAGTGTATAAATGATGAATATTGATTTATCTTTCTCTCTCATTATGTCTCCAATTTTTTTCATTACTCTCTGTCTCTGTCTCTCTCTCTCTCTCTCTCTCTCTCTCTCTCTCAGTGTTGCACACATGTAGTGACATTCAGGTTAAGTGTCATTATTAATTTAAATTTAAGAGAACTGAAGTTTTTGTTCTCTTTCTCTCTGTCTTTCTCTCTGTTCTCTCACTCTTAATGATATCAGTTGATGCATAGTTAAAGATTAATTTTGTTTTATTTATCAAACATCATCAAAAATATTTTTGAAATCTCTCTTCCTTTCTCTACCTCTACCTTTCTCTCTGTTACTATATCCCTCATTTTGTGGCTGATTTTTGAGAATATCTCAATTCCAGTAAATATGTTATAAATGTTTTTATGTTTACTTTTAGGAACAATGCCAAAGCAAGGCAAAGGTCGATTGCATGCTGGAAATGATAGACTTAGTGATGATGATGACATAGATGAGGATGCTCTTTCTGGTGAGAATAAATATTGATTATAATTTACATGTATTTACTCAATTCTCTCTCTCTCTCTCTCTCTCTCTCTCTCTCTCTCTCTCTCTCTCTCTCTCTCATATCAGTTTTGCACACATTTAGTGACATTCAGGTTGAAAGTGTTTAAAGATTGAGTTTAACTAAAGAACATTGATTTTTATTTTTCTCTTTCCCCGTTTCTCACTCTATTCAATGTTCTCCCTCTCCCTCCCTCTCTCTCTCTTTCTCTATCTATCTATCTATCTATCTATCTATCTATCTATCTATCTATCTATCTATCTATTATATATATATATATATATATATATATATATATATATATATATATATATATACACAGTTCTGCACACATGTAGTGACATACAGGTTTAGTGTCATCATCAAGTTAAACCTAAGAGAACTGAATTTTTTGTTCTTTTTCTCTCTCCCTCTAATTATTTCCCTCCCTCTTTATCTCTCTCTCTCTCACTCTCTCTCTTACACTCAAAAGATATTCCAAGCTTAATAAAAGATATTTTTGAAATCTCTCCTCCTTTCTCTACCTCTACCTTTCTCTCTGTTGCTATATCCCTCATTTTCCAGCAGATTTTTGAGAAAATGTCTGTAAATATGTTATAAATGTTTGTATTTACTTATAGGAACAATGTTAAAGCAAGGCAAAGGTCGATTGCATGCTGGAAATGATAGACTTAGTGATGATGATGATGACATAGATGAGGATGCTCTTTCTGGTGAGGATAAATATTGATTATAATTTACATGTATTTACACAACATCATCTCAAATATAAACTCTCTCTCCCTCTCTCTCTTTCTTCGCTCTCTCTCTCTCTCTCTCCTCAATCATATCAGTTTTGCACACATGTAGTGACATTCAGGTTGAAAGTGTTTAAAAAATGAGTTGAACTAAAGAACTTTTCTCTTACCCCGTCTCTCACTCTATTCATTGTTCTGTCTGTCTGTCTCTCTCTCTCTCTCTCTCTCTCTCTCTCTCTCTCTCTCTCTCTCTCGTTTTGCACGCATGTAGTGACATACAGGTTTAGTGTCATCATCAAGTTAAACCTAAGAGAACTGAATTTTTTGTTCTTTTTCTCTCTCCCTCTAATTATTTCCCTCTCTCTTTATCTCTCTCTCTCTCACTCTCTCTCTTACACTCAAAAGATATTCCAAACTAAATAAAAGATATTTTTGAAATCTCTCCTCCTTTCTCTACCTCTACCTTTCTCTCTAATGCTATATCCCTCATTTTCCAGCAGAGTTTTTTAGAAAATGTCTGTAAATATGTTATAAATGTTTGTATTTACTTTTAGGAACACTGTTAAAGCAAGGCAAAGGTCGATTGCATGCTGGAAATGATAGACTTAGTGATGATGATGACATAGATGAGGATGCTCTTTCTGGTGAGAATAAATATTGATTATAATTTACATGTATTTACTCAACACCATCTTAAATCTAATCTCTCTCTCTCTTTCTCTCATCTATATAGGTGTTACATACATGTAGTGACATTCAGGTTGAAAGTGTATAAATGATGAATATTGATTTATCTTTCTCTCTCATTATGTCTCCAATTTTTTTCATTACTCTCTCTGTCTCTCTCTCTCTCTCTCAGTGTTGCACACATGTAGTGACATTCAGGTTAAGTGTCATCATTAATTTAAATTTAAGAGAACTGAAGTTTTTGTTCTCTTTCTCTCTGTCTTTTTCTCTGTTCTCTCACTCTTAATGATATCAGTTGATGCATAGTTAAAGATTAATTTTGTTTTATTTATCAAACATCATCAAAAATATTTTTGAAATTTCTCTTCCTTTCTCTACCTCTACCTTTCTCTCTGTTGCTATATCCCTCATTTTGTAGCTGATTTTTGAGAATATGTCCATTCCAGTAAATATGTTATAAATGTTTGTGTTTACTTTTAGGAACAATGCCAAAGCAAGGCAATGGTCGATTGCATGCTGGAAATGATAGACTTAGTGATGATGATGACATAGATGAGGATGCTCTTTCTGGTGAGATTAAATATTGATTATAATTTACATGTACATGTATTTACTCAACACCATCTGAAATCTCTTTTTCTCTCATCTATATAAGTGTTACATACATGTAGTGACATTCAGATTGAAAGTGTATAAATAAGAAAATTGATTCATATTTCTCTTTCATTATGTCCTTATTTTTTTCATTACTCTCTCTCTCTCTCTCTCTCTCTCTCTCTCTCAGTGTTTAAAACATGTAGTGACATTCAGGTTAAGTGTCATGGTTAATTTAAATTTAAGAGAACTGAAGTTTTTGTTCTCTTTCTCTCTGTCTTTCTCTCAGTTCTCTCACTCTTAATGATATCAGTTGATGCATAGTTAAAGATTAATTTTGTTTTATTTATCAAACATCATCAAAAATATTTTTGAAATCTCTCTTCCTTTCTCTACCTCTACCTTTCTCTCTGTTGCTATATCCCTCATTTTGTAGCTGATTTTTGAGAATATGTCCATTCCAGTAAATATGTTATAAATGTTTGTGTTTACTTTTAGGAACAATGTTAAAGCAAGGCAAAGGTCGATTGCATGCTGGAAATGATAGACTTAGTGATGATGATGACACAGATGAGGATGCTCTTTCTGGTGAGAATAAATATTGATTATAATTTACATGTATTTACTCTCTCTCTCTCTCTCTCTCTCTCTCTCTCTCTCTCATATTAGTTTTGCACACATGTAGTGACATTCAGGTTGAATGTGTAAAGAAAAAATAAATTAATCTGAAGAATGATAATTTATCTTTCTCCCTCTCTTCATTGATATTGCTCTCTCTCTCTCTCTCTCTCTCTCTCTCTCTCTCTCTCTCTCTCTCTCTCTCTCTCTCTCTCTTCTATATCAGTTTTGCACGCATGTAGTGACATTCAGGTTAAGTGTCATCATTAATTAAACTTTAGAGAACTGAATTTATTGTTCTCTTTCTCTATCTACCTCTCTTTCTTGCAATATATCTTATTTTCTAGCTGATGTTTGAGAGAAAATTTTATAATTATGTTTTTGTTTACTTTCAGGAACAGTGCCAAAGCAAGGCCAAGGTCTGTTGAATGCTGGAAATGATAGACTTAGTGATGATGATGATGATAATTCTGGTGAGAATAAAGATTAATATTTATTCACACCATCTCAAATGTATCAGATCTCTCTCTCTCTCTCTCTCTCTCTCTCTCTCTCTCTCTCTCTCTCTCTCTAATTTGCTGACCATTTGTCTCACTTTCAGTAAATGACATCCTTTTCCACACAGATGTAAACATTTGTTCTTCATAACTATGCATTGAAAATTTTTATTGGTTTCCGTATTCATTTTGACCAAATGCAACATTAATAAGTCACACTTGTCACACTCAAAAAGGTATCTTTTAATAAAATCAAATGGACAAATTTTGTACGGTTTCCAAAATTTTAAAAATACTATTGAATACACAGTAAATGTAGCTTTAAATGAATTTTATCCTTTTTTCTTGTCAGTGAAAGACCCTGATTATGAGCCAGACCATAGCTCTGACAATGATTCTGACTCTCTTTTTGAAGGTATAGTATGTCCTTTTTAATGCTGTAATCAGCAATTAAAGAGAATTCAATTTGTCAATGTATCATTATCTTCAAAAGTATTCATGTAATATGTATAATTAATAGTTTCTATTGTTTAACACTTAAATTTATTTTTGTAAGTAAAAATCAACTTTGGGTTATAATAAGATGTTTAATATAAATGCATGAACAATTTACACTAAATTTTAAGATAAACAATCCCAATCAAAATTATACCTGTATAATATTTTATTACATATTTTAACTCTAGAAAACCAAGATGATCTTCATCCTGACAGTTTGGGGGAATTATCTTGCAGTGACATTGGATTAGAAAGTAATTGATTTTCATCTATACATGTAATATTTAAGTTTTTCATCTGTTCATATGGGCTCTTAAAAACTATTGTGTATGAAATAGCTTTTAAATGATACAATTATAAATATCAAGTAGCATTTATGTCTTTGCATTAAACTATATATTGTCAAATCCTTTAACAATAAAAGAACAGCCCTCATTTATTTACTTTATCCCTTTTTGGACAATAAATTAAATCTTGTTTTTTCAGAATGTCCTACTATTGATCCTAGAAGAGAAATAGTATCTGATAGTGAAGAAAGTTGTGGTAGCATTGAAAGTGAAAAATATCCCATGCTCTCTGGAAAGACAGATAAGGACATTTCTTTTCAAGGTGTTCCTAAAAATTCGAATGGAAACTTAAAAAACAAGCTGCATGCCTGCTTCTTTTGTGAGAAGATGATTGCAAACATTGCAAGACACCTTGAGCTTGCACATAAAACAGAAGTTGAAGTAGCCAAGATTTTAGTTTTCCCCAAAAAAAGCAAAGAAAGGAGAAAAATGTGGGAGGAACTTGTGAATAAAGGAGACTTTGCTCATAACATATCTGTTCTGGAAAAAGGAGCTGGCATAATGATTCCAAAGAAACGTTCTACAAAATGTGAGATCAAAGACCTTATTCCATGTGAGAATTGCAAGGCCTTTTATAAGAAAACTGACATGTGGAAACACAGTAAATACTGTTTATCTGAAAAGAAAAGCCAAAATCCTGTACAGAAAGGTCGCCTTTTACTTCCAATCAGAAAATGTCAAGATGGGCTTTTCAAAAAAGTACTACTTACCATGAGAGATGATGAAGTTAAAGTGATAATTCAATCAGATCCTAGAATTCTAGATTATGGTCGGAGACTGTTTGAAAAACATGGCCACGAGCCACACAAAACTCAATACATATCTCAAAAATTAAGAGAAGTTGGTAGACTTCTATTTGCATGCAAATTATCAAAAGATATACAGTGTTTAGATGAGGCTCTTTTGAGCAAAAACTGGGATATTTTAATTCAGAATGTGCGTACTATAGCTGGATTTGATGAGGAATCTCATACCTATACCAGTCCATCCTTGGCTCTGAAGATTGGGCATAGTCTACAAAAGTGCGCCCGTTATATGCGGTCTGACGGTATCAAAGAAAATGACAGAGCAAAGATTGAAGAAGCAGACCGATTTCTTACTTTATACGAAACAGAATGGACCAATGACATATCGGGACATGCATTAACCTCCTTAAGTGAAAAGAAATACAACAAACCTCTTCTCCTTCCAGTTGTTAAAGATGTTGTCAAACTGAATAATTACCTGGCCAAAGAGGTGGAGACAGTTTGTGAAAAGATCGTAGTACAGTTTGACATGTCATTATATGCAAAAATGGCACAGTTGTGCTTAGCGCAACTGATTTTATTCAACCGACGTAGAAGTGGGGAGGCTGAACGTATCAAGCTGCAAGAATTTTCTGATGCTGAAAATGGAAGTGGAAAACCTGATGAAGTAGTACTAAGCACACTAAATGAATTTGAGAAGAAATTGTGCAATACTCATACTCGAGTTGAAATAAAGGGGAAAAGGGGGAGAAAAGTGGCCGTTTTGCTAACGGATGAGATGAAGAAGAATATCAAGATCCTTATTCAGCAGAGAGAAAAGGCAAAAGTTTCTGGAGACTGTTTGTTTTCAAAACCGGGAGATTCCAAATTTCCATACAGAGGAAGTGACTGCCTAAGGAGGTTTGCAAAGGAGGCAGGTGTAGATAATCCTACTGCTATTACCTCTACCAAACTTAGGAAACAACTTGCAACTCTTGCGCAAATACTCAACCTAAATGAGACATCGCAGGATATCTTGGCCACTTTTCAGGGGCACGACATAAGGGTCCATCGACAGTTTTATAGATTACCAGAGGATACAATGCAGATTGCCAAAGTGTCAAAGATACTACATAGCCTAAACAATGGATCCATATCCAAATTCAAGGGGAAAGATTTTGATGAAATACAACTTGATGACAAAGGTAAATGCCAGTAAACTAGATATAATATACATGTATTAATCAATTAATAAATTTAAAAAAATAGGTTTTAAATCAAGGTTATTAAAAATGCATGATTATTACGATATTTATTTATTTACTTTATTACGATAACACAATAAAACTACATGTATATTATTATGATACATTAATTTCTTTAAACAGAAGCAGTAGACAGTGAGAGTGATGAAGAGGAAACAGAAGACTTGGATGATGATGAAGAATACATTGAAGCAGTGGATATTGGTAAATTGGTCACACAAAATAGTGTAAAATTTCAAAATATCTTTGTTATGATTTCATCAGAAGTTAAACCTATAGGCAACATAAATCATGTGTACATGCCGTATACATGCATGATATTGAAGTTGGTCAAGCATTTTTAGTTATTTGAAGGCAATGAGTAGGATAAAAAATACAAATCTGGATTCTGCATGTTATTTTTGCTAGAGCCTAATACATCACCTTGAATTTCCTTTTAAAAAATATTGAACTTGTTAACTATGAATTCTATTACAATCAAAATATCCTATAAGTGAGTAATAATTCATTCATTCTGCAGTTTCTGACTTGAATGCATTATCATATTACAATCATTTAATCCCTTCTCATAATATTTAATTAATATTAAAGAGACAGAAGTTAAAAACAGTTATTATTTTAGCATTATTGCATATGATCTGACTTGTTCAATTCCTTTAATTTTTCCAGTTTCCCCAATGTCTGCAGAACAGGAACCAGGTATGTGTATGATAAAAGTATATTTATATCTCTGCTCTGATGGAGGTGGGGTATACTGTTCTACTATTGTCACTTTGTGTTACATGTTTATGAAGACTATTTATAGTGAGATATTTGAGAGAAAAAATGGCCACAGATTTCTTAGCAACTATCAATCGCAAAATGTATGTCATGTGGTGTGATATTCATTTTTGAACAAACCAGATATCAGCTTCCTGTTAAATGTTGATTATTCTTATTTTGATTATTCACAGTAGGGACATTGCTAGTAGACATTGGTACATAGATATCTTGTTCCTTTTCCTTAATTTAATTCAATGAAGCATAATTAAGAAATTAATGTAGGTTTTTTTTAAATTAAGGTTCCCAAGGGCCTGTAAAAAAGAAACCAAAATCAGGTATTATCTTTGTGCTTTCTTTCATTGTTTCTTTTCTATTTCAAATGTCGATAAAGTACATGTATCTGAAGTTCTTTTTCTTTTGAAACACATTCTGCAATATATATTTTCAAATGACAAGTGCTTGTTTTTTTTTGGTTTCAGCACCAACTCCCAGGCACCACTGGACACCTACTGAGAAAGGTGCCCTGAAGAAGCTTTTCAGAAGGAACATTATCCAAGGGAAGACTCCTTGTCAGTTGGAGTGTCTTAATGCAATGAAAAAGGAGTCATGCTTGGCAAAATTTCCATGGAAGCAGATCAAATTTGCAGTAAAAAATTTAATTACAACTCAAAAACGTGAAAACAAAAAACTAGTTGATAAAATGTAATTTAGTGTAATTTGTCAGTCTTGTAATTTTGAAAAACTTAATGGTAAATTTAGTTTGTGATGATCAAAGGTCAAGATCTAGTAAATGAAAGATGACTACAGGTTTATGAAATTCAGGATATAATTTTTTTTCAATGATGCTTCATAACAATAACATTGAGAGGGTGTACTAGAGCTTAATCTTGTAATAAACACAATGAAAAATCATGTTTTTAAGTGTCAATTTGAATATAATGTGAAGGAAGGAAGTAAAAAATCTTGTAGTTTTGTCCTTTTGATGACTAATGAAATATGTATAGTATGCTTGCAGGCACTCCGAAAACGGCATCAAATAAACTCTTGTCCTCCCCTTCAGAATAATGTCAATTTGAATATAAGTATAAGGGTTTTTTCCCCCATAATTCAATTAGAAACTTTGATTTTCTACAGAACTTCTTTAAAGTCGTAAAGTACAAAAAAAAAAGATTCATCACATCAATTATGACGTCATGATTGTTCTAGATCTAGGCCTTAAAATTTTCTGTTTTAATACAAACTGTTATTGCTTGTTCATGTTTCATTTCATTTGTTCTTTGAAAAAATGTGTACATGTATTTGGTATTTCTTAAATGCCTATTAGAGATGCCCTCTTTCATATAAAATGTTATTTCTTGTAATCACTTGCAAAACCAGTTTTGGTTACGCATACATTTTTTCAATCCACTGCATATGTATTCTATCACTGATTGCATTTAACTTAGTAACATTAAAAGAATTGTTGCATATGTTTTGTATTTTTTACTGTACTGAACTAATGACTGCCTTGATCAAACCGTAAGTGAATCAGGATTGTATAAGTTTGTACTTCACTTCTGTTAATGGTTATCAATTGTTTACTGATATGAAAAAACTTTGATCAAGAGTTTGATATCAAATGAAATGCATGCACATGTATTTTCTTATGTACTGGTTATTGAGGATGTTTGCCAATATTGTCTGCTTTTTGGAAATACATATTCCTTGATTATTAATTTTTATGAAAAGACTGTTCTCAACGTTACAGTATTAAATTGAAATTAGATTCAATAATTGGTAAATGTACTTGTTATGTCATTTATTGAAAATATTAACAAGGGTTTCATATAACTTTTCATACTTTATGTGCTTCAAATACAGTATATTATTTCTTGAAATCACTTTCAAAACAATGTTTGTGTATGCAAGTGTTTTTATGCACTGCATTTTTTAAACAAATGTATATATTAACATTGAAAGAATTCTTGCACATGTTTTGTATCTTTTACTGTTCCAAACTAGTGATTGCCTTGGTCAAACTGTACTAAGTGAATCATAAATGCTTTTATGCAAAATTTTGGATTGAATTTTTGCTTCACTGCTATTTTAGATCATTAAAATCACAGTAATTATTAACATGTGCTTGATATGAAATGAAATGCATGTATGTTTTTTTATATACCGGTAATGCATATTATGATAATTCAGTATTGAGTAATGAAATTTCCCAATCATGTCTCTCTCTTTGCAAAGAAATATTTTTTTCATTCTTATTTTTTTTTAATGCATCTGTTCTGAACCTTTTGAAAATAAAATTTAATTAATGTAGTTGTCATGTCATTAATTTTCAAAATAATGGTTTTCATAATGGAATAAATACTTTGTTCTTGACATACGTACAGCTTTGCCTAAAAGGATCAATTGTGTCTATGCATGCTTCCCCTGGCCAATTGATATAGCACATACATTTCTTGGTCCCAAGTGTCCATAATATGTTTTAAAAACAATTCCATTTGATGCAAGAAAAGATTAGCTGCTGGCTGCATGCACTTTCAACTACACATTTTGGACAGGTGTTTCAATAGTCATGTACTCAAAGTACATATAGTAATATGTGCATTAAGTCCTCATTAAGGTGAAATAAATGAAATGAGTATGTAGTAGTCGGTTTCATGTGTGTATCTCAACACTGACAACGTAGTGAGAATCGTGTGTGTGTCATTGAAGAGTCACGTGGTCAAATGTAGTGGAATCCAGGTGAAAATTCAAACTATAAATATAAAGATTTAAAGGGTAATTGACCCCGTTGAATCATAAGAGAAGTCCCTCTTCTACAAATTTGTTCCAAAAATTTCATTAGGATGCTTAGAAAGCAGTGTAGTGACTTACTGGTGTAAAGTCTTGTGTAGTGAGTTTCATGTGTTTACAAGTATGTGTGTGTGTGTGTGTGTGTGTGTGAGAGAGAGAGAGAGAGAGAGAGAGAGAGAGAGAGAGAGAGAGAGAGAGAGAGCCATTTCTTGTGAAACATTCACTACATTATTGTTCTTTTGGATTTTTTATCTGCCTTTAATCCAATAAATGTAAGTGATCGTCTTCAATATTATGGAATTTTAACATGTAAATAAATACTTTTAGGAAAAGCTAATGTATGTAAATGAATGGTTCACACAGCAGTCAACATACACTTGTAAAAGCACGTGTACCTTGTTCATGTTTTTGTATGATCAGCCAATGATATTGGTAATTGGTTTTAATTCGCGCCAGTCTTAAATTACACGTGCGTCCAGTTCTGTCCAGTGCCTATTCATTACATTATACATGTTAAGCGAGTGAACCATAGCCATGTCATCAAAAAAAAAAAGAAATCCTAACTTTTCTGAGGCTGAAAATCAAATCATTCTCAAAGAAGTGGAGAAATGGAAAGGAGTCTTGTTTTCGAAACTTTCGACGGTAACGACAAACAACACAAAAAAGCAAGTATGGGAGGCAATTTGCCATTTTTACTAGTTAAGACACCTGTTAGGATGTCTTAAAGTTAAGATATTTTTTAAGACATGTCCTAAAATAGGACGGCTTCAAGAAATTAACTTAGGACTAAGACGTGTCCTAAGTGGTGTCTGAGATATATCTTAGTCATAAGATAGCTTCGTGAACATGCCCACTGATATAGAAAGGAACTAAAATGTTGCTATACTAGTAATCCGATAGCTATACTCATCCTCGGGATTTTTTATACGCCTGGAATAAAAATTCACGTGGCTTCCGAAGGAGTGGGATATGATGAAAAATATGACGATGAAAGGGAAATATGAAGTTTTATTGTTCTCTCTCTCTCTCTCTCTCTCTCTCTCTCTCTCTCTCTCTCTCTCTCTCTCTCTCTCTCTCTCTCTCTCTCTCTCTCTCTCTCCAAAGAAAATATTCCATGAGTACGTGTACATGCAATTTAATCTTTTCTACGAATCCATGAAAACTAATATTCGACCCCGGGGGAGACAATCGGCCTTAATCCGCTCCCCCAAGAGATCGGGTGTTTGACCGGTAGCGTATCTCATTTCACGGTCACTTCTCCTCAGAGCGCAGGCAATCATCAACGCATCGTTATAGCGGCAACTTTCTATTTGTTTTGAAAAATAAGAGAAAATCTCCTAGCCAGTTTTACTTGCTGATGACCTGCAAGCCTGTTACCCGCAAATGCGCTCGTTTATTGCAAAATTTCTGCATTGAAACATTTTCTCATGCATGCATGAATTTCCATTCACACTCTATGAGTTATGCTATGATGAATTGCAGAATTCATTTTGTAGATTTTTTGCTGGGTAAATATTATAATATAACACGCAATGATAAAATTAATAAACAATGGTTAGCCCGACTCTCTCTCTCTCTCTCTCTCTCTCTCTCCCTCTCTCTCTCTCTCTCTCTCTCTCTCTCTCTCTCTCTCTCTTAAAAAAAGGAGAAAACATAATAATGCTAAAACATTATGAATTTAAGAGACATTATACGATAAATACCGTTGCCATGACGATGACATTTGTTCCGTGGAACCATCCATTGCTTCCCGTTATTAACTAAATGACCTTTTCGTGGCGGTCGGAGGAAAATAACGCGGTGGATAATTATCCCCAATGATGGTTTTAACAGATTCAAATATCACACGCAAAAGCAGAGTCCAGTGATAGGATGTTACGGAAGGTTTCGGGCTTTATCGCAACATTAAAGCATATTCGGAATGTACATACCGTGTAATTACATATCCACGTGTAACTTCATATAATGCCGAGTTCATGGAAATCTGTGCAGTTTGTGAAAAATATATCAACAGTTATCTTTTGAAAGTTGAATATTTTTTCTGTTGAGCTGTGAATGTGGACGACGAGATGATTTGGTAATGCGACGTCATAGTGACGAAATGCGAAGGAATCTAAACGAAGAGGACCCACGCTATTCCGACGAAAACGAATATAGTTCAGGATCATCTGAGGAAACCCACACATCCAAAGCCCGGAAAAGGAAGCCACGAAACAGCTCCGGAGGAGAAGACAAAAACAGTGAATTTAATTTCGACGGGACGCCCGTCCCCAAGCAGCGAATGGCTGCGAACGCTCGGGAGAGGGACAGGACGCATAGCGTCAACACCGCCTTTGTGACGCTTCGGACGCTCATTCCGACGGAACCCGCGGACAGGAAATTATCCAAAATTGAGACACTGAGACTGGCCACGAGCTACATAGCTCACCTGAACACGGTGCTGATGGTGGGTTCGGACTGTGTGGACCAGCCCTGTATCAAACACCAGGCCATGATCCGAGGCGGGGTGGATAATCTACCCAAGACACTGTGTACGTTTTGTCTGAGCGCCTCCAAAACGAGACCGGTAAGATGTATTGTTGAACTGTTTTATCTTTATTAACAGATATATAGAAAGAGAAAAGAGAAAGGGTGTATTTATGGTTTAAATGAATTGAAACTAATAGATGTAAAAAACATACTTGAAAAAAAAATTAAGCGCTGAGAGAGAGAGAGAGAGAGAGAGAGAGAGAGAGAGAGAGAGAGATTATAAAAAAATTAGATGCATTGTTGAAAAGAAATAATGATACAAAAATATTCACCTACTTTGGAAACCGATTGAGTAATTCATTTCAGGTTAGCGATTAAAACAGAAAGCAAAGCGCAGTCACATCATAACTTTTTGTTTTCTGTTTCTGTTTTCACCCGATAATATTTTCTATATAAAGCAAAAACACTTAAAATTTAAAATAAAATAAAAAGAGTTTTATGAAAAAAAAACCCCAAAAACCCCAAAAAACAAAAAACAACCCCCCCCCCCCAGAAAACAAAACAAAAATTAGAACACCCCCCCCCCCCAAAAAAAAAAAATAATAAATAAAAACAAAAAGGAGAAGAATATATGTTTTCGCAGAATACTAGTATCTCTGTGTAATAATTAAAGAACATCAATGTTCTTTGGGGGTTTTTTTGTGCTTGAACTTTAAATATCATTTGAATTTTACAGAACTTATTTCAGATACAGTGAAAAATATTTAATTTTCTATTCAAATAACACTACTAAACGGTAATAATAGAGATACGTGTAAAAGAAAATGATTGATGACATTAAGGAATTCAACGATTCTATTTTGTATAGCCATGCATGTAAAATGATAGACAAAACTATCTTAAAAATCAATACACTTGTCAAAGTTAATAGAAATTGTGGATTGGTGAAATTTAAACTAGCATTTGTAATTTTTGTTCAATAAATCGCAAATGTCGTACGGCAATCACCTTTAACTTTTTTCCCTATAGTTGTTACAAACGTCACTGAAAGAGGTAACTATGATTCCAACGAGATTTCAAATCCTGTTTACACCAAACATTTCTAAAAAAATAATGAAATGTGACCCATAGACGTGTACGGTATCAGTAGATGACTATTGTGGATATGAATATTTGAAGATGAATGTAAATACACGTATTTAATTTCAAATAAATTAGTAAATTAATTGTTTTTAATCAAAACAAGCTAAGCTATTTTTGGCCACAGTGCTAATCATTATACTGGTTTATAAATTAATTTAAAAAAAACGTAATAATTTATTCGTTATATTTACATATTGAGCATCTATACACTTCTTTAGATCCTGCTGTACATATTACAATCGTTATATGGTTTTGTGGGTTTTTTTTTATGTCTGTCAATTTCTTTTAATTGTAATTTAAAACTTACATCTAGAGCAAAAATTCCTAATTATAATTAAATTGATTAAAAATAAAAATTGCTTTATATCCACGTCAGGCATCATGAAAATATTTGATTCTCTTCTCGTATTCTCGCGAGATTTCCCGGGGACGGGATCTGTGGCGAGACAAATGAAAACTCTGACCTGAGGGAGAAAGTTTAAACAAACTATTTAGTTTGTCCAGGAAACCGTATCCTTCAACAGGCCCGCCAAATCAAAACACGACTTCTTACGATCTACATGATGGACACGAAGCCGTACTCGCTACTGCACATTTCTAACAGATCTTATAAATATTGTTATAGCTTGAGAATCGGTGAAAAAATGGATGTAACAAATTGTATTTAAAATGGAATTTTTCAAAACTAATGTACAGCTATTCTATATATCCAAAATTAATTGGCTAAGAGTGTCTTATTTTCACCGCTACTATCTTCCGATAAAGAAGAAGAAACAGTAAACAAACAAACAAGTTCAATAATATGATAAGAAACAAAGCTAAATAAAAAAAAATAACAACAACAGAAAAAAACTCAAACGAAACAAGCAAAAGTAAAAAATGTTATTGATTAAAATCGAGGTATACACTATTTATATTTTACTTAAAAGAACATGTATGCGTATCTAGTTTGTGCATATCGGACAATGATACAGATATGATATGATCGAATGAATAAGTTTATAAAAATGAAATTGAAAAAAAAAAATAAGTCACAATATTATCTAAAATAAAAATATCATTTTTCCCTTTTGAAATTTCCTTATCTTAGCAAAAAATATACATATTAAAAAGTAAAATATGATGAAAAGTAACAAACATACACAATCAATGCGTAATTTATTTAAACTATTTCAATCAGCTTGCTTTGAATTATGAGCATGCTTGAAACAAACGATTTGGAGAGTACAGCGGGTTTTCCTCAGTCCCACGCCAGTGAATAATTAAGTGAACAATTGCTCTGACCTCTGGTAAACCCTGCACAACGGATTCCAAACGTCGATTCTCCCACAGCTGTCTGCGGCCATTTCAAAGATCATTAGTCAATGGCTGGCTGCATGGGGAGGTCTTTTTTTTTCCGGGAAATATGATGTCCGAAATAACGTTCTCAAACATTTTCCGTTGACCGTTAGATCATGTACAAATGTGTCCAATTTAATAATTTGTAATTGTCTAACCACCTGTCATTTAAAAGAAATTAATCTTACTATTACAATATTTTCTATAATTAGAATGGTGAATTGATTTTTTTAATTATACGATGCTATATGTTTTCCTTATTGACACGGTACCATGATACCTTAATTTTCTCTGAAGTTTGCATACCGACGCTAATTCTCTTATTAACTAAAATTATTAATATATGCCAAAACCGGACTGTCATTGAAGTGGAAAAATATGACGTTGATAAAGTCTTGTAAGCTGATAACTGGCCAGAAAAATTACTTAAAAAGCTTACACGTGGAAGTGCGCGTGCATAAGTGATGTCTATATTGCGGATAAGTCACCTGGTGGGTCTTAAGTGTTATGTCATTCGTTTACGTTCGCAGACTTGTAAAAGACATGTACATATAACTTACATGTATCTATCAAAGCGCAAACTTAAGATACATGCACCTCTAGCTCGCTCTCACTCAGTCATTCACTCACTCACTCATTCACTCACTCTCCCTCCTTTTTTCAGATTCGTGGGGACAGCTGTATGTATAAGGACACCAGACACGCCCCCTCCTGCCGCCGATAGACCCACGGTGTCCGGACTGCCATTATTTATTTGTATATTGATGAAGTATTATTGAAATAAAATTAAAAACTTATCAAATTGTTAGGTGTTTTGCGATTTCTTCCTCACCATATACTCAGTAGGTATTGCAGTATCAAGGAGTGTTTATTTTTACCAAATTTTGTTCTTCAATTAAAATTTTAAAAAATGTGCTGTGAATAAGGTTTTTGCTTTACACTGCACCTGATGATTATAATCATTACGTCTGATTACTAATTAAAGTTTTACAAGTCAGTATTACCACTGTCAACTTTACCAATATGTCGTCAGTCTGATTTTGTAGGTAATTTATTTTTTTATGCTGCCTTATTTTCTGTGGTTAAAAGGGAAATAATTAAACAAATGTAAGTTGTGAAAACTCTAGACGTATAGGAATAATAGGATATCATTTCTTTCATTTATGTCTGTTGATTGCTGAAATCTGACTTTAGATTTGAGAAATTTTTTTTTAGCCTAGATGCTGCACAAGTCAACTTGAAACCTATAAAAAGAACAAGCTTCTATTTACAGTAAAACTCGTTTAGTACGAACACGGATATTGCGAGTTTACGGATATAGCGAAGTCATCTTGGATCCCCAGCTATGTAAATTTAATGAATTTCTTATACGGTTATAACGAATTACGGATATAACGAAGGATTTTCTTAGGTCCCAGTGACTCCATTATAACCGAGTTTTGCTGTACACTGTTAGATGTAGGCTGTCGAAGGTCAATTCTATGTTTAACATAATCCATGGGTAAACTCATCGTCGGTAACCCACGGTTGATTACGCGTAATCAACCGTGGGTTACCGACGATGGGGTAAACTGTGTTTTAGAAAAATAAAAAAAAAACTCCTAAAAATGGCCACAACTATATCCAGCCCTCTTAAAATAAGACTGCTGCAGTACTGCGATATCCTTCATATCTAAACTGAGGTACTTCATCAACAACTCCGCTACTTAAAGGCTGTCCGAACTTAATTCTTTGTTAAACATAATTCATGCATGTAGAAATTAAGTTATGAAAAAAAAAAAACAAAACAAAACAAAAACAAAAAACCACTCCTATATATAGTCACTCGATCTTTTCCAGTTTAATTTTACTAAAATCTAAAATACTGTACTCTGTAGAAACTCGAAATGTAAATAGCATACTAAGAACTATATATATACTCAATAGGAATACCAGAAAAGATCATTATTAAAGAGGTAACCTACTTGTGGCTTTTAATACTCACTGTATGTGCATTAATGTAATGGATACAAATTATTTGCTTAAAAATGTTGCTTGTTTTAATTTTATCGTCCTGCCTGTAGGTTTGGTATTTTGAAAGTGACGTTAAACGAAGATTTAAGTTTTGGCGGCCTGAATACTTGGTGTAACATAATGAGGTCTAAAAATGGTCTAAAATATCCACACACTTGGGATTTGCTATGATAATTTCAGATCTGGATGCATCATTTATCCGGAAATTCTAAGTGGGCATAAAAAGCCCGGATCGACGCGGTTCCACTACATAACAATTTCTATTATGCTTATTACTCGCATCAGGACAATTTTAAGATTCTCAGAAGCGCACCACATAAAAAAAGTTACATGTAGCGTTTATGCAACACTTCTTATACCATTGTTATACAATTAAAGCATACCACTGATGGAGTCAGTAAGATTCCAGTTCCCCGTGGCCAAGTCTATTACGAATACAGATTATATTAAACATGACTCTTTAACAATACTGAATTTCATTACACCATTTCCTTATTTTTATAATCGATATATATATATATATATATAATCTTTAAAAACAATAGTTATTGTCAGACACACGGGATACACACCTGTCATTCCGTCAACTTAAAGGTAGCTGAAAGGTAAAAAAAAATCCTCCTTAAGGTAGGGCCATCCTTTGAATTAGTGGAACATTGTTAATGCAATGCATATTGTGTTGGTGTAGCCAATCTGTTAGCTAATCGTTCAATTTAATAATACCAGAGACCCTAACAATGAGTAGAAGTGTGCATATCATATAATCCTGTGAAGACGGAAGATTTAATCAAGGTCTTTAATTACACTGTAGTATGCATTTATAAAAGATATCTTATGTTTAATCAAATGCACATTGTAATTGTCCAAAGCGGTTTGGATTACAATTCTTTTTTCCCTCGTGTCGTAGTGCCTGTGGAGTGCTTGTGGAGTGAAAGATACTTGGTACGAAAACAAACATAACAAAAACATTGTATATGCCTCCGATTTCGATAAAAGAAATTTAATCAAGATGTGACCCTAACGAATTCAAACTCATACATGTACAATGTATTATGTACATTGTGCTGATCCTTTGACGGACACGAATCGCATGGCTACCGCCTTGACCAAACTTGCACGCGCCGTGACGTATGTGTCATCGATTCCCCTGCCCGTTTCCGAAAATAAAAAGACCTCCTGTATCTGTTTATCATCGTTTACAATTATGAATGGCGGTAAATACTGGCCTTTTCATTCGGTTTTCTCTCTGCGGCTTCGTTAATGACAAACATCTATTATAACAAAGAGAAACACTAAAAAGTGTGCGAAAAAGGAGAGAGATTGGGTCACACACCCCGAAAATGTACATTTAGGAAAATCTTAAAAATATAAAAAAAAAAAAACGACAAAAAAATTGTCTAAAAATTAAAAGGAGACTGAGACAAATTGCACAGCTTTCCGTAGTCAAATCTAATAAAGCTCAGCGAGCTTTATGACAGGTTTGACCACGTTCCGACTGAAATTATCACCTTATAATATTCAAAGAATGATTATTTATTACTTATATTTATATAATTTAGTACAATGGTACGATTAAATGTTAGAACATTGACATATTAATGCGATTCTTAATTTTTTTTACAATTATCTACACCCAACTTAGACCACAAAAATACGTCAATTGAATCTATTTGACTGTACATTGCAAAAATGATTCGTAGGGCCTTTAAATCCACCACTTCTTAATGTAAAGCAACCACGTGATAGCAACGCTAGACCCGGAAGAAATAACACCAGTTTAATCGCCATGTTGGAATCTTGAGGTTTGTAGTCTGTTTATAATTTTTATTTAGTCTGTACGAAAATGGAAGATAATGACATGTGCCGATTCTATCACAGGAATCGACTATTTGATAAGTAAATGGCAAATAAGTCTTAAAAGAGCAAAATATAAAGCATGCTAACTGGTTTATGTTAACGTGAATATTTGAGAGTTAATCTGCCAATCATATGAATCCTCATTAATTCTTGATTGAGAAGGAAATTCATTGATTGTTCTTTTATCAGAGCAATCTTATATACCTGTAAAGGTGTCTGACCATGGACCCTAGGACTTGGGCCCAGGATGTGTTACGGTGTCGTCTCTGTGAGACCCCGAGTCCTCAGATGTACTGTGACATTTGTAACTTATACCTATGTAAAGCATGTGTGGAAGAACATCTCTCAGATCGACCCAACGAACACAGCGTGATACCGTTTCTAAATCATTTATTCCCTAATTTATGTCGAATTCATTCCTCAAAAGAATGTGAACTTTTTTGTGAACAATGCGAGAAACCCATTTGTGTGAAGTGTGCTTCTTCTAAAGAGCACAGCGGCCATGGATATGTAGGCATGGTAAAAGCACTAGATAGCCAAAAAGCGGTTTTAAATAGAGATTTAATGGAACTGGAGAAATTTATTCTTCCCAAATATCATGAAATTGCATCTAATTTCCCAGTTGAGAGCGATGTTAAAGAAAACACCCAGAAATTGACAACAGCTATCGATAAGCATGGGGATGAATTGCACAGAGAAATTGACAACATTATCAATGAAATGAAATCTGATCTCGAGAAAATGGAATCCCATAACATTAAAGTCTTAAAAATACACAAAAACAATATTACAAGTGTTATTTCTGAAATCACAAAGAGCATTGCTGATCTGAAGAAATTACTAAAATGCAGTTATACCAATTTTAACCACGTATTTGGTTACAAGTCCAGGAATGCTGAATTCAAAAGACTTCCACCTAAACTCACAGTTTCTTTGGCAGAATTTTCACCTCAGGTTCTACAACTAGAACAGCTTCAAAAACAGTTTGGTTCCCTTTCAGCTTTCTCTATCGGAATAGAGGAACATGGCTACACACTGGAACTTCCAAGTGCTGAGTCCTCTCCTGTACACAAACCGATCAATGATGAGCCACGGATCATCACAGTAATAAAAACCGACTACGGAGCCAAAAACAAATTATACAGTGTGTCCTGTCTAAATAACAAAGAAATATGGACGCATGGACATGACAAAATACTGAGACTCTATAGCATGTACGGAACATTATTCAAGTCCATCAAAACCAAACCAGGTAACCGACCACAGGACATAGCAGTGACAGGAGAAGGGGATCTGGCTTACACTGCTTACTGGGACAACACTGTGAACATTGTGAAGAATACTCAAACACAGACAGCTATAAGACTACAGGGGTGGAAACCTCACGGTATTTGCTCTACCTCCTCTGGTGACCTCCTGGTTGCCATGGACAGTGTTGAAGATACAGAAACAAAAGTTGTGCGCTACACTGACTTCACAGAAAAACAGACAATCCAATTCAATGACAAAGGACAACCTCTTTTTTCAACTAGTAATCGTTACTATAAGCACATCAGCGAGAACAGAAACCTAGATATATGTGTGTCCGACCGTGACGCACGCGCAGTAGTGGTTGTCAATCAGGCCGGGAACCTCCGGTTTACCTACACTGGTTATCCCTCTGCTACCAAGGAATCATTCAGACCTGTTGGTATCACAACAGACAGTCATGGTCAAATTTTGATTGCAGACCGTGAAAACAACCGTATCCACATCCTGGATCAGGACGGACAGTTCCTCCGCTACATTGACGACTGTGGTTTGGACGGTCCATACGGTTTATGTGTGGACTCCAGAAACAACCTCTTTGTTTCCGAGAGTGACACGGGTAAGGTCAAGAAAATCGGATATATGTAAACGAATTTTGTACAGTTTATGCCACAAAGAAAATAGTGATTTTATAAGACATTAACTGAACAAAAAAAATGTGCTCTTATATGATTAAACATCATAACTGTTTAAAAAAAAACCAATTGCAACTTTATTGTTATTAACCTGTGTCTGAGTGGTTTGAAAGCACGATATGTGATATTTAGATCTGCAGAATGGATGTGTTTTTGTGATTGTTTATTGGAAATGAATTTTTTAATTTCAAATTTTTCTTGACATATTTTAATTATTTATAATGTTATGCATTAATAAGCAAATCAGAATACTAAAATTAAAATTGTCTTATACGAAATAGAGCAATAATTCAGTTTTAATTAACCCCCCCCCCCCCTAAACAAACTAACAAAAAGATTTCAAAATTGATATAAAAAAATCAAGAGCGTATATATACCTTTTTTCTGTGAAATCATTCAGAAAAAGATAAATATTCATTTAAGTATTGTATTGCTTATTTGCTAAAATTCATTTGAATAATAAGCAGTTGTAACATGTACAAATTTATAAAGATATTACGCTACACTTTATCTGAGTACATTCTATGTACATTCATAGGAGGAGCAACCCTATAAATCAATAAATCAAATAGTAATGTAAATGAAAATAGTAATAAGAAATTAATTGGATGTACTAGAAGTCTGACACTCCCGTTTTTGCCTGCTTCACGCAGATACATTGCGTGATGGCACAATTGTTTGTGATTATGAATGGCATAGAGTTAAACTAACATAAACATATAAGGGCGAATACAGCAGATAAAATACACGTAGACATATATACAAGTAATAGCTTTAAAAAAAATCTTGCCTGACTAAACAAAATTAGTCATTGGAAGCAAGCATGTATCAATAGGCTATCTTATTAGAAATGAATTTTAATTTTCGCTGCTGATCATAAATTCTTAAATGGAACGTGCAGATTTAAGAAGATATTTCAGTCTTTCCTGCGATCTATGCATATACATCACCTTAAGGGAGTATGGGACTGACACCAAAGTAATTAAAAATTTTCAAAAATTGGTTCAACAAATAGCATTGCATTTTTTCTAACAAAATATAACAATTTTTGGATAGGTTAATATGTTTGTTTCCATGGTAACGGTATCCAAACATACCCTTGTTGGAAATACTTCCGTTCATCAAAATACACCACTTATAACAGAAATGAAGCAATGCTACATCGTTTATAGTAATTTTATTTCATTTTTCTTATATGCTATTTATAATACATTGACAGAAGAACAATTCATTAAAAAAAAAATTCTGAAAGCCTCCTCAGTATCATACAATGTGCGACCGAATTTCCTCTGCATGATTCAAATTTGTTGCTTTTTGTGTTGACCTTCAATGCAAAATGGTCAAAAAATCTGTTTTGATATAATTGGAAGTTTTATTTTTGAACTTAAACAAAATATACAAATGTTATGCTTTCACTGGAAAAGGAGAAACTCATATGTCAATGACTTAGATAAAAAGATATTGCAATCTGAATTTACTCTGGTCTGTTTTTACAATTTCGCGCCATTTTCACTTGATCACTATTCTAGTGAAGATAAAATAATCAATACCAACTTTTGGTTCAATAAAGATTGAGTCAATTAATAATATCTTTACTACAATGCTGGTACTTTATAAAATTCACCAAAAAAGTAAAAAATTATTCATTTAAATCCCAAATTTCCTCTGCTTAACTTGAAATTCCTCTGCTAAAATACAATTTTTTAAACCATTTGCACCGTATAACAATATACCAGGTAGGAACAAAATAATTCTAGTATGTATAAACAAATAAATATTTAATTTATGATTTGCTACATGTATCTTATAATTATTTTTTTCAACTCTGAAACATAAAAAAAGATTGAAATCAGCATTACATCATGTACAAAATGCACAGTACAAATGCCGAATATAATTTTAAGCTTTTTTGGCAGAAAAACATCCAATACTGTTACAACCATATATTATGGTATGAATTTTTTTTAATACTAATCAAGTTTATACTGGACATTTAACTCCTCACATGTATATGTACAATGTAATAGATCAACAAACTTATACAAATAATGCACCCAAATCAAAAGCCATTTCAACATTGTTACATGCATTACCAATCTAGCATAACTAATGAAGCTGACAATTACCGCTCCAGAACGAACGCTATCAACAATTTTATTATATATCTAACATAAATATTGAAGCAGACAAGAGCACATCCTTGGCTTATCCTTGCAACATCTGCTTTTTATTTGGGCAAAGATGTAGTATAAACATCTTTTGAGATACTGTATGACTTTGAAAGTTAAAGTTGTGTGTTATTTTCTAACAATATAGATGGTTCCTTAAGATTTCCTTCACATGATAAGCATCTAATGTTTTACCAATATTTGTGTCAATGTTTGTCCGAAGTTTGGAAATCATTGTGCTATCTTCATCACCAACTATTGTCTCTATACAAATAGACCCATCATTCACATCCTTGACCATCTCTTCTATCATGTCACTCTCCATGGCCTTCATAGAACTTCCCGTTCCAGTTGATAATGCAATCATGTGGAGGAGGTGTTGATTTGGAATTGAGAGACAAAGTACATGTGCGACAGGATTTCGATCTTGTTGAAAATTTTCTATTTTTCCAGAAAATGTCCCGATCACAGATGAATGACCTGAAAGATGGGAAATAGCATCAACTTAAATACTTATACATAGAGAAATATCTAAAAACTGTTGTGACATTCAAACACAAGGATTTCTTAGGATGTACAATTATGGTTCACAAAGACTAGGCCTCGGACAATTCAGGGTTTATTTAACTACATGCAGTTTGATTTCCATGGCATTCAAAAATTATATAATATAGAATTTACTGATATAATAAACAAACTTTTTAAATGAATGAAAGACTTTCAATTGGCATACTCATGCTTAGAGTATTAAAAAGAATAAAATAAATGACAAAAAATATATTGCACAGTGATAATCTCTGGGACTAAGGCTTCAGTCAAAATATATATGGAATAATACATTAACTTTTACCTTACTGTATGGGGGCTTTAATTTGTTGATATGAAAGAGTACGGTATACCCTTGAAATCCATGAAAATTAAACCAATCACAGTGATACACTGTACCAAACGAAATTACCCAGTAGTTTATGTACTAGTAATTTATCAAATACCTGATAAACCGTCATGACTTCACTCTCTCTATCTATTCTGCCAACCAGCATATTTCTATATATAGCTCTTCTTCATTAGGAGATCAATATAGTCTAAAAATGGCCTCGACCATCGAGCTCTCTTAAATGCGTATCTGCTTACATCCCTAATTCCACCAAACTCCTCCACTGTCTCCAACCACAATCAGACATTTGGACAACTTCTTCATGGTCAACATCTGTAATATTAAGTTACATAATCAGGAATTTTGGCACCATGAGAGAATCTTAAATGGAACACCAGTTGGTTGCAAAGTTGATCAGTAAAAAAAATATATGCATATGTACTTGATATTATAAAGGCATAAACAGACTCTAAGGTTAACTCAGATTTAACAAACATAATAATATTTACTAAGAGAGGAATAGTTAATATAAGACAATGACTTCTGAAATCTTTACTTTTAAATTAGATGTTCTCCAATCAAATAAATGCAAATATTTCAACATGGAGAAGGGCATGGGGCTGTGAAAAGTAATTTTTGAGGGAGCATTATTGTGAAAGACTGAAAGTCACACAAAAACTCCAGACACTGTAAAAGTGTTTTAACGGAAAAAAAAGACACCATCTGAGGTTGACATTGTACTTGACATCTATTTTACGCCTATTTGAAATTTATTTTGCTGTCAATATGTAAATTATGAGTTAATGTGTATACCATAGTGTATATCATTACATAAAGTGTTCAATCTGTCTTTCTATTTTAAAATACATCTCCTGACATCATGGGTTTCCAATAGTCTAACTCTTAACCCCACACGTAATGGCTGTCAGTTTACAATTTCTATCAAAACTAAATCATTTTTAACCTCACTCATATATAGCATCAGAAATTACTGATACAAAATCAAAGTCATCATCATTTGCAGTCTCAACTTGTAGCTTATAGTCTGTCCCGAGTTACTGCTTCCATCACTTTTTGATTATTTTTAATAAAAATACACATACCTGTGAAAGAAATGCTGTTGAAGTCGATAAAAGGGAAAATATCCAAGATATCTTAATTGACAAATTATCATTTTTCACTCATAAAAGTTCACAGGAACAAAAACAAATTTCTTACAGAGATTTATAATGGGAAATGTTTAAATCTTTTCTCCATTCGGAAGTACTCCAGACACCTCGCACAATTATTCAACGTTATCATCCGGGCTTATTTATGGCTGATGCAATGCAAAATCTCAGCAGACTTTTTATTTTGGGATGTGTATTGAAACCCGAAGAGGTAGAGGGGGCGTTTCAAAACATATAATCTGGACATATTTTATAATAGTGGATGAACGTAGTTTGAACTCAAAGGTATTTATGATTATCAAAGTATCAAGTGAAAAGTAGTGGAAGCAAAAACTCGGGACAGAGTATAAATATAAATTGAATACCAGATAATTTGACTAATGAATATGCATAGAGACGACAGGAGATTTCGCATGTGTGGTATGACATCATTTTGAACCATACATTTAAAATCGACTACTGGAAACATCTGATTATCTGAAACATGTGACGACATGATACAAATTCTGATATATGTTAGAATTAAGTTTAACTATTAATAATGAGAGACAAAGAATTCCACTGTGTTCTAATATGTGTATTGAACCATAGTGGCATACTGTCAAAAACTTGTTTAAATAATTATAATTATTTTTTTTTTATTATGAAATTACATCTCAGGTGCTTGGGGCTTTACTTACGAATATGTACGATGCCTACTTTGATAGGCATAGGTATCTTACATACCAATGCTTGTGCATTACAACGCCATAGCATTTATAAAGAAAAATTCAATGATGTCCATACCAATTTTACTTTTACTCTAGTCTAAGCAAGATTCGCCGAAACTGCAAATCTGAAAAAAAAACTTTCAGTCTCGACGAACTTAATCCTGCTGAGATTACCAATACTTTTACTCTATCAATGAATGTAAGTCAAACCTGGACAGATCGCTTTTACTGGCGTCGAGTCATCTTCCTCCATCTCTGATGAGAATTTTTCAGCTGTAATATCAAAATATGTGATTGGTCTGCCCAAGAGAGCGTCCACGTCCGCACTAGACCATCCTTTTTCTGAACATTAGCAACCTTTCTGTGGCAATTGGTCTTCTCAGCGTTCAAAATCAAATCCACGTTTCCTCCGCATTGCCGAAAACTGAGCCGATATTTATGTCGTAAAAATATTTTGGGTTAAATTAACTCTTATTATCATTTATATTCACGCTTTATTATTTAAAACAACCTATAAAACCCTTTCCAATATAAATTTTATTGTTTAATACCTTAGAATTGAACAAACAGATTTAACGACCGCGAATTGGTTTACGTCATTCAGAGTTGCGCGGTAGATTCAAAATCGTGAGTCCCATACTTCCTTAAATTAAATTAGTTTATTTTAAGAATGTACATATATCAATTAATTGCATTTAACCTTGAAAGCAAAATAAAACAGTCAAATTTTCAAATTGTATTTGTTATATTAAGATGCAAATCAACTGCAAGGCATTTTTTCCTATTTCCTACCATAGGTAATTGGAAAGGATATTCAAGCACGTAGCATTGTATTTAAAGGTGTGTTGGGATAGTTTCATCAAAACATCTTGACAAGCAAAAAAGGGATGAATTCTCGAAATCATGAAAGAAAATCCTAATTGTAACTTCAATATAATTTAATCAGAGCCCCTCGTTTTCAGTTTCATTTATTATATAAATATATTATTTGTTCCAATCTGATTTTAAAAAAAATATTTGTTTGTTAAGATGTTTCTATGACGACACCCATGTGATCATTCATGACCTGGAGACATAGATCAACTTTTACCTGTCTAAAAGTAAAGATATATATTATCCTGTAAATTTTCATCAACCTATCTTGCGCATTTTTCTGTTTTTATTTATTAAATTGAGGAGGATTGAAAAGGGAACTTCATTCCGAAGATTAATTCTCAGAAATGTGATTGATTTAAACACTGCAGGCAAGCTTCTATTGAATAAACATTTGCTGCAAGTAGATATGAGCTTAGGTGTAGTAGATAAATACAGAATGGCGAGCATATGAATGTACGGCTAGGTCAAAGAAAGATTATTCTTGGAGACGGGATGGTCAATTGATAACCAGCAGATCTACCTCAAACTTTTAGACATGATATTTTGGCTACTAACTTTGATGAAGCAAAGAAAACATTTTAGCTTTACAATTCTAAAATTTTCCAATATCATCATACTGAGGTTCTAAGTATAGCTTAAATGGTCATAATATTCTATCGGAATTAAGCACACTGTTTATATATCAAAATAATAATTATTAAAAGGGCTGGATGATAGTGGCCATTTTTAGACTGTTTTCATTTCCTTTTGAAGAAGAGCTCTATTTAGATTTAGGAAATGACACAAATTTAGAAGTTAAAATTTATGGATTTTTTCTTAACTTGATAGCCGATTATGATTAAACTAAGCATATCTTAAAATTTTAGGTATTCTGATGGTATTGTATTGACAATCCAACCTCCTTAAAATATGAAATATGCTAAAAAACTTACAAAACAGTTTAAAATTCTTGCTAATAAACACAATTTAAAGCATCTCGAACCAGTGTGTTTTAAAATAGATCTATTCTTCTATTGTTTTCAATAAAAATGATGATTTAATAAGATTTCATATTCTTGGATAAATTGAAAAATAACAACACGTGACAAATTTTGTGTTGGTTTTTGGAATAGGAAAATGTATCAATGGATATTGCCCACAAAGAAGGTTATAAATTATATGTAAAGTTAGTAAAGTTACATTGTTGGCAATTTTTGTAATAAAATAATTTTACACTATTAGTTGCTTTTATTATGAATACTAATTACACTTGAAAAACCCAATAATGTGTCACTTTTACACAGTGTTTAAGTCATTAACAATGTCCCGCTTAATTATGCCAGTGCCAAGATGACATTTTGTCACCCATCTATAGCTGCATATATCGAAGAATTAAAATATGCCATATGATAGACCATTGTTTAAAAAGTTTACAATCACTTTTTTATCATTGTATCTCACCTGTCAGGTGATATATTTACCTTTTAAAAATAAATTCCTACAGGATAACAATTTGTCCCATAGATAAAACAATATTTCCACAGGAATCATATTTCCTTTGGGAATTATCATTTTCCTATGGGATATTAATTTTTAAAGATAAATATCTTACATATAAGCTAAAATACACTAAAAACAAAATTGGTAAAATACTCTATAGAAAATGGTCTATCATTTGGATTTTTCCGAAACTGCATCTTAAGCGGGTGGAAATGTCACCTTGACACTGGCATAGTTATTCGGCACAGTGTTCATTATTCCCTTAAAGAAAGGAGAATAAGATTACACCCCTTGATATATTTAACACAAAATAATTTAAGTAATACATACGACTATATTAATAAAGTATTAGCGTGGACATATACTCTAAGAAAATCTTCTACTTGTCACACTTACATATACACGTATTTTAAACTATATTGGCAAAGTAGAACAACACTACTGAAAGACAAATTACGGCTTCCTTTACCAAAAATAAGCGGCCAAATAGTAAAACGTTACGCAAATGCAAAATTGAAATTTAAGGACAACAAGTTACCCATCATATCTACCTAAATCGTTAAGATAGAATTTGTTATTATTAACTATTATTTATCAATGAAAAATTCTACATAATGTACTTTTTAATTTTGGGTGTTTTTCAATATTTTTATATAGAGCTATTCATTTAAAAGAGATCAAGAAAGTCTAAAATAGCCATGTTCATGTTCATCAAACCCTCTAAACGCCATTCTTTTTTTTTTTATTTAGTAATGCTTAAAATGATATAGTTGTCTCTCTTTGACTCATATACATACCGGTAAAACGTACAAAATGTGCAAAATATTACAGTGTGTGTTTAAGACGGTTGGGTGGTCATGGCCAATTTTAGGCTGTATTTAACTCATATATATATATACGAAGAACTTTCTTTACAGATATAGCTAGGAAAATGTTCAGAAGTCTGAAATTAATAGTCACAGTATATCCATCAGAATTTATGAACTTAGTTCCCTGTTTTGGTCACAAATAGGGTTCTTTGTTTAGGTCAGTCGTCAAGCAAAATATAACCTCTTCCTGGCTGTGTAATTGTTGTAGAAAGATTTTATGATTTATATTTTCCGATCAAATACTCAGTATATATATAAGTATTAATTTTATGCAAAATGTACTTCTTTCTGACATTAATTTATATTGATTTTAACGCAAACATTAAGATTTATTCCCATATCATCCATATTGTATTGAATAAAATTGCTAAACCATATTGAAGGGTTACTTGATTTGACTTACTTGACTTATTCCTGTTCGCTCCATTGGGAGTATAGGACCGCAGCAAAGGTGAGAACATTTCTAAAAATCATAAGCAATATATAATGATCGATTTTTAAAAATTACTACTTTGTCATTTCCCGTGACGACTGTGTTTCATTATTGTCCCAGAAAACAATCGAGCAAGTAGTTGTTTTGTCCAAAATTACCCCTATTCGGTAAAGCGCCACCTATCACAACCACTTAATTTAGTTCCCTACCATTACGTTGTGCCAACGTGTACACCTTTTAATACTGAGCTTATTAAGGCGGCTGGATGGTAAACAAATGTTCCATTAGGTCTGCCTCAAACTTGTCATTATGGTAATTTTGGCCATAAACTAACAAAGAAATAGTCCAAATATTTCAGCTTTATAAGCTTATTTCTATACAGATATTCCTAAAAACAGAGCTTTTCGTCACAAGGAGGTTAATATAGCCAAAATAATGGTCACAACTCACCAGTACTCTTAGTAGAACCTTCTAAATTTCTAGTATGATATTTTACTTTGTTCTGATGACGGCATTTAGCTTTTGCCTATACGTGCTATTGGTAAATCTAAAAGTCCATGACGGATATCAATCAAATCATTAATTCAGGCGTGTTTATGTCAGTATTACATGTATCTATTGATTCAATGTGTCATCAATAACTATTAAAAACAAACAACAAACTGATAGACTAACTTAATAATTTCGGCATTTCTAAGTAAGTTGCAACCGCGCACATGTACATAGCGCAGTCAAAATTTTTGCAATATTTCCTAGTTATAAAAATGATACATTCGAAATAAAGAGGTTGCGCTTGTATATAGTTTTGGTATTACTGACATAGACAAAACTAAATGGAAGCGATGGCAGTTGTAATTGATATTAGGTGCGATAAAATCAAACAACAACTAATGTGTACAGGGTTTTTTTTTCGCCCGTGTAATTTTCGCCCTTATACATTTGCAAACAATTTTGCCCCGTTTTGAATTCGCCCAGACACAGCTGTGTTTAAAGAGAGATAATTTGAGACACGAATATTTGGTCAGCCTCAATTTCGCCCACCGACAATGAGGGCAAAAAGGGCGAAATAAAACAGGGCGAATATTCCCTTGTATACAGTTACCTACTTCGGGCAAGATGATCGTGGCAATTTTTGGAGCATTAACATTCCAATCTGCATTACAGAGAGGGGTTTGCATAAAGACATTGGGAAATATTCAGATATGAAAGCTAAACTCATGTTCTTTACTGAATTGAAGTTCTTATCAAAATAATCATATCTGGTAGATATAATGGAGAATTTGTAAACCAACACCCTCCAAAGCTATGAAGAAAAGCCATAGATTGACTGACAGCTTTGTTATATACATCGTATCACACAATCCTAAATATCAGAAATCGTCAGGACGTGCGCCTCTTTAGAGGAACTCATCCCTTCTGCCAGTTCCATCCTTATCGACTCTTCTCATGACAAACTCCATTGAATTGGATCAAAATTATAAAAAAATAAATAAATATCCGCCTCTAATGATTGTCTTGCAGAGAATAAAATGTTCGGAGCCATATATGCCAATTTTGCCAATTGAGTCTGAGATTGCGGCCCAGACAACTTAGACGTTCTCACTTTTAGTATGTGTCTATAAAATGGGTATATATTTGAAAATTTCATAAAACATGAGATCTTATCAAGCGTGAGCTCGTCTACGTATTTATATCCTGGATGCAAACTATTGGAACAATTTTAGAGATTCGCTACGTGGACATTTTTAGACATCAATTATTCATTTTACCAAAACAAAAGAAAATTTGACATTAAGAAAAAAATTCAAATTTCTTTAAAAAAAAATAAATTCAATTTCTTGTAACCTTGTGTTTAAAATATCACAAATACAATGTATACAGTACATTGTAAAGCTTTTTTTTCTTTACCGTTCTGTTTTTACGCAAACTCCAAATGTTTATGCGTTTAAACAAAAGCAGCTTTTGTATTGACTAATTGCGCATTAATTTTCCAGGATATAAAACAAATGATTTTTCTTCATTTGTTCCTCCATGGTCTTCTCTCTTTATTTTCTACTTTGTAAATTTATAAAAGAGTCCTTAGAGATACCATAATTATGCCATAACACAAAGCCTTCATGATGAGAGATCATTAGGCGCTTTATTTATTGACATTTCTGCCAGTAATATAATAAATGCCTGCCCCCTAGCGACTCACCCAGGGACCACATTGCGTGCAAGCGGGGCTTGATCTTTGGCACATGGCTTACATAGGGGGGACCCGCGGGGCAGGCATTAACACACATTGTTAATTAATTGAATAAAGTAAAGTTCAAGTTAGTAATATTGGTTGATTTTTTACGAACAACCAAAGAATTGTCAATGAATAGTACTGGTCTTACAAAAGTGTGTGAACGTATATTCCTTGTAATTCAATGTATTCTTATGAAGGATAAAAAAAATGAAATTTTAAGACATTTAAACGTAACATTCAAACATATTTCATAATTCAAGAATGCATTTTTTTTGGTATACTTTGATTGATGAAGTGACTGACAGACTAACTGTGTATCTCAATATTGTTTATTTTTTGGAATGGCGATAATAATTCATGGACAGTCTATCTTTCTACATCACAAAAGCAATAGTGAGCATTGCTTTAAGGAGAAAAGTGTTACACCCATTTTTTCGAAAGAAATAATAATTTTAAAAAACCGCTTTCCCTCACAATGCTGTTGTTAACAGATGAGTGTAGTTATAATTACCATTTTTTTTTTAATTTGAAAAGCTTCAAAGGGCTAAAATTCGAAAATAACCCAATTAGAACTCACAATTATATATTTTCTTTGATGAACACAAAAACAGCATCGCAAGTGGCCTTTCTACGACCCCTTTAGCCCAGGTGAGCTCAAAATAGAAAAAAAAAACTTCTGATTGAAATTAATTATTCATCAAAAACATTTTGATAAGCGTATCTTCGAGAGTCGAATTACACAGATTTCAGACTTATTTCAGATGCCACATTTAAAACCGTGTTTATCTGTTGTTTTTACAGATTTCTCCTTAAACGCAAGGAAACTAATTATGCAAACTAATTACGACTGTAATTGAAATAAAAATCAATCCTTTCACTGCTATTAGTGTGTGTGGTTAAGAAAGATTGCAGAACGTTAAGGAAAACACGATACTTTCTGTTTGTGTATATGTTTATATAGGTGTATAAAAAGAAGGTTTTTTATACAATTACAGATGAAAGTAAAGTTGACATATTCACAAACGGTATTTGAGTGACCGCTTTAAAAAGTAAAGGTATATATACATTATCGTGATTAAAAACAAACTTCATTTTCAAACTTCATTAAGTTTAAAACTCTGAAAATGTTATATACAAGGTTAAAAGTTTCATACAAAAAATGAAAAAAACCAAAAAAATAAATAATTTAAAATGAAAAATTGATCAGAACACACCATTTCAGTCACATCCGCACCAAATCTTATTCAATTCATAAGAAAGAAAAACATTAATTGCACCTATGAATCATATTCACAAACAACTTGTAAAATGTAATACTTTTTCATAGGGTTTATATGTTAGTCGATAAATCCTACGATTGGTAAATAATGACAACCACACACTACGGAAATCTCCAAAGGGAATACTCTATTCCTCACAAAGAGTAAACACACAATGCAAATATGAATACATAATTCTGGCAGTGATAGAATGGATATTGCGTTGAGTAGCTAGATTGTTGTTTGGCATAACAATCGTTTCACACGAAAAATTCTTTGCCGATTTTAGTTTTGCCAATGATTTCGTTGTCAGTCAACATTTGCGACACTTCCGATGAATGTCGTAATAAGGCTTTCCGGTCACAATCGTTACAACGGTTTTTGGTACTTTTGACACCCGCGGCCCTCCTGCGTTTGCACTGAGATACGATGTACATGACACAGATTAAGATAATTACAGTTCCTAGAATCAGAATCAGGGACAGTTTGATCTCGTACACGATGTGTCGATTATGTAACAGCAAATGATGATACACTTCCGGCGGGGACTCGTTTTCATAATCCATGACGAAAACGTTTCAGGCACTGAAAAAAAATAACTTTATAAAAAATGAGAAAAAAAACTTTGTCAAATATGAAAAAATACACTGTACTCATAATGGAAATATCAACCTAACTTGGCAATTAACTCAAAATTAAAATCAGTCCATTACCTTTTATTCCGACAACAATCCTTCGCTCGTCGCATCACGACAGACAGATGATACCCTTCTTTCCCTTCTTTCTGGCTTTCTTGACGCGGTATTGGTTTACTCTCAGTTCACAATCTATGCTCTGTTTGCTTCCATAATTTCTCTGGCTTTGGTATCAGAGAGAGAGAGGGAGAGAATATTTTTCCTTCAATAAATCAATCCATATACTGCCTCAAATTATTATTCCCCGAGCAAACGAACTCGTTTGTTTGCGATACGTATTTTTCCACTAAGCTTGACTACATCCAATATTTTTTCCTTTATTTTTTTTCAACACAGGGGATCTTCTGTATTATAGTTGCAGGGCATTGGATATACCTTCAGTGATACTCACAACAATCAGGGAATGCAAAAACTTTACATCTGATCTCTGTTGTGTTTTTTCTTCAGGCAGCGGGAGGTAATTGCTTGTTAATTATTACCTCTAAAAAAAATCCCATCCAAGTCGTATATCGCTCGGTCTTGTCATTCACCGTATTACTGGTTTTCAACGATCGAGTCGTTCAATACTATTGTTTTCCTGCGCGAACAAAGCCTTGCTATCGTGTACTAACTAATGCTGAGCTGATTTGAGTGATCACAGAGAGAGAGGAGAAGAGAGAGCGCGCAAACATGGTAATTCAGAGTCATAGTTCTCCCGTCATTTTCACTGAATAATGAATGGCTATGTATTTATTAAAACGTTATCGTGGGCCAATTCTTCCGTTTCCGTAATGCAAATCAATACCGGTTTCATAGTTCATGCCTTTTCGACAATGTATTTAGTTGTCCTTCGGAACTCAGTCGTTGAACACAAGCACAAGCGATATCTGGTTCTCGCTTGATACCATTAAGGGGAAACGTTTAAGTACTAGAAGGTTGGATGATCTTCGCCATTTTAAGGCTATATTTACCTCCTTTAGATGAAGAGCTCTGTATAAAGTATTGAAATATCTTCAATTTTTAAATCTAAAGTATTTAGATTTTTTCTAACCTTAGTAACATTTTTTAGCCAAACATATAAAAATCTTAAGATAAATTTTATAGTTCACTTGTTGACCGGCCAACCTCATAAAGCCGATGGTTTTTTTTTCTTCCTGTGAACTACATACACAATATATATATATATATATATATATATATATATATATATATATATATATATATATATATATATATATATATATATATATATATATATATATATAAAGTTGACTTGCTGTTACACTGTTAGCAATTTGTGTTTTTCAATTGTTAAATAAAGAGATCAATTAAGAGAGAGAGAGAGAGAGAGAGAGAGAGAGAGAGAGAGAGAGAGAGAGAGAGAGAGATGCTATTTTAATGCGTCCAGAGATGTTTATTTCTTAACAAAATGTGAAAAAACTCGATATCTCTGTGCTCTATTCTGAGTAACTGATTACTTATATATAGAATCGCTATATACATACAGCATCCAATCAAGAGTGCATCCACTGCTATTTTTAGTACGGGCAAACGTAAAATACATATATACAATTCTCTTTGAAGCATTTTTTGGAACTCTTTGAAAATTTTAACAAAGAAAACTTCTTGAATTTTAATATCACAATGAATAATTCAAGAATATTTTTTTTTATTTTCTCTTTTGGGCTTTGGCACCCAAATAAAACTTATAATGGTGTGCCTTAATTGAAAATTGATGAAGATGCAAATCACCCGGCTTATATCAAATTTCAAAATCTTATTGCAAACAAATAGCAATTAGCGAGTTTAAAAGCCCGAATAGGGATTTAGAATTTCACACAGAGGTTTTTTTTTTATCCCACCAAAGGTTGATCAGATTTAATTCAGATAAGATAGTTTATCCCGATGTTTTGCGGTTTCACACTGGCACCGATGTTAAATAAGGCGTTTTATACAACAAGTGACATATATGCATTGTGACAACGCACTTTGAAAAAATGTATATAAATTACGGTATACAACAAACACGATGGTTTCTTTTTTTTGCTACATCTACAGTTGTATCTTGTGCTCAGAGAAAGAGAAAAAATATGTACAACGCGGAACTCTTTGAGCGTGAAGATTTCATCCGGCAATTTGTCAAATTACACCCAGGGGAAATAGGATTGTCTTTCAGAATGTCTTCTCTCAAAACTTGAAATTACTTGATACTTTGCAAAAGCGCGTTGTGCGAAAAGATACAGTCCGCTTTAAGCCTCCCTCGCAGAAAAAATGTCATATTTATTTTGGCTATAACAACAGTCATTTGAGATTCAGAGGTTTCCGGAAAAATAAGTGGATGACATTTGTTGTGTTAAGTGGTTGGGGATTTGAAGCGAATTCTGTGGAATTATAGATTCTTCACACTCAGAAAATTCACGTTGAACAGCAACAATGATAGCTATTTGCATTGATTGAGAGTCAATTTGAGAAAAAAGCAACTGTGGGATCTAGCTTCATTTCAACGTTATAAAAATACTAATTTTACAGTAATAACACCTTTTCTGCCTCCTCATCTCACTCATTTTATTTTTAACGTAAGAATGGATATTTTTAGATATAATGATACATGAAGTACCCTCCCCCCTTCAACCTAACCAACCGAAACTATTCTACGGAACTGTCTATTCTAAACTTAACAACAAGATATCACATTTTCCCATCTATTGTTTATGTTTTAGAAATTGGAAATTACTAACTTGTACAGAGACACCGTTCAACCTATCTAACGTGTCACAGTTTTTTTTTTTTAAATCTTTGAATCAAAAACAAAAACGACCCCCTCCCACATATCAACTGACAAAACAACACCTTCAACGAATCAACAAGCAAAAATAGAATAACAAAAAGCTTTATTGAATTCCATAAGTCAACAAAACATCTTAAAGACAGTTTTATTACTTAGTCTAGAGTGATACGGGGCACCATACATGGTCATGTCATTAGTGAAGTGATGCAAACTTTTTGAAGTTCTTTCTCTTTCGTTAACAAAAACATAAAACAGAAATAAAAGTCAGTGTATACTTCTATCTTGACCAAATGCAGTTTATCATCTAATAAACATTTTCAAGTACAACGAACACACAAGAGCAACATGCTTTTGTTTTCAAGAAAAAAATCAATCTCAATCAGAAATAATTGCACTTTCCTATTGATGTATTAGACAAACATTATTTGGCGGTTAGTGGGAAATGTTACTTGGTCCAAAAACAATTATATCAAATGTAACAATTTTGATTCTCAAAAAGGAAACCATTGCACGAAAATATAAAAAAAAATCCAAAAAGCATAATAATTCACCAGAATGCTTTTAACAATTAGATATCTATGCTTTATATCAAATTTACACAAATAATAAACTCCAAAATAGCTTTGTAAACAATAAATGGATACAATTTATATGAATCTTCCTGCTACATTACAGGGGCATGGTCACGATTTTGGTAAAAAATTGTTTTTTCGAGTTTAATATTTACAATACTTCAGAAAGGCATTTTTAATAGGCAACCAAAATTAGAGTATCATTTGCTGAGGTACAGAACCTGAACTTCTTTGCTATGTAAACAAAACGTTTGTATACATTTTGAATGTTGAAGTATACATTTCAGTTTTAAATTTAAAACGAATGTGTTAAACGTTGGAAACAGTTTGTCTATGTTTAAAATTAAAAAAAAAAATAGACCAACAAGCTGGGAATTATTTTTACTGGTATATCGGTATATCGAACCTATGTAAAACACAAACAGGGAACGAGCCTTGTTTACATGACAAAGAATTGTGAGTCCTGTATCTTGCTTATAACTCTACGAATGACGAATTTGCCAGATTACATACTTACACTAGACTTGGTGTAAATTATGTAAAATATCCGATATATCCGTAGTTTGATCGAATATGTGTGCATTGTATCTAAAACGTGTTTTAATTCTAAAATTATTATAAACAATGTTTAAGTGCTATTATGCTGTTATTGATGGAATGTAACAAAAGATGAATTAGAGCGTCAGGACCAGAATTTTATAGCTAATTATCTTTTTGTGTAGGACTTAAAATAAAGATGCGTAATTCCAGGGATGTACATTAGATAAACTGCTTCATAATTGCACCAACACTGCTGTATTCCTTCGTCTTCGGTTTTGAAAGAGTGAAAAAAAATCCATCACATGGAGAGAATACAAACAAAAGATTCGTTTAACGGAGAGAGTCCAATTTCTATTCGGAGATACAATTAATTCCAAAAATTGAAAGCATTATAATTGAATGCATGTCACCCACTGCGCACCAAAACCATTCTTTTCCGGGGAAAATGAAAGCGGCATTATGCAAAGAGTAATTGATTTTCTCGTTTGTTTTATGTCATTAATTCTATAGATTCATTTATTTAAAGAATAATCTTAAATTTTCCAAAAGATTATTATTGATTTTGTACAGAACAAAATACTCGTGGGAAGATAGTTATAAATCAACAGCTTTCTTTTTGAAAATTTTTAAAAATTTCTAGGATGAATAACATTTTCTCCTTTAAGTTAGTCTTAGGATAAACTGTTAGTACTTGATAATTGCACATCTTGTTACACTGTGGTCTTCTATGACTTTCATTTCATATAGACTTGAAAGAAGGTTCCTGAACGCCCATTTCAAACAGACAGCCTGTTTGTGAAGACTGTGGTATAATGGGCCAAGGATAGAGAAACTGCTGTCCGGACAAGGCTTTTTACAAAGAATTCCTATGGCCTTCACTTAAGCATACAAACTAAATTTATTGCACATTTTTAACCCAAAAGCACTTTTTATGTGAAGTAAATTTGCCAATAAAAATTAATATACTGTTCTGACTGAGAATTCTCACGTAGGTTTGTCATGAAGAGGAGATAAAAGGCGGAGAGACAGACGGACGGATGGACCAATTGCAAAGCAGAGCCTTAACAAATTAACAAAATGCAAGGGTGATATTTTTAGTTGTTCGAAGGAACTTCAATTAAACTGTTTAGGTAAAGTCTTCATATTCGTATACAAAATATCAAAGTCTGTCGTTGTTACATTCTTTATTGTACCATGTAGTGTTTTATAGTAAGTACATGTACATGTGTTAACTTGATAAGTATATGTAATAATTTAGCAACATCTGTGCTTGTTTAGAAGGCCAGAAAAGCATATTTTAAAATGAAAAAAATAATTGGTATTGATAATCCATGTAAGCTCTTATCAAAACTTTTTGATTCCATTGTACTTCCTGTATTTTTTTATTGTTGTGAAATATGGGTAGTGGATCTCTCATTGAACGATATTCAGTTATCGAAAATTTCATGTAAAAGTTCTTAAAGATATACTTGGATTAAATTGCAAAGCATCTAAAGCTGGTTGTCTGGCAGAATTAAGCAGGTTACCACTTTGGTCTAAAATCTCAATAGATATTGGAATCGCTTGATAACTCCTAATTGTTTGGAATTTAAATTATATCAGGGAACAATCAATTCCAATTCCTGGACTAAAAAAAACTTATGGCGTGCTAGATAATTTGGGAGTCTCAAACATTAGTTATTATAAAAGCACAATTCAACACCTCTTTAAAGAGGCTGAGTGATCTACAAGTCAACCATTAACCATTTGATCTACCTTAATTTTGACATATGATATTTTTGTCATCAAATGATATTCAGTTAAGGAAAAAGCAAAACATTTTTACTTCAAAATTTGAGCATTTTCCTATATTTGTTTAAGATCTCTTCATCTTAACGAAATAAATATAACCTACAAAAAGCAAAAACCATCCATTTCTTTAAAACATAGTTAGAAATTGAGGTTATTTGTAATTTGTAACATCTTTCAAAAAAGTCATTGATTAGAAGTCATGTAATTGATTAATACGATATCTTTAAGAAAAACCTGATTTAAAAGCAACTTCATTCTCTGTAAAGGCCCAAACTAATGATGATCCTTATTCCCTACTTTGATGAAATATGCATGAACTTTGAATTCAAAAGATGGTCAAGAAATAATAAATAAAACTAATTATACTGATCACAAATCTGGGTTTTTCAGGTTTTTAGTCATGAAAAACTGTCATGTATAATGAGATATCCTTTCATTTTTTGCTGAACCAGACAGCAATTAAATGTTGAGAGACTCGCATATAATTAAAATAGCAAAGAACAAGAATCTAATTGATTCCATAATATGTTTTGAATTCAAAAGAAATGTGTACATTGAAGAATTGGTAATTAAGTGGCTATAAGGTGGTGACCATTTTACAATATATATATATATATATATATATATATATATATATATATATATATATATATATATATATATATATATATATATATATATATATATGTATCTCTTTCTCTCTCTCTGCATAAACAGTTCTATAAGTAATAATCATCTGAATTTAAAGTTCATACCTATTTCATCAAAGTGGGAACATTTCTCATAAGGATGGGCCTTTACAGAGAATGTCTTTTCATTGACTGCCTATCCTCATAAATCTTGTGTTTAGAATGTTGTAAAATATATTAGAGTAAAATTTATCGTATTTCTGCTGTTTTAAAATTGATAAAAACTCTGGAATGTGTTAACTTGTGGCTAGAGTCAGTTCAGTGATGTGACGATTAAATGATAAATTCAAGCGTAAAGGATAAAAGCAATTGCGATCTTTCACACTATAATTATATATCTTATACAAGAGATAAAAATATTCCTTTGCATATATCATGGTAACCTCATTTATTCAATAATGATATAACCTCTCATATATAGGCCAACTAATTCTAGACGGTATCTCTCTGGTGTATTTATTAGTTTGTACTTCTAGAATCATTGCTTTTTGATTCCTTTTTTCGTTGATGTCATGGCCAAAGAGTGCAATTTTCAAGATAACAGTACTTAAAAAAAATCAATCGAAGGTCAGAGAAAAGTATGGCTTTTTTAGAGAGCGGATTCACCGAAAAATGAATATTTGATCAAATATGACATGCTTAATAAATAGATATAGGCCATTTTCACCATTGCACAATTCATATCAAGTCTACCATTGTAAATCCTGAGATTTTTGCTACCGCATAAAAGGATTTTGACAACAGCATGAAGTTAGTTTTAATAACAACAGTCCTACAAATCAACACAAATTAACGAGAGACGTGAGCCTTCGTTCTCTTTGACATACATTGTAAGTAAATTGTGAATGTCTTTCAAGACACCCCTATGCATTGTCTCATCATTATGAAACTTGACCACCACATGTAATAATTGGCATGATAATTTTTGTCTAACATGCGTTTGAAGAAAATAATATTTTTCATGAAGTTATTGATATTATCGATAAAGTTTTAGCCTGCCGGGCTCAACCGATAGGTTTCAGTTTTACAGATGAACAAAGCTATCTTGAAATTAAAATTCATTCAACCGTTTTATCTCATATTATTAATGCAGCATTATTTGGCCAACATTATTCAAGAAGTTGGTCGTGATATTGCATAATTATTGATTATATATCAATATGAAGGATATATTTCCAGAAATAACGATATAAACTGAATTCATTAAAAAAAACATGGAACATTTCCAATGCCGACGACGTTTTCAAGACAACGTAAACGAGTTTCATAACCAAATATTACTTTCCATCAAAAGTTAAACTAAAATTTTCTTCCTTTTTTATTTTTTTTTTATTTTTTAACAATGGCTGATTACTAAGTTAAGAATCCTTTTTTAATCACATTGAAACGACATTACAATAATGGACAAACCATATAAGAAATCATATGAGTCCCATAACTGACAAAAGATTATCATGCAATAAAAACGTGTCAAAACTTTAGTGTAAGGTTTATTAAGAATAAAGATGAGTGTAGAATAGGCTAGCAAATTATAGGTAATATATTAAGTTATGGCTTGTTTCTCTTAGCTACAGGTCAGGAGATTCTATAATGTATCTTGCTGGTGTGATTATTAGTTTGTGCTTCCAGACTTTTATCTTGTGATTTCTTTATCGTTGATGCCATGACCAAAAAGACCAATATTAAAGATAACAATATTAAAAACAATTGTCAGCTGCATGCAAGAAGTTAGTCAGGGGTTTCTCGAAAAATTATGCAGTGCATGCCAAATTAATCTTCGATAAAGAATGACATGCTTATATGGATATCGACATATATCTTTTTTCATTCAGCAATATATCATGTCTAATTTAGTAAATCTTGACAATAGATCAATCGCAAATAGAGCATATAAAACACGGTTTTTAATAATTGCAGTCTGGTACAAATCAAAATCGATACATGTGAGAGCGATAATTATGTTTTCTTTGATATATTAAGTAACTTGTTCTTCCCTTCAAAGGCACCCCTATGCATTTTCCCATGATTATAACCAATAACAGCCCAAGTTAATAATTGGTATAATTATTTTTATCTTGTATACGTTCGAAGAAAACATTATTTTTATGAAGTTATTGATATTATTGATAAGGTTGTCATTTTTCTTGAAATATACAATCATAGCTCTTTTTAGCTTGTTGGTGTCAATCGATGTATTTTTTCTTTGAAGGAGAGAAGTTATCTTGAAATTAGAAATTCGAACGATACCGTTGTCTCAAATGTACAGCAATTGTTAACGGATATAAGTAAAGAATTCGAAGTAGGCGGCTTGATTATATATTGATCACAAACCACTTAGACCGAACGTCTTCTAAATAAGGGTTGAAATTTCTGTAAAAATCATCACCCCTTCACAGTGTTTTGCCAGTGTGTTCATGTTGAAGTAAACGCATTTGATAAAATAAAAAATCATTTTTAAACAAAAACATTTTCTCCACGAAACAAGCGATGAAAATGAATACTTCCAATGGTGAGAATAATCAATTAGTTTGTTTCCCAGTTTATATTCTTCTTTTTAGTGTTTTGCCTGGTCAACAATTGATGATTATTAAGTTAAAAGAACATAGTTTTCATCATAATTGGAAAAACAATATCCAAGAACAGAAGAAATTGGAAGCAAAATTACAATAATGAACATACCATACAGTAAATCTAATGAACTTCCAGGCAAGCGAGAGACATTGACAAAGGACAATCGTGCAATAAAGACGTGTCAAAATTGATCGCAATGTTATTCTGGATAGGAAAAAAATTCCCATTTTTTAACTTAAAACGAATAGTTTAAACTACTTTCACAGCTGAAGTATGTCTATAATTCTGTTTAAATATATTTAGCTAGACATATATTTTAATGTAAGCCGTGTGACAAAATTGATTGCAGAGTTTACTAAATTTTAAAAGAAATTAGGATAAATAGCAGTTTAGGCGACAATGCACTTTGCATCTTTTTTTTATTTTTGCTAGCTTCTGGCCTAGCGTTTAAGTCAATATCATTGCACATGTTATTTATGTAGCACTCTGTGAATATAGGATATGATAGATGTAGCTATAGCTAAGCTTTCTACACAAAGGTCTGCTATGTCTTTGGCATCTCACATAGAAATTGTTTTAATGGCACTGTATATCCCTTACCTACAGGCAGTGTTTTGAAACGATCATGGCTTTATAAAGCCAATCAGAGAGGACAAATCTTGTAGACAACGGTTTTTACAAAGATTTGCAGATGTCTTTAGTTTTTTAACAAAATTTTGCTCAAAATCAACGCACACTATCTTAATTTGTATAATATAGACAGGGCGAATTTGATTGAAAATATATAAGAGCGAACAACAAATGTCTAAGTCGTTTTAAAAGACCTCGAACTTTAATCTGTGTTCAAGGTCAATGCAACCATTCATTCAAAAGTCATTTGTGTGTAGAATAGAGAGTTAGATTTGGTCAATAATAGGATAAAATACGGTTTGAACAAGTATTTTATCATAGGTCTGTACATGAGAGAAAGAAATATGCTCCGAACATGTGATGTCAGACTGGTGAAAAGACTAAAGGACTGAAACTTCAAGATACTGATTAGAGAGCAGAACACTAAACGAAATGTGTGTCGATAAGTGTGTCGAGATATTCTCTCTCTCTCTCTCTCTCTCTCTCTCTCTCTCTCTCTCTCTCTCTCTCTCTCTCTCTGTATTTCCTGATCACATTAACCACTTTGCAAAACAGTCAAGTTTGCATCCAGGGTTGAGGAGCCCTCGGATCGCCAGTACTTTTGCAGTACATCTTTAACCAAACTCTTCTGTAGAAAACGGGATACAGAATGTTATTTTTGATTATTTTAAGAAACTTCCAGCTCTATTTCACATCCAGCTCTAATTCACACAAAAAATTAATGAATGAAAAACTGATAGTGTACATCAATATTAGATTTTTTTTATCGTTGATGCATTCTTAACGTGTCATGTATTATTTCACTATAACGTATTGAGAATCAATTACCTATTCTCTGTAAGATCTTACTTTAAATAGTCATTGAACGGAAGGAAGCCAAGAAACAGATGATTACGACAAATGTTCGGCTTTAAACATGCGGTACACATTTAAAGCAACTTAATACTTTATTAAGGTCCATCCTTATTAGGAGTTAGATACTTTAATTAAATATGCATGAAATTGAAATTAAAAGAATATTGAAGAATTTAAAATAAAAAAATAATATTTCTTTATCACCTGACAATTTTCAACATTTCTATAGGACCATAATATATATAATCGTTAGTTTGTTCTTTTAATTCATATGCTTATAGTTTCAAATTCTTATCATCATCTGAATAATTTCAGCGTTTTTATGACCGAAAAATCAAGATATAATAAGTTTTGAATTCGAATTCTTAATGATATTGTAACAAAGAAATGCATTGATTATTTTTTATTAACATACATGCTTTTAAAACAGAAACGTACTATAAAAATGATTGAAATGGTTGCATTAAACAAAAGTATAGAACAGCTATCATCATTTAGATACTAAGTACGTTATATTCCTGTTCTTAGTCTGCATTTAAATTGATTCAATCATATATATTTACTGCTGAGACATGGGTTGATGCAACGAACGATTATCAATTCAGCGTCAATTCAGTGTAAAAAAAAAAAAAGAAGAAGGTTAAATTCATATATCATTTAACTATTTATCGTACGGTAACCTCCTTTGACTATTATTCTTAAATACAGAGGTCAACTTTATTTTATAGACATTGTTTAACCGCTGATAATATTAGTTTGTACTTTCCGATTTATTGCTTTCGGATTCCTGTTTTCGTTGAGATGCCACGGTGAAAAAGTGCAATCTCCAAGATAACAGTATTAAACAAAATAAGCAGAAGGTCGAAACAAAATTGTGGCTTTTCTGAAAAGCAAAGCACAGAATGTCAAACGAATCTCTGATTAAGTATGACATGCCTATATGGATATCGACCTACTTTATAGAAGCAGCATTTGTATCAATTCTAATATTGTAAATCATGAGAATGTTTAACTGCAGAAAAGAGTGTCGACAACGGCATATGGTCGATTTTCTTATAACTGCAGTCCTACAAATCAACATAAATTGAAGTGAGAATTGATCCTTTGTTCTCTTTGATATATGTAACTGCTCGCTCCCTTCAAAGACTTTGCTTTGCAGTTTTTTCTTTATTACGACGCATGACCGCACCCGTTAATATTTGGTATGATTATTTCTATCGTTTATGCGTTCGAAGAAAACATTATTTTTATGACGTTATTGATATAATTGATAAGGTTGTCATTTTTCTTCAGATATACACAAGTATAGCTCTATTTTAGCCTGTTTGGTGTCAATCGATATTTTCTTTCTTCAAAAACAGAGAAGCTATATAAAAAATAAAACTCTAACTATTCTTTTGTCTCACTGCAATGTTTGGCCAATATATCCTATCGAGAAGTCGACCGCGTGATTTCATATTCAATTGACCATGTATCAATATGAAGAGATACCTTTCAGAAAAAAAAATAAAAAATAAAATAGTGAAATCGTAAAAAAAAATCATTAAAAACTCATATTGAGGTAAACGACTTTCACAATAAAACTCAATCATTACAATAAAACGACAAGAAACAAGCCCTGAGAATAATTATTTTTCCCCAGTAGGAATACCAAATTAGTCTGTTTTCCAATTCTTCTCTCCCTTTGTGGTCTACATCGTAAATTTATGGTTGGTTATTAAGTTAGAGAACGCTGTTTATTATCATATTTGACCAAAAAAAATCTACATTCAAGAATGGCACATGAGCGAACAAAACTACAGCAGTTGGCAGATCATAAAATAAATCTAATGAGCCCTCTGGCAGGCGAGATAGATTGAAGAAAGATTATCTTGCAAAAAAAATGTGTCAAATTTGATCGAAAGTTCTATCAATAATTCACATAGTTTCACATAGAGAGTCATGAATTTTCACACCTAGAGTATGCATATCACTATGTTTACCTATGTTTAGGTAGAAATACACAAACGTGTAATGTTTTAAATTTTCAAAATGCATTAAAATTTTGTAACACGCCTAGATAACATTTGATGGCATATGTAATATCTTTATAAAAATCAATTTTTATTCAGCAATTTGTTCGTTTGAGGTCATTATAATTGTATAATATGGAACCTATATTTTACTGGAATTGTAAGTTGTATTTTAGCAATTTGAATGGGGAATAAGCTGGCATACCTATAGTAAGAAGTTGTTGATGGCTTGTAATCAGCTAAAATAAATCGATTGACACAGTTTGGGATCTTTGGCTGTGCTTACTTGCACTTTGATATTTAACTGTTAACAATAAACTGAATAGCATGACCTTGATTCCAAAGGCTGCAGCTATCTGATTAGATTGGCCAATGTTACCCAGGTGAGCGATGTGGCCATTACCTACCTCTCTTGTAATTTGTCATACAGTTAATGAATGAGATGAATTCGTATATGACTTGAAATGAATTTGTTCAAACATTTATGAGTATTCTAGAACACGCAACAATTTAGTGAATTAATATCATATATATGTGCGCATAAACACCGTAGAAATCGCCATCAGTTCCGAAAGACTTGATTTGTAGACAGGTATCAAACTTATTATTAATGGCACATCGTCAACATTTTCTCAAACTCCTTTCTTCACTCTTATAAAAGCTTATACCATGGGGATACAGAAAGTGATAAAGCCTTCGATAAAAACGAGGCTGCTAATCAAATTTATATCGATCGGCGAGTCGGGGATGGCTGACAGCTTTTGTGGCTTTGGGAGGGCACACCATGGTGTTAGTATAAATAGAACCCCGGTCGTTTGTGGGAAGACCACTCAGTTTTGGGAGAGATTATCTCGCTGGAAACTGACGGAAATGATGAGTGCATAATTATTATATCTGCGTAAATCGAACCACTTCGCATTGAATCAGAAAGATGCTAGTCGGATTTATATAGAGGCGTTTACAAGCACTTTGTTTTACGTATATAACGTCTATATGGGGTAAAATACAAGTATAAATACACTCAGAATGATTAATTGTACGATATTTTCATGATGTGCTTTTTGTGCTCTAATGTCGTATCATTTCCATGCTTCTTTTTTTTCACGCCATCTTCTCACAGATTGAGCTGATTTTACTTGAATAATCAAGTAGATTATAATTTTCTTACTCGAAAGGGGCGCATAAGTAAGAGTATATGAGTTAAATGGTTTATGAAAATCTTTTCTTATATATCTCAAGGCGTGGATCTTGGATTTTTCTTCGCTGCCCATTGCTGCTTGATGCATGTCTGCTTTTTAGGTACTTTAATACATGCATAAAATGTGAAGGCATTCTGGTGGTAGTGTGTGTGTGGGGGAGGTGGGGGGGTGTTTGGAGTAAGGGAAGGGGGTCCGACCTTCCATTCATTATATCTCTTTCGGGCAATGTTTCGAACTTACAGGGAAAAAAATATTTTACAAGGGAAAAAACGCAAGATCGATTTTACGACTACAATATAGACTGATCTGCTCTCCAACATTTTATATGAAAAAAAAAATAAAGATAAGAAAATAGTAAACCATTCCTACTTTTCATAAATCGTTGCACAGTGGAGGAATGGGAAGATCGGGATTTTAATAAGAAACTTTTCTGGATACTATAATTCATAGGCGTCAGAACCGGGGGGGGGGGGGGGGGGGGGGGGGGGGGGGGGGGGGCTAGAGGGGCTAACCCCCCCCCCCCCCTTTTTTTTGCAAAGTTATACCTAACCATTAGAAACATAGCATGAAAGAGGGTTCAGCCCCCCCCCCCCCCTTTTTCTCGCAGAAAGATTTTTGTTCCTAAATCTACCTTGAAAGATTGAGAGGTTGGATTCAGAAGCATACTAGCCCCCCCCCCCCCCCCCCCCAACGGATTAGGAATTTCATGATTTGTGAAAAAACAATTGGGTAAGTAAGTTTTTTTTCTTTTGTAGGTATACTCCCCCCCCCCCCCCCCCCCCACGGATTAGGATTTCCATGATTTTGGGAATTACTTTTTTCTCAATATTTCTGAGGATTAGTCTATCTAGCCCCCCCCCCCCCCCCCCCCCCCCCCCACACACACTTTCAATTTGCTTCCGACGCCAGTGAATAATCATAAAGAGGCTTGAGTCAAAGAATTGATAAAAAAAAATTACTAAATGTAAATGTATATGAGTACGATTACCTTTTAGCCCATGGTAACCCCCCCCCCCCCCACGTTAATTCAATATCACATAAACAATAATAAATGGCGAGGGAAGGGCTATCAAACAATACATAATTAACTGAAACAAAGGGCCTCAATGACTAAACATAACTCTTCTTGGCAATTTATACTGAACTCTTCTCCCCAAAAAAGGGTCATATAATCTGATAAAAATCTCATCATATGCGAGTTCACCGCACCATACCATCTGTATCGGGTCGATTGCTCAAATGAGTTGTACCCAGGAGAACAATAAATTTCACTAATAAGTAAACATGCAGCTTTTTTTTCCCTCACTTGAAGTTCCAATTATCATTAATTGTTTTCCTTTTTTTTCTCTCTTTTATGGAGGGAGGGGGTGATCTTATTAAGTCCAGTGATGAGCCTGTCGATGCCGGGTCAGAAATCTAAATAAAACGCTTCTACTGACCACGGTGCGGCAGATCATTAGTATGCACTTAATCGCATTTACTTATAAGGTCCGGAGGTAGTGTCCGTGCGTATAAAAAGGAGGTGCGGGGAAAGCGGCTCTCCAGTAGTCAACTGGAAGCTGTCTTTTGCCTCCTCTTTTTATACAGGTAAGATCATATTAAGATACTTGCGCGGTTTTAATAAAAGTTAACAAAAATGATTCAGAAGGTTCAAGTAAATATAATATCTTATTTTCAGAGTTTTTGTAATCAATGTTTATTGTTATGCATTATACATTATATTATATTGTGGAATTTGATTGGAATGTTTTATTAGTAAAAGTGAATAAAAGAAGTAGTCAACTGGAAGCTGTCTTTTGCCTCCTCTTTTTATACAGGGAAAGGGCTACTCCCCAGGTTGAGGAGGAGAGAATTCTGGGTTATATAACGTGGCACAGACAACGCCAGGGGTCTGGTCAAGGACGAACAAGGTCCCGAGGATCAAATTAACTGAAATATCGTATTAAGCGAAATCCTAGTACGATACTATTATGTAGTAAAGTAAAATTTCACAAATGTCAGGTATTAAATTTGAGTAGTTTTCTGTACCTTTATACAGGGCCTGCCCCCCCCCCCCCCCCCACACTTTTTGCGCAGCAAAGATTTTTCTTAAATTTACATACAAAAAATTGAATCAACATGGAGTTGCCCCCCCCCCACACATTTCTGTGACCATGTAAAAACTGAATTGAAAATAAGGAAATAAACAGTGAAATAGAAGTGAAAAGTATACCTAGGATTTTGGAAAGTAACCTTCCCCCCCCCCCTCTTTTTTTTTTTGCTTGTCCAGATTTTTTGGATGAGTCTGCCCCCCCCCCCCCCCCCCCCCCCACTCCCACTTTCAAAAACGATGCTACGTTCCTGAAAGAAATGAAACTGTTGACCTGAAACATATTTGCGACAAAACAAGTTATTAATGACCTGGTTTCAGTCGAAATATACACGTATTGCGTAGTCCTAACTCAAAAGCCCAATAAATCTTGTTGATTTCAAAGAGCCATTGCTGAGTGGTCTCCAATGAAATAGACAGGCCTACGTCACATTGCCAAGCTCTTGTTAAAATGGTTCTAAATGTAGCTATAATAGTTTTGATCTTTTATGAAATAATCACGTAAGTACGATAAACTCATAAGCACGATTTGATTTCAGTCATAACTTTAACATTTTCCTTGACATTAACTGGTAGTTTGATTATTTTTTTAAAAATAAATCCACCATTTGTTGGAAAGCAAATTTTAAAAAAAAGTTCAAGGAGGAATAGCGTATATTCATTTAAATATATGTACTTTTATCTATTATCACGAGCAGTGTGAACACAACTTGATACTTTGGGAGGACAGGAAAAATACATGTACATGTACTAAAGTTAGTAGGTATTTAAGGTGGCCAGATACTGAGCAAATTCACCCATTTGCTCTGCATTTAAATTTCAAATTCTATTTTCAGCCTTTAATAACTTGATTGTATCATTAATAAAAAAAAAAATTCAAATATTCTAGGCTTGAAAAATTGGGTATTTTTTTTTTAGATTTCTAAGTATACACATCTTTATATAGATATTTTCGTCTTGAGGAAATTACAATAGTTTTATAATGCCAACAGCCATCAAGCCCTCTTTGTAAACATGTCTACCATATGCACCCTCTAGTGTATTGCGTTATATAATCTATCGATCCTGGCAAATACATGTTTTTTCCCATGCATAAGCCAATTAACAAAATGTGGTCCCGGGAGCCCGTGCATTAGCCATATCCATCGGAATGAGCCGGAACTCATTTGGAACTCTTATGATTGGCGTTCCCAATAGATTGGTTTAACATAGAAATTTCTCGTTAATGTACTCAAATTGCAGAATGGGCTGTTAAATGCTTCTGAGCGAAAGTGTTTATTAGTAAATGGAATATATGTATCGAGTTTCTAAACCTTTTTTCACCAATATGCGTGCTTTGATTCGGCTTATTACCACATTTAGTTGAACAAAGAAATTGCTTTAAATTTACCGAGTTTCAAACAGGAATAACCTACCCCCCCCCCCCCCCCCCCCCCCCCCCCCCCCCCCCCCCCCCCCCCCACACACACACACACAACGCTTCCCGATATAAAATCTTCCTACAATTTTACAGAAAGATTTTGCATTTACTACCACACGGTAGGTTCAAGATTTACAAAATAACACGTCTATCACACCAACATTACCTTTTTATGTCTTGAGCAAAACTAATTCTAGAGTCGAAAACGACAACCATAACGTCAACGGATATTCTTCGCTTTTGAAATTCCAACTTAAATTTAAAATATTAGATTGATTTTACCCATAAGCACTCGTATTTCCTATGGTACGGTTCTGATTCATTTTAAGGCGACTGTGTGGTCAGTAAAGCAGCAATAATTAATTTTTAGGATTTTTTAAGCCTCTACGTTTATCTGAAAAAGAAAATTCCACAATATGTAACGTTCAAATTCAATATTATTTGAATATCTGCCTATGTGTTTGGAATCCCCCGCAATTAATTCCCTCAGTGTAAAAGATGCACGATACTTTGAATATCTACATTGTCCATTTGAAAGGAAATGAGCGATAACTCTGAATGCTCCGTGCTTTGCGAAAATAAAAGTGTCTTGCTAAATACGACCGGTGAACGAAAGAGATTTATTCATGTTGCCATTACTTTTTAAATTACGCACTCGTCCCTATTTTTGTCTGCTAAATTTAGGAATCTGACTTCTCCACAGGGCAAAGTCTTTTGCTGTGCGGCATCTCACAAATCTTTAAAGAAATAAATGTAATATTTTTACAGTATAACATTTAGTTAGTGATATTCATGTAAACTACTCCATCACGTCAGAAAAAAAGTAGCAGCACAATATATAAAAAAGCATATATATATATTTATCTCATACGTGTGGTGTATATTACCCGTGTGATAAACCTTTGCTATATCACACGGGTGATGCTATATCAAATACTTCCGGTCGGAACTACTTTTGACACAGCCCCTCGCTTAAACGAGTGACCTTATTTTCGAAGATTTGCTAGTACTTTCAACATAACTATATCTACTACAAAAATTAATTTAAAATTGATTTTGTCAAAGATTTAAATTACAAATATGAAGGAAAACACATAACTGCGTAGCACAGGCGTCGGAACCGGGGGGGCTATTGTGAGTTGGGGAGGGGGGGGGGGCTGAGGTTAGCGCCCCCCCCCACCTTTTTTGCAAAGTTATTCATAACCGTAGCCACAAGACCCTTTTTTCTTGTTTGTCAAGATTTTTTATAAATTTAGCCCACTTCCAACTTTCAATTTGCTTTGTGAAGTTTATAAAACTACACTGAATTACGTTAACTATCAAGGAGTTCATCCTGACGACGCGATGAAAACAGAGCGTTCTGGTTGTGTTTATATACAAAAACTTACCGAAATAATGTTTCTTAAAACTTTTATTCCATCACCAGTAAGCATCCTTATTCACTATTTTCAATTTCGAATCATAAGGCTAGCCTAGTGTTTGTGTTATAAAACATCAACAACTGTTCCTCGTTCGAGTCAATTCACACTAACGAGCATTCGCAACTTTGTGTATGTAAACAAACTTGATTATTCAAGTCTTATAATCGAAATTTCCATTAAATCAAGTGAATAAGCTCTAAGAAAAATTATTTAGAGCTAAAAAATTATTTTAAGGTTTATTTCAGTGAAACTTTACATTAAAACAGTTAGATTTATCTCAGGAATGACGTACTAAATTGTATTGCGCAAGGTCACAATAGCCGCATAACACAACGTTGCATCATCGTTTTTATCTTTGAAAAAAAAAACAATTCGGGTCACATAAGGGACTGTCTCAAAAGCTTCATAATATAAATCAAATTGTATGAGATAAATAGAACATCTATAATTGTGTGATTTTATATTTGATTTATCCAACTCGTTGAAATGGTTATATTCGCTCGGCAAGCCTCGCGAATATATACACCATTTCAACTCGTTGGATAAAGCAAATATAAAATCACACAATATAGATATCCTCTATATATATATATATATATATAATATATATATATATATATATATATATATAAACAACCTCTGGATCAGCAAAATTTAGTTTTTCAGAAATTCATGACCATTAGTTTTGCAAAATAACTTTTTTCACATTTTATTATTCGTCTTTCTCTCCCTAAATGAAATTTGTGATGAAATTTTACGTGATTTGGGATATTTATCAGACGTCACCAGACATAGGAATTTCCCAAAAGGGATTCTTCGCACTTTTGCGCCACATTTCAAATATACATTATTCGGTGTTCAGGTTGCATGCTTGCTTCAAAAGAACAAATTAAATTCACACTGCATAAAGTATAAAGTATTTTCAAAGAGAATCGGGTATTTGAGTGGCTATTTTCAATGATTGCATTTTTAAGTCACTATTGCATTACGCATGCATGCCCTTAGCAGTCAAACACGTAAAAACAAATTACTACTTTCTAACACGTTTTGTCTGGCTTCTCGATCAAATTGGCTAGCGTTTTATTCAGGGGGGACTCTAATATGTTCTATAAACCGTGCTGTAATCCTCTTTCATCTTTTATATACACATACCCGGACTTAGTATGCGTTGAGTTTAATACTGGATTTAAATACCGAACCCAAAAAACTCCTTACATGACTCAATATTAGTTAAATTCATTTGACGTGTTGTCGATTTAAATGTTCCAGTATAGACCAAGTTATCAGGCGGCTCTGACACAAGGAAAGTTAATGATTCAAAGTCTTGTCATTGAATGACTGTTTGTTGATATTGACAACCTAGTACAACGGTGTATTCATATCGCGTGCAGCGGGTGTGTTGTAAATTATTAAAGTATCACTCGCTAGTTGCATTAGGCATCTACCATAGTTACTTTGTTGCTGGATTTATCTCCCTTTAACGGAGATTAAAGAAATGTGTCCGATTGGCTGGGATGCTTGAACAGACAATTCTGACTGAAACTTGAAAAGATGCTTCTCAGTGCGCATGCGTTTCAGACATGAAACTGACATCATGGGATGTACTTCGAGCATGTCCAGAAGGAACTCTGAGGCCACTTCCTTCCGGTTGATTCTAGTCGGTCTGGACGGGGCAGGTATCTATTAGAGTTATCTATTTATTTCTTTTAAAGAGAGCTTGATTGTCATCGCTATTTATAGACTACACTGATCTGTTATAGACGAAAGTTCTGTACAGGATAAATGTTTGGAACAAAATCAAATCTATGAAATGTCTCTTTACTTAATAAATAGTTTATTGCTTCAAATAAATTGTCTACTAATTTGAAGAAGATCTAATTGCTAATTTGTTGACACACCTTCCCGCCTCCTTAACAGTATGAAGCATCAGAAAGCTTATCCGTAGCTTTTGAAATCATTTCAGTATATCAGATACACAGGTCAGTGCAAAGCGAGTACCACCTTTATACATTGAGAAATTTTATTGACAATTGGCCAGAAATTCGTTGCAAAGTAACTTACTGCTTTACTATTATATATTAGTACATATACAGTACATGTACGTAAACGTTTTGCTGTAATTTTGTGAATAAATGAACAAAATTTTACTATCTGTTAATGTCAGTTGAAAAAAAAGATATTAAGTTTTCAAGTATTCAATGATCAAAGGAATCAATATATGGTTTTCACTATTTGAATGATACTTAATGTAATCAACTTTTGATTATAGATTTGTTTTTGCACCTAAATGTCAGGACGGTGTCAAAGCAATCCTTTTCTGTTTTTAGAGTGAAATTAACTAAAATAAAGCTATGATTGACATGTATTATGTTAGCAAAGGCAACGCAGAACATTAACAGTAAAATATACAAATTACAGCCGACAAATCTACAGGGTTAATTGGGTAATATTTCTTTCAAATTGATTTTTGCGTTAAACCCCTACCACCTTAAACAAATAAGAACAAAAACACATTTTTGTATTTATCTTCATGAATGTCATTAAAAATATTATCTCTCATATTAAGACCTAGTGTTTTGTGCTAATACTGAATTACTTTCTTAATATTATAAGATTATATTGATGGATAGACGAACATAAGAACATAACATATCACTATGATAGTTGAAAGAGTGTATTTCGTTATTTAGGTAAAACTTCGCTCCTGTATAAACTGTCTCTTGGTGATTTTGTGACCACAAAGCCGACTCTGGGATTTAACGTGGAGACCATAAGCTACAACAATAACACCATCACCCTGTGGGACATGGGAGGAACGCCCAGCATCAGGAGGCTGTGGAAACACTACTACCTCAACTGTCACGGTATATATCTCACTATTATCTCAACTGTCAGGTTAATCTTACTACTATCTTAACTGTCAGGGTCAGGCTCACTACCACCTCAACTGTCACGGTCAGTCTCACTACCACCTCAACTATCACGGTAAATCTTACTTCTACCCCATCTGTCACGATCAATCCCACTACTATGTCAACTGTCACGGTCAGTCTCACTTATATCTAAAATGGCATGGTAAATCCCACTACCATCTCAACTGTCACGGTCAGTTTCACTACTATCTCAGATTTTACACCAAGTATGATCTAAACTTCTATCTCAACTGTCACAGTAAAAACCACTAGACTTACTGTCTAAACTGCCTCGGACAGTCGTTTTTACTATCTCATTTGTTATGGACAGTCTCAGTATGTTCTCATTTACTATTACGCGACTGTCTCCGACAATTTACAATATAATGGTATTAACCTTTGAAACGTGAGGTCGACAGAAAACAAATTTTTTGCAGTTTTAAACTTGTACATACAGACCAAGAAATTAATTACATTGATTACCGGGTATTATCTTAATCCGGTATAACAGAGGATTTAGCTTTTAATCCGCATTCAAACTTTTGACATTGGGTCAGTTCATACTTGCATTAAAATCAATTGTATTAAATGTCTGTCTAGTATTTGGACATTTAAAAAAAAACAAAATATAACGTGTTTTGATATAGAGTTTGATAATTAATCGAGTCATCGACCGTAAAACCTTTATCCTTGACAAACTTGATAAATACATACAATTCTTAATAAGGATATAAACTGAGTTGGGAGGAGAATTTTTACTTCCTATAAACCATAAGCCATATAGTTTATGTTATTTGAGTCAACAAGTAAAGAATACGATTAATATTGAATTAAACAAGATTATGTACAAACACATTATGAGGATTGATATAACAAGCAAATATGATGTAAAAATACTAATGATTCGATAAACTACAATCGGTCGTAAAATGCATGTAAATATTCACTTTTTTAGCTCGCTACTTTTATGACCTTCCTTCAATTGATCAAAGATTGAACGTTTCTAAAACAGTAATATAATTTCTTAAACATTTCTTTGAAGGTATGAATTCAATACAGAGATTTTACAGTCAGTTCAAGCATATCTTTTTCAACATACACCATAGCAAAGCATAGCAATGAAATTGAAATATCATAACATAGCATTAGGATCTCATACCACAGCATAAAATCTCATAGATTGTCATTTGTCATATCATACCATTGTATTTCATACAACATGATTTTAACTTGGGTGTAAATGCTTTTATTTCAAAAAATAAATGTTCACATTGCAGATGTTTTGTAAATTTTGATTTCTTATCATTTTACTTCGATATGTTTAGAACTACATGTATTTTGTGTATGGAAGCGTTTTTTTTTTTTCAAATTTCATAGCATACCATAGCATAGCTTACATGTATCATACCATATCCTTTAGCCTTTTATTTCAATTCCTCATTGCAAAGCATACGTACGAATCTAATAGCATTCCGTTGAAATCTCATAGCATATCATCAAAATTGCATACCATAACATAACATTACGTTGCAAAAGGTATGCATGAAATGACTGTGACTAGTAAAATGCTCGTGTATTGATATGTCTATTATATCACACGTATCATTAGGATTTATTATTATCATAATAGTTCTAAATGGGCGTGTTATCTTTCGATTACTTTAGACAATTGTGCCTTATCACGCTCCAGTTTTCCAGAGTTCGCTTAAATAATCAGGTCAAAGACAAAATGACAATTACATGTAAACAGTGAAGCAATAGTACAACATTTAAAATGGTGATTTATTTAATAATTTATTTTATTTATTTATTTATTTTTTGATGTATTTATTTACAATGTAGTTTATTTATTTATGTCATCGGTAATTAAGATTGAGTTCAAAATCAATTGAAGTACCTTTTAAATTGGTTCATTTAGTTTGTTTATTTACAAATTAATCAAACTGCGATGTTTTACTCAGCAATGACTATGAATCATAGGATTAAAGTAATGATATTTGGCCATATTTCCCGAACTATAGTCCACATAAGTTTTAGTCAGAAATTATACAGTGATGGTATCGCAGGTCCCGCATGCAGATTTTTTATATTACTGATACTCTTATAAAGATACAATACAAACGTTTATTACATGAGCTGCTACTATGACAATAGCCATCTTCTCAAGTCAATTATTTTTTTTCCGCTATAATTCTCACAATGTAGGGCGGATCGGATCAGAAACCCTGGACTTCGGGAGATGCATAATAGCCTGCTTTCATACATTTATTCTGATTTATTTTGATTTTGTTAATAGGTATGCTCTTTGTAATTGATGGATCCGCACGTGACCGACTTCAAGATGCAGACGACCTGTTGACATCATTGCTAATGGAAAAAGAGTTACACGGCATTCCAATGGTTTTTCTTGCAAACAAAAAAGATATAGAAGGTACAGTGCATTTTTTTTCTTGATATAATTCTGGCTTGAAAAAGCAATTTCCAGTCGTTTTCAGTGTAATTATGCTTAATCAAATATCATAATACACATTTATTTTACTATAGGTGCACTAACTGAAAAGGACGTGATAGAGTATTTCTGCTTGGACGAGATCTCGAATAGACTTTGTACTGTCCAAAGAACCAGTGCTCTGACGGGAGAGGGAATCGAAAAAGCCCTCGACAACATGATCAGCTTCAGAAGACATATAGAAAGGATGAAAGCATAGCACGAATTTTAAAACATCGAACCCGATGTGATCTTAAAACTAGTCTACCGAACCCGATTTATACGAGAATTTGACAAACAAGTGTAGCTTAGCTGGCCTTATATGGAAAGTGTCACAGATTTTCTTTTCCCAAGCGGCCAATAAGGTACATGCATGCATACTGCCGTTCAAAGTGTCGGGGGAAAGTATGATAACTCATACTTTTTTAGTTGATACATGTAGTACATGTAGGTCGATACATGTACATGCACAAGTGATACACTGTTATGTGATCTACAGCGCTCTGAGGATCGAGATTTTCAACACAGTCAAAGAAAGGAACGACTGATACATTCTGCTAACTAAAAGTAGAAGATGTTTATGTGCGTATCGTTGCGAGTAAACATGTTTATATGTTCATCGACGCTATACTTGGAGATATGACAAATGTCCATGAATTTTCAAGTATCCTTAACTTATAAACATGTACATTTATGCATTGTATGAATAGAAGCTGGAAGAGGGAGCTCAACAAAAACGATAATTGTTACAACTTCCGTTAATTTATCATTAATCATTATTTGCAATCACAATAAATATTGTGATAAAAAAAAAATGAAACAATGATTTTATATTATTTTTAAGACTGTCACACAGTACGTTATTGATACATAACATAGACTGCATACTTTATGAACTGTTAATAATTTCGAATACCAATTATTCTTTATGACATGAGTTACTCGGTACCGGCTTCTTTTGAACGAAAAAAATGTACCCACACATCCATTTAAGCATTATGAACATGATTCGTTAATTGTTTTGAGAGAGAGAGAGAGAGAGAGAGAGAGAGAGAGAGAGAGTTGATCACAATAATTACGACTATTCCCGTTCAGTAAAACAGATCAGATAATAGATAAAATGTCACAAAGTGGAATTTGTAATGTCTATCTAAAGGAACTAGAAATCTGTGTTGTTTATGTAACGTGGCCTTTGTGAACTATGGTAAATTCAGTCTATCTAATGGAAATAGAAATCTTGTTGTTTATGTAACGTGGCCTTTGTGAACTATGGTAAAGTCAGTCAAACCTTATCAATCCCAACAAGTCGTGTAGGGTCACAGAGACAAAGATGAACAAACAACAGTGTCTTTTCATACTTTTTATGACAGCGTCATGCTATGGTAGGTTCTTGTTTTTTTTTCATTTGGTAGCAGAAAATTAGAAAAAAAATAAATAAAGATAATAGATAAAACAAATTTCTCACTAATACTCCATTGGTAAAAAGTTAAATCTAAAATTCATATTTTTACCTGTTTTTATCTACGATCTTATGACACAATCACTTATGACCTGATATAAGTTTTGAGAAAATCACAAGACAAAGTCACCATTCCAGACCTTTCAGTTAGTATTTGGCACGGGAATGTCCTGTGAAATATGATTTTATTTAATTTGTATTTTAAAATGAAATTGATAAACTTTCTTTTTAACACTATGCATCTTATAAAGTGATATCTCTGATCTCTTTAAAAGATGTGAAACGTCAATATACACGTACAGTGCATCGAAACTAGATCTACATGTATCACACGGCAATCGGTTTTTAGAACGCAGTTCGCAATTGAATAGTGAACAGATTACTGCGTTCTATCTAGAACGCAGTTCGCAGTTCGCAATTCAAAATTTAGAATTCATATTTGGGGCCCGATTGCCGTATCACACTATGGTTTTCACCGTTGTGATGTTTGGGCAATACTTCGGCTGATATGTGGCTATGTGAGATATTCACGTTCATAATATCTGAAAAATCAAAATCAAAATCCGTAAAAGTTAATTTAATGACATTTATTTCGAATAGCCGCAAGTTGGAAAGTGATTTCATAAAAATTACTTAACAAAGCGGTCACTCTATGGATTTGAAATTGACTAATCAGGTACATGTAACTCATAATAAAAAGGGTTTTTTTTATGATTGACACTGTTAGCTAAGCCAAAGAAGGTGTTACAACAATTACTCTAAACGTTTATAGTTAAGTTTAAATTGATAAATTTTTAACTTTTAATGTTACACATCGCTTCACAGGTACGAAGGTAGAATCGAAATTTTCTTATAAAAAAGCATAAAGAAACAATACAATAATAAATATTTTACATTTATATAAATGGGGGGGGGGGGGGTGCAAATAAAAACATTTAATAAAACAAATAAAAAAATTATACAAATTGTAATTCTTTTTTATATATGTTTAGTCTTTTTCTCACATGTACATACATAGTTACATGCTGTTTTTTTTTTTTCATCTGACATCAATATTTACATGAACATGCGACTTTCCTCTGCGATATTAAACTTAATACATACACTTTATATTTAGAAATCGCTGGGTAATCGTGGCCATATTTATATAGGCTATATTTATCTCCTTTAAGCGAAGAGCTCATATAAACGGTCATGAAAATCTTTCATATTTTATCCATAAAATATGTAAATATTTTCTATAACATTGCTAAGAACCAGAAGAAATCATGATTGAATTTTAATGCTTTCAGTGTATCTATGGATAATTAATTAACCATTCAGCCTCCTGAACATGGATATTGTTTCTCTGATATATTTATCTATTACTTGTACACACAGCTTGCCCAAATGGCTGGATTACATATAACCAGAACTGCTACTTGGTGTTGACGATACAGGCGACATGGGGGGCCGCTTCGGTGAGAATTCACTTTATCTAAAATTATTGTTATTTTTCGTTGTTTATTCGTTCTATAAAAAGAAACAACTGTTTTCTATAATACTCTTCACTGTAAATGCGATACTGCTCTTTTGCAGTGATTGATTACATGTGATTATTTATCTATTAAATCTTAAACAAACTTTATTAGTTTGCAAGTTGCAAATATCGCGAAGGAGTTCATTTTTGTATATTTTTGTATGTATCTTAATTGTATTTTTTCTATGTAAAATTATAACTTGCTAGTCCAACTAGACAACGTTGACCGTGAAAAGATTGTTTGGTATTTGAATATCATCGAATCTATTAACCATCAACCTTTCGATTCCTTTCGCACAAGGTCTCAGGGTTCCTCTTGTATAATCACAACTCTAACTTGTTAACTAGCAACAAACTCAGCATCACCTGCAAAAATAAAAAGATTTCCTCGATGTTATGAAAAACCTATTTACTGACAATTTGGACAAAATCGATTAAGTTTATATCAAGTCCCGCTCGAAAGCAACTAGTACTACATGTAACTACAAATGTAGTTATTGTTTTGGAGAACAATAAGGCTTTAGCTTGTAACCGTCCTCATAGCCAAAAACAGGTACATTAGGCTAGGCTCACTGGAGAAAGCTTTGCTCATATTGACTATTTCAGAGTTACTGTCAAGCCTTCCGAGCCAAGTTGGCGGAACCAAGGTCAGTCCAAGAGGCTCACTTCCTGTCCGTAATGACGTATCCTGTGGGAGGTAAACACGCAAAAATATAGTAGTTATTTTCTGACGTACATGTACCATGAAGTCTTGCCATCCATACAAAGACCCCCTTTCGAAACTAAACAAACACAAAACAAAAACAGAAAGAGACCCCCCCCCCCCACCCCCCATCAGCGGAAAAATCAAAAAGCTTGGTTCCGATGCTTTCAACGCCATATTCTCTTCCCAACTTTCGATTAACCTTCATATATAGATGTTTTTATTTGCATGCACACATACAATCACTAAATTTTCCAAAACGTTTTACAGCAGTAAATTCCTCATTAGTACAATGATTAAATTTTCACAAAATGTATCAATTTATAAATTTTCAACATTTTTAAAACTACTTACTAGGTTTATACTGGATCGGTGTCACAGATATCGCCGTTGAAGGTGACTGGATATTCGCTTCTGACTCAAGCTATGTCAATTCCTCCTACTGGCACTCCACAGAACCTTCGGGAAAGCCTTTAGAAAACTGCGTGGTCATGAGGGACACCTTTCTGGGTTATTGGGACGACGTCTTATGCTCGACAGAGGCAGGGTTTGTCTGTGAGAAGATCGACACGTGTGAGTGTTTAGTTACACATGTGGGCTTTCACTGTTATTTATACTGCTCAGTTTCAAGAGAGTCATTTAGCCAGTTTTGTTAACAAGAATAGTAAAACTCTTCATAGAAAATATAAAAAAGTAATTTAATAGGAGATGTTCAGTGAATGCGTTTGGTATGATTCTTTGCACACTTTGCAGAGAGACCGATGAAGCACATTGAATTTACTCCCGCTTGTATACTTTGAATATCTCGTACATTAAGAAGTTATCTACCGTATAACGCGCCGATTCATATTATTAATGGTCTAAGGAGCTTTTAAGGAGAGTGAGTGTTAACAGCTTTATCTCAAGCTAAAAGTAAATATGGGATAATTCTTGCTCAAAACTATTATTTTATTAAGGAAAAAATCCAATTACTTAGCTATATACATGTTTATATAAAATTTGAACTTTCCCTATGTAGACTTATACAAAGCTCTTCATGTAGAGGAGGTAAACATGGTAAACATGGTCAAGACTGGCAGCAATCATCTTAAAAACTCCTTGACCAGTTTAAAAAATATCTACTTAATGTTACATGAATGATTGTTCTGTTTTATAATCAGTGAATTTAAGCTTTGTGTTTTCCTCCAATATTTACAGAGACGAGGGAACACATTCTGATCTCAGAATCCAATGGTATTTCATGTATTAAACGTTAAAGTGAAGTTCTGTGCAATAAAATTCACACAAAACATAACTTTTTTTGTTTTCTCTTTATTTGCAGAATGGTGTTTAATACAATTTTTTAAAAGCATCAAAGAACTGAAATTACTAAAAGAACACGCTTCACATCCATATGATTGTAATAATTGTGTAACTATATTTATTCCTGTATTGAATATTGCTTTATAGAGGATTTCATGTATATTATGTTACATTGAAGCTTTTGAGACAGCTCCTGAAAAAAGAACACCTATAATTGTGTGATTTTATATTTGCTTTATCCAACGAATTAAAATGATGTTTATACATTTGCGGGGCTTGCCGAGCAAATATATACATTATTTCAACTCGTTTGATAAAGCAAATATAAAAATCACACTGTTATAAATGTTCTTTTTCAGGAGCCGTCTCAAAAGCTTCATAATGTAAACCAAATCATACGAGATAAATGATCTCATGCGATTTGATTTATATTGATTTTGAGACAGCCCCTGAAATGATCGATACGAATATGATTGTATTTGCTTAATCCATGATACCCCTGCTAATGTTATTGTCATTTAAATTTAGACCACGTGATTTTTTTTACCCTTTCAGTTTCGTAGTAAAAACCGTGCCTCGTGTTTATAGTCTGTTTCCTAGAATCTAGGTCCTTGCATGTAGTCAAATATAAAATCTAGGCGTCTATTGATTTTACACTTTAAATCAACTTTGGTAGGCGGCTAGTCCTAACGTGGAATATACAGAAAAATCCTTGTCAATAGGTCACTGAAGCATTGAAGCGAGGGGCTGTGTCAACATTTGTTTGGACCGGAAGTAAAGCATCATTCGTTTAATAAAGTAAGAGTGTATCACACGGTAGTATGTATAACGATACTTAACGAACGAAATAATATTACTGGAACATTTTATAAATATTTGACAGAACAATAATAATTAGCAGTGGAATATTTTCTCAGTCGTTTCTTATTAGCTATGAACAGCGCTTGAAATCATTGTGAAGGAAAACACAATTATTGTACATATAACAAGGTTAACCTTTTAAAAAGCTAAGGAAGTCGGCAAGAGTTATATGAATTCCAGAACAATAAACATATGAAAGTGTATATATTTAGTTAGCACGCTTATTTTTATGATTGTATGCACAGGTGTGGGGACCGGCTTGCAGCAGTATAAATACAATGTATTACTGGAAACCTACTTATCACTTAACATTGTTACTTTGCAAAGATTGCTCTCTGAATTTCATGGTCCCGTCGCTAATGCTCTCACCAAATAAATCGGGATGATATATATGTATGCGGACTCCGGCCCACAGCTGCAGACGATACCCATGGACAGTCAAACAAAACAACGATGCGCAGTTTGACCAAGAAACTGTACAGTTTTATATAGCAGGCTACGTAGAAGCGTTTAATAAGCGTTAACTCCAGAACAGCTTTTACGTAATGTTTTGACTGACCTTTGTCCAATAAGATCGAAGCTAGGCGGAGTTAAGATATTACCGCTCGTGACTTGAATGAGAGAGAGAATGTCTTAACTCCGCCCTACTATGATCTGATTGGACAACGGTCAATCAAAACATTCTGTAAAAACTTTTCTAAAGTTAACGCCTATTAAACGCCTCAACGTAGTTCAATTCGCTGTTACATCTTTCTTTGAATTTCTCTAACACGGACTATCTAATTCTTTCACAGAATTCCAATTTACACAAGCGCAATTTAAGTTATTCTTAACTTGATTAATCAGCTTGCAGGCTGACTAAATACTACCTACAATTCTTTAGACAATTAACGATAGCTTAACTTAATTATTCTTAAATTCTTGTAAACTCTTAACCTTTGGTCTGAGTTTAGGGCAAGATCATATCAAACATACGCAGACTGGTATATATCACTCCAGTAGAAAATTATGTAAAAAAAAAAATAATCTACAAATACTGTTACAAACTGTGTTATATATGTCCAAAATTGTCCACATGTTTATGCGCCATAAATATTGTTTGTTTGCATCGACCTTATTCATTCCAGATGTATGAATAACTTGAATTTAAATACAGTTATTGCAGAACTGGATTCCATGCATTTTTTCTGTATCAAACATGCAGTTATATTTATTCAAACACATATTTGATCATCGGTGACAAGGTTTGTTTGATGAATGTGGTTTTTCTATAAATGTGGAAAGTTTTGTAAAATGTTCTTTCCCTATTACAAAAGTTTTGTAAAATATTGACTCGCCCTTTCTCCCTTTTATGATTTTTTTTTTTTGAATTCGCGTTTGTCTCCCTAAAATACGATTATTTATTATTTTTTTCACAAACACTTTGAACAATTTAGACTGGGCAGGTCAATCTGCTTTTGGGATGTAGAAACATGATCAAGAATATTAAGTATACACACATATATCACAAATAAGTTGAATTAACCGATCGTCACACTTCTCAATGCCTTATTTAATTGTCAGCACTATTTCGTCTCCACCGTCAAAAATAGAATTACGTGGGATATTTTAGGCGGAGTTTCGAATCGGGAAAGCAGTAAAATATCATAATTTATTACGCGATATAATTTAATCTCTGACTTGTTCATTTCCAATGCAATTAATTTTGATATTTTAATTTAAAAATAACAATTTCTTTTCAGCGATTTATGATAGTCTAAAATTCTCGCAACTTTGAATATAATAGTGTCATGTTGTAAATTGTGAATTTACTGGGTGGTTGTAAATACAAAATTTACATGTAAAGTTTCGAACTTACAGTATAACACTAGGCATGTTATATATGCACATATAACATTTGCTGCTTTTTTCAACTCTTTTCAATTGTCGAATAACAAATACATGTACACATTTACACTTTAAATTCCGTTAATAAATACATAAATATGTTCAATTTTCAGACACATTTCCATTTCAAACTGATATGTTTATGAACAAAACACACACCGTTAAAGATCATGAAAACTTGTATTGTAGATTTCAGAAAAACGGCTTGTAACTTTATCAACACACTGACAGTGTTTAAAATTTAGATACTCAATAAACATTCTATAAGACGTATTGTCCTTTCCGGCATATTTCATTTTATCAAATAAAATATACAACAAGACTAAAAGTAGTCATGTTGTATATTTGATTTATCAAATAAAATATACAACATGACTAAAAGTAGTCATGTTGTATATTTTATTTGATAAAATGAGATATATCGGAAAGGACACTATCTATAAACAAGAATCGACCTACATACATGTAGATTCCAAGGGTCAACCTGTTATTCAAGGTCGGGAGGCCTGACCACGAATATATGAAGAATACATATTTAAGCTATCGATAAGTTAAATCGACTTTAATTGTTGCATCGTCAGATCCACCTGTCTACACTTTGTTTCGTCTCAGTGATAGGACAATGGACAAACTGGATCCGGAAGAGACAGGGTAAATTCAAAAATATGTTTGTTATTCTATAATTTATCCGGTACCACACGATATATGCTGACATTTGTCGTTGAAGCACACGATTGCGGATTTACATCTTTTTAGGGTTCATAAAGCGGTTAAAAAAACGTAAAAAAATGTCCTACAGTGATTCTGTTACACCGTGCAGCGGTGTAACGGCATGTTTTATATTTTAATAAAATATATTTTATTTGATAAAATGAGATATATCGGAAAGGACACTGTCTATAAACAAGTATCGACCCACATACATGTAGATTCCAAGGGTCAACCTGTTATTCAAGGTCGGGAGGCCTGACCACGAATATATGAAGAATACATATTTAAGCTATCGATAAGTTAAATCGACTTTAATTGTTGCATCGTCAGATCCACCTGTCTACACTTTGTATCGTCTCAGTGATAGGACAATGGACAAACTGGATCCGGAAGAGACAGGGTAAATTCAAAAATATATTTGTTATTCTATAATTTATCTGGTACCACACGATATATACTGACACTTGTCGTTGAAGCACACGATTGCTGATTTACATCTTTTTAGGGTTCATAAAGCGGTTAAAATAACGTAAAAAAAAATGTCCTACGGTGATGCTGTTACACCGTGCAGGCATGTAATAAAAGACAAAAAAAAATACCCACAGTCCTGAATTGATAGAACTTGGCATACAAAGCTAGGGTATTAAATTGACATTGCCATGCGGATTACATGGTGGTTTTAATGATTTTGAGGGTTCGTATCATTGGCTCTGTCAATATCATAACTTGTCATACGTGTAAATAATATTTTAAATTCTTGAATATTCTTTTGAATCATTCAAGTTTGTGTGTGTTTGTGTTGGTGAGGGAGGGAGTGGGTGGATGGGGAAATGGAATTTCGTGAATTGCAAAACTTATTAGAATCAATGTTTTGGTAATTAACTACTATGTATAATGACGAACATTTGTGTTTTGAATTTGCCAGAGATTTTTTTAATTTGTGGGAAAGAATTCCTACAATGTACATAAACTCCAAATTGTTTTGATTTCAAATAACAGAAAGTTTTCCTTTAGTTATACATGTTCACAGAAATGAAAAAAAAATTGTTAAATGCATTAGTTAAACTGTTTTATTTTTTTTAGTTTCAACTGTATTTTGCTAAAATTTTAAAGTAATTTGTTCATTGTGAAATGCATACTCTAGGTAATCAGTTTTACGTGTAGTCTACTGTAAAGTCTATAGCCATGTCTACTGATCCGCCCTGTTTTGCTCTTCATTATACTAAAGTCATCGAAAGATGGAATTACAAATATTTACAAATAATCGAATTTTGATAAGAACTCTATTTATGGAGGGACATGTACAATATTGTATTTCATACCTTCGCGGCGGAAGACAATGGTATTCTCGGGGAGTCAATTTCAACTGTTTCCCTCCCAAACATGCACTATTTATATTGTGGTTGTGATATTTTGATGCCCCATTTTCAAGAAACATTTTGCGAGCAAACATATTTTCATTTGATTGAGCTATTATAGGCTTAGACAGTAATAATCGACCTATATTGATTCCAAGGGTCAACTTGTTATTCAAGGTCAAGAGGCCTGACCAAGAATATATAAAGAATGCATATTTAAGCCATCGATAAGTAACATCGAATAGTTGCAGTGTCTGATACACCTGCCTACACCTTGTTTAGTCTCAATAATACATGTAGAACAATGAACTCAGCGGATCCGGAAAAGACAGGGTAAACTCAAAACATCGATAAGTTACATCGACTTTAATAGTTGCATCGTCTGATCCACCTGTTTACACTTTGTTTCGTCTCAGTGATAGGACAATGGACAAACGGGATCGGGAAGAGACAGGGTAAATTCAAAAATATTTTTGTTATTCTATAATTAATTTATCTGGTACCACACGATAAATGCTGCCCCTTGTCGTTGAAGCACACGATTGCTGATTTTCATCTTTTTAGGGTTCATAAAGCGGTTGAAAAAACGTTAAAAAAAAGTCCTACGGTGATGCTGTTATACCGTGCAGCCATGTAATAAAAGACCAAAAAAAAAAAATACTCACAGTCCTGAATTGAGAGAAAACATGGGTTCTTATTGGGCATACAAAGCTAGGGTGTTGAATTGACATTAGTATGCGGATTACATGGTGGTTTTAATGTTGAGGGTTCGTATCATTGGCTCTGTCAATATCATAACTTGTCATACGTGTAAATAATATTTTAAATTCTTGAATATGCTTTTGAAACATTCAAGTTTGTGTGTGTTTGTGTTGGTGAGGGAGGGAGTGGGTGGATGGGGAAATGGAATTTCGTAAATTGCAAAACTTATTAGAATCAATGTTTTGGTAATTAACGTCTATGTATAATGACGAACATTTGTTGTTGAATTTGCCAGAGATTTTTTAATTTGTGGGAAAGAATTCCTACAATGTACATAAACCCCAAAAAATAAGCAGCCCTGAATATGAATATTGGTATCTCGACTCCACAGAGTAAAATTACCTAATGAATTTAATGATGGCCAACATAAAACGCTTGCCTTTTGCAAGACCGCCTTTAAAGTACACACCACTTTATCTTGAGTTTTTCTGACTCCAAATTGCTTTGATTTCAAATAACAGAAAGCTTTCCTTTAGTACTTTGCTAAAATTTTTAAGTAATTTGTTCATTGTGAAATGCATCCTCTAGGTAATCAGTTTTACGTATAGTCTACTGTACAGTCTATAGCCATGTCTACTGGTCCGCCCTGTTTTGCTCTTCATTATACTAAAGTCATCAAAAGATGGAATTACAAATATTTACAAATAATTGAATTTTGATAAGAACTCTCTTTATGGATGGACATGTATAATATTGTATTTCATACCTTCGCGGCGGATGACAATGGTTTTCTCGGGGAGTCAATTTCAACTGTTTCCCTCCCAAACATGCACTATTTATATTGTGGTTGTGATATTTTGATGCCCCCTTTTCAAGAAACATTTTGCGAGAAAACAGATTTTCATCTGATCGAGCTATTATAGGCTTAGACAGTAATAGTCGACCTATATAGATTTCAAGGGTCAACTTGTTATTCAAGGTCGAGAGGCCTGACCACGAATATATTAGAAAGCATATTTAAGCTATCGATAAGTAACATCGAATAGTTGCGGTGTATAATACACCTGTCTACACCTTAATTAGTCTCAATGATAGGACAGTGGACTCAGCGGATCCGGAAAAGACAGGATAAACTCAAAAACAATTAATTGTTGTTATTTTATTATTAATCCGGTACCACACGATAAATGATACAATTGTCGTTGAACATACAATTGCTGTTTTTATATCTTTTGGGGGATCATAAAGCGATTCATAACGCGTAAAAAATGCCCTACGGTGACGCTGTTTTACACCGTAATGTAATAAAAGACAGAATGAAAATAAACACAGTCCTGAATTGAGAGAAAAAAAACGTGTACATTGTACTTACATAGCACAAAAAAGAGTTGAATTAACATAAGTTTCAGGATTACTTTGTGGTTTCTTTGAGGTACGTAGCATCTTTTTGGTCAATATCATAACTGGTCTTATGTATAAATGAAAATTCAAATTTTCAAATACTGCCGAATCAATTAAGCGTGTGTGTGTGTGTGTGGATGGGATATGGGGGGGGGGGGGGGGGATTCGGAAATTGGAAAATTTACCTAAAACAATTCTTTGTATATTAATGTACTTCTATATACAATAAAGAACATCTGTGTTTTGAATTTGGCAGAGATTTTTATTTGTGGTAAAGGATTCCTACATAAACCCTTACAATAAGCCGTCGTGAGTATAATATTAATAACGGTATATCCACAGAGTAAAATTACCGATTGATGGCCAATTTAACCTAAAATACTTGCTTGCCTTTTGCAAGACAGCTTTTATAGTGCATACACTGTAACACCATCTCTGAGTTCCCTGACTCCAAATTGTTTTGATTTCAAAATCATTTAATATTTAATCGTCTGATGAGATATCGGCGCTTCCGATTGGTCGAAAAATTTCTTTGATACCTGCATCAATAAAATTTTTGCCGGATCTACTTTTCTCAAATGTTCTGATCTAACACTATTTATAGAACGGGAATTTCCAAGATAAACACTGTCAACAAAATGTTAAGTTGTGTCTGTTTTATTGTCAGCAAACAAAATACAACTTTATAAACATAAAAACTTGAAAGTTTAACCTTCAAAAATAAACAAAACACATTATTTGATTCACGAAATAGAAAATTAAGCGTCTTCTCCCGATTTCGTCTGCTTGAGATCAATCAACATGTACAGCAAGGCTGGCTATTCCTTTTCCAGGAATATTATAACGAACATATAGGCCTATAAACTTTCACGGTAACACTGCTGTTCAAATTTGGTAACAATAATTTTTAAATTTACACACGTACATGATCAGTCATCAGAATAAGCGTCGTAAAGAAAAGCTATGAGTGATGCATCAACTCCTTCGGCGCATTCAAGGCGGCTGATATACCATTTAAGTACATCACTGGCTATCTAGTTACCACAACGTTTACAAAAGTCGCTTATACATACTATTCTTTGTCGACATATCAGCTATTTTCGTCCACGATCGCCTTTCCTTGGATGGTTATGTCCAGTTGCATATTCCAGCGATCTCACATGAAAACTAGTTTTATTACGAGTTTTTCTGCACAGTAAATAATATCACAAGCTATCGCATGTATTTTCCTTTCGTTTTCAATTCAGCCGGTTCAGATTTTAACTCACTATTTGTGTTTAATCCATTAAATTCAGCTCAATAGCTTTGCATCATGCATCAGCTGAAGGCGCATTCATTTTGAATATTGTTGCTGTTGTTGTTTTGTATTCATACGCGCCGCTTCATTTACATTATTTACATTTGTGATCAATGACACTTCACATTTTTTTATTTGAAAATGTTTTATTAAATGATAAGAAATGAAGATAATAATTTTTCTATTGATCGACGTATCAAAGAAAAAATTGACCGGAAAACTTTTTCATCAATGCGCTATGCGCATTGATGAAGTTTTCCGGTCAATTTTTTCTTTGATACGTCGATCAATAGAAAAATTATTATCTTCATTTCTTAAATAATAGTATACTTTCCTTAAGGTCAAGATCTAGTAAATAATTCAATGGTGTCTTTTTGGTGTTAGAACCATTATGACGTCATAATTGATTTGCTGAATCTTTTCCCGTATTTTCCGGCTTTAAAGGAATTATGTAGAAAATAAAACAATATTTCGACATTCTATATTTAATCACGGGAAAAGTAATCCCGGTACCTATATTCAACTTGACATCATTTTAAGGAGGAGGCCAAGAGCTTGTTTCATGCTATTTTTGGAGAGATTGTAGGCAATCCAGATATATTTCATTAGTCAAAAATGGACAAAACTCAGAGATTTGATACTGTACACCCTATGAAACAAAGATATTGTAAAAAAGCATCATTAAAAGAATTTATATCTCAAATTTCATAAACCTGTAGGCACCTTTCATTTACTAGATCTTGACGTTAAGTTATACATTTTCATACAAATATTCTAGCTAATCAGTGTTACGTATAGAACGCCATGTCTACGGCTCTACCCTCTTTTACTCTTCATAATAGTATAGTCATAAAAAGATGGGATCAATTTATTACAATGATAGTTTTTTTTTGCAGATTTCTCTCTACAACCAATGAAATGATATGTGATCACGAAGACCAGAACATGCATGTACAAGTAAATGGCAAAAATGAATCTGTGCCACACGACAATTCGTTAGAAATCATCAACGAGAGCCAATCAAAAAAGCTGTTATATACGGTCAATGATGTGCCGCCGTGGTACTTGTGTCTCATATTGGGGTTCCAAGTAAGAACAAAGTTTATTTAAAAAAGAAAACGCTTTCCTCGGTGATTCATGCGGGATATGAATCGCGACATTGCAGAAAAAAAAAATACATAATCCGGGCGAGCGGGTTATGTATTTTTTCTGCAACGATCGCTATATACCTTCGTAACCCACATGAATCATCAAAGAAAAAATATATATATTTACATCTGTTTTAAGTAAAAATAAATTGATTATGAAAAGTTAGTAAAATTCACTAAATTACTGTTAATGTACATCAGGACGTTAGCTGAAAGAAACAGCGAAATCGTCTCCTATCGGAATTTGAGTTTGACGTCATCATGATTATTTCGTGTATTCCGTGATTGTTCTTAGGCCGCTAGAGGTTTTGACGAATTAATAAACGGGGCGTGTATAATTTACAGTCTTGTCAGTGTCTTGTTAGTTTCAACCGCTGTAGATTTCGACCAGTTTCAGTCTGGCTGTTTTAATAGAGCTATAAATTAACTATAAGTTTCCGTAAGAAATAGAGGGAATCATAGCAGTTACACAACTCTTGTTTCAGCAAGCCTTTACGTCAATAAGCGGGATCATTGCGATCCCAGTCATCATCCACAAGAGCCTGTGTATGGGTGGGGATACTGTGGGTCTCTCAGAACTTATACAGACCGCCCTATTCACGGTGGGAATGTCCACCATCACCCAATCTGCCATAGGTATCAGGTAGGCAAAACCAAAGCTCTAGTTTGTTTGTTTTTTAATTAGAGAGTTATTTATCACATTCTGTTGAATGGAAAAAAAGTTTCTGTCATAACCAACAATAAATGTTTTGAGGGTAAATTTATTCAATCTCTTTACGATTACCTATTTAGTGAAAAGCTTTTGACAACAAATATTGGAGTTTGAAGCAAACTTTAAAGAGCCATGGTTACGATTTTGGTCAAATTCTATTTTAATGTTTTTATTATTTGCAATGCTTTAGTAATGCATCTCTAATGATCAAATAAATTTTGTTAGACACTGGTAGAGTTATAAGCAAGATACAGGGCATACAATTCTTTGCCATGTAAACAAGGCTCGTGTCAATCTTTTTATTCATTTTAAGCATAGATAAACAGTTCCTAACGTTTAATACATTCATTTAGGTTAAAAATTGAAATTTTTGCTTCAACGTTCAAAATGTAAACAAACGCTTTGTTTAAATAACAAAGAATTTCAAGCTCTGTAACTCGCTTAAATCTCAACAAATGATACTCAAATTTCAGTTGCCTATTAAACACGCCTTTCTGAAGCATTGTAAATATCAAAATCGGAAAAATGGTTTGTGACCACAATCGTGGCCATGCCCCTTTAATGATACAGTGTTATCTTGGTGATCAAGATTTGGATATTTATAGATATAACTTTATCATTTAACTTCATCTTACGAAAAGGCGAAAATTTGCGATTGAGAACTGATTCAAAACGAATGTTTATGCCGCTTGATTTGCAATTTTAGTAAAAATATATTGAATATCCTAGTTACTAAAAAAAACAAAACAACCCCCCCCCCCCAAAAAAAAACAACAAAAACACGCGTCTCGTTCAATTTATCGTAATGTATTGGAAAAAAAAACTTAGGTGCCAAGTTATCTTTTGACTTGAATTTTATGCAAAGAGGCACGTTTGTTTTATTGCCTCGTAGACTACCTATAATACAAGGGGCAACAGCTGCCTTCCTTATGCCTGTGTTTGCACTGATGTCACAACCAGAATGGAGTTGCCCTTTTGACCAACAAGCAAACGGTATGAATTATCGTTTGTAGTAAATGCACGCTATGCGTGTACTCACTTGCGGGCATTGGATTTTGTTTATTTTCAGATGCAACATACATAATTGATATCATGTTTTATAAACACCTTTACGCTGTAGGATTTTCTAAAAAAAAAATCATTACTTGATATTTCTATTGAGTACTTAGTCGTTTCATAGGAATATTCTACATTTTCTTAACATAATTAGGGTCATCCAATATTCACAGGTTTTTCTAAATTTATTAAATGATTATAATTATGCATTCAGGGTATGGGTATTATCTTTTCATTAAGTTTATTTGATTTAATGATTACATTTCATTAAAAAATGTCTTAAGACGACTCATACATTTTCCCCTATGATTCCCATGAATGTTTTTAATTAATATACACTTTTACTTTCACATTTTTGAATTTGCCATATGACATTTTGAGTTGATAGATAACGAAACAATAAACTTACCGGAAATTGGAAGCCAAAAGCACAGATCTCTCTGGACAAGCCGACTCTCTGTGGTGAGTATACCAACTAATGTGGAATGATCAATTTTCGTGGGGTCAATTTTCGTGGATTCCTGAAATTTTATAGGTTTATAGGTTTATAGGGGACGTAATTTCGTGTATTGTCTTATACATACAAAACAAAATATGACTTTATAACCCTATTATATTTATTCGTGGAGGATGTTAATTCGTGGATAAGAAGTACCCACGAAATCCACGAAAATTGAGCCACCACGAAATCTAATGATTCCACAGTACTTCCGGTACATATAGCTTTTAATTTTATTAGAGCAAATGGAAATATAGAACACTTGCAACCGTTATCAGTATTAAAGATCTCGTACAATATGTTTAGCACTGTTTCAAGTTTACGCTAGCATGATTATTATTTTATTTTAACAGCACTGAATTTTAATGTTTTTATTTAATTCCAGATATCAGGTTCAATAATGGTTGCATCCCTTTTTCAAATGTTTCTGGGGCTGACAGGATTAATTGGATTTTTACTTCGTTTTATTGGTCCATTAACAATCAGTGTTGTGACGTCATCCATATCGCTGTCTCTTTTTCCCATAATAACGGCATATGCACAAAAGCAGTGGTATATAGCTTTCGCGTAAGTTGATAAGTTTATCAGTGTTGAATTAACAACTGGTTTCATGACTTGTCGGAGCATTTTTTTCGTAATTATTAAGTAACAGAACTATATGAACAAATAATATGTACAAAAAGGTATGTCAATATTTTCTTTTTTTATTTACATTTTCAACTGTCTTTGTCTGTGATAACACTACGAATTAATTTTGAAGCTTACAGCCCAATATTAAAATTCCATAAAAGATGAGCCACACAAAATAGGCGTGTCTTATAGCATAACCAAAAAACGGTATTGGCTGCGCCACGTAGTAATAGTTATACATTCAGTTCAAATGTATGTTTAACAACATACACCATATCAAAACATAGCATTTGACTCTCTTTACATATCATTGGAATTTCATACCATAGCATACAATCTCATAGATTATCATGAAAAAATGACAATCGTACCATAGCATAGCATAGCCTAGCATACAAAATTATTTTAAACTCGGTTTTTAATGTTTTTATTTTAAAAAATAAATGTTCACATTGTAGATTAGGGGTAAAGTATGACTTCCCAATGGTTGAAGCTCTTCTGTGTACGGAGGTGGTTCTGTTCAAATCTCATAGCATATCATAGCATTCCATATCATTAAGCCCTTCAATTTTAGTTTCTTATACCATAGCATACAAATCAAGCATCGCATTAAAATCGCATACCATACATGTAGTATAGCATGAAACTTAAAAAAATATGCATGAAATGAATGTTCAAGGCTTTGTGCTACATGAACTAATTGTGATTTTTGAAATGTTGTTTCAACGTGCATAAATTGGAAATAATATTAATATAGATAATAAGGAGACATTCTTGGAATATAATGAGGTGATAATTTCGGTCGGAGCGTGGTCTAATCTATCATAAAGCCCTTCGGGTTTGATTGGATTTGACTACGCCCCGACCAAAATAATCACCTCATTTTACTCGAAGAATGGTTTATTATTCCTTAAATTGTGCACCTTAGCTAGTAACAAGCGAATATGTACTGTTTTTGTACAAAAAATAAATACTAGTAGGATTCCTCATGAATTGTATTTAGTTACCAAAATATATCTGAAAGACTGTGCAAAAATATTACACAAAACATGTATAAAAGCAAAAACTTTACTTCATGAACGCATATTGCTTTGATTTTAGAACAATTGCCCTAGTGGTTACCTTCTCTCAATATCTCAGGAGATGGAAGATCTGCGAACTGTTTCCGGTAAGAATAAAACAATAAGAATGCTAAGACATTGCTAAATTATTTACGAACCAATTGTAAACCTGTAAGAAGAAAATTTGGTTATATCTTCGTTGAAAAAAGGATGCATCAATATAATTTTTGAATTTGAAAAAAAAAATTTGGAAACCGTTTCCAACCCAAATCTTTGATAAAGAAACAAACAAACAAATAAAAAAAGAGCCCTAAAATATTAACACAAAATGAATTTAAGGGTAAAATAGTTATAGATATGTTTTGTTTTTCGATTGATATGGAAACATATTGACGTGGAAACAATATTTCGGAATTTCTGTGACCCTTTCATCTTTTACACAGATTTTGATATCAGTCGGCTTAAGTTGGTTCCTCTGTTTTGTGTTGACTGCCACTGGAGTATTTACAGATGATCCAAACGGTTGGGGATACGGTGCTAGAACTGACATTAAAACTGACGTGTTGACAAAAACCAGCTGGTTTAGATTCCCATATCCAGGTATTATTGTGTTTGGCTGTGCCATATCACAACTGTTTTCATATGATGCATATCAAACATTTTTTTTTATTTGCCCACACGAACGGGTATTATGTTTCTCGCACCACTTTGTTAACTATGCAAGGACAGTTTCGTGTGAATTTTTTGACCTTTCTTTTTTTAATTGTAATAAGGTGTATTTTGACCCAGCGCCACGCAGGTTTTGAGAAGTTAATCTTGAATTGGTATTTCTGAAACCAACTAAACATCATAGATGAAATTGTATATATTCCGATCATATGATTTTTTTTACCTTTGTACAAAACAATAAATGAAACAAAACTTTAAAGTTAACAACAGGTTACTGTTAAAAATCATTACATTGTACACAAATGCAAAATGTGACAGTTTTCATTTGCTTGGAGTCAACTTAATGTTGCTTGCTTTTGACTGATAATATAGGTCAGTTTGGATGGCCCACCGTGAGCATCGCGGGAACCTGTGGAATGATAGCTGGTGTTTTAGCATCAGTGATGGAATCAATCGGCGATTATTACGCATGCGCCTTGCAAGCAGATGCAGGAAAGCCACCGAAACATGCAATAAATAGGGGTACTTATTTACTTGACTAAATTTCTATTTTGCATTGATTTTCTATAAATATTGTAAATATTATAATGTATCATAATGTTATTGCATGTCATAATATTATTCCTAGGAATTGCTGTTGAGGGGTTGGGTTGTTTATTGTGTGGATTTTGGGGAGCAGGCATAGGAACAACATCATACAGTGAAAATATTGGAGCTATTAGTATCACTCGGGTACGTCAATAATTGTCAATCTTTCTTTAGTCTCTTCTATACACAACAGCCACTATTGTTTATACCTCTTCTAATTGTGAAACGGTGACTAATACGAATCTACTTTAGTATATACTTTCTATTCTTCTTTGTTGTCGTCAAATAAGTCATATCCCAATTTTTAATGTTTTAATTTTTCTGCTTGAACTTTAACCACTGCAGTCCATTTTTCATGTATTATGCAACTATCCTTATGTATATGATACTGATCTTTTATTATTTTTTTTTACCTAAGCTTACATTGGAAACGATTTTTGACTGTTCCTAGTATTTCAATTCTTCCTAATAAAATATTTTTATAGAAAAAATATTGAATTATGTTCATATATATTCATTTAAAAAGGTCGCTAGTAGAGCCGTGAGTTTGGTTGCTGGTTGCGTTTTTATGATATTGGGATGTATAGGGAAAGCTGCAGCCCTTTTTGCTACCATCCCTGATCCAGTGCTTGGAGGACTATTTCATGTTAGTTTGGGTAAGAATGTTAATATGAATGAGTGATTATGAAGTAAGGGGGGTCTAATTGGTCCGCAAATCACCCATCTATAATCTGTAAGAATTTTACGTATATAGTTTCGTATGAATGAATGATTATTAATCATGAAAAAAAAGAATCATATACGGTATCTTCACTTTGAAACTTGTATTATTTCCTATAATTTTGAATGGAACTCTTCTTGGCAAGGAAATCGATTAAGTTTATCACTAGAACTCTTTTTCTCAAGAACATCGATAAAGGCAACAACCATGTAGTCCTCTTTTTAGTTGATACAACGTTTGACGAAAAAAATAATCAGTCTATAATTTTACATTGCAAAAACATGATAATATTGCATGCATTCTCTTTATTTAATTACAAGGTTTATAAAAAGAATATAATTTCTATATTATAAAATGTATAAATTTGATGCAGAAAATTGATCTAAAAAGTTTTTGTCTTCACTTTTTACCAAAGAACTTTTCATTGAATCATTGCGGTAGCGGATGCAAAGTTAACGTTCATGAAAACCAAACGATATTATAGTTAGCCTTTCTTAGAATGTTTACTTTTCGTTTATGAATACAAATTCGTGGTGGAAAATTTTGTATCTGTATGTTTATTAGCGTATGTGTGTATTTGTGCTGTAACCTTATGATATTGTCTGTAACTATGTAAAACTGTATCAAATAGACTTAATTATTACTTTTAAAACCTTATTTTAATTGGTTCATGTTTCTGAAACAACCCTTTGCCTATTATTTTCTGTTTAAAACTTGAAGTAAATATTTGCATTGTTATTTAATAAAATGCTACTTTTTATTGTTGCAATGTAAATAATATCTTCATTCATTAAATCCAGGAATGGTACTGTCCGTTGGACTTTCTAATCTCCAGTTTGTTGACATGTCCTCGCCAAGAAACATCTTTGTAGTAGGGACTTCAATTTCTATTGGACAAACACTGCCCAACTGGCTAAACTCTAACATCTCCAGCATAAATACCGGTATCTAAATTATTAACTCATGCATTAATTATAATCATATTGAATCAGATACCTACATGTATTGCCTGATTGACGTGGTCACAATGAAAAACTCACATTGCCAAACAATTGTCGATATATTTCAATAATGTGGATGCATCATTGCCCGATGAGACCTGTCTTTGATAAAAGTTGCAATGCATGTAAAACACGTTTAACTCTTTTTTTCGATTAAGCTATAAATTGTACTCCTTTTTTGGTTAAGGGAGCACACTGTTCGACCAAGTCATCAACGTTTTACTGGGCACCCACATGTTTGTAGCTGGGGTGGCGGCCTGTTTTCTGGATAACACGGTGCCAGGTCAGTTTTATGTCCCACCCATTCAAACCCCAACTCCCTTTAATTATCCCCATTTACAAAATGGTTGTTTTCTTTCAGGTCTAACTGCAATTTGAATATCAATAAGGCAACATGATTCATAATCTACTTTTTATATATATTTATCCACTTCACAATTATTTTTTTCAAAGCATATGTGCCCACTTATTGTTAATTTAAACTACATTTATAAAGTTCATGAATTTATTACACCTCTACTCATTTTTTACTATATTCATGTATGAGTATTTCGATACATTTCGCTGATCCCTTAAAAATAACCTAAGGCTACTAATTTCTAGCAAACGAGACTGACTTCCTGCAAAATGTGCGTCTGCTTGATCAGCTGATATACATATATTGGAACACTTAGTAATTTCTTTTAATAAAAGGAATAATTCCGATACGCTCCCAAAAAATTATATAATTTTAACCAGATGCGGCATCTTTTTTGATTGGCTATACTCATTTTTCAATATTGCCCATGTCACAATACGAAGTACGTGTAATTTAATTTTATTTATTTTCACGTTATAAATAGTTGGGTACTGTACATGAAGAATTAAAATTATATCAATGTGAACTTTTTCTGATTCATTGTTTATCGGTATAGTAAAACAGTTAAAGTATACCATTGAGGGAACCAATGCAAGATTCCAGTTCCCTTCAAGCAAGCCTATTTTCTTCGGCTTTTTACTCTAGAAAAAAGATCTGCTTTTTTGGAACTGGACTCTTGTTTACTTCACCAATGGTATACTTAAACTGTATAATGTCTAATATACTATATGTAGATATTTTGTGCTTACCCAAATATTTGCCTGCATGTCCTTATCACAAATTACTGTTGTGGTTGTTTATTTCTAGGCACTGTAGAAGAGAGAGGTTTCACTCGCTGGAAGAAGAGCACTTCTCTTCTGAAAGAAAACACGAAATCAGGAAATGTGTATGATTTCCCATTTTTCCAGGATTTTCTGAACAAACTTTCTTGGACATCATACATTCCGGTGTGCCCTTCTTTTCAACCAAAGAAGAAACGGAAGAACCTCAATACATGACATTAATTTAGCGTGTTTCTTCATATTTGTGAAATCGCATAAGCTTGTTTTCATTTTTTTAAATTACAAACTGAGAATTATGTAATGCATTTCACTCACCAATAAATATACATCCGCATAGATAAAACATGTACATTTTTCTATTATGTGCAACTATATCCACAACTAAATCATATTTCACAATTCGTACACATTTGATTTTTTCCGTTTCGTACCCAACTAAAGCCAACTGAATACAATATAGACATTCACAAGAATATCAATAAGACACCCACATGTTGATAATCATTCATTAGACATAAAATAAATGAAATCCAGTTAATCGTTTATGGCCAGTCTATACCCTTTTGAAAAAGCGATAAACGTGATGTGATATTTTCCTTTCCGTTCGGCTCTCCGTTCCGTTTTCCGTTCCGCGCTTTAGCAACACCCCTCTGAACTGGCTAATTTTCGTTCCGCAAAGTAAAAATAACAATTTCATAAAAAAATACTGATCCAGTTTATCTTATGATAAATAAAAGTCTTTCACCTGAATGGCAAAGAGACCTAAAACTCATCACTTAAGGTTTCAGGCATGATCATGAATATATAAAGAATGTATATTTAAATATGGATAAGCTACATCTCCTGTAATTTAGACCGTCTGTCAAAGTGAAACACTTGTATCAATAAGACAACAATGGATTCAGGGGATCAGGAACACACAGGGTAAATGGAAAAAAAATCGTTTGTTATGATCCATTATTAACACCCCCCTCCCCTATGTGTATCGTAAAACTTTGACAATTACCTTTGAAGTGCATTGCTGATTTATTCTTTTTCGCGCTTCATAAAGCATACAGGTGTTCCTTTATGGTAAAGAAAATTAAATGCATTTCTATGGTGTTTGGAAAGGGCCATTTGCTAAAGTTCGTTCAATACTGGTTTTGAAAAACAATTCGTTGCAGCGCTAAAACAAAACACGCCGTTGCACCTACTACATGTATACACATTCAAACAACACGTTGCCGCGCTAACACAACTTAGCAAAACACTACGTTGCGCTGAATTTGCGCTGAAACGAAAGCGAGTTCTTGAATGGAACTCAAACACGTTATTGGGATTTTGCAATGACTCTACCATGATACCATACTCTCCTTAAATAAGGAATAAATTTATTCTTTTACACAGGATCTTAAACATTGACATCAATTTAGAAATTGTTTAGAGGAGTCTTTTTCAGAGGTACGTTAAATTTGCTTAGTCATTATAATTGGTCTATTATGTCATATAAATATATACTTATACCCCCTTCGTAGAAGGAAGGATATTTTGTTTTGCTACTGCCCGTGTGGCTCTCTATCCGTATGTCTGTCTATCAGTCTACCGGCAGTTTATGTTCATTTTCTTCGCAGATACTGAAATGAGATTTAGCAAACAGATTTATCATAATAATAGGAATATCTAGGTCAAATTTGATTTTAAGTACAATCAATCAATATTTGACAGAGTTATGCAGCAGGGATTTAAAATAATTCAAATATGTGTCACAGTTTCCGTTTATTTCCTCGCAGGGGTTATACATACAGATATGAGATTTTGTAAAGAGATCATTCATAAGGACATCGGTCATCTTCGATTCTTCATACATGTACCATAGATAATTTTTTTCAGAGTTATGTCCTTCTGACGAAGAGAAATTTCAATTTCTTTTAGTTTCAGTTCATTTTCGTCGCAGAAGTTGCACATACTGTTGAATTTTGTATACAGCTTTATCTAGGTAAAGTTAGATTTGGGTACGATCGATATTTTTTACAGAGTTATGTCGCTTGGAATATTAACTGGCAAGATTGGAAATATACAGCTTACGTCAGTTTCACTTGTTACAGTCAAAACATTTGAAATGGGCGGGAACAAATTGACACGGACGTCTGAGAAAACATTGGATTGAAACTGTAGTTGTAGGAAATGTATTTTCAATTCACCTCAGCATTTCTTTCTTGGCCAAACTTCAAATAGATCGTTTCATAGCAAAAAGTATATTTTATCCATTGAAAATTGATCGTTAGAGATTCGAAGTGCAAACATAAACGGAAATACATGTATGCACTAAGTAAATATGTCATATTCTAAAACTACCATGGGTGTTGATGACTATTTATTTGTGTACGGGGTTTACAAATTCTATGAAGACCCTACCTGAATTTGATATTTACACAGTAATTATATTAATGACCGAATCCAATTACAGTCGGATTTCAATGGTTCAATATGTGTACATTAACATCTTGTGTATATCTACATTTGGGTTTACATTGTAAATCTGTGCAAAATGTCCAACAAAACAGGCCAAACCTAATCACGGCAAGAGGTCTCAAGTAAACGTCATCGTGCGATTTGTATGGATAAGGTAAAGTTACATTTGATGAAACGTTAAAGCTTTCAAAATCAACTTGAGATTTGTTTTTTAAAAAGATCGATATCGTTAAATCTAAATCATATCTATGCTATCCTTTCCAGTAAAGTTTCTGACATTTTTCAAAGTGAGAAGTTGCGAAGGCGAAAGTTCGAAGTTGCAAGGGCGAAGAAGCAATATTCGTATCGCTCCTTCGCCTTTACACCTTCGCACTTTCGCCTTCGCATCTTCGCGCTTCGCCGTCGCATCGTTGCACTTTCGCTCCTTCGCCTTCGCACCTTCGCAATTTCGCCTTCGTAACTTCGCACTCAGGCATCTTCGCCGTACATATTAATGCGAAAGTGCTAAGGTCGAAGTGGCCCCATCGGAACACCATATGTAACGGTTATTGTGTCAATATGTAGGATCGACATTTCTACAATTGTAGATGTTTTTGTAGATTTCTTTCCGCAATTGATGATATGCAATCTGATCATCAAGACAAGAACATACACGTACAAGTAAATGGCAAAGATGGGTCTGTGCAACAAGACAATTCGTTAGAAGTTATCGAAGAGAGCCAATCAAGAAAGCTGTTATATAGGATTACTGATGTGCCCCCGTGGTACTTGTGCATCATACTTGGCTTCCAAGTAAGAATTATGTTTATATTCCTTGCAGCTAAATTCTGTTTCAGCATACCTTTTCTAATACATAATATTAACTATACATATTTGCGCATGTAACATGTACTCTGTGTATATATCAGTTTAAATACAATGTTTTGGATAAAGATTATAGAATCTGTGAAGTTATGGTCTCTTTTTTTCCAAAGTCTATAGTAAGTACCATGTTTTATATACTGAAATCAATCTAAACAATTCAATCTTGCATCAGAAACGTTGCTTTGAATTCATCAAATTAGAGAAATTAAATGCACATTAGTCGCATAAACATATTTTAGGTCAATAATCTGAATTATTTATTATTTTTTTTCAATTTAATTTAATTAAATTTTTGCAAACTTTTACATCAATTAGTGGACAATTGCTTTTCAAGTTTATTTTCAGCAATCCTTTACGTCGATTGGCGGTATCATTGCGCTTCCGGTCATCATTCACAAGAGCCTGTGTATGGGAGGGGACACTGTGGGTCTCTCAGAACTCATACAGACCGCCCTATTCACGGTGGGGATGGCTACGATCGTCCAGTCTGTTATAGGTATAAGGTGGGTTAAGTTTTTAAACAATCATTCAAATATAGCCTACTCAAGCTGTTTAATGACAAGAAGCAAAACAAAATGTGACTGCATAGCCTTGACTATATCTCTCCTTAATTATTCCATTTGTTCGTGGTCATTATGTTTCGCAGTCAGTTAATAGGCTTCATTGCATTCGTTGTATACGTGTATGGAAATGTTACAAAGCCGTCCCGAAGGATTTTTTTAAAAAATGCATGTAGAGTAAAAGTGGTGGTATGAAAGGTTTGATAAAGGTTGCAGAGGCGCGATGGAGACACTGTATCCCTGCTTTTCAAAAGTATCATAATAGGTTCTAAGTGTGCAGAGCAGGACACTGAGAGATGAAAGTGAGTAGTTAACTTTGGAATCATTTATATTCGTGAGGGTGGATGTTCTTGGGTAGCGTAAATTTCCCTGGTTCGTGGGGACGTAATTTCGTTGGTAGTGTAATCAGGATAGATTTAATAAAATTTTAATATTAAACAAATGATTGTGTATAGGTTCGTTGTGATGTGAATTCGTGGGCAAGGGTAACCGATGAAAGGCACGGACTTTGGTCCCCCTCTAACGATGATGATTCCATTGTAGCCTGAGGATTGGGAGGTGACTGGTATGGCAGTACCGAGGGGACATGTACGGTAGAGAGGAGAAAATGAGTTTGGGTGTCATTGAGTGAGGATGTTTTATGTCTGCGAGGATTATACCCGCGTTTTAGATACAGTAACTATGTTTGCTGTGAATCCGCCGATAAACTTGTAAAATTTTAATACAGATATATAGTTATTAATCACTGTCGTTGAAATGGAGGATATTTGTCAAAGAAATAAGCGAAGGCGAAATTTCTCACCTGGGGCCCGTTTCAGAAAGCATACCTAGGACTAAATTATATCTTAGAAAAAAACTTTTTCCTAAGTTCATTACTTTCCCGTTTCACTATTCCAGTCTTATCTTATGAAATTCTTAAGTTATGTTTTAACTTTAAGACAGGTAAATCGATGTCTTAGGAACAAACTTAACATGGCGACTGTTTATTTTATAAGGAAATGAATTACATGCACATTAAAGTTAAACAAAAATATTGAAAAACGAACCATTAGGACTTGTTCGTTTACTTAACTGAAAACTTTAGAACTATCAAAATAAACATATATTTCTTCCATTCATTTCTTTTGTGTAGACTTTTAATTTTAACATTTTTTAAAGATTATCTGGTCGCATGCGCAGATGGGTATCGGGTATTGTTATAGCTAGTGCACTGATGATAAAGTAATTAGTCATGCCCGAGAATCACTGATATCTTAGATAATTTGATAAAAATAGGAATTAAAACTAAATAAAACTCAAATACAGAATGACTGGATGATTTGTCCTATTCCTCCACCAAATAAGCTGAAAAATAAACATTTTTACAGTCAAAAATTAAATGTCTTCTCTGTCTTCTCTGTCTTCTCTGTGTCATTTTGACACAGTTTACATTTTTAATTTACTTGACTGTTCCATTTGCTTAGATATAAGTTATTACATAAAATGTTATTAAGAAGGTTGTAATTAAATTCTGCTATTTTTTTTATCTTCCATTGATTTTATTTTATTGAAATAGACTCGTTCCCATTCTGACTTTAAGCTAATTTGGAACTCGTTACTTAATTATACCCCCGCTCCGAAGGAGAGGGGGTATACTGTTTTACCCTTGTCTGTCTGTCTGTCTGTCTGTCCGTCCGAAACAAAAATTTCTGTCACATTTATTGCAGATGCTTGAAATTATTACACAGTGTTTGTTTAGGCATGCCATATCGTGGGATACATTTTTGTACCAATCGGACGTCAACTTCCTATTGAATGACGACTTTGTTTATTTTTAGCCAAAATTTTCAAACAAATTTCTGTCAAAGATTTCTCAGCAACTATTTATCGCAGATGCTTGGAATTTTTACACAATATTTGTATAGGCATGTCATATTGTGGGATATATTTTTGTACCAATCGGGCGTAAACTTCCTGTTAAATGACGACTTTGTTTATTTTTAGCCAAAATTTTCAAACAAATTTCTGTCAAAGATTTCTCAGCAACTTAATTTATGGCAGATGCTTGAAATTTTAACACACTTTTTGTATAGGCATGTCATATTGTGGGATATATTTTTGTATCAATCGGACGACAACTTCTTGTTAAATAATGACTTTGTTTATTTTTAGCCAAAATTTGCAAACAAATTTTCCTCAAAGATTTCTCAGCAGCTATTTATCGCAGATGCTTGAAATTTTTACACAGTGTTTGTTAAGGCATGCCTACCGTGGGATATATTTTTGTACCAATCGGACGTCAACTTCCTGTTAAATGAGTACTTTGTTTATTTTAGCCAAAATTTTCAAACAAATTTTCCTCAAAGATTTCTCAGCAGCTATTTATTGCAGATGCTTGAAATTTTAACACACTATTTGTTTAGGCATGCCATATTGTGGGATATATTTATGTACCAATCGGATGCCAGCTTTCTGTTAAATGTCGACTTTGCTTATTCTGCATATTCACATCAGAGTGGGGGTATCACTAGTGAGCAATGGCTCACAGATATCTTGTTTTTACTGTGAACATGAGATTTGAAATTTCTTATCTTTTAGTTTGGAATAAAAAAATTGGTGTTCTGTTCTTCTGGAATCAATTTATCAATCTCTATATGAATGTAGTCTGTTTTTGAAAAATCAAAGTTCTTTTCATATTTCCTAAATACTTTTCGAAGTATGGTATATTCACAAAGCCAGTAACTTTAAAATTTGTTCTGTATAACATTTGCAAAATCACCTAAGGATTTTAGTTTCCCATTTATATTGAAAAGGTGCTTTGTAAATAAAATTCCACTTTTTATCCAACTTTTAAAACGAACAGTTTTGCCCTTGTAAGTAAAAGAGATATTAGACCAAATAGGTTGCTTCAAAAATGATTCTGTTGTTTTAAATTCAGGCCTCGTTTAGCAAATATTGAAACACGAAAAACCTTCCTTGTAGAATTGGGGCAATTTTTGATCAATATCGAATTTTTAATAGATATTTCTAATGTGATTGAGATAAAACGAATGTCTATGTTTAATTCTTTGAAAAAACTGTTTACAAAGTCGTTTATGGCATGTTTTGTTTATAATAATCTTGGTACCCATGCTGCTTCTAAAGCTTTTAATTTTGATTCAATATCTATTAAACCTATTCCTCCGTCTTTTATATCCCCAACCACAGTATTTCTCTTTGTTCTATCATGTTTATTCCATAGAAAGTTAAATATTAATCTATTTATATTTTTGATATAGTTTTCTTCCGGTAATTCTAGTATTGTGGATAAGTATATTAATTTAGGGACTGCTAGAGTATTTATTATAGAGCATTTACCAAAAAGTGTTAATTTTCTTTTCTTCCAAGATTCAAATAGTTTTTCTATGTCATGATAGACTGTCATTCAATTTTTTGTATAACATTCTGTTTTGTCGTAGCTTAGGTATATGCCTAGGCATTTTACTACGTGCTTTGACACATTAATTCCGCTTACAGCATCGTATTGATCTTTTAAAGTACCCAAAAGTATACATTCCGTTTTGTTTAAATTAATTTTTGACCCAGCATGTTTACCGGAGACCTCTATTGTATTAATTACATGTGCCAAAGATTCAATATTTTTAAGTGTCAGCGTCATGTCATCTGTATGTTGTATATTTTTAATTTCTTTATCTGAATTTCTGTGTTTAAACCCCTGAATATTTACGTTACTCTTTATTTTTGCAGATAGGATTTCAGATACAAATAGATATAGATTATCTTTACTAATTAAGAAATGACTAAAAGTCATTAAATTAATGACTTGCCCTAAAATGCGAGATTATGGTCCAAATTAATTAACTAGACGATTCATTTTAAAGCTCCGGCGATCGAGATACATTACTCTAAACTGAAAAGTTTAACTTAGAAAGTATCAAAATATACCTATACGAGCGTTGTTCGGAAATTATTGAGACAACTCGAATATTTTCTTTTCTAATTGACGAATTTTGGTGAAAATTGGCATAGACACTGAAGAAACGCCATCAAATAATAAGACAAAATAATGTTTCAAGAATATTTAATAATTTGTTTACGACGGTAGATAAACAAGTCGGTGGTCGGGGTATCCGGCGCAGCCAGGAACTCGGAGATTGAACAGCTTAAACATCTACTTTATAAGTGTCCGTAGAATCAGTTAATGATGAAAGATATCAAATTAAATATGTTCATTTTGCTATTCTTTGCGACTTGATTTAGTTTCACTGATGTTCGAGTTGAAATACGGATATGGTACACATATATTTACCAAACAATAGAAATCTGACAACGACTTTACATTGAATATTGACGTCAAGGCGGCGCATTGAAAACCGTCAAACTGGTGGAAATCTCAAAAGAAGACCCTTTAAGGCCACGTAATTGCTAAAAAAAAAACTATACGATGACAAGACAAGTATAGAGCTTCGATTCATCATATTTTTTTTCACTGATTGTTTAACTAGAATTAGGCCAAAGGGATTAATTATCAAGTACTTTTGACACACTAACTGTTGTCAACAGTTCTAAAATATAAAAATAACTGCAGGAGACATTCACAGTAATTAGACTTTCGGGTAAAAATAGCTCGATTTTTCCCTTAAAAAAAACAAGGATGAGAGAAAATGTAAATGATGACATATTGAAATGAAAACAAAAGATGAGAAATAAAGAAAAAATTTTGTTTCCGTTCGTTTTTGTAAGGTGTTTAAAACGCAGGAGCTGTAAGAAGCGTTAAAATGCCGATGCGAAAAGTTTGCGGTTGCGCCGGGTCACTGGACGAAGGCACGTTGGTCAGCTAACCAGAAATGATCTATTCATGCCATGGACAAGAAACTTTTCACATTGATAATCTCTATCCTTATTTACGTTTTGGAGAAATTTCAAGACTTTATCTTTTTCACTAAAAGAATAAGAGAAAATGTCTCATTAATTTCCGAACAACCCTCGTATTTCTTCATGATCAGTTAATTTCTTTGGTGTAGACTACTATTTTTAACATTTTTTTTTAGATTATCTAATCGCACGCGCAGATTGATAGCGGGTATATAGTTATAGCTGGTGTACTGACATTAATTAAATTATTCACGCCCGAGAATCACTATTCTCTTAAATAGTTTGATAAAATCGGGAATAAATACTTAAAAAATACTCAGTTACAGATTGACAGGATGAATTGTCTTATCCCTCCAAGAAATAAGCCTTTCTTTTACCAGAGATATTGTATGTGCCTTTTTTGTGTATGTGTGTATTTTTACGGGGGTGTTAAATGATTATTTGTTCCGGATAGGGGTAGGAATGACCGGGAAGTGTTTTGGGAATGTCGACGCTAAATCCTTCATAGGAATGCTGTTCTATATAATAATGAAATTCTTGCCTTATATCCTCATTGTTTCTATCACCGGGAAGTGTTTTAGGAATGTCGACGCTAAATCCTTCATAGGAATGATGTTCTATATAATAATGAAAATCTTGCCTTATATCCTCATTTTTTCTATCAGCCGAGATCTACTGTGGTTTCATTAATATTCAAGGGTATCGATTTTCGTGGATAAAGTGAAAATCACAGTTTCAAGGATACGTAAATTTGTGGCCAATGACCTTATCAATACAAAATATTAGTAGAAATTGCAGTTCAATGAATATTTAATTTCAAGGATAAACTTAACAACGGAATCAACGAAAATTGGTACTCAACGAATATTGATGAAACCACTGTATTTATTTGTGAATTTCTATTTTTTTTTCTTTTCGTAAAAGCCAAACAAAACAAAACACAATATTATTATATCAAGTATTACAAGAGAACTAGCGTTACATTAAACTAAGTTTAAAAGTTCCACATCTGTCCATTTCAAATCCTACATGCCACTGAATATGATTATTGTGTTCCATTTGGAAGATACCGTATGATACAGTAAAATCATCAAATTTGGATATCTCAACGGTCGTTTTTAAATTTAGGAATAAGCATATCTGTATACGTTAACACATGCTATTTAAAATGGACTAACTAGACAAAAAAACACACTCGAACATTTATAAAAATAACAAATTATTGCAGTGACCAATGTTTTCCATTTACGCTGTCCAAATGATATTTAAAAATAAATAACGAAATATATGTATATTTAGCTAAATAAATAATAGTACGATCAATGCATTCACTCTTATTTAAAAAATAATATATAAACTATACGGATTTATTAAGTAATTTTGATCTTCTCGTGTATGCATGTGAATTTAAAAATATCATACACAATTTCAGTACATGTACATGTACATAGACACTACACTATTTACACTCTATTTACATGTTTTATTTTTTTTTGTAACATGTTTCTAGGTGAATAAGGGAATGGATTTTTACATTCACTTAAAAAGTTTACATTGTGTCACATTGAAAATATTTTAAATGAACGATATTAATTTAGAATTAACAATATGATATATATGAAAGTGTCTTACATTGTATTTAAAGATAAGTCAACTGCGATACGCTAAGAAAGTTTTGTGAAACAGCTATGACTAATCTTAGGAGCTTCCTAAGATATATGTTAAGCATATCTTAAGTTCTATCGTAGGAAACATCTTGGGAAATTTTTGTGATACGTGCCCCTGTTCTTTTACGAAAGAAATTTTAGGTGTTTTCTATGCGGTGGGGTGAAGGGTTGTTTATTTCAGTTTTTGTTGGGAGTGGTAGGAGTGACCGTCAACTGTTTTAGGTATGTCGATGCTAAATCATCCTTGGGAATGCTGTTTCATTAAAAAAGTGTTGCCTTTTATCCTCAATTCCTCTATACGCCAAGATGTAATTATTTGCAATGTTTCCTTTTGTTATAAAAAAAACCCCCATATTCTTATATCAACCATTACAAGAAAACACGCGTTACATTAAACTTAGCTTAAAAGTTCCACATCTTTCCATTCTAAATCCTACTGCATGTGAGTATCGTATTCCATTTTGAAATATACCGTATGATATAGTAGATTTATTATATTTGGATATCTCAACGGGTATTTTAATTTAGGATTAAGCATATCTGTATATGTTAACACGGACATTTTTTAATGGACCAACTAGATAAAAAATTCTCTCGATCATTTGACCAATATTTTCAAATGATTCATGCAGTCAAGGATTACATGTACATGTAGCTAAAAACAAGAAAGATACTGCGATCTCTCAAATTAAAAAAATACCGTTTTCAAAGAATATAAGGTTTTATTACGTAATTTTTATCTACCCGTGAAGGTAAAATATTATACAAAATTTCAGTACATGCACATACATGTAGGCACAACACTATTTGCACTCTATTTATACGTTTTAGCTTTTTTTCCTAATTTGTTTCTAGGTGAATAGGGGAATGTGTCTTTACGTTTACTTAAAAAGTTTAAACCAACGCAATATTGAAAAGAATTTACATGATCGACGAAATTAACGAAATGATTTAAAACTGACCTACAATATATCTTAGGATAAGATTTAGTCAACTGCGTTATGCTAAGAAAGGTTTGTGAGACGGCTATGACAAATCTTACATGTAGGAACTTCCTAAGATATAACAGGCATATCTTAAGTTCTATTTTAGGAAACATCTTAGGAAATCTTTGTGAAACGGACCCCAGAGTACATAGTGAATAACTGTGAAGACCCAGTCCCCAAGTGTTGAACTTTAATTTATTCTCCAAACTTAGCATGTGCCGTGTGTGTAAATTTTAAACGAATTTTTCACATGTTTATTTTATTTTATCGTTGTATAGGCTTCCGATCATACAGGGTGCAACAGCTGCCTTCCTTATACCTGTTATTGCATTAATGTCCCAACCAGAATGGCGATGCCCTTTTAATGAAGAAACAAGCGGTATGATTTATCTTATCATCGTTGTCATAAATGCACGCTATTCTTAGAAACATATGCGTACATTAAAATTTGTTAATAATTGACAAATCAAATTTTTATTTTTTCTTTATATACAGCTTAATTAATACAAAGTGAAAACATTTCCAGATGATATATTATAATTGATTATGATGGAATAGTTCTATTCAGCTCTAGGCAGTGTGCACGTAATGCATTGCTGCTCATTCCTTGTTTTGTTATAAATTTACATATTATTGATATTTAGGATTAAGGCAAAAACAGCTGAAAAATTGTAGTTTCTTTCTAAATTTATCGAACGATGTTTATGCAGGGATTATATTTTACGAGAAAACTTTGAGTTTATCTGAAAAATATAACTAACATGAAATAAGGAAAATTGTGTTAAGATTAAAAGAAGGAGAAATCGATGCCGAACCCTAGTACGTTAAAAAATCACTTTATTAAAGGTAGATAATAAAACACCTAAATGGAACAGCTGAAGAGCATTTCTCCTTCACTGAACTGAACAAAATATCAGTTCTACATATTTCATTAAGTTTCAATGTCTTTATTTTGCAATTCAATGATCTGAGTTGATAGGCAATGACACCATAAACTTACCGGAAGTTGGAAGCCAACAACACAGGTTGCTTTGGACAAGGCGACTCTCTGTGGTAAGTGTTATAATCATATTATTAGATCAGCAGAGGATGCTTACTCCTCCTAGGCACCTTATACCACCTCTATCTTTTAGGAGGTCCGTGTTGCTCTCCTTTGAATTTGTATTTCGTTTTATGGAGATGATTGACGGTTTGTTATTGTCCTTTTTAGCTCACCTGAGCCAAAGGCTCAAGTGAGCTTTTCTGATCACAATTTTTCCGTTGTCTGTCGTTGTCGTCGTTGGCGTCGTTTTCGTCGTTGTCGTCGTTGTCGTCGTCGTCGTCGTTGTAAACTTTTCACATTTTCATCTTCTTCTCAAGAACTGCTGGGCAGATTTCAACCAAATTTGGCACAACGCACCACTAGGTAAAGGGAATTCAAGTTTGTTCAAATGAAGGGCCACACCCTCTTTATAGGGGAGATTATTGAGAATTATTGAAAATTTGCTGGTATTTTTCAAAAATCTTCTTCTCAAAAACTATTGGGCCTGAAAAGCTTAAACTTGTGTGGAGTCATCCTCAGGTAGTGTAGATTCAAGTTTGTTCAAATCATGGTCCCCGGGGGTAGGGAGGGGCCACAAAAGGGGGATCAAGTTTTACATAGGAAAATATAGAGACAATCTTTAAAAATCTTCTTAAAAACTATTAGGCAAGGAAAGTTCAAATTTGAGTGGAAGCATTCTCAGATAGTGTAGATTCAAGTTTTTCTAAATCATGGTCCCCGGGGGTAGGGTGGGGCCACAATTGGGGGATAAATTTTTATAGAGGAATATAGAGAGAAAATCTTTAAAAATCTTCTCAAAAACTATTAGGCCAAGAAAGCACAAATTGGCGTGTAACCATCCTCAGATAATGTAGATTCAAGTTTGTTCAAATCATGGTCCCTGGGGCTAGGGCAAGGCCACAATTTGGGGATAAATTTTTATATATAGAGAAAATCTTTAAAATTCTTCTTTTCAAAACTATTAAGCCAGGAAAGCCCAAATTTGAGTGGAAGCATCCCCAGATCGTATAAATTCAAGTTTGTTTAAATAATAGTCCAGGGTTAGGGTAAGCCACAATGGTGGACGAATTTGATCATAATTAAGGCAACTGTTGCTCAGGTGAGCGATGTGGCCCCTGGGCCTCTTGTTCATCATCTACTTCCGGTGGTCATTGATTTTATCTAAACGTGAAAAGAAGAAAGATCTTCAATCTTCATTATTTTTTTATGTACCTTTATTACCATCTTTACGATATACACAAAACTAAATTCGATTTATTTGGATTTAAGGTGTCCGGATCACTTATGGTGGCTTCCGTTTTCCAAATGTTTCTGGGTATGACAGGATTGGTTGGATTTTTACTTCGATTCATTGGTCCGATCACAATCAGTGTTGTGACGTCATCCATATCGCTCTCTCTTTTCCCCATTATAACTTCATATGCACAAAAGCAGTGGTATATAGCTTTTGCGTAAGTTTTCTTTTCTTTCTTGAATACGTGATGAATAAACCTTCTATAAGTAAACTGTAATTGTTGAAATTCTTAGTCCGGTGTTTTTTACGTTGAATATGCGAGAAAAAAGGTTTATTAAGTGAAAATTAATTCACCTGCTTTCCCATATTTTTCAGAAAACTGTATCAATTTTATGAAAATAATTCTGCTCTTTATATCAATCTTAACCAAATAACACGGGGATATATACCGTTTTGTCTAAAGAAAGTATTAGGCTACATCTGTCAACATAACCGTCAAACTAAATCTACACACTTGTATAATGACAGTCGTAAGATATCTGAGTATTGTGCAATTATTGGAGTTGTATAAGGGAACGAGATTGTAATTATTCTCTTCATAAACTACCTCATTTTATTTTCAGAACCATTGCCTTTGTGGTTACTTTCTCACAATATCTCAAGAGATGGAAAATCTGCGAACTGTTTCCGGTATGGAAAAATAAATGTTGAAACGTTATAAAATTTAGTTCAAATCCGTTAATCAGATAAAAAGAAGACTTAATAGGACTTTTGTTTAAACAAATACTGTCAAATACATTTTTTGTATTTGTGAAAATATTCTGAACCACAAAATTTAAATCAAATGTATCACATGGTGTAATTGCATTTTGGCAAATTGCGTTAGAATTTAATTTCAGTTTAGGTATATTTGTGACAGATGCATTTTGTACACAGATATTGTTATCGGTTGGTTTAAGTTGGCTCCTCTGCTTCGTGTTGACTGTAACTGGAGTATTCACAGATGATCCAAACGGCTGGGGCTACGGCGCTAGAACCGATATCAAGACAGATGTATTAACAAAAACCAGCTGGTTTAGATTCCCACACCCAGGTAATTGTCTGATTAGTATTACTCGCTTACAAATGATTCCATAAAAAGAATCAGGTGTATCAATTTGCCCATAGGTAAGCATTGTATTATTATGTTTTTTATGCAGTTAGAACTTTGTGTGAGCCTTTTATCAGCTGTTCTGGTTGTATAGAGTTATACAAGTTCCTTATGGGTGAACTCGGTAGAAAACTATAGTCTTTATCCCAGTCTTTCAATCTTCTACCTCTTTGAAGTTTAGCTTTTTATTGAGTATGTACAGATCACGTTTATTCAACAGATAACGAATAAACTAGTTTTTACTTGATATTTCTTTTCTTATTGGGTTTTTAGTTTATAATCAAATATAATCCTTCTCTCATTTTCTACAAACCTTTTTAGGAGATAAAACTATAGTCTGTCCCAAGTTATTTATGCAGCACATTTAGACGATTTTAATTAAAATGTGAAAGAATTTTATTCAAAATCGATACAAGTGTGAAAATTTCCAAGATATCTTTATTAACATTTATCATTTTTCGTTTCCTTCGGAGATTTTATAAAGGGGAATGCTTATATCTTTTCTCCATTCGGAACTCACTCGGAATATCACAATTTACATCTTGGTTTGCTGCAATACAAAATCCCCACATACATCACAATTTTTAGTCGTGTATTGAGACCTGATACGCTTGAGGTGCGTTTTAACTGAGAAATCTTGGAACTTTTCGTTCTTTTGAATGGACATCGTTTGAACCCTGAAGTTTTTATAGATATCGAGTAATTGGGCAAAATGTAAATCGATGCTATCTTGGGACATAGTATACATTCCGTCGGAAATTGGATGCGTTTGTAGGGGACATGTAATGCACATGAAACATGACGTTTAGAGGGAATGCTTGTAAAAACTTACAAACTCTTGACAACTGCAGAAAGGGAATGGATTTTGTTTGTTTATGATTATTAAAGATATGTTACATTTTCGATTATAAAGGTCAGTTTGGATGGCCCTCCGTGAGCATTGCTGGAACCTGTGGTATGCTAGCTGGTGTTATAGCATCAGTAATGGAATCAATCGGTGATTACTACGCATGCGCATTGCAATCTGATGCAGGAAAGCCTCCATCACATGCAATAAACAGGGGTGATTATCTACTTGATTTACTTTCCATTTTACCTCAACTTCTTTAAAAGAAGTAATACTTTATTCATCAAAATACACCCAATGTCTAATAGTTTTTAAATAGTCTGATTGATATTGCGTATGCTATCTATTTTTTTTAAAGGCATTGCTGTTGAGGGACTGGGATGTTTATTATGTGGACTTTGGGGAGCAGGCATCGGAACGACATCATACAGTGAAAATATTGGAGCTATTAGTATTACGGGGGTATATAAAGATTGCTAACCTTCCTATTGCCCGTTTCAACAACTATCTCTAGTATTTCTTCTCTTTTATTTCTTCTAAGCTACTACTTTTTGTGATTGGCTTTGGCCGATCACTGTTGTGCATACGGAATATGCTTCCACGTGCGCACACATTCCGCTTGCATAAGTAGTTTTTATAAAAACTTGAAGCTTTGGTTTAGTATTTTTTATAACATTTTACTCAGTTTTATTTCAATTCATTTACCTTAAGAGATGCAAACATACATAAAATACAGTTCGACCTGTTAATTCAAGAATGCACATTTTGTCTCACACGTAAGAATTTCGATCGAAAGATTCATTCAGTAATGCAGTTGACCTCGATGAACTGACCTCGATCATAAGAAGATGCTCCATGAACTGACCTCGATCTATTGATGTTGCATAATAGTTGCTAGGAAGAAACATGGTTACGTTATAATGCGACCTCAATTGCAAGTTATGATGGCATTCAATGTTTTTTCAGTCGCATTAAATTATTTTAATACAACTCTTTCTTTGTATACGTGTTAATGCTCTTTGAAGAGCCCTACTCAGTATTCTGAAGAAGAAGAAGATATTTAACATTTAATATTTAAGTTAAAAATATAAAACTAGACAAGGAGTTTACGAACGGCTTTCCCCAAATTCATTTCAAATTTAAATTTGTTGACGGTTTATAATGATGAAAGTATGGTGTACAGATTCAAAATATTCTATAATTTGTAAAAATACAGTACTTTTTAAAGTATTTTACATCAAACTGATCATGTTGAATGTTTCTAGATATCTATATATCATTATTGCCGATCATTCCTTAAAAAGGAATACTTGTTTCGGTTACTTCTATTATTTTCTCTTTTTCTATATTTGATATTGCATCCCCGTGAACAAGTACTTATCAAAAACCCCTTCCCTTTACTTCTTGTACAGTTAGTTCAAGCATATCTTTTACAACATATACCATAGCATATGATAGCATTGAAATCTCATCGCATAGCATTGAAATATCATAGCATTGGAATCTCATACCATAGCATACAATCTCATAGAATCGCATTCGTTATATCATACCATAGCATACCATAGCATAGCATACAACAATATTTTAACTCGGTTTTAAATGTTTTTATTTGATAAAATAAATGTTTACATGACAGATTTGTGGTAAACTTTGGCTTCTTATTATTTTACTTCGAAATGTGAGGAACTCTTCTGTGTATGGGGGCGTTCAAATCTCATAGCATAGCATAGCATACAATATCATTAAGCCCTTCATTTCAATTTCTCATAGCATATGGTACAAATCTCATAGCATAGCATACAAATCTCATAGTATATCATTAAAATCGCATACCATAGCATAGCATTAAATTGTAAAAGATATGCATGAAATGACTGTTGTCTTCCACTGATGCCACCACTTTTTTCAACAGCTATGTCTACGACATGTGCATATATTGCACACGTTTTTGTTTCTGGTGCTTCACCTTAATATCATCAATGTTTATTGTTTTCATGAATCATATTGAGGATCATTTTTCATTGAGCCACTTTCATGTATGTACATTGAACAGGTTGCAAGTAGAACAGTCAGCTTGGTAGCTGGGTGCATTTTTATGATAATGGGATGTATTGGGAAAGTTGCAGCTCTATTTGTAACTATTCCTGAACCTGTGCTTGGAGGGTTATTCCACGTGACTTTAGGTAAGACTTATGGCTTAGAAGAATAGACATTTAATATGTGTTACGCTGTGACCGTTTGGGCAAACACACATATTCATCTTGCATCATTGTCTACTTCATAACCCAGACTTGTCCAACCCCCCCCCCTTCCAAAAAATCACTTTCTCTCACATACATGTACTTAAACCACGAAATAAGCAACTTCCAAATTGTCCTTCTTTTAACAATCTTCCACAATATCTTAAACAAATTGATGAGATATATATTTGATTTATTCAAAGTTGGTTGTTTTGATCTTTCGTCTACTACTTACATATATGGGAGAATTGCATTAGTAAAACATGAAAACGGTTGCTGTATCATGGTGTGAGCATGACCGTAACAATGCCAAACGGCTGTGTTAAGTTTGCGTTATCTTGATTATCTGACTTCATTTAAATTGGCCCCAGTCTCAAAGATCACCCATCGCCAATTCTATTCTCTGCAATTTCACACCTCCTATCAAGTAACATCAAACATTAAAAAAGACGTTTGTTGTATGCACTATGCTTGTTTTTGTAATGATATATGTTCTAAAAAAAACTTTTAAATTTTATCGTGTTGTTGCTATGAAGACATTTTTGGTTTATTTATCTTATACAGGTATGGTGCTATCTGTTGGTCTTTCTAATCTCCAGTTTGTTGACATGTCATCGCCAAGAAACATTTTTGTAGTAGGGACCTCTATTTCCATTGGGCAAACGCTGCCCAACTGGCTAAACGCTAACATCTCCAGCATAAATACAGGTAAAATCTTCCTGATAAAGGCTGTTTAATTTATTAAGCGCTTACTTACATGTTTTAATTGATGTTGACGTCAGAATAAGAATTGAAGATATCATCAATGTAGGACACATAAATTAATTCATCGTTGTGTATGGAATTGCGCTTTTGTAATTGGCAGCTCCTCTTAAAAAATGTTTGCTATGGTTTTTCTGGCTTTCGTCTGGTATAGGAATTATACTGTTGGACCAGATCATCAACGTTTTACTGGGCACCCATATGTTTGTTGCTGGGATTGCAGCCTGCTTTCTGGATAACACAGTACCTGGTCAGTTTAATACCTCCGACTCTCCACCCCAGTCTCCACACTTATCATGAAATTCATTTCTTTTCTTCTTCTTTGAAGTTTGAAGGCAATTTTAAAGATGTAGAGGCAACATTATTTATTTTTCTATTTTCTTATGCCATATGATTATCTATTAAAAGTAAAAATGTCCTCTTTAGATGACCTTTGGTACGAATGAAATGAAGTAAAAAAAATTCTTACCATATAAAAAATGATTGTAGTATTATTTTTCACTTTCCAAAATTTACCTTTTATTTGATTGGGATTTCAATATTTTTGAATTCAAAAAGGGATTCTTCAGAACGTATCACAATATATTAAATGTTCTAAATTGTAAAAATATTGCTTATGAATAAAATACAACACAGTTTAAATAAAGACAGTGTAGCTGAATAAAAATTTATAACAAACCACGTTAACCTGATTTTTCTAGCATTAAGATTATATGATATCGAAGATCAAATATTTGTGTTATTTGTGATATGCTTTATATTGATGCTTTCAGTCATTCTTTTTGAAATGAATAGTTACATTGTATATAATACAATAATCTGAAATTATAAAGGATAAAAAATTATCACAAAGCTGCAAAGTCATACTGACTAACATATACAAACATAATTTTGAAACATTAATCTGAAGTGACAAAAAATGGAAATTTAGTCCAAATTGTCTTTGCTTTACCACAAGTATACATTTATGTTTGTTTAAGCTACACTCTATAAAATGATGAAACAATAAAAAAAAATAAAAATAAAAATAAAAACGCATTGGAGTACTTATTCTTCTCAGAGATAATTTGCGTGTTTGAAACTGTTGTTCTTGCAATTTTGTGTTTCATAACTCGCACCGTGAAGAAAAGAAACAACAAATTTTTTTAAAAATAATAATATTAAAACACATGCTTTTGCTAACAGTTTGTATTTATTATAGTGTTAATCTGCTCCAATAATAAAGTATTGTTCTTTGTTAATTAATTGTAGGCACACGATCAGAGAGAGGGTTTACTCGCTGGAAGAAAAGCACGGACATTCTAACAGAAAATACAGAGTCTAATGTGTATGATTTCCCTTTTTTCCAAAACTTTCTCAACAGATTTCCTTGGACGTCATATATTCCGGTGTGTCCTGCCTTTCAATCAAAGAAAAAACGGGAAAACGCGACCGAGCAGACACGTTTATAGTTTTCAATAAATATTCTCATTTTAGGAACTACAACGCTATAGTAATACTTTTGGATTTTGAATAGTGTAATAATTGGTATGAAAAGATTGCTCGTATTTCTACTGAATATTATTCATTGTGGCTCAATTTGTTTTATCTTGTTAGTAATCATAATCAATAAATATTCTTTGACATAGAGTAGAGTTATTGTTCTTTATACAATCATATAACTTTATTATCGGCCTTTAAACCCAACGCATCTTATAAAAATAGACTGTGCACAGAAATAGTACACTTTCCTTTTTAACAAAAAATGATCTCTAATACTTTATCCAAGTAATTGATACATGTTTATGTTTTAATCAAGGAATAAGGAATCATTGTTTGATTTTTGTGAGGTAATAATTTTTGTCGGAGCGTGATCAAATCTTATAAACTCTAAAGAGTTTTATGATAGATTTGATCACGCCCAATCACAAATATCACCTGATACAACTTAAGGAATGATTTCTTATTACTTATAAATTCGGTAACAGTACGATTAAATACTTAATAATTGACTTATATTCTTTAAAATGATCTTCATTCGCATATTTTTGCAAACTCAGCTTGCTCCGCAAAGACGTTTGCGTCATTCATGGAATATATTGCATTATATTACAAAGGTTGTCGTTGTACAATCAAAGAAAAAGACAATGAAATATGTAAATACATGTGTACATGTGTCTCTAAAGAAACAAAGTAGTGGCTGTTCTTTGCATGGAGAACTAATTTAATTTCTCTTATTCCGATTGTGAATGTGTGTGAAAATATAAAAAAAAAACTGTTTAGAATTGCACTTGTTTATAAACATTTTTCGTCGAAATATCCAAATGCATTCATACACACCCTCTTAAAAGATATGCATGCAACTCTGCATCGATGAAGTCAATAGTATTTCATAACTAATATTTTGTAACTATCGTAATTAGAGAAAATGTCACCAATATTAATTGAAAAAAAAAAATCAATATATCACAAAGATCTATTCCTTGAAACTTTTTAAAAAAGAACTATGTACTAAGCCCCCCCCCCCCCTCATTTTATTTTAGTCCATGTTTACCCTCGTTGTCAGTGAAAAAAATTAAAATTAAAGAAATTTTAATTTCTCATCGTTTTAGTATAACTGTGACTAGGTGAATTAAAGACAGGGCTTAACCGTTTGCAGGTGTAGAATAGTGAGGGTAACTCTAACAATGGTAATACAAATCATTCAATATACAAGTGTATAAGTTCTTGACTTGTAAACAAAGACATTGTTTGAGATAGTAACTATGAAAACTAAAACATACGTTCTGTGTCCTCAGGTAAAATATTTTGAGTACTTCTAATTTGTAAAATATCTAATTGCCTTTAGAGGTTAAAATAAATAATGCAAATAACCATATTTGTAATGATTGCACGTCGCTCTAAAATCGGTTCACTGGAACTAAATGTATTTAAAAATTTGTCAGCTTCTGTACTTCTATTCAACAAAAATGGCCCCTGTACAATATTAACCGGGAATAATTTAATTACGAACAGAGTATATACAAATACACTGTTATGATAAGCGCTTTTACCTACCTACTTTTCTCAAAAGCTGTACAGGTTGTAGTATATATTACTACATTCCCTTTCAAATTTGGTGGGCCGGTAAGGGACATGAAATGGATATGCTCACCAAGATTGCTTTAAATGATTTTCCTCTAGTTACACACTTTCCATATATAGTTATTAGTACTTCTGGAGGCAATTAAACATCAAATCCAGAAAAGATAAAAATTATAGTATGTGGTTTGTCTGTTTATAGCATAATGATCATTTAGACATCATTGACATTGACAGCTTCAGTGGGAGTATTCATGATAATCTACACAAGTGCAAAATATAATGCTTTCCCTTGGTTGAAAATGTGATGTTACTTTTTGATAATGAAGGTCAGTTTAGATGACCCTCTGTAAGCATTGATGGAACCTATGGAATGATGGCTGGTGCTATAGCATAAAAATGGAAACAGTCTGTAAGTACTACATGTATGCATGACTCTATCCCATGCCAAAAAACAGGTATGATCTTCTAGTTGATTTACTTTCCAGTTATTATCAATTTCTTCAATGGGAAAAATATAGCTTCCTCTCAAATACTTTTACTCACGCCAAAAACCTGATGTAAGCAACTTAGATCCGTATTTCAAATTATCCCAAATAGACTAGTATATAGTTACAAGAATCAACTCTCCCATAATGTAAAACAAGAAACTGATGGCAGAGATATACTTCTGATGAATACAAAGTCTTTTGTTTTGATCAGTCTTTTACTCTTCGAACAATTAGATAACTAAAATCAGACAAACAGCTGGTGAGTAATGTTTCTGGTTTTATTTTAGACAATCTGTTTTTAAACTGCGTGTTTGCTAAATATGCATTGTACATTGTAGGACTGTGTCCCCCACCTCCTGTTACATGTAGGCTTGTAACGAAATGTTCCAATGTTGAGGTTTCAACATTAGCAACTTCTATATATTAGGTATTTCACTTAATTTTCCTTTTTTATATTACAATATAATGTGTCTGTGATTCTCATTTTTTTCCTTTATTTTCCAAGCAATATTTTATGAATTTCTTTATACCGTAACATGCAAAATACGCTTGGATCAATATGACAGCAAAAAATGAAAGTTGCATAATTATTTTCCCCTTTTCTTGACCTTAAAAAAAAAATCAAAACAAAAACTAATCAGCCAAGATATTGCACTTGTTTACATGTACACTGAGTTAACTAGTACTTATTTTAGGTAACACGCACCATAGATGTTTTATCTATACATGTATCAACAATTTATTGCGGGAAATAAAACGCGAGTTCACTGTGAGGTCATACTCAAACTATTTTTCCTTCCTATGTTTCTAGAGAGACAATGAAGGTAGGGATGCATGTACATACTGAAGGTAGAGCGCTAATTAAACCGAGTCAACAAACCTAATGAAACCTTGGCTCTCAGTAAAAATCTGAGAGCAAAAATTGCACTCGTTTGAGCCTAATTATCATTTTTAACACACAAAGTCTGCTGAAAAAAAAAATATGTATCATTTAATCTTTCACAAGTTAAATATTGATATTGTCTGTTTATTTGGCTCAGAATTTCTTCAATACACATTAACCGACCTCGAAATATATAGCTAGTTCATGCTGAGATCGAGATGTGCCATTTTAATATGTTAACAAACTGCACCGTTAAACTTTATCAAACTGGTGATGGTGTTTAAAATAATTCATCAGAAGCAAGTAAAATCACATTATCTCAAGTAAAACGTTCGAGGATTTTTTAAATCAAATTTTCTCTGTAAAGGATGTGTTCGGAAATAAGACTGATCAGTCCAAACAGTAGCAAAATTGTTTGTGTAATGAAATTTCATTTTTTTTATTACATGTATAGGCATTGTAGCTCTCGGGTCGTCTATCCAATTGTTTCGTACCGGGAGCTACAGACCTGCAGCTACATGAAACCGTAAATTGAGAGTTAAACGTCAGCCGTTTTTGATACGGAACTACAGGAGCTCACAAGAATCTTAGGGACAATTAAATCATTTTATTGTCTTACATTTAATACATTATCGTTTAACGTGTATACAAATATATACAATTTACTTTAGTTGCGTGGACCCTGAGGTCCATGCAGAAAATATATAAGCGAGGTGAAACCGGATGCTATGGGGAAAATTTAGCCTGCGCATGAGCTAGCCTGGTTCCTGTGCGTAGTGGGTAGATAAGGGAACCAGGCTAGCACACGTTTATCTGAATCGGGATCGGGATTCCGAGCCATATGCACACATAAGTTCAAAGGCGCTGTAATTGTAAAGTTGTCGGTAAACAGTACAGAAACAAAGTATTCCTTTTAAAGAAATGATTGGCATGTGATATGAAATATCAGTATTATGAAATAAGTTTATGTATTGTCGAAACTACAACATGCATCAAATAGCATAATTTACATTATCGTTAAACGTGTATACAAATATATACAATTTAATTTAGTTGCATGGACCCTGAGGTCCACGCAGAAAATATATAAGCGAGGTTAAACCGGATGCTATGGGGAAAATGTAGCCTGCGCATGAGCTAGCCTGGTTCCTGTACGTAGTGGGTAGCTCAGGGAACCAGGCTAGCACACGTTTATCTGAATCGGGATCGGGATTCCGGGCCATATGCACACATAAGTTCAAAGGCGCTGTAACTGTAAAGTTGTCGATAAACAGTACAGAAACAAAGTATTCCTTTTAAAGAAATAATTGGCATGTGATATGAACTATCAGTATTATGAAATAAGTTTATTTTATGCAGAAACTACAACATGCATCAAATAGCATAATTTGCAATGTTTTGTTGTTATCCGAATACACATGTAACCTAACTTTACTTTTATAGTAGGCAAGGCTAGAGAACCTCCCGATTAAATTTGTTTAAGCATTTAAGTATGATTGAATAATTAGTTCACTGTATAAAAGTTTAAATCTCAAGAAAAATGCATCAATATATGAAAGTTTTAATTTACACAAAGCTGTCACTGCATAACGTTAGTTAACAAAGTAGTGCAAATCGTAATGTGTGTGCAAATAGTAGAATTCACCGAATGCCTGATACTATACATGCAAACTTCATTCATAGATAGATCATAATTATTTTAGAAGTATGAACCCTTTAAATTCTGAGATAAAAAGTCAGGGCTATACATATATGTATACGTAATACAACGTACAAATTTAGTAGTTAAAAGCAGAGGACTAAAGTCGGTAGAATCTCTGATAATCTTAAGGCTTTTATGTTTTCGTTGGAAACACATGCAAATGGTCCACGTATTGTAGTCCTTTTTTAAATGACAGCAACTTGTTAAGCTATATTAGAGTGTTGATTGATGCTTCAGTTTCGGCGTTCATTAAGAAATAAGGTATTCTTATTTCTTATATTTACATTTGTTGCAAATAATGACAATAACAATGCTCCATACTTTCTCTTTTGTGATGACCTAGAAAGACGCTTCGATTAAGATGACGTAACAAAAAATAGTGCAACAAAGTTGCAAGCATTTGATTATCGTGATCAATAAATAGACATTACTTTTGACAAGACAACACTCTTTTATTATTAAAAAGGCAAACAGAAAAGAAATTCACTTTTAACAGTGCGACATTTAAGTCCGGACATGACAAAGTCCGGGCTTTTAGCTACCCTTTCCGTTGGACATAGCTTACTTTTGTTTATATATCTTGGTGGGACATTTTACTTTGATCCTATCATGTCAGCATGAATGTACACATTGCTCTAGTTTTCTTATAATTGTTTCTCAAATATCAAAATCCCATGGGATTTTGGTGGGATTTTTCATCCCATCTCAAACCCCACCAAAATCCCATGGGAGAAAAAGTACTGTGGGATAAATTGTCCCATGTGGGAGAAAAAATCCCATAATTGTTAAAAGATGGGATTAATTCTCCCATATAGGACAAAAAATCCCACATAATAAAGAAAATGGGATATATCCCATGATTTTTCACATAGGATAAATGTTCCCATATATCACAGATATTTTTCTCATGATTTCTCATAATAAATTATTTCCTTTTGTTATTTCACCTTAATTTGCACATAACATTAAACTCTGTCTCATAGTAATTGATTGGATCAACAACTGTACAAACATTTCATGTTTTCATCTGATATTAATCTTTTAAAGACATGTGAGAATGTATTGTGTTGATTTTCCAAAATACTGTAGGTGCATGTTTGCTATAAAATGCAGATTCTAATCCTCAATTAATAGTTATTATTTGGTTCTTCATTTTTAATCCATCTAATTAGACTTTCTTGTTATCTATCTCTTAGGAACTTATAATTTCATTACATATTATAAAGCTCTTTCTTGTAATTACCATAGGCGCTTCCCACCTAAAATCAGTGTATAAAAAATCCATCCCGAAAAGAGATGAGTATTTGGCACAATGGTGTATAGATGGTGAGCGTCTAACAGGTGCAGTTCTTTACCTCAGCAGAAAAGAATGACCTTTGTTGATGTGCAGTACTAATGCAACGCTCAAAAAATACGTTATGCAGATTGTAAGCAACCAAATGTTTACCCAATGATGACGTTTTTTCATACCTAATGCTCATAAACTTCATGTAGTCATTTCTCAACTCTGATCAGACTGATGTTCCCAGTGATGTTCCTAGTTTCCATCTTGGAGTGTAATAATTATGTTGAATTACGAACCCGATTGTTAAATACCCCCCCCCCCCCCCCCCCTTTAAAAGAATTCGGAATACTAAGACAATCTCATATCATGTTTCATGGAGTCAGGTGCACAGACCAAGAACCACATCACCACATCGCCAATAACGGCGATTGTCTACGCCGCATTGTTACCCACTGAACGGATTTTTTTTAAATAAAAGAGAGTAAAATATAACATTTGGAAAAAAAAAATGTTTTATATTGACTTCAAAATCATGCTAAAATAACTGTATCAAGTTTTGTAGTTTAATTAAGTCATTATAGTGAGACTGTTTGGTGTTTTTTTTCAATGTGATTGTTGTTGTTTTGATACATGTAAGAAGGTAACAAGACTTCAAATTGCCGCTAAGTTTAATAAATTCACAAACGCCATTTCTATAGGTTGGTTGCACCGAGCTCAGCTTGAGCGAGTTTCTGTACTTGTGTATATTACCTGCATACGTGTAAGTAACAGTAGATCAAATAAGTTTATTTTAAAAATACATGGACATACATAGTACAGAAGACCAAAGGTGGCAATGTTGCAAACATCAACCCGTAAATTGTCAGACTGTCACCTTGATCAATATTCTTACCCCTCGGTGGTTCGTATTGTATATACCGGTACATGTAATTATATCCCCGGATGTTTAAGACTTGTTACCTGAACACAAAGGTGAAATTTTTGTTTAAAATTCAATTTACTGGTTACAATATTATTTCCCTATAAAAGAAATTATATATGAATTAATCATTTACCAAATGTTTCATTTTTTGAAATCTCTCTCTCTCTCTTTCTCTCTCTCTCTCTCTCTCTCTCTCTCTCTCTCTCTCTCTCTCTCTCTCTCTCTCTCTCTCTCTCTCTCTCTCTCTCTCTCTCTCTCTCTCTCTCTCTCTCTCATTTATATTTGCTTGCTTAAGTACTGGTTTAAAGTATACCAGGGACAAACGGTATCTAGACTACCTACATGTATAGTGCGGTCAATTTTTGATATAATGGAGATCTATGTGTAAAAACATCCTGAAAATTTTACTGCGGTCGCATAAGTACTTTTCGAGATATTTGGGGAAAACCCGATTTCACACCTTCAGAACGATTTTTAATCAAGCCGATTTGGCGCGGGATGAACTGTGGCGTCACGGGGTCAACTACTATAATATGAGAAACAAGAATATCGTATGATAACTGTTTGTTTTCTTGCATTGCTTTTTCGATATATGAACATTTTTATTTAAATTTCCTTATCAACACTGAATGACTAAATATACTGTTGTTTGAGTTTAAACCCATATTTTATCGAACAAAAATGCCGAATTCGGAAACTTGTTAACGTTTGCTTCATGAATTTATTCAAATATGTGACACATTTTGCATCACATGTGTATTCTATGTAGCAAATTGACAATCATGCAATCAAGGCACTATTGTTATAAGAAACCTATCTTTTAAACATTTTTCGGATGTTTTTTTCATGACATTAATAATGATATTGATAAATTTATATGTTTTGTAAAAGGTGACGTGGGGGTCTATTCCTCGTATGAGATATAAAGTTCAGGCACGAAGCATCGGTCGGGTGGGGGGGGGGGGGGGGCTTGCATTTACTATGTTTACATATAAAAAATTGAATTATCATGGAGCCTCCCCCCCCCACTTTTTGGGGGAGTATGTAAGTATTAATTAAGGAAATTAAGAGTGAAATTGAAGTTCCAGATATATACCACGCCAGCTCCCGCCCTCCCCCACGGATAAGGATATAGAAGAATGTCCCCTTTATTTTTTTATTTTTTTTGTTTGCTTGTCAAGATTTTTTGGATGAGTCTGAGATGTAATTTCAGGCAGGTAGCATCGTTTTTGAATTGGGGGGGGGGGGTTAAAAAACGATGCCACCTGCCCGAAATATTGCCCGATTATTCATTTTTATATTGATTTCGGACTTATAACAATCAAAATAGCATGCACATTTTAACAAACAATCGAGGGATTATTAACGGATCAAGGCGAAAGTCCAAGATGGCCACATGATGAAGTTTGTCTCGTAACTTCTTTGAAAATACGATAATGGAATTTAATTTTACACTTATTTACATCCTTTGTCAAGATATGTTAAAGTTTCTTTCAGTTTAAATAATGATTCAGTGTCAGTATAACAATTTAATTAAGCTATTTGGAGTTAAATTGCTGACTATAGCGCTCGAAAGAAAAGTGTTCTTTATTGGACAAGAAATTAAGACCAGGGACGTAATTACTTCCGAAATTATTACTTCATTATTACTTGATTGCATTTTTTAAACAAGGTTTAAATTGCTGAATTGTGAGTTTTGTCATTTTTTAAAAGATAAGTAACGATTAAGGCATATTTTGAACATTAGTTTCTTTTTGATAGTCTCGTGCATGCATTCTTTGTCCACTGATTGACGGACTATACCCGTGTATTAGCTAATGAATGCTTATTTTACACAGTCTAATTTAATTTCTGTTTTAGCTGTTAATAAGTGAGTAGCTAATTATACACAAATCAATTTACTAGTCTAGAGGTGTGAAACCTCCTCTTTGTTCACCAGACTCGTGTACCATGTGTATACATACCTCAGACACACACGTGTCTGGAGCAGTAGCTTCGTTAGTTTGCCTGTGCCATCGTCTCGGGTCAATCGTGTGTGAAAGGAGATTATGTAATCAACAACTGAATAATGAACATCAATCTGTCCATGCAAGCATTTAAGATATCGTAATCATCGGTAAAAAAGGCGACGAGAAAAGCCAAATTCCTTTAAAAAGAAACTTGATTGTAACAAAATAATTTCGGATACAAATTTCTAAAGCTACAATACTTTAAATGACTAGATACGTCAAAACATCAGAGCTATATCAATTTTTTTAATTTTTGACTGCAAAATCGAATTTATTTTGTAATGCTTTTTAAGGTAATTCCTTTCCTGTTGATCTCGTAGCCTCTCTTCCGCATGTTGAATAAGCAAATTAATAAAATAATGTTGAATATGTCGCCTTAATTATAGTTATATTATGTAAGTACAACAAATAATTTTCTATAATCAAACTGCTAGCATGCATACCGTAAATACTCCATTTCATAGAGCTTTATTTGTGATGCTAAATTAGTAAATATATTAATCACCAATTCCTATATATTTGCTTTGTATATCTGTTTATATTTTGTATTCATGTCGTTTTGTATATACATGTTTATCGAGAAGGTCATTGTGTACACAGCACACAAGTCAGTGTTTTTGTCTAGATTTTTGTTTTCTCTCAACTTGCTTAGCTTGTGGTTAATTTTGCTCTCAATTATAAACTTGTATTAGTTATGAAGAAATTTTGGAGAAAAATCAGTGCCGTGAGCGTGATTTGATCCCACGCTAGTACATAAGTGCTACTTACATCGCCCTCCGCGCAGCCACTGCGCCACTCGCGCTTTAATTATATTCGCTTTTTTTTTTAAATATAAGGTAAGGCTATCTTATTAAAAAGAAAATAAACTGAAAATCAATAAAAGTAAAGCTAATTTTTTCTTCTGAATAATATATTCTTAAAAATATAGAGTATTTCACCCCTTGTTATGGTTCTTTATTCAAAATTTGAATAATTACTTTTTGATGTTTTATAGTACTACCAGGGACATTTATGTATATCACCGCCTGACATGGAATGCACCGATCCAGCTTTTTTTCCTTTGGGAGGGGGGGGGTGGGTTCGGAGTGACATTTTAGTTTGCCAGGGGGTCAGTGGCATATTTTCGATATTTCTTTATGTAAATTTAAATTTTCAAGGGGGTCCGTCCGGTCAATGATACGCGTTTCGCACTGCCGGTTTGATACTCAGCTTAGCATTAGCTTTGAAATTCGTTATCATTTATATGTTCTAATTAGAAACCAATGATATTTTTTTCATTATAGCCGACACACTTGTTCATTCTTGAAAATGATTCTCAAAATCATGCATGTATTGCATTTAACTTGGATTTACACGAAATAATTTAATTGAATGATCAGCCCAAATTTGTGGCATCCCGTTTAATACATGTTCAGAAGCCCGATAATTTACAGTGTTTTAAAACTTACGCACACTTGTATTGATTGGCAAAATGTGAATATAATAATCTTCGTTTCGGGATGGCATTGTAACGGGCTTTGCAAAACCAGGGACGCTGGTGTCTCACTGTCAAGACAACTACCATTTATTTAAAATGATATATGTCGCATTGATCCACGTAAATATCTAATGCCAAAAGCTATCTGATTCATTAATATTGCTAGTAACGATTAAAAGTTAACAAAATTGGTTAATAATGTTTACATTCATGTAATAAAAACCGTGTTTGATTTCGTAGAGACGGAAGACCTTAATGATAAGTGTTCGGTAAAAATTTCTCGCTTCTGAACTTCCAGTAAAAAAATAAAAATAAGAACACAGAACCTTAAAAATGGATGAAAAACAATCCAAAATTAATATAAAGATTCACAATTCACTCCTTGTATGTGCCAAATTTCCATTTTATCATGCAACTTGATAAACTGGTTCACAGCCAGTTTGCAAAACTCGGAAGTGGAGTGAAGACAAACGAGGGGAATAATTTTGCTATCATGAGCAGTAAGTACATGTATGTTCCTAATTATTTTCTTCATCCAATTTTAGCCTCGAGCGAGTTCACCTGTGTCACGTGTTTCTGTTCAATCTTGTATCTGCTCGCACGTGTCTTACACGTGTATATCTCCATTCTTTGTAGAACAATAGGGTGCTAATTAATATACACAGACTGACACCTGTAGATACTGCCATGTGAATTGGTAGATGCTTTAGGACAATAGGATAGTAATTAGGTATACACATAATGTGTCTCCTTGGTCAGTTGACTTATCTATGAGGAATTCATAATGAACACAACAAAGACTTTTAATGCTACATGTACACAGCTGGCACATGTAAAGCTTATTTGTAATTGACATCAATACAATATTTAAAAGTTATTAAAATGATATTATAAATGAAATGAATGTGCAAGAAATAAAATGTTGAAAGAGTAGATTATCATATATAGTCAATATAATACAAATCATTGCATTCACAAAACTATATGCATCGATCTATATTGATAAAGTTTAAATACAGTTTTGTTACTACACTTGTATTGTTTTCATTTTAAGGAAATATTTATAAGTAATATGAACAGATCCATATTTCAAATTTGTCATTAGTACAATTGGCAACATTTTAAAAAACATTATATAGTCTGGCATCATGTCTATTATAGACTGTGCACTGTTGCATTCTCTCATTGGGGGGGGGGGGGGGGTGAAGACTTTTTTCAGGAACCTTTTTTTGTCTTATAGTCAAATTATTTTACTACTCCTATTTCAAAGTAAACTAATATGTCAACTTATATTCTTCCAAAAATATTATACATGTGTATAAAATTATCAATTATTAATGTCTTTATGCAAAGCATATTTTTACCAAAAATTATTAATTTGATGTAATATATATCATATACCATATGAGGATTGTAAAAACTTGAATAACTTAATTGACTGAGCTGGACATCTAAGATAGTCTTACCAAACTAATTCAAATTTATATAAGTCCGTTGAATGATTGAATGGTTGAAGTTATATGTAATTAAGTAAATCATTTATTATTGTGACATGTGTATCTTTTACAACTGAGTAGTATACAATTACATAAATCAAACACCTGCCCATTGGACCTATGATAAGTCACTGTTAACACTAAGTTATGATTTTATGCATGGACAAGAACTTAATTTGTCTTAAACAGTGCGACATTTAAGTCCGGACATGACAAAGTCCGGGCTTTTAGCTACCCTTTCCGTTGGACATAGCTTACTTTTGTTTATATATCTTGGTGGGACATTTTACTTTGATCCTATCATGTCAGCATGAATGTACACATTGCTCTAGTTTTCTTATAATTGTTTCTCAAATATCAAAATCCCATGGGATTTTGGTGGGATTTTTCATCCCATCTCAAACCCCACCAAAATCCCATGGGAGAAAAAGTACTGTGGGATAAATTGTCCCATGTGGGAGAAAAAATCCCATAATTGTTAAAAGATGGGATTAATTCTCCCATATAGGACAAAAAATCCCACATAATAAAGAAAATGGGATATATCCCATGATTTTTCACATAGGATAAATGTTCCCATATATCACAGATATTTTTCTCATGATTTCTCATAATAAATTATTTCCTTTTGTTATTTCACCTTAATTTGCACATAACATTAAACTCTGTCTCATAGTAATTGATTGGATCAACAACTGTACAAACATTTCATGTTTTCATCTGATATTAATCTTTTAAAGACATGTGAGAATGTATTGTGTTGATTTTCCAAAATACTGTAGGTGCATGTTTGCTATAAAATGCAGATTCTAATCCTCAATTAATAGTTATTATTTGGTTCTTCATTTTTAATCCATCTAATTAGACTTTCTTGTTATCTATCTCTTAGGAACTTATAATTTCATTACATATTATAAAGCTCTTTCTTGTAATTACCATAGGCGCTTCCCACCTAAAATCAGTGTATAAAAAATCCATCCCGAAAAGAGATGAGTATTTGGCACAATGGTGTATAGATGGTGAGCGTCTAACAGGTGCAGTTCTTTACCTCAGCAGAAAAGAATGACCTTTGTTGATGTGCAGTACTAATGCAACGCTCAAAAAATACGTTATGCAGATTGTAAGCAACCAAATGTTTACCCAATGATGACGTTTTTTCATACCTAATGCTCATAAACTTCATGTAGTCATTTCTCAACTCTGATCAGACTGATGTTCCCAGTGATGTTCCTAGTTTCCATCTTGGAGTGTAATAATTATGTTGAATTACGAACCCGATTGTTAAATTACCCCCCCCCCCCCCCCTTTAAAAGAATTCGGAATACTAAGACAATCTCATATCATGTTTCATGGAGTCAGGTGCACAGACCAAGAACCACATCACCACATCGCCAATAACGGCGATTGTCTACGCCGCATTGTTACCCACTGAACGGATTTTTTTTAAATAAAAGAGAGTAAAATATAACATTTGGAAAAAAAAAATGTTTTATATTGACTTCAAAATCATGCTAAAATAACTGTATCAAGTTTTGTAGTTTAATTAAGTCATTATAGTGAGACTGTTTGGTGTTTTTTTTCAATGTGATTGTTGTTGTTTTGATACATGTAAGAAGGTAACAAGACTTCAAATTGCCGCTAAGTTTAATAAATTCACAAACGCCATTTCTATAGGTTGGTTGCACCGAGCTCAGCTTGAGCGAGTTTCTGTACTTGTGTATATTACCTGCATACGTGTAAGTAACAGTAGATCAAATAAGTTTATTTTAAAAATACATGGACATACATAGTACAGAAGACCAAAGGTGGCAATGTTGCAAACATCAACCCGTAAATTGTCAGACTGTCACCTTGATCAATATTCTTACCCCTCGGTGGTTCGTATTGTATATACCGGTACATGTAATTATATCCCCGGATGTTTAAGACTTGTTACCTGTAATTAAATCCGCGATGTACGGTTCTAGGAAAACACAAAGGTGAAATTTTTGTTTAAAATTCAATTTACTGGTTACAATATTATTTCCCTATAAACGAAATTATATATGAATTAATCATTTACCAAATGTTTCATTTTTTGAAATCTCTCTCTCTCTCTTTCTCTCTCTCTCTCTCTCTCTCTCTCTCTCTCTCTCTCTCTCTCTCTCTCTCTCTCTCTCTCATTTATATTTGCTTGCTTAAGTACTGGTTTAAAGTATACCAGGGACAAACGGTATCTAGACTACCTACATGTATAGTGCGGTCAATTTTTGATATAATGGAGATCTATGTGTAAAAACATCCTGAAAATTTTACTGCGGTCGCATAAGTACTTTTCGAGATATTTGGGGAAAACCCGATTTCACACCTTCAGAACGATTTTTAATCAAGCCGATTTGGCGCGGGATGAACTGTGGCGTCACGGGGTCAACTACTATAATATGAGAAACAAGAATATCGTATGATAACTGTTTGTTTTCTTGCATTGCTTTTTCGATATATGAACATTTTTATTTAAATTTCCTTATCAACACTGAATGACTAAATATACTGTTGTTTGAGTTTAAACCCATATTTTATCGAACAAAAATGCCGAATTCGGAAACTTGTTAACGTTTGCTTCATGAATTTATTCAAATATGTGACACATTTTGCATCACATGTGTATTCTATGTAGCAAATTGACAATCATGCAATCAAGGCACTATTGTTATAAGAAACCTATCTTTTAAACATTTTTCGGATGTTTTTTTCATGACATTAATAATGATATTGATAAATTTATATGTTTTGTAAAAGGTGACGTGGGGGTCTATTCCTCGTATGAGATATAAAGTTCAGGCACGAAGCATCGGTCGGGTGGGGGGGGGGGGGGCTTGCATTTACTATGTTTACATATAAAAAATTGAATTATCATGGAGCCTCCCCCCCCCACTTTTTGGGGGAGTATGTAAGTATTAATTAAGGAAATTAAGAGTGAAATTGAAGTTCCAGATATATACCACGCCAGCTCCCGCCCTCCCCCACGGATAAGGATATAGAAGAATGTCCCCTTTATTTTTTTATTTTTTTTGTTTGCTTGTCAAGATTTTTTGGATGAGTCTGAGATGTAATTTCAGGCAGGTAGCATCGTTTTTGAATTGGGGGGGGGGGGGGTTAAAAAACGATGCCACCTGCCCGAAATATTGCCCGATTATTCATTTTTATATTGATTTCGGACTTATAACAATCAAAATAGCATGCACATTTTAACAAACAATCGAGGGATTATTAACGGATCAAGGCGAAAGTCCAAGATGGCCACATGATGAAGTTTGTCTCGTAACTTCTTTGAAAATACGATAATGGAATTTAATTTTACACTTATTTACATCCTTTGTCAAGATATGTTAAAGTTTCTTTCAGTTTAAATAATGATTCAGTGTCAGTATAACAATTTAATTAAGCTATTTGGAGTTAAATTGCTGACTATAGCGCTCGAAAGAAAAGTGTTCTTTATTGGACAAGAAATTAAGACCAGGGACGTAATTACTTCCGAAATTATTACTTCATTATTACTTGATTGCATTTTTTAAACAAGGTTTAAATTGCTGAATTGTGAGTTTTGTCATTTTTTAAAAGATAAGTAACGATTAAGGCATATTTTGAACATTAGTTTCTTTTTGATAGTCTCGTGCATGCATTCTTTGTCCACTGATTGACGGACTATACCCGTGTATTAGCTAATGAATGCTTATTTTACACAGTCTAATTTAATTTCTGTTTTAGCTGTTAATAAGTGAGTAGCTAATTATACACAAATCAATTTACTAGTCTAGAGGTGTGAAACCTCCTCTTTGTTCACCAGACTCGTGTACCATGTGTATACATACCTCAGACACACACGTGTCTGGAGCAGTAGCTTCGTTAGTTTGCCTGTGCCATCGTCTCGGGTCAATCGTGTGTGAAAGGAGATTATGTAATCAACAACTGAATAATGAACATCAATCTGTCCATGCAAGCATTTAAGATATCGTAATCATCGGTAAAAAAGGCGACGAGAAAAGCCAAATTCCTTTAAAAAGAAACTTGATTGTAACAAAATAATTTCGGATACAAATTTCTAAAGCTACAATACTTTAAATGACTAGATACGTCAAAACATCAGAGCTATATCAATTTTTTTAATTTTTGACTGCAAAATCGAATTTATTTTGTAATGCTTTTTAAGGTAATTCCTTTCCTGTTGATCTCGTAGCCTCTCTTCCGCATGTTGAATAAGCAAATTAATAAAATAATGTTGAATATGTCGCCTTAATTATAGTTATATTATGTAAGTACAACAAATAATTTTCTATAATCAAACTGCTAGCATGCATACCGTAAATACTCCATTTCATAGAGCTTTATTTGTGATGCTAAATTAGTAAATATATTAATCACCAATTCCTATATATTTGCTTTGTATATCTGTTTATATTTTGTATTCATGTCGTTTTGTATATACATGTTTATCGAGAAGGTCATTGTGTACACAGCACACAAGTCAGTGTTTTTGTCTAGATTTTTGTTTTCTCTCAACTTGCTTAGCTTGTGGTTAATTTTGCTCTCAATTATAAACTTGTATTAGTTATGAAGAAATTTTGGAGAAAAATCAGTGCCGTGAGCGTGATTTGATCCCACGCTAGTACATAAGTGCTACTTACATCGCCCTCCGCGCAGCCACTGCGCCACTCGCGCTTTAATTATATTCGCTTTTTTTTTTAAATATAAGGTAAGGCTATCTTATTAAAAAGAAAATAAACTGAAAATCAATAAAAGTAAAGCTAATTTTTTCTTCTGAATAATATATTCTTAAAAATATAGAGTATTTCACCCCTTGTTATGGTTCTTTATTCAAAATTTGAATAATTACTTTTTGATGTTTTATAGTACTACCAGGGACATTATGTATATCACCGCCTGACATGGAATGCACCGATCCAGCTTTTTTTCCTTTGGGAGGGGGGGGGGGGTGGGTTCGGAGTGACATTTTAGTTTGCCAGGGGGTCAGTGGCATATTTTCGATATTTCTTTATGTAAATTTAAATTTTCAAGGGGGTCCGTCCGGTCAATGATACGCGTTTCGCACTGCCGGTTTGATACTCAGCTTAGCATTAGCTTTGAAATTCGTTATCATTTATATGTTCTAATTAGAAACCAATGATATTTTTTTCATTATAGCCGACACACTTGTTCATTCTTGAAAATGATTCTCAAAATCATGCATGTATTGCATTTAACTTGGATTTACACGAAATAATTTAATTGAATGATCAGCCCAAATTTGTGGCATCCCGTTTAATACATGTTCAGAAGCCCGATAATTTACAGTGTTTTAAAACTTACGCACACTTGTATTGATTGGCAAAATGTGAATATAATAATCTTCGTTTCGGGATGGCATTGTAACGGGCTTTGCAAAACCAGGGACGCTGGTGTCTCACTGTCAAGACAACTACCATTTATTTAAAATGATATATGTCGCATTGATCCACGTAAATATCTAATGCCAAAAGCTATCTGATTCATTAATATTGCTAGTAACGATTAAAAGTTAACAAAATTGGTTAATAATGTTTACATTCATGTAATAAAAACCGTGTTTGATTTCGTAGAGACGGAAGACCTTAATGATAAGTGTTCGGTAAAAATTTCTCGCTTCTGAACTTCCAGTAAAAAAATAAAAATAAGAACACAGAACCTTAAAAATGGATGAAAAACAATCCAAAATTAATATAAAGATTCACAATTCACTCCTTGTATGTGCCAAATTTCCATTTTATCATGCAACTTGATAAACTGGTTCACAGCCAGTTTGCAAAACTCGGAAGTGGAGTGAAGACAAACGAGGGGAATAATTTTGCTATCATGAGCAGTAAGTACATGTATGTTCCTAATTATTTTCTTCATCCAATTTTAGCCTCGAGCGAGTTCACCTGTGTCACGTGTTTCTGTTCAATCTTGTATCTGCTCGCACGTGTCTTACACGTGTATATCTCCATTCTTTGTAGAACAATAGGGTGCTAATTAATATACACAGACTGACACCTGTAGATACTGCCATGTGAATTGGTAGATGCTTTAGGACAATAGGATAGTAATTAGGTATACACATAATGTGTCTCCTTGGTCAGTTGACTTATCTATGAGGAATTCATAATGAACACAACAAAGACTTTTAATGCTACATGTACACAGCTGGCACATGTAAAGCTTATTTGTAATTGACATCAATACAATATTTAAAAGTTATTAAAATGATATTATAAATGAAATGAATGTGCAAGAAATAAAATGTTGAAAGAGTAGATTATCATATATAGTCAATATAATACAAATCATTGCATTCACAAAACTATATGCATCGATCTATATTGATAAAGTTTAAATACAGTTTTGTTACTACACTTGTATTGTTTTCATTTTAAGGAAATATTTATAAGTAATATGAACAGATCCATATTTCAAATTTGTCATTAGTACAATTGGCAACATTTTAAAAAACATTATATAGTCTGGCATCATGTCTATTATAGACTGTGCACTGTTGCATTCTCTCATTGGGGGGGGGGGGGGGGGGGGGGTGAAGACTTTTTTCAGGAACCTTTTTTTGTCTTATAGTCAAATTATTTTACTACTCCTATTTCAAAGTAAACTAATATGTCAACTTATATTCTTCCAAAAATATTATACATGTGTATAAAATTATCAATTATTAATGTCTTTATGCAAAGCATATTTTTACCAAAAATTATTAATTTGATGTAATATATATCATATACCATATGAGGATTGTAAAAACTTGAATAACTTAATTGACTGAGCTGGACATCTAAGATAGTCTTACCAAACTAATTCAAATTTATATAAGTCCGTTGAATGATTGAATGGTTGAAGTTATATGTAATTAAGTAAATCATTTATTATTGTGACATGTGTATCTTTTACAACTGAGTAGTATACAATTACATAAATCAAACACCTGCCCATTGGACCTATGATAAGTCACTGTTAACACTAAGTTATGATTTTATGCATGGACAAGAACTTAATTTGTCTTAATTAAAATGCAGAATGAATAAAATTTGCAGCTTGTCTTAGAAAATTACAAATGAGAGTTTGAATTTAGAAACTAGAGAAATTAGAGAGATTATTTGGAAAAATAACAATTTGATATAGTTTTTTTCTGAGATTGTAATCTTAGTTCATTTTAGAAGAAATTGGAATGTGTCCTCTACATGTATTTCGTCTACAGAGTTTTCATGTGCACTCAGTCTAGACAAGTTCACCCTGAAATTGTGCAGTCTCTATTTTCAGGGGTAGTATACCCCACACCGAAACTGTGCCATTGTTGATCTAGCTAACAATATGTTTAGGAATGTTCATTGAGATGTTATTTTCTAGGCAAAAATTTTCCTTTGATAGTTTGTATGTTTTTGATTTAGGAGTATTTAATGTGGATATCCATTTGCCATCTTAGTTCATGTTCTAACTGCTGTTTGCTAATAAAATGAGTTAATATATATTATACATGAAGTACATGGGGGCATATTTTCATAGGTTGCCAGCTAGTATATCTACATCATCTAGAATAGACATTGTGGTTTTATGAATAGTCCTTGTCACACTACTACATGTACATTTTAATACGTGTATTGTCAAACAACAATTTATGTACATGATATACCATATGACTGCCCAGAAAGACAACAACTTCAGTACATAATGAGTAACATAAATACAAGGCTTTTAGTTACTAAAACATCTTGTCAATGAATAGAAGAAGTCGATCAGAAATAATTAAGTACTACATGTAGGTAACTGCAAGTTAAAAATCAGAATTAATTCTTTAAAACCTATGGCCAAAAATTTTCAGAGAGAGAGAGAGAGAAAGAGAACATACCCGGTATATATAATCATGTTCATAATTAACTTTGAAACAAACCAGAATCATTCATTAGGAGAGCTGAGAGAGAGAGAGAGAGAGAGAGAGAGAGAGAGAGAGAGAGAGAGAGAGAGAGAGAGAGAGAGAGTTGTTGAACATTAGGGTTCACTGGTTAAAAATACATGTACCTGGTATGTAGTCAGAGCTTTATTTAAGCTCATTGAGCATTGTTGAGTAGAGTATTAGGAAAAATTTAATATGTAACATAACTATTGAATAAACATTTAAGTGCTTGTAGTATAACCTTACAATATCCATAAAAGTACCACTGAGACCAACATAATACAACTGCATAATAAATAAATGTTATTCAAGAAATTAATGGGTTCTAGCCTCTGATCCGCCATTCAATAAATATTTTAAAACAATCTTGACTAATAAATGTCAATCATATAAATGATTCCAATATAAGTCAGATGAGCAAATCTAATATTTTGAGGCTGTATGAGCTATAATTTTTGAGAACCTTAAATTTATCACAATGATGGGACCCAGTTCATTTAACAGGCATGGGGCAATGACTTTTTTTTATAAAGGAAAAGCATGGGACAAAAACTTCCTTAGTATTAATTATGTACCCGTGGGATGAACACTTTTTAAAAAATAAGTTACAATTCCCAACTCAGAGAAACAATTAATATCTTTAAACATATTTTATTTAAAAATAAAATAATAATTTAGGAGGGAGTTACTCCCATTATTATCCAAAACTGTCTGACTTGCTCTCTTTAATTTACACTGAAATTCTATGAAAAGATGAAATTAGAAAGCTTATGCAATTCTGAGAAAAAATATGCATCATATTGCCAATTCCATTGAGGTATAAGAAAAATATAGCCATTTAAGTGAACCTACCATTTCCCCACTCCTCTATTTAACACAGATTTATGGGGCTCTCCTTTAGTAAAACATATTAACTTAATCTTTTAGACATCAATTGTTGTTCAACCTCCTTGAATAAGAAACCTTATTCAGTACTACATACATCTACATAATATTACTATGATAAAAGCATCAAATCACTTTGAAATACTCTTACATGTATTACACTCCCCGTATTTTGATTGTCAGAAAAAGCATTTATAAGTTTGAAATATTTTACCTAATATTATATGAAACTTGTGGCAATTTTCTTGGGTCATTTCTTACACATATTTGAAATAATCATCACTGATGCTAAGAAATTGCTCTTTTTTGGTAAATTGGATGATTTGTAGCATTTTTATTCACATCTAGACATGCCATCCTGCATGTGTTTTGTTTGTTTGTTTTTTTTTTGTTTCCATGAAAATGGAAGTTAACAATCATATTTAGTGAATATCTTATCTATTCTGGTTTCTAGTCTCCTTTTGATAAACAGTAGGACCTGCAAGTATGATATGCCTACCTTTAATTTAAATAAAATTAAAACACACCAGGGTTACGCTGGAGATGGATATATATATAAGAATTTCATGAAAAATGTTCAATTTTTACATGTATTTCTACATTTTTGACGCATATATATATACAATAAAAAGGGTAAAAATATGTTGATTCTTGTTCGTTTCAATAGTAGTACCGTAATTATAGTAGCTAGATGTTATTTGAAGGTCAAGTGTACCTTTACATATCATACATGTATACGTAATGAAAGAAGGGAGATGATTTTTTAACTACCTGGTAATGTAAAAACATCTTAAATATCACTTTTGCACAGGATACATACACTTGGGTTTTTAAGGTTGATACTATGATAACTACATTTGTTTACATGTACTACATTTGAAAGAAACATATTCTTTAAAAAAAAAATGGGTTTATAATTTGTCAGGTTTCTTAATGTTATTTCATAAAACCAGAGAGCAACTTCAATGCAGATTTATAAATTTAATGATTAAATTGATAAAAACCGTTTTAAAAGTATTAATTTATTCTTATCTCAGTAATTAACTTAAGCCTATAAATTGTCATCAGAATAGGAAATTCAACTTTCTGGGTAAGGCCAAATTTCACTCAAGTGGTGGCTATTCTACACATGTAACCGAAGAGGGAGTACGTATTAATAAACTCTCCTTCTGTATGTATATAAAAATAATTGTTTACATTGTGTAACCTTTTGTAATTAAGTCTCCCAAAAGAAGTTTGGAGACATTGTTTTTGAAAGCGGTTTCTTCTTTTTCTTCTTTCTTGCCTCTGAACTTGTCCATTGCTTTTCTCAGAGATGGCTGCATGAACAGAGTTGTACACAACTCTAGATCTAGAATATGATAGGCCTGCATACCCTGTTTTAAATTTTAAATTTATTGTTTTTAAATTGGGGTTGGGCAACCATAGTTTTGGGGGTCAAATAGGGGTGGAGTCTAACACTGAATCCGTAGGGAAAAATTATACACTATATTGTAAATGGTTATCACTTGAAAACCGTTAAATATATTGACATGGATTTTTCAAATGCTAAATATATTGAGTGTTAATTATGGTCAATACATGGTACATTATAGATATGATCTCTGGGGACTATATATATTCCCCAACCCCGAGGTTTGGGAAATTACTTAATATTTAAAAAACTGTTACTCCTCACCCCTAAACCATATAAATTCTTGTTCCTTGTGTAATGGGGCATCATATGGTATATAGGTTATGGCCATATGGGAGTGGTTCCGTCTACCCCTGAAACAGGAAGTGCCCTAATTTAAATATCTCATTAAATTCCTATGAGATCCCCAACCCCAAACTACTTATATTCTTGTTCTTTGTGTTAAGGGGCATCAAATGGTATGTAGGTTATGGGCCCTGGGGGTTGTCCTGACCCCCATTGAACAGGAAGTGTCCAAATATCTCGAAAACGGTTGAGATCCCCACCCCTAAACCAAATATATTCTTGTTCCTTGTGTCAAGGAGCATCAAATAGTATATAGGTCATGGGCCCCAAGGGTGGTCATGACCCCCCCCCCTTTTGCTTTGAACAGGAAGTGCCCAAATATCTTGAAAACAGTTGAGATCCCCGCCCATAAATCATATATATTCTTGTTCCTTGGGTCATGCCGGTTCACCTGATGTACAGTATCAAATCAAATCATATCAATCAATCAAAATTTAAAACGAAAATGATTCTCTTGGCTGCAGTGAAAAGTAAGAGTTTATAGGTTTACATAAACAGAAATATTTTCATTAATATTCAATAGAATTGGTAATTTTTGGTATTTATTTTCGCAGAATTTGTTAAATCTTATTGTTATAAGCTCTATTAAGTCATTTCAAGAAGAATATGTTATTGATGGTACATATAATTTAGCATGTGTAATTCTTTAGATGGATATAATGACATTATCTAATAAATTAATACATTGGTTGTTTGAATATTGCTTTTACTAGACTATATGATCAGACAATTGATTCATAAGTGTTTAGTTAACCCCAACATACAATCAATCAAGATGATATATTTAGAGGACTTTTTATCCTCTGGGATAAAATATCCCAACATGGTCATTCATAGGATTTTAAATCCTATAAAAGCCTTTTATAGGATTAATTATCCTATAAACACCAAAGATGGGAGAAAAAATCCCATGGGAGTTTATATCCCACAAAGACTTTTTTCTCCCATAGGATTTTGGTGGGGTTTGAGATGGGATGAAAAATCCCACCAAAATCCCATGGGATTGTGATATTTGAGAGACAATTATAAGAAAACTAGAGCAATGTGTACATTCATGCTGACATGATAGGATCAAAGTAAAATGTCCCACCAAGATATATAAACAAAAGTAAGCTATGTCCAACGGAAAGGGTAGCTAAAAGCCCGGACCTTGTCATGTCCGGACTTAAATGTCGCACTGTTCTTAATTAAAATGCAGAATGAATAAAATTTGCAGCTTGTCTTAGAAAATTACAAATGAGAGTTTGAATTTAGAAACTAGAGAAATTAGAGAGATTATTTGGAAAAATAACAATTTGATATAGTTTTTTTCTGAGATTGTAATCTTAGTTCATTTTAGAAGAAATTGGAATGTGTCCTCTACATGTATTTCGTCTACAGAGTTTTCATGTGCACTCAGTCTAGACAAGTTCACCCTGAAATTGTGCAGTCTCTATTTTCAGGGGTAGTATACCCCACACCGAAACTGTGCCATTGTTGATCTAGCTAACAATATGTTTAGGAATGTTCATTGAGATGTTATTTTCTAGGCAAAAATTTTCCTTTGATAGTTTGTATGTTTTTGATTTAGGAGTATTTAATGTGGATATCCATTTGCCATCTTAGTTCATGTTCTAACTGCTGTTTGCTAATAAAATGAGTTAATATATATTATACATGAAGTACATGGGGGCATATTTTCATAGGTTGCCAGCTAGTATATCTACATCATCTAGAATAGACATTGTGGTTTTATGAATAGTCCTTGTCACACTACTACATGTACATTTTAATACGTGTATTGTCAAACAACAATTTATGTACATGATATACCATATGACTGCCCAGAAAGACAACAACTTCAGTACATAATGAGTAACATAAATACAAGGCTTTTAGTTACTAAAACATCTTGTCAATGAATAGAAGAAGTCGATCAGAAATAATTAAGTACTACATGTAGGTAACTGCAAGTTAAAAATCAGAATTAATTCTTTAAAACCTATGGCCAAAAATTTTCAGAGAGAGAGAGAGAGAAAGAGAACATACCCGGTATATATAATCATGTTCATAATTAACTTTGAAACAAACCAGAATCATTCATTAGGAGAGCTGAGAGAGAGAGAGAGAGAGAGAGAGAGAGAGAGAGAGAGAGAGAGAGAGAGAGAGAGAGAGAGAGAGTTGTTGAACATTAGGGTTCACTGGTTAAAAATACATGTACCTGGTATGTAGTCAGAGCTTTATTTAAGCTCATTGAGCATTGTTGAGTAGAGTATTAGGAAAAATTTAATATGTAACATAACTATTGAATAAACATTTAAGTGCTTGTAGTATAACCTTACAATATCCATAAAAGTACCACTGAGACCAACATAATACAACTGCATAATAAATAAATGTTATTCAAGAAATTAATGGGTTCTAGCCTCTGATCCGCCATTCAATAAATATTTTAAAACAATCTTGACTAATAAATGTCAATCATATAAATGATTCCAATATAAGTCAGATGAGCAAATCTAATATTTTGAGGCTGTATGAGCTATAATTTTTGAGAACCTTAAATTTATCACAATGATGGGACCCAGTTCATTTAACAGGCATGGGGCAATGACTTTTTTTTATAAAGGAAAAGCATGGGACAAAAACTTCCTTAGTATTAATTATGTACCCGTGGGATGAACACTTTTTAAAAAATAAGTTACAATTCCCAACTCAGAGAAACAATTAATATCTTTAAACATATTTTATTTAAAAATAAAATAATAATTTAGGAGGGAGTTACTCCCATTATTATCCAAAACTGTCTGACTTGCTCTCTTTAATTTACACTGAAATTCTATGAAAAGATGAAATTAGAAAGCTTATGCAATTCTGAGAAAAAATATGCATCATATTGCCAATTCCATTGAGGTATAAGAAAAATATAGCCATTTAAGTGAACCTACCATTTCCCCACTCCTCTATTTAACACAGATTTATGGGGCTCTCCTTTAGTAAAACATATTAACTTAATCTTTTAGACATCAATTGTTGTTCAACCTCCTTGAATAAGAAACCTTATTCAGTACTACATACATCTACATAATATTACTATGATAAAAGCATCAAATCACTTTGAAATACTCTTACATGTATTACACTCCCCGTATTTTGATTGTCAGAAAAAGCATTTATAAGTTTGAAATATTTTACCTAATATTATATGAAACTTGTGGCAATTTTCTTGGGTCATTTCTTACACATATTTGAAATAATCATCACTGATGCTAAGAAATTGCTCTTTTTTGGTAAATTGGATGATTTGTAGCATTTTTATTCACATCTAGACATGCCATCCTGCATGTGTTTTGTTTGTTTGTTTTTTTTTTTGTTTCCATGAAAATGGAAGTTAACAATCATATTTAGTGAATATCTTATCTATTCTGGTTTCTAGTCTCCTTTTGATAAACAGTAGGACCTGCAAGTATGATATGCCTACCTTTAATTTAAATAAAATTAAAACACACCAGGGTTACGCTGGAGATGGATATATATATAAGAATTTCATGAAAAATGTTCAATTTTTACATGTATTTCTACATTTTTGACGCATATATATATACAATAAAAAGGGTAAAAATATGTTGATTCTTGTTCGTTTCAATAGTAGTACCGTAATTATAGTAGCTAGATGTTATTTGAAGGTCAAGTGTACCTTTACATATCATACATGTATACGTAATGAAAGAAGGGAGATGATTTTTTAACTACCTGGTAATGTAAAAACATCTTAAATATCACTTTTGCACAGGATACATACACTTGGGTTTTTAAGGTTGATACTATGATAACTACATTTGTTTACATGTACTACATTTGAAAGAAACATATTCTTTAAAAAAAAAATGGGTTTATAATTTGTCAGGTTTCTTAATGTTATTTCATAAAACCAGAGAGCAACTTCAATGCAGATTTATAAATTTAATGATTAAATTGATAAAAACCGTTTTAAAAGTATTAATTTATTCTTATCTCAGTAATTAACTTAAGCCTATAAATTGTCATCAGAATAGGAAATTCAACTTTCTGGGTAAGGCCAAATTTCACTCAAGTGGTGGCTATTCTACACATGTAACCGAAGAGGGAGTACGTATTAATAAACTCTCCTTCTGTATGTATATAAAAATAATTGTTTACATTGTGTAACCTTTTGTAATTAAGTCTCCCAAAAGAAGTTTGGAGACATTGTTTTTGAAAGCGGTTTCTTCTTTTTCTTCTTTCTTGCCTCTGAACTTGTCCATTGCTTTTCTCAGAGATGGCTGCATGAACAGAGTTGTACACAACTCTAGATCTAGAATATGATAGGCCTGCATACCCTGTTTTAAATTTAAAATTTATTGTTTTTAAATTGGGGTTGGGCAACCATAGTTTTGGGGGTCAAATAGGGGTGGAGTCTAACACTGAATCCGTAGGGAAAAATTATACACTATATTGTAAATGGTTATCACTTGAAAACCGTTAAATATATTGACATGGATTTTTCAAATGCTAAATATATTGAGTGTTAATTATGGTCAATACATGGTACATTATAGATATGATCTCTGGGGACTATATATATTCCCCAACCCCGAGGTTTGGGAAATTACTTAATATTTAAAAAACTGTTACTCCTCACCCCTAAACCATATAAATTCTTGTTCCTTGTGTAATGGGGCATCATATGGTATATAGGTTATGGCCATATGGGAGTGGTTCCGTCTACCCCTGAAACAGGAAGTGCCCTAATTTAAATATCTCATTAAATTCCTATGAGATCCCCAACCCCAAACTACTTATATTCTTGTTCTTTGTGTTAAGGGGCATCAAATGGTATGTAGGTTATGGGCCCTGGGGGTTGTCCTGACCCCCATTGAACAGGAAGTGTCCAAATATCTCGAAAACGGTTGAGATCCCCACCCCTAAACCAAATATATTCTTGTTCCTTGTGTCAAGGAGCATCAAATAGTATATAGGTCATGGGCCCCAAGGGTGGTCATGACCCCCCCCCCCCCCCTTTTGCTTTGAACAGGAAGTGCCCAAATATCTTGAAAACAGTTGAGATCCCCGCCCATAAATCATATATATTCTTGTTCCTTGGGTCATGCCGGTTCACCTGATGTACAGTATCAAATCAAATCATATCAATCAATCAAAATTTAAAACGAAAATGATTCTCTTGGCTGCAGTGAAAAGTAAGAGTTTATAGGTTTACATAAACAGAAATATTTTCATTAATATTCAATAGAATTGGTAATTTTTGGTATTTATTTTCGCAGAATTTGTTAAATCTTATTGTTATAAGCTCTATTAAGTCATTTCAAGAAGAATATGTTATTGATGGTACATATAATTTAGCATGTGTAATTCTTTAGATGGATATAATGACATTATCTAATAAATTAATACATTGGTTGTTTGAATATTGCTTTTACTAGACTATATGATCAGACAATTGATTCATAAGTGTTTAGTTAACCCCAACATACAATCAATCAAGATGATATATTTAGAGGACTTTTTATCCTCTGGGATAAAATATCCCAACATGGTCATTCATAGGATTTTAAATCCTATAAAAGCCTTTTATAGGATTAATTATCCTATAAACACCAAAGATGGGAGAAAAAATCCCATGGGAGTTTATATCCCACAAAGACTTTTTTCTCCCATAGGATTTTGGTGGGGTTTGAGATGGGATGAAAAATCCCACCAAAATCCCATGGGATTGTGATATTTGAGAGACAATTATAAGAAAACTAGAGCAATGTGTACATTCATGCTGACATGATAGGATCAAAGTAAAATGTCCCACCAAGATATATAAACAAAAGTAAGCTATGTCCAACGGAAAGGGTAGCTAAAAGCCCGGACCTTGTCATGTCCGGACTTAAATGTCGCACTGTTATTTACAATTGAACAAGAGGCCATGGGCCACATCGCTCACCTGAACAGCAGTTCCTTGTAACATTCTATTTCGTAGCATATGCTTTTTCTATTTTAAACATTGAACCCCTTTCTGGGGCCCATGTATTGGTCCGAGGTTAATGGTTGGCTTTAACAACATAAATAGTAACATATGAATGAAAATGTGTAGCACTGCGGCGGGACCGCACGTACACAGCCTGAAAAACTGAATGTAGAAGAGTTCCACATCAAGAGGTATACCTCTCCGACTGTACAGAACAATACAAGTAAGATAACTCTTGGTTCCACTACTTTAGAGTTTACACAATTTGAGGATCCTTGCATAGTAATCTCACAAACTGTAGCATTATAGTTCTCGAGAAAAAACTTTTTAAAAACATTTTCAATATATCTTTTTATGTTAAATTTTAGTCCAGTATTAGTCCAGTGCCAAAGCTCTATTTATTTGGAATCTACATTATTTAAGGTGCTTGCATAGTAATCTCACAAGCTGAAGCATTTATATAGTTCCCTAGAAAAAGATTTTTAATCATTTTCCCTCTATATTTCTATGCTTAACTTTGAACACCTCTTGTGGCCCGAGTATTAGTCGAGGGGTCACTATTTTAAAACTATCGAACCTACATTATCAAAGGTTGTATGCATGATAGTAATCTCACAAATCGAAGCATTGTAGTTCTCGAGAAGAAGATTATTTAGCATGTTACCTTTATTTTTCCATAATAAACTTTGACCCCCTCTTGGGACCCCAGCACTTGTCCGGAGGTCACTTTTTTCCCAATTAAGAATCTACATAAGCCAGGGATGCATGCATAATAATTCCACAAACTATAACATGTAGTTCTTGAGAAGAACATTTTTAAAAGTTTCATTTATATTTTTTAAATTGTTTACATTTTGAACCCCTCTTGGTGCCCCATTATTTGTCCGGGAGTCACGATTTTTACAAATTAGAATCTACATTATTATAGGATGTACATGTATGCATAGTAATATCCCAAACTGTTGCATTGTAGTTATATATACTTGAGAAGAGGATTTTAAAACATTTTCCTATATATGTTAATATTTAGACCCTTACTGGGGCCCCACTTTTTGTCCGGGGGTCACGATTTTTACACTTTAGAATCTTCACTATATATACTATATTTTGTGTAAATATTGGCATTTTTGGTGCAGTAGTTCTTGAGAAGATAATTTTTAACCATTTTTACTATGTAGTTTTATGTTAAACTTTGAACCCCGCCTGGGGCTCCAGTTTTGGTCCGTAGGTCACGATTTCTACAATTTAGAATCTTCACTATACATATACATATCAAAGGCCAGAACGCCCACAAAGGCTTCGAGCTGACATTTTCTTTAATATAGGTATCATTAATTTAAATTTCTGTACCAATAGTCGTATATCAAATATTTTGTGTAACTAAATTCGTACATATTATAGTATTTATTGCCAAGCAGACAACATACAAATACACATAAAACATGGATTCATCAACAAGAGTTCACAATAGCCCTCGCCATGCACCGGGACACACCCGTCCTTGATCAGGGAGCCTGCGAGATAGAGATTCCTGCACGCGCTGTCTGAGTTAGGTCGTACGTACAATAAGTCCATAAATATCACAATATGCAACTACATGTATATTTTTATATGCAATTTTAACATCACCATGCGATTGTATACTCAGTATATTTCCTTATAAAATACGCAGTGATACATTTATAATACAATGAATCATAACTCATCATTGTTACAAAAATCGAAGAAATTTTAAAGTTCAAAAATAAATTATCTTCTTTCTGCTTTAAACACTCTTTGAACATTTTACGGGTTCATCATTTGTATATGAGGGAAAAACATTAACAGTGTTTCCCTAATTATAATAAAACATAATTTTATTTCTTCAATTCCCGTGTAAAACAAGATTATCTTTGGGATGGTTGTTTACAAATAAATCCACACCACGTGCGTTGTTGCAACACAATTACAAAATAAATTTATCGCTTACATTTATTTTGGAGACCGTGCCCGATAACAAATAAATTTACATATTAATTTTTAACATTATCGAACACTATATCCAAATAAAATGTAAGAGATAAACTAAATTAACATTTAATGAATTTTTACATCTTATCGTATTTATCCGTCATTTCTTGATTAAACAACCTTATATACTTATGCAATGAGTTGTCAATAATCAGGGAGACAAGTTGGGTTTTGTTCTTTGGTGCACAATTTAGTTTAATATATGGAACAAAAGTCATGTAAACATTTTTCCTATGTATTTCTATGTTAAACTTTGAACCCCGCCTTGGGCCCTAGTTTTGGTCCGAGGGACACGATTTTTACAATTTAGAATCTTCACTATATATACAAGCTTGTGTGTTATTATTGGCATTTCTTGTGCAGTGGTTCTTGGGAAGAAGATTTTTCAAACATTTTTCCTATGTATTTCTATGTTTAACTTTGAACCCCGCCTGGGGCCCCAGTTTTGATCCGAGGGTCACGAATTTTACAATTTAGAATTTTCATTATATATACACGCTTTTTTGTAAAAATTGGCCTTTCTGGTGCAGTGGTTCTTAAGAAGAAGATTTTTAAAGACACGCACCCTTTACTAACTGTTTCGCAATTATCTCCCTTTTGAAAAGTGCTGTGCCCTTTATTTTAACAATTTATAATTCCCTTTCCATAACTAAGGATGATTTGTACTAAGTTTGGTTAAATTTGGCCCAGTGGTTTTTGAGAAGAAGTCGAAAATGTGAAAAGTTTACAGACGGACGGACAGACGGACGGACGGACGGACGGACGGACGACGGACAACGGGTGATCAGAAAAGCTCACTTGAACCTTCGGTTCAGGTGAGCTAAAAAACCGATCGAAGCTTGGCGGAATAGTACCACCTCTGTTGAAGTCGCAGAGCGGTTAGAAATTTGAAAACAAAGCGACTGAAAGTTGAGTAAGAGTCTACTTAGGCATTTTCACGGGAAACTCTATCGCAGAATAAGATTCAAGAGCATAATGATTTTCTCCGACATTATAAAGGAAAGCGATTTTAACTTCGAAGTTCTTTTTACGGAACAAATTGGACAGAAAATAACAAGGTCTGGAGTTAAATTTGACCGTGATCCGTGAAAAGACTTAACACGAAAGGTCAGTGATATAATAGCTTTCCTCTGCGTCCGTTAGTCCGTCTGTCCGTCCGTCCGTCTGTCTTTCCCACTTCAGTTTTCCACCCTTTTTTTTCTTTAGGCATATGAGGAATAATATGAAATTTGATGAACAGCTTTAATTTGTCAAACTACAGATCAAGTTTACACTTTTGTAGCGTCTGGTTGACATATTTTCGAGAAAAATAATTTTTTATGTTCCAATCTTTTAATGTTCGGGTTCGTTATCGGGTTCGGTGTGTATATAAACGAGGAAAGTATGTAGCAGTAATAATATCGTTTAATATTTGTACCATTCCTTGTATTGTTTCTAACAAACAAAAAAAGTTCTGTAAAATAGTGTCAAGCATTGTGTTGTAAACTTAATCGATATGGTTTTTTGTATTATTACAATCAGGTTCGTTATCGGGTTAGTCTGTCGATTCGGGGTACAGAAGACGGTAAGACATGATATTCTGCATAACGGTGCATTGTTTTCACAAATTTCTACAAACCGGTAGGGAACGTGTATTGCTTATGCAATCCTCTCAGAATGCTTGTTTTCAATGCAGCTTCATTAATTTTTCCTAAAAACGTTTCAAAGCGATTCTTAAATTTCCAGCTACATTACTGGTACGGGTATATGGAAGATATTTTAAAAGTGGTGAAGGCCTGTCCCGAGACACAGTAACTGTTAGATTATTCTAACTAGGCAGAGTGTAGTGAAATTAATAGCATTATTGTAGGCTTAAAGCTTGGTAATGTAAATGTCAATAATACGGTGTATCAATGTATCTATTTCTTAAATGTCAAATATCATATGCAATGCAATGTCAGCCCATCTAGTATATATATATATATATATATATATATATATATATATATATATATATATATATATATATATATATATATATATATATATATATATATATATATATATATATATATATATATATATATATATATATACATTAATAAGAACATTAAAAATCGAACACATAAAAACAACAGCGTATAGATTTATATATAACATGTTCAGGTTAAGTTTTTATTTCATTTTGCATTTGTAAAATTTACATGTTATAAACGACAAAGTGTCGTCTGTAAATAAATTATATTTGTTATAGATAAAAAAAATAGCCAATAACAACCATAAGCCATGCGACATCTGCTCCTAGTCTCATTGGAAGTTTTTGCCAAAGTGGCATTTACAATTAAGATTTCCTGGTCAAATGCTTTCTATTTTCTGGCATGGTGCAGTAATAACAATTCCCATAGATTTTTTTTATTCGATTTGCTGACCGACAGAGTAATGGTCAACTAACTGCAATAATGTATCCCTCTCAGATTTGGTTTTTATCTGACGTTTGTTGGAGAGGGCTGAAATTCCACAGAATTTCCCTAATGGTGCAAAAATATATATTTTTTAATGGGGCTGACTTTGGTCTGAAAAGATCTTTTTTATGTTAGGTTTCCCTTAAACACAATTATTTTTTGATTCAGATTTTTTAAAAAAACTGATTATATACAAGGCAAAACGAAATAAAATGTACAAACCCGGTTTTACATAGCTCTATCGCTAAAACGATCATTGAATAAAAATAGAAATAAAAATAAAATAAAAATTTTATATTTACTGCAATTGTTTTAATTCACATAGGTTAATTTCTATTTTCAGTTCAAGATCCGATCCTAATTTCGTTTTGGCCACGCAAAATACACCGAACAAGGTCATTAGACATGGGTTAAAATGGCAAGTTATGTTACTGACATACACGGAAAATATTCAAAATAACCGATAAATGGGATGTTCTTGTTATTTTAAGATTAATTTATTTTTAAATAATTCATGTCCTACAAATTTACAAATTATAGTTCAGGTTAGAAATGCAAATGTTATTGTCATTTGTATGAGCCGAAATCGTTGTAGCCCCTTTAAAAAAAATATTGTCAGCAAGTTACATGAATGAATTCATAGTTAGACTCAGATACAGACTAATGATAAAACAAATTGTATAATTAAACATTTTCATGTATTGGGAATTTCCTGCACCGGGTATTTTTCATAGAATTCATTTTTTCATTTTTGTTATAAAAATCTTGTAGAAAAAATGTTCTATTTTAGTTTCCAATATTGGAAGACAATGAAAATTCAATAGTTACGGTACAAGATAGAGGACGGTGACTGAACACCAGTTCTCTGCGCATAATAATGATACTTATAATAATAATAATAATAACAATTTCTAAAGCGGCCTATATATTAAAAATATCACTCTACGGCGCTTTACATAAAAAATGGACATTACAAAATATAAAATGCGTAGTTATAATACATGAGAAAATATACAAATATTAGCCTAAAAATTACAATGATAAAAATACGGATAAAATAAAAAGATTGCAAAGTTAAGACACAATATGAATCTTAAAAATTAATCAAACGCTAGTTTATGAAAATAAGTTCTCAATTGTTTTTTTTAATTTGACAGAGATGATAGTTACAAGTTTTAATGATGTATAAAACTTGCTTTTCCATGGTAAAAACCTGTCAAAATGGATGCCTAGATTTTGAACTGATGTTACGTGTATCCGGTGGATGACAGCCGAGCGTCATTTTACTCTCTGGGAGGCTTGGCATTTTTTCCATTAAAGAAAGTGAACATGAAAAAATTTGTCTATTTGATGTATATAATGATATCTGAAAACCATTTAAACACAGCTTTGTTCAGAAAGAAGATATACCACTTAGAATAACTAATTCTTGCAATCCATGAGCGCTGCCATCTTGTTAAAATCATTACCTTCCTGCTGGTTTATCTTTAAGCATCTAATTGAAGGCAGCGCCGATGCTGACGCATTGACACATATGGCCCCTCGCTAAAATAACCAAAAAAATGAATATTGTAAAGTATTCAAATTTTACACTTATTTTTGCATACTCGTAATCTTTGACATTGTACCTTTATGGAATACCATTTTTACCGAAAATAAGAGAATCCTATGCAAGATATAAAACTACAAATTTGGTAGGTGTACACTATTAACTTCCAATTCCCTATATTTTCGTTCTGCCCCCTCCTTTCCCCACTTTATAAAGCGATCAAAATATTGAGAGCATATAGATACATTTTCCTCCTTATCTACTTACTAGTTATTGTATTTGAAAAAAAGTATTATAATAGTAATTATATGGTATTCAAAAAAATTCTATAAATGTGAAGAATAAAATTGTGCCTCAATACGCTCAATTCTTCAAATATAAAACATTCAAAAATTTAATTTCTTTCCCATTATAAACGCTTTTTAACCTTACTCAATTGATGATTTTGTCACATGACATGTCAAAGAGCTATTATAGTCAATGTATTTACATGCATATCACTCTATTTTACTAAGGTCCACCCACTATCTTCATCTTTTTAAAAAACAACAAATGACTACAAACCAGGATGATTTTCCGCTGTAATATTTTCTTAGGAATAGCGTTACCCCCGTAACAAAATGTGTCAGAACAATAAAAACTGTTTTAACGGTGTCGCTTTTAACATGATATATCAAGTTTCTTCTTAAATCAGTCATCAATCAAACTCCTCGAAAAATGTTGACCTGGGTTTGTCTAGCCATTTTACCAACTTAGAAATCAACAATCGTCAATAAATTCCAAAATATGCATTGTTGTGTAGCAATATTTGCAGTGAATACAAATATACCAGTCCGTAACATATCCTGGAATTTCAATGACATTGCTCAATTACATATATGTATTATCGACGTAAATTGAAAAATCTCAATCTGACCCGGCTTTTATTTTGCCCCGGCCCGGGTTTGCCTACCCATTTTACCATGACTCTTTTAAAAGTATGGAATACCGAACCCGAAGTTTTAAACTGATTGAAACACGGATCCTTATATAATTATTTTCGTAGTAGCTCAGATTTGATACAAAATTAGCCCATAATTTTTGCAATTTATATTTTCCTTTCTATTAGGATTATTTATGCTAAATTATGTTGAATTTGACTCAGTAGTTCTTGAGAAGATTTTTAAAAATGCACCCCTTTTTTCTTCAGATTCGAGGTTTTCTCCACTTTGTATTAAGATCGGTCTTTAATTTCTGCAATTTATATTTGCCGTCCCATAAGGATGATTTGCGCCAAATTTGGCTGAAATTAGCCAAGCAGTTTGATAGAGAAAGTTCAAAATGTAAAAAGTTTACAGACGGACGGACGGACGACGGACAAAATGTGATCAAAATAGCTCACTTGAGCTTTCAGCTCAGGTGAGCAAGTAACATGCCATCATCAAAAGTGAATTGAAACGGATGTAAAGAGTTGTCATTTTGAAACAAGGTTTATGGAGGAAGAGTTTTTGGATCTCAGAATGATGGTGCATTCCCACCAGCAGTTAATGTTACATGTAACTAGAATACAATGTCCCTGGATCAGTGTTATTGTGACCTATTTTTTCTTGCACTCAGGAATTTCTTAATTTGTTGTTATGAGTTTAAAAATTATGTGTGCTACATGAATGAGCTTCGTAAATGAGCACACAAGGTGTGCATGCAGCATCCTGATTTTTAATACGTGACTTAGTTCAGGAATCTGTTATTCTTCTGACATCTTAAACCGAACCAGCATACGTATCATCAAAATCTAAACCATTCTATTCATTTTTTTGCACAAATCATATATTAAAAGTTACCTAAGGTTCAGTTAAAAATAAAACATTGACCCAGTTCTATCAACTATGTATAAACATTTACCCAGTTACTAGCAGCAATGTGGCTTATCTACGTCAGAGAACAGATGCATGCTAGGGAAAAAACCTTCATAAACCTTTTGCTGAGTGTTAAATTGATAAAATCTCACGATAGAAATAAACAAAAAGGTTACATACCTCATTTCTAAGTTTCAAAAGGCTTTTGAAATTTATTAAGCAGCAATTAGTTTTTTTATGTTCACTTCCTTTAAATGATTAAAAATTAATGATTTCGAAGTAAACGTTAATCGTGTACTTTATACCAGTCGTATAAGCAAATAAGCTTTTTTAACTATGACTATATACTAGACCCCATGTTTCTTCGTTTCCCATTTCTGAATTCAACATAAGGAGTAATACAACGCAAAAATGCAACGTACACAATATTTCACTCTTCATTACATATATCTTCACCCTCTGCAAGACTTTTTGAAGTAGGGAAAGAATCTCGAACAATTTCCTTACGAAAACTTTTTACGCCAAATTTTAGTTCATCCTTGTACAAATCATAATTTTCAAGTGCTCTCTCTTGAAACATAGCTTGGAAAATCTCCTTGTCTCTTGATCCAATTTTTGTAGCAGGAGAATTTTCCTGTTTAAGAAAATTTTCATAATGCAAAACCATCCAAAGTATGATGATGGATGAACAATCTAGAATATCTGGTGTAGAGTCCCCTTTGGACTTTGTAAAAACTTTCACGGGATCACTGCATATCAAAAAATCATTTGCAGTATCATACATAATAACTCCAAATTCTTTTGATGAAATCAAAATATTAGGACTAATCGTAATATGTGATTGGGTTTTGTTCTTTAAAAAAGAGGAAACAATTGTTTCCGCAATCTTGATTCACTACACCTGACCCTGACAATGACTTCCGCTTGACTTCAATAATGTTTGTTACGCTGGAAAAATCTTCATCATCTGAAAAAAATTAACAAACTGTTAAATTGGATATCAAAATTAATGTTTTCATAACTGAGTTGTTGGCTGCATAATTTGAAAGACAGTCGTACAAAAAAGTTTTTTTCTGTTTTAAATACAATTTTGTTTTGTGCTTGAATTAGTTTTTTAGATAAGCTAAATACAGAATATGTTTTTGATAACAAATCAATTTTACATTAATATATGGATTGATTGGTTACAAATAATCATTGTACAAATCTATGAAACAATTGAGGTAAATTAACATTTCTTGAATAATAAATTTAATACATTCTATGTCAACCGGTTTTGGGATAAAAATTACATTGACAGCTATACTTTTGTTGATATAAACAAATACATATTCTATCACAAAGAAGGCATATATCGCCCGCAAAGTTTAAAAATCACACAGATTAGAAGCCTAATATAATTGACTTATGATTTATTCAAAGAAGATATGTAATTTTGTAATAAGTAAAAGGAATACGGTAATGCTTTTGATTCTGTTTTTCTGTTTTTATTGTTTGCAATGCTTCAATGGTGCATTCTTATCAATCAACCAGAATTTAAGCGTTGATCAAACAGTTTTAGGCAAGATACCGTGCTCCAAATTCTCACCATTTGTTTATGCATCTTATTTAAAAGAATAAGCTGATCCTTTAGTCCTGCAAATTTTGAAGAGACTATTTGATTCTCCACAAATCTTTTATTAATGTTTAAACAAAATATTTATGTAATAATTTAATTTTCTATAAATCTGAACAACATCTGTTAAACAACACAATAAAATACTTGATACGATAAAACAAAAAGTGTCTTTAACATAATTTAAGAATATTAACGTTGTACGAAAAATAAAACTTCCATGTTGTTCACAATTTAAAGAGATAGCATGCATTGGTAGTTTTAAAAATAAACCTGCATCTTTATGTCATTTTTGTAATATAGTTATTTTACTGATTTTTTTTCTTTGGTAACCATCTTCATTTTAAATAGTTGAAGCTTTATTAGGCAAATTAAAATCATTTGTATGTATTCTAAAAGCATTTTGTTCGACAAACGTTTAAAAATTTCTTTTTTGTTCTTTAGATACCTGAAATAAAAGTGTAAGAGATCAATATGTTTAGTCTTTACCAGGCCGTTTAGCTAATAAACCTAACCTTTTTTCTAAAATTAATATAATACCGTTATTACTCTCGTCTGTACCTGAATCAGTTATTTCAGGATTGCTAGAAATCACTATGTCAAGGCGTCCATGCCAAATCTTCCCGTGACCTGTCATGAATATATTTTCAAAAAGTAAGAAAATGTGAAAAAAGAGCGACATTAATCAATTCAACTTGTAAAAGATTTATTAGGACCCGACACTCCAGTCCTTTAAAGCAAGAATTGAATTTAGCTACCAATACTCTATGGTTACGTAATGCGTGAATTGGAGTCTTTTTGAGGATAAGTGTTGTTCGATTTGTATTTGTTTCCCTGATTTCTTGGGGAGAGTACCCTCGCTTTGACAGATGCGCCTTAAAATCATTGAGTGTGCAGAATTGTAGTGTCGGTAGTTTTTCTTGAATGTCTAATATATTCTCCTTTAACGAAACCTTTAAACACAGACTATACGTGCTCTGTCTGTGTAGGTATTGAAGAATGTTTGTTGGTTTAATAAATGACTTAATGTCAAGCTTGTTAAAGTATTCAAATCTGAGACCTTTGTAAACTGTAGCATCCAGATATTAACAGAATATGGTGAGACTTCAAACGTCAATTGAAGATGCTTGTGAGAGTGATTGCAAACGTGAAAAAATCCTCTTTTTTCTGTATGGTGCCATGGAATATAATAAAGGCACCATCCCGCAATGTTTTTAATATAAGGTGATTGTTTTGTACAATAGGGACATGGAGGTGATCACAGTACTGTCCTATGTTCCTTGTCGGCGTGTTGCACTGAGCAATAATTGGTCTATCAAGTGGTTATTTTCTAATGCTGCATTGACCGTTCATTAAAGCGTAGTAAATCTGTTCACGAATTCTTTGGGGTTTTGGTAGAAGATATAGATTACCACATTTTAGTGACAGTTTATTTTCATTCAGAAAGTAAGTTTTTTTGTCTAGTGACCCATTTATATGCATTTCCGAAAGTATATTTTGAACATCATTATGCAGTTTGAGGATGTTTGTTTCAGGTACTTGCATATATTGTATCGACACATTGTATCAGTGGTCGATGTGCTTCTGAGACATACTGATCGCTGTTCATAATGACAATGGTATTACTTTTGTTCGCTTTTTTGATAACGATGCCCTTTTATATAACCTCAACGCAGTGTTTATCAAAGATACAACAAACACAAATCGAACAAAACTCTTTTTCACTAAGACTCTAAAGCACGCATTTCGTAAACCTACAGTATTGGTAACTTAGTTCAATCCTTGCCTTAACGAACTGAACAAACGAATTTAAAGTATTGGGGTATTTGTACATAGGAATTCTGAATGCAAATCATCTATTGATTTTTGACGTATTATATCTTCAGCAAGCGCAAAAACATAGGGACGAGATAATCACGTCTTACTTAAAATAAACATCAGCTATTATTGCAGACCCCCAATGAGGCTCATAAATGTTGAAACACTCTACAACTATTAGTACTTGCATATTTAAATTTCAATTTGCTTTTTGCACAAACATGACACTGTATATGTGGTCTTGATTGTCAGGTCCTAATAAATCCCTTACAATTATGGTTGATTAATAGCGCTAATTTTCACACTATTTCATGACCTTTTTAATCATCAAATGTAAAGAAATTGTTATCAAATCAAATAAAAATATAGATTATGTTATTCAGGTATTATATTAGGTATTCCAAAAATAGCAGCATTAAAAAAAATGATATCCGATCTCGCATAACGGAATTAAAAAACAAAGAAAAAGAACAGGCAATTATTTAAATGAACTGTACTGCACAACAAGGATCGTTAAATACCAGTGTGTTGGACCTTACTGATCAAACGCTAATAGGCCTAAACCTAAAACAAATTAAACTGATTTTATGACCTTTCCATTTCAGATATTGATGAGAACAATAAGGCAATCAGATTGATTTACACAAAACTTGCCATGTTATTAACGAGTTATAAGTTAATTTTTTCTTTAACTACCTTTTACTGAATTTGCTGGTTACACTATTTTAATTCACCTCCCATAACCATCTATTGTTTAATAATGCAACCAATAGCAGAGTCAAATTTCCTGAAAATGCACATTTTAAATTATAATTTATGCACGAAAGTAAATTTTACTAAAGGAAAAAATGTATTTTTAATTGAGTAAAAATACTTAGACTTTAAGTGGGTCTATACGAAGCGGAAACGGCAGATAAAAACACTGACAGTAAGTTATGCATAAATCGTCTACTTTTCATTTGTGTACAAAATTAATTATAAAAAAAATATGTCCGATACTAGTAGTAAAAATTCAAGACAGGCATATTGTTTTACGCTTTCATCAAATTTGTCACTAAATACATTGTACATATGAAATTAGAAAAAAAAATTCATGTTTTTGATTGCAAGAAAGGCCACGTATACGCAATACCTAGACTATAAATGATACGAATAACTGTCGATAAATGGAATAAAATAAAACAATAGGTAGTTCTTGGAAGTGTGTTAAAATAGTGTAATTCAATAAAAGGTAGTTAAAGTAGAATTAACATACAACTCGTTAATAACATGGCAAGTTTTTACATGTATTATGGATACAGTTCACATAAAGGTAAACCCGGTTTGCTGTCACATTGACAGCTTTTCACTTGTTATCTGCTAATTTGATTTGAATATGAATCAAAAGTTACCAGGGTTTGCTTTGTTTACATAACATGGATCTGTGAGCTCTTTATATCGCTTGTATCTCGACGTCTAGCATTTATATATATCTAACACAGCATTGTAAACATAAAATAAATTTTGACCAATATTGTGACCATGAACCACCATTAAAGTTTAAGAATTGAAAAAAAAACCAACCTTGTGGCCACATGTACATAAATCGAAACTTAGCCCAAACAACTAAATTTTGAATAATTGATAACAATATATAAATTGCCAATATTTATAAGGAAATATCTAATTACTTTAATGAATGTAAAAAGACAATAAAGGCATCTAATTTATGAGACGTCAAATTTGTATAGAAGCCGATGTGGGATAACAATTTGTTTCAATACATGGGTCAAATATTATGTTCCAAAAATTGGATAGCTAGTAATAATTTGTACGTAAAGGACATATTAAATGAAAATGGTGTGTTAATATCATTGGGAGAATTTTCAGATATTTTGTAAAATAAATCCAATTGGTTTGTGATTATAATATAATTCGAAATGTAATTAAGAAAAAGAATATACTGTTTGATATGAAATGCTGTATTTAACTAGAACAGATTGTATTGATGCATTCAATTTTCATAACGCTGTTTACTGTATCTAAGAGAAAAAAAATGTAATTTTTACTACAAAATTATGTTGTCAGGAAAGCTGAAACTTCCCTGCCATCAATCTTAATTAAGCAAAAGTTATTGTGTTATTAAAGAATATTAGCCAAGTATTTAATATACAAACAAGATAAAAAACATTTATGACAAGTGTTCATATAAATTCAACTACAACCTCCTTAACAATTTTATATTTTAATCTTAGATGAAAATATTAAACATCTTATTTTGATTGTGATAATGACAAACGAGTGTGGCACTGTTTGAACAATGCTTTGAATTTAATAGTTAAATGGAAATATGATCTAATTGGTTTTAATGATGAAAACAACACGGACGTATTGTGTTATAATACAATTAAGGTAGTCCATCCATAACTATTGTATTTCAAATCTAATAGATTGCAAGTTTGATTACTATAATTTTAGTGTGGTTTTAAGGGGTTTATGCAATAATAAAGATTCATCTTCAAAATGTTTAAAAATTTCGAATTTTAACAAATTTATTCCACCTTGAAGTCTATGAAGTCATTGAAGTCTATGGGAAAATGCATTTTTAAATATATCTTTATAGTATAAATAATTTTCTCACAAATCTCTTGGTAAAAAGTTGCAAAAGCTTTTCTTTTCTTTGACAATGCTTAAAAAATTAATTATTTACCAAAAATATTTTTGATAATTGATTTTTTTAATTTTTGCACGAGGCAGACAACACTATAAAAAGTTTTTAGTTCAAAAAGTTTATTTAATCGACTGCACACAAATTCCCGAGTTTAGTTTGTGTCAACCTTATAATGATTTTAGAATAGATATTCAAAAAAGTTAAAATCTATCAACATTTTTAAATTCACCTTAGTTATGGATGGACTACCTTAAATCTTAATGTATAGCTTTTAAGATACGTAATTTCGTAAGCAGAATAAAAACGATTGCAAGATATTCTACAATAAAAACAATCTGTTTAAATTTCTTTAAAGCTGCTTGGTCCGATTATATATCAGATTTTATGCACGCTTTTAAACGATGGCTATGCTTAGTATATGTATAATAATAGACATTGTAGTAGTTTTACCCGTCAATTATGCCAAATTTTCAATAAAGAAAAATACGTACAAAATTTGCTAACAAAACAAACGACATTAAAAGGTACCGAGTTATTTCGCCTCATGTTAAATAAATGTTAACTATAAAGGGGTTACAAAAAAATCGGACCAAGCAGCTTTCAACAGAGATATGGATTTTGTTTGAAAATTCGGTAAAGCTTTTGACAAACCTGTTATAAATTACTTTTGTTCCGTTTTTTTTTTAAATTTATTTCATAACAATGATGCGTAATTCGTAATACCCGCAATGGATAGTATTTATAAAAGGGTAATTTTTTTAAGTGAAAGAGAATTGTAATTTAAAAAAAAATAATTTATAAAGCTTAAGTACTAAATATAATCAAAGTACTGAGGTACTGACGGGAGTTGATTTTATCGATTATCATTTATTCAAAATCAACGATATGTGATTTTGCATGGCAAATAGTATCAGTAATCGAAATATTTCTGAAAAATTGTATGGCTCCAGGCAAGAATGAACTCTTGTCTTGTTCAACCAAACGCTCGACTGTCTCCGTTTATCTCCGACAAGCAAGAGGGACTCTGTTTTGTCGGATATTAACGGAGACAGCCAAGCGTCTGGTTGAATTAGACTACATTGAACTCTAGCGTAGGAATACATACGACTTTCAAAATAACTGTATGTACAATTACAAATCTTACTATATTCATGGTATTAATAAAGAAGTTTTCTTGAAAAACAATGCTTCAGAATACATAGCATCGAATCTATCGATTATTTTCAAGAATTAAGTGTTGTCAGCGGTATTTATTTGTGCTTAGGTCCAAACACTGTTTCACTTTCGCTTTGCCCGATTAAGTGCAAAGGAGAGTTGATTAAAGTCAACTCCCAAAAATAAATATAAAGATCGTTGTTTATATAACTTAGATACAAAATTAATAGTTGTCCCCAATAGGCTTTTCGTTTGAAATTAAACAGTATTATACTGCTTTCAACTCACGTTTACAGCAGATATAGATAAGAGGAATCTTACGCAGACACGAACAACTATAATAAGGTTATTTAATTGGAGGATTTATTTAATGTTGATGCATTCACCATTAATTGCACTCTACGTTTGTTTGCGGTGGTTCTATCGAATTTATGAAAAATAATAGCAAATAGACATAAACTGAGCGGGAAACTTTGATTATAAAAGTTTTCTTTAGTCAGAGCTGACGGACAGCAAAAATACATTTTTAACATTGAAAAGGAGTAGGGACGAATAAAATGCACATTGAATTCTAAAAGGAAATAAGAATCATACCAATATTAGTGTTTCCAAAAACAGGATTATTCAAACAGGTTCTGGATCCACATGCACAGCGATTCTGATCACTCTTGGGTACATTGCCATCAATAACGTACGATTCTCCAGGTGATAGCCTTTTAAAGAGGTGTTCTGCTAATGTTACACTCATCTCACTTTCCAAATATCTCTTTCTCCTTCTTTGGTTGTTGCTTTTTTTCAATCCTAATAGTACCTTACACAAACTTTTCTCATGTTCAGCTAAAAAAAGATTACGTTTTAGTAATAACTTTTTCTTAAGAAATGAAAATAGAAAGTGACAAATTTGAAATCAAATCTACATTGCCAAAAGAATAACGCAATCTTTTCATCTTTAAGATAATTTTTCTCTCAAATGTATTTTGAATCAAACAATCCAAAAATGATTTTAAGTATCAGTGGATTTTATGAAGAGTTCTCTATATTTCATAAGTGCATTTTAACCTTGCTTTCCTAACATCGATGTCATAGTTGTAGGCATGCAAATCTTTAATATTATTATAAATAGCACAATTTCTTATTTGTTTGTTTGTTTTTTGTTTTGCTTTTTTGTTTTTGGTATTTTGTTTTTTGTTTGTTAATAAGTTAAGCTACAAATATATTTTTTCTTATCAATAACGTGTTTTAAAAACAACACTATGCACTTTGGACCTATACACAATGCGCATAAGTTTCTATAAACTACTTTTCAAATTATTGGTATACGAATGGACGTACATCGAAGTAATTGATTTATAACGCTTGTTTCAGAATTCAATTCACTGTTAATTTTTCCTATACTACATGTAGATATATTTTTGTTAATACATATGTAGTCGCTTAAAAAATAAGTCGCTCTATGACGTTTTGTCGATATTAAAAACACAAGAGAGAGAGAGAGAGAGAGAGAGAGAGAGAGAGAGAGAGAGAGAGAGAGAGAGAGAGTACGTGTCTGTGGTAAACAATATGCAAGTCGAATCTCAAACCTTACTGACTGTACTTACATGAGGTTGAATTAGACTTAAAAAATCTTTTACATACAATTTTAACTTTTATATGAGTTACATGTACTCATGATTCATGTCAGGAATTGTGTTTTTTTGGGGAGTTGATTTTAATCATCTCTCCTATGCAGTTACTCTAGCAAACCGAAACTGAAACTATGTTTGCACCTAAGCACAAATCATCGCCGCTGACAAGACTTCGTTCTTGAACATAATCGATAAATTCGATGTTATATACGCTGAAGCATTTTTTTTAAAGGAAACTTATTTATAAATACCTTGGAAATAGTCAGATTTGTAATGGTACGAACAATTAGAACTTTTTTGTAGTCGTGTGTATTCCTACGCCAGAGTTCAATATATAGTTTCGTTCAACCATCGGCTGTCTCCTTACATCTCCGGCAAGTAGAGAGTCAGTCTATATTTAGAGGTCGCATCATCAAGCTATCACGTGACCTGGTATCTCTTACTTGTCGGAGATTAACGGAGACAGCCGAGCATCTGGTTGAACGAGACTAGAGTTCATTATTGATTGGATCCATACAATTTTTGAAATATTTGGAATACCAAAACACAGTTTGATGAAATCAATTTTATTTCAAAATAAAACAAAACATGATTCATTAGAGGTTTTCTCGAAATTCTTGTCGGAAAAGTCAGAGAAATCATATTATAAAAATGTGCATTATTTAAATGCAGATTATAAACTACTTGCCAAGCAAACTAGCATATCGTTGATTTTAAAATAAATAATATTCGATAAAATCAACTCCCGTCAGTACATCAGTACTTTGATTTAAAAACCGAACGCGCCTATAAAACACGTAACCTTTTCTCTAAGATAACTTCTTTAGCCTATTTAAAAATATTTCTAAATTTTTTAAAACTATGTGCAAGTTTAGAATTGTTGCGTGATGACAAAATTTACAGACCCTGAAACATACTACTACACCAAAAACGTGCGACTTACATGGGAGAAACGTTTCGTGTAGACCGTTTAGCGTTTCGTGTGATTGTGAAGCGTTTCGTGTAAACCGTTTACTGTTTAGGGCAAAGCGTGTAAATCGTTTCGGGCAAAGCGTGCGAGAACCGCGTGAAACATTCATCAGATTTCATTCGGAACTCTCTGACAATTTAACTGTTTCAAAATGGCGCCCGTGTTTTACATTACTTTAAACTGTTTGTGATTGGCAAAACTCTTTGGTACATGTAGGTATTTTAATGAAAAAAAATCTACAAGAAATGATGAAGCTTTTAATAGGCATTTCCTCCAGAAAAGTTGTTACGTAGTGTTTTGACTGACTTTTGTCCGATCAGATTGTAGAAGGCGGAGTTGAGACAATACTGGTCGTGACTTAATGAGAGAGAGAGAGAGAGAGAGAGAGAGAGAGAGAGAGAGAGAGAGAGAGAGAGAGAGAGAGAGAGAGAGAAAGAGAGAGAGAGAGAGAGAGAGTTAACTGGTTAATGGAATAAATTATAGATGACGCAGATGAGTGAACTATCTATCAACAATAGTTATCGTATAAAGTGACAAATCACGGTCTATAGTATGTCCCAAGTTATTGCTTCCATCAATTGTTGATGATTTTTTATAAAAATACACATACCTGTGAAAGAAACACAACTGAAATTGATGAAAGGGAATATATCCAAGATATCTTTATTGAACAATTTTCACTCATAAAACACAGGAACGAAAACAATTTTCTTACGGATATTTATAATGGGAAATGTTTACATCTTTTTTTCATTCGGAAGTAATCGGAATAGCTCGCGCAATTTTTTAACGTTATCATCCGGGCTTATTAATGGCTGATGCAATGCAAAATCCCCGTAGACTTTCAATATTGGGATGTGTATCGAAACCTGAAGCGGTAGAGGGGACGTTTCAACACATAATCTGGACATTTTTCATATACATGTAAGTGGATGAACGTAGTTTGAGCACTAAGGTATTTACTATTATTGAAATATCAAGCAAAAAGTGGTGGAAGAAAAAACTCGAGACATAGTATAGTATATCTTATAAATTTATAAAACTTTGAAGTGTTTTGAAATTCTTTAACCAAGGAACAACGATGTCAATATATAGATCAGTAATAGGATAAGGTAATGTCATACATCGAAGACTGTACGAATATTTAAGAAACTGATTTTATTACAAGTGTTACCGTTAATAATCAAATCAAAGTTTGACGAATCTTTCTGGAATTAAACATAGGTTGTAAATTTACTTTGTATAAAAACTTTCTTCAAGGTTACTCAGTGTGAAACATTCTTTACCTTAGACGTTTTACTTTTCCACTAAGCATCCGCCTTCGTTGCCTTTCCTTTAATCTACATCTAAATTCATCATGTTCATAAGTGATCATTCGTTCGCATTTCAAAATATTTAATGTCCGTATTCTCGGACTCCATGCTAGGAAATTTAGTTGGATATAAGCTACGTCATTCTTATCCATGTGCATGTTGTCGACGGCGCGAGGCCGAAGAAATAAAGTTATACAATATAGGATATACAAAAAAAGTCATGTGATTTTTATATACAGACTTTAATTAATTTGTTTGCAAGTTTATAACTAATGATTATTCCTTTATCGGCACCACTTATAATTTACTCAATTCACTCTCTCTCTCTCTTTTCTTTCTCTTATTCAAGTCACGAGTGGCAATGTCTTAACTCCGCCCAGCTGCGATCTGATTGGACTAAGGTCAATCAAAACATTAGGTATAAACTTTTCTGGAGTAAACCCCTATAAATGCTTCAATGTACTTCGCTGTAACTTAAACGATCATGTTTTGATAAGCATATATTTTTTTTAAATTTATTTACATCGATAACTCTTACTGAGACCATTCGACTTTGTACAAGCAGCACACATAACCTCGGACATCGGGTGTCTCCTGCACCTGGCTGAACCTGTCAATCAAACTCTGTGTATTTGTTTTCATTGGATGGTCAAGCGTCTCTTTTTTTTTTGTCAATAGCCAATGGAAAATTAATGACTTCAAGGTAATCGGAATCAGTATTTGATGAAGCATACAATTTAAATTACAAAAAAATTATTAATTATCTGAAAATTATTTAAACCACTGTTAAAGGAAAACAAAGAGTTTTAGAAGTAATTAACACACAGGGATTTGCCTACAATGTACACAGTCATGCAATTACTAGTAATTATTATGGGAATCTTTACGCATGGTATTTAATTCGAACAGATTATAATAATCTATACACTGTACGCCGTTTCACATGTACGAAGCACCGGTAATATATACGAATATTGAGTCAAAAAATTAAATCATCTTTATTTCTTGTTCTTTTCAATACAATGTGAAATTACTTTCAGAAAAAAATTCCGAAATACTAATTACAACTTTCTTTTTCGTGTAATCATTTGATTTTTTTCTGAGGTACATGTATACATATGTACAGAACATACTTATTTACGAATGATACGACATAGGAAAAAATGATCGGTTGTTCGTAGAACATATTTATCTTACGAATGTGACTAATTTAATTTTAAATATTTTTCAACATTATCAATGTAAATAATATCAGGTGTATTTACTGTTTGTGTTTTTACATCGTAATCTCTGAAACCAATAAAAATACTAATGTTAGCCGAAAAATCAAACCCGCCGAATACTGAAAAACCGATTTCAGTTTGCAATCATACGGATTTTATTTTTGGTATTGACTATTGAGTTACGGTAACTTTTTTTCTGGATGATTTTATTATTTATTATTTTATGTAAAAGCACAATTTCAACTGTTACTCAATTATATAACAATTGATGACCTGGGGCTATATATGTTCAGAGCTGTGTGCGCTGAAGCGACACAAGATTCTCGGTCGCACGTGGCGATTGAATTTACACAGACTGACCGAATAAACAAACGGGTGGGAAAGTGTGAAACAAAATGTTACACATGAAAAGAAGCCACCAAAAATGATTTTCGATAGATCTTGACAATTAAAAAAATCCAGCGCGAGCTCCTGTCAGCGGGACGGGGGGGGGGGGGGGGGGGGGGGGGGGCAATGAGTTCGCTTCTACAAAGAAACGAACAACCATGTAGAAAAACTACAGAAGTGATTAATATGTGACCGATATAATCTAATCTAAAGTTGTTTAAAATTCATGTGAAATTTTTTTTTAAAAATCATCGAATGCCTCAATTCAGGACATTTTTAGACGGTGGCTATAAATAGCCACGGTCTATTGCTACGGTCCTGACCGGAAGAGTATTTCTCACTGGGACCCTAGCGGATAAGGAACGATAACTCTGTTAGGTATGCAGTGTTACACGCAATGTTTTATCTATGTGTCGATTTCAGTATGAGATTATCAGATATTTTAAGCATTTTAGCTGCTAATTATTTTGTACATATATTTAAATAATTTATGAAATTGTGTTTTATTTTAAATGAGCCGTTACCCTGTCTGCTTACGCGGTATCGATAATTTATGCACCAACTGCCACTTGTGACGTTAAACTCTATATCAGGACTGCATAAACTATATCACTGCGATAATTGGCTAAGAGATCTCACAATAATCGCTTCTTTTTTTAAAATGTAAACAATTGTCAGAAACACACTATTTAAACAGGTTTGACATTTCATATTTCAGCAATTATCATTGATTATGCTTCATCGATAAATTCAGTCATTTTCAACGAATTAATTTTAGTTGAGAAAGAATATTTATTTTGATGTATCTTATTCCAAAGAATTCACAACAGATACTGACAATATTAATGAATATTACATAAATTACATTTTATTGAACTTTAACCGATCAATGGCACGCTTTCTTCTACAAGTGTGCATTTTTTTTTTAACTTAAAAAAAATCGAAATTTACTATACAAATGTGTTTAATTTTGGACTGTGATTTACCTAATTTTGTAACCCACTCAGTCTATAGGAACATTAATTTTATTACAGGCACCTCAATATTTATCAGACAATATTTACTACTGATGTTAACGCTTTACTTGCTGCTGACTTTCTCTCAAACACGCTAATTGGATTGTAAAATTCACGTACAAATCGAGTCGCCATTTTACAATATTACATGTATAAACAAACCACATTTTACGATGTTTCAAAGAAATAAGGAATTAAAGACATATGCTGTAAAACATCTTATGGATTTCACGGAAAACGCTAGCTTTTTTGTGAGAAAAAACAATCGGTTCAACTCACGCAATATTCCATATACATTTATGATACATAGTGAAAGGTAATGTAAGATATAATAATTTTGTTCACTAAACAGTTTCTGACAAATTTTTCCACGATAAACTGAATAACGCAATTTTATGAGCGAAGTATAATCTGGGACTTTAATCAATATGCGCCCGTCTCTGCTATTAGAGAACCTTTTCTTTGGTTTTGGGGGGATATTTTCACTATCAGATAACATTATTTACACATGTACGTAAATATCGCCCCTTTTGTTCTCAAATAATCTTTAACTCGCGAGTACAACTCTATTATGAGCTTTCTTCGACATTTGTTTCCATTTACAAAAAGGCGGGCCTATATAAATGCGTCAGTTTGTTGCGACTCGGAATCGAAATACACACCAGCTAGAATGTGTCATGCTACATCGGCCGTAGCGTATACATCTATGCTATATTTGCGATAAATAATGAAACATGAAGGCAAAAATGTGCTTCATAGATGACTGTAGTATTCTGCTTGAGCTACAGAACTATAGCTTTCCGGAAATATTGCCGGGATTTTCGAACTCTAGCTTTAGATCTAATGTATAGTACATGCAAAGAATAAAATGAAATTTATATACACAGATGTACGGTCAAAAAACTATGCGTTCATTTTGGATTTTGATTGTTTGGTGTTTTTAAAAACTAATTTTGAATAACTAGTAAAGTTTAATGTAGCAAGTAAATTATGCGTGTAAAAGTGTACTGAGAAGGATAAAATATACATGTGACTTTACCAAATTCATTCAAATTATTTCAATAAATCTATAGCTAAATACAATAGGACAAATATACTTTAAAACGTTGATTAATGAAACTGCCGCGACTGAATATTGTATGATATTTTTTTTCAAATTCTATTCACTTTCGTTGTGAGCAAATGGAAATCATCAACCACTAAAGTCGAAGATAAAATATTGATTGACTCTTCTGTTTCATGATGACGTGGATTCCAAAAGCAATACCAGTTTTATCAAACAGGTTCTTGTAAACCATTCCGTTTTCTGTATACCTAAATGTATTAACTGACTATGAGGACAAAAGCAAGTGTGATGGTCCACGAGACTGCAACTTTTCCCCCGTGAAGAAATTGAGGAAAAATGCTGTCGAGAGGGACAATAAACATACTACATGTATGCCTAAATAGTTAGTAAAAACCTGATAAGTATTTTATCATACCAAAGCTTTATTTGCTCTCGTTAGTTTGAGAAATCTACAATATCTTTTAAGCACAATAGTCCAATCCAGACTTTTCAAAAGTTGTTCCCCTTTGCGGTGTCAAAAAAGGGAAAAACCAAAATTCCCCTTTTTTATACAATATGGGCGTACTGTGATGAAATCGCTTTGGATTTGATTTATTCATTCAATATGTGGTAGCACCCCACATATTTAATGAGTCATTCTGGGGCAATCAAAATACATAATATGTAGTATTACCGAAAACGGAGTTTTAATGTCAACTTATATAGATGCAAACATAGTTATAGATACAAACATATAGATACAAACTTCTATACTACAAAGGCTACTGTGATAAATCTATGGGTTTTCCCCAAAAGATGACGATAAAGAGACACAACATTTGTAAAGTGTGGATTGTGATCACAACTACGATTTCCACAGAATTATCCATGTAGGAAACTCATGACCAGTTGTGCGAGTATGCGTTAAGTATTAGTACATGTATGAGATACTGGCTGTGGATTTTCGAAAACAATAATTACCATACATGTAATCTGCTTTCGAACGGCACCACCGTCTAACAGTACTTTCAGTACTTTGATTTTTATCGTGCTAGCACCAACCGCAAACATGTTACATGGAACTTTGATTATAATTTGATTTTTAAACTACCTTGTACGCTATCTATAAATCAATGCCTAATCAACTGTACAAGTTTAATGAATTTATCTGTTCATCTTAAACGAATATACTAGTTGAAAACATAATAAAATATAGTTGTGTCCGTGCAAAATATGAAACATGAACGCGTGATAAGGTAGATGTAGAAGAAAACGAACAGACAGCGGATTACTTGTCCACTCGCGCCGGTTCTCCACAGCCATGTGCGAGGGATAATCACCATTTAAAGCTTTACTATTTGTGTGTGTGTGTGTGGGGGGGGGGGTGATTTAAAACATTATTTGTATAGTTTTTAAAATATTTTGCATAAACAAACTAACCATTAATTTATGTCTTACGATGTGTACGATTTGGAGTAATATCGCTCATTAATATTCATTTACACTCAAATGTTCAATTGAATAAATACAAGATGGAGTTCCCGTTTTTACGGCTATATTAACTCAAACATGTTCATATGCATGTAAGTGTGCGTCGCGGTGTGAGAATCTTGTCTATTAAATAACCGCTTAATTACCGCTAGGTAGTGCAGCCGTGGCTGATCTCATCGGCCGTTGGCGAAGGATATATTACGTAAAGGTACATGTACAACGCACAGACAGGCACAGCTCAGAACCCAGGAAGATTTGAAAAGTTTGCAGTATAATGACCATACTCTATCAAATAGAAGTTATTTATTTTAAACTTAAAACCCACAATTGATCTGTGTCTATTATTGCTTTAGATTGAGAATGACATTGCCTTTATTAATTAACTGAATGATTTCTTAATTGACACCCAATCGTTTAATCCATAAAAAAATATGTGTAATCAAAACGAAACCAATTCTTGAGTTCGCGGCTAAATAAACTCATACATGTATATGAGAGACACAGCTCTCGTGTATTAGATAACCGCTGACCGCTAGGTAGTCGAGCCGCGAGCATGGTGACCGATTTTCTCGACCGCGGGCGAGGGAGAACTTACGTAATGGTACACATACACACAGCTCTGATTCAAGGTAGATTTTAAATGCATGGAGTTAATAAATAAAATGTAATGCATAGAGTTTTTTAATTCCATATTTTGTGGTTTACTAGAAAAGAAAAAGAATGTTTTGTTTTCCAATTGCCGTTTTTAATGATTGTGCACGATAAGAACTTAACAACAATGACTTAAACTCCTAAAAAAAGCATGTACTCCAACAAAAAAAATATTCTTATAAATTATTGCCTCCTGTATAAACCAGCATACTTTCTGCTGCAACTTTTTGCCAGTTGTACGCACAAAGACTTTCGTTTACTTGTCAAATGAAAACCGGTACATGTCAACATGTAAAGCTTTTTACACTCATACTACACACATCACTTACAAAATAATATTGTTACGACCTTTATGAGATCCCAACAAACAACCTTTCCAGCGACAGCCATATCAAAATCCTAACCGTTTTTGAGTTATTTAGCAAAAACTTTTAGGGGCTATTGGCCCTTAATTTAAGGGGCCAGCCCTTTTTTATTGGTGTCAAATGAAAGCTCTTGATATTCTGAACAACTTTTATTCTACATGTTTTAACAAAATTTTTTTCGTTTAAAAGATATAAAGGAAAACATGTCTAAATTTTTGCAATTTTTTGAATCCTGTTTTTTGACCCCCTACCTTTTTCTAAATAAGGAAAGTAATCGAAAAACAAAAACCGATGTGCACCACTACAATGTCTCTGCTATTCAAATTCGTTTAAAAGGGGAACAACTCTTTAACGAAAAGGGAATTCTAAATTTTATGAATTACTTAAGATAGTGTTTTGTAAAGTACATTAGCCCTGAAAATTTGAGCAAAAACCGTTCAGAAATGAGCAAGATATGAAGCCTCAAAGTTCGCGTCTAGGAAACAAAAAAAAAAGAAAAATAAGAAAAATCTTAACCCGCACAATAATAGAAAGGTCTTCCGTTTCCAACGGAAGACCTTAATTAATCATAATTACACGCTTTTTGGAGTTGATTCTAATCAACTCTCCTATGCAGTTACTCTGGCAAACCGAAACTGAAACAGTGTTTGGACCTAAGCACAAATCATCGCCGCTGACAAGAGTTAGTTCTTGAAAATAATTGATAAATTCGATGTTATGAACGCTGAAGCATTTTTTAAAGGAAACTTATTTATAAATACCTAAAAAAAAATAGCCAGATTTTAAATAGTGCGAACAATTTAAAAAATTTTTGCAGTCGTATGTATTCCTACGCCAGAGTTCAATATAGTCTCGTTCAACCATCGGCTGTGTCCGCACATCTCCGACAAGCAGAGAGTCAGTCTATATTTAGAGGTCGCATCATCAAGCTATCACGTGACCTGGTATCTCTTAGATTAACGAAGACAGCCGAGCATCTTGTTGAACGAGACTAAAGTTCATTATTGGTTGGATCCATACACTTTTTGAAATATTTCGAATACCGATACATAGTTTGATGAAATCAATTCTATTTTTAAATACTACACAACATGAATCATAAGAGGTTTTCTCGAAATTCTTGTCGGAAAACTCCGAGAATTCATATAACAAAAATTTGCGTAATTCAAATAGAGATTATAAACTACTTGCCAAGCAAAAAAACATATCGTTGATTTTAAAATAAATAATAATCGATAAAATCAACTCCCGTCAGTACTTCAGTACTTTGATTTTCATAGTAATCCATTGAATTAGGAATTATTTCTTGTAATCGTAAAAATAAATGATTACTAATTCGCATGATTACTCAGCAACCTGTAATCCATTACTGATTATGATTACTGATTACGATTACCTGATCCCTGAAATATTAAGATATTAAGCATTTCGCCACTGAAAAACCCCATACATGTACATCTCAAAATACACAGAAAGTGACCAAAAAAAAGAGACTGATTTTAACCCACCACCATAACCATGTTACATTTTTTTTAATATTTAAAAAACGTACGTTTTGTTTACACATGAATACCTCAGATGAAAATTATATTGTATAGTCTTCATTAGATGATATTAGATGTTTGTGATTGTGGTGTATTGAACAGTGCAATTCCTCGTATAATTCATACAGCTTATATATATATATATATATATATATATATATATATATATATATATATATATATATATATATATTAGGGATGTCAAATTGGTCAATTTTTAGTACTCGGTTACTCGGACGTTTTTCCGATCGAGTACCCGGGTACTCGGTAAAAGTGTTAATAAATATGAACAAGTACATTGATAACTGTAAAACCTTGGTCGCTTTTGTAGAAATAAAATCACATGATCTAATGGAAGGTGTCCCCGTAAGTGTGTTTCTGTTGTAAGAATTATGACCACTTCGTATTTCCAGACCTTTGAAGTCAGTGGCGGCATTTTAGGTCTGTTCAATTTCTCTACTGTGTGCCGATCTAATTTATATAATAGACTATATCAACGATGTTCAGTGAAAATAAATCATTAAAGTAAGCCAAAAGGGTAGAAGAAAGCCAAAGGTGAGAAAAGCTAGGTAACAGGTCCTTGGTCCCGATAATTACTATATAAACACTGCCACAGGCGATAACGGTCATTTAGCATATTTAGAGGCGTAAGAAAACCTAATTACTGTATGTACAAGTGCAGTGGACATTTTAAGTTTTAAAACCGATGTTTCAATGCATTATTAAATAAACTTAGAAATATTGAAAAATATATCCGAGTAACCGAGTACTAATTTTAGTATTCGATACTCGGACGTTCGATCGAGTACCCGGTTAACCGGGTATTCGTTGACATCCCTAATATATATATATATATATATATATATATATATATATATATATATATATATATATATATATATATATATATATATATATATATATATATATATATATATATATATTTCTTAAAAATAATATGATTTATACCACACCAACATTGTCATTACAACAACCGTTAATGATACAAAAATAATGCTATTGATGCATATTTGTTTTTGACTGACAATGATATAAACGAAATGAATATCAATGTTGTATCATATCATAAAATAACAGCAAAATTAAAATGACAATAATAAATACAAAATATCAAATATCAGTACAAAAGCGAGCTTTACAGTACCTACACCAAAGTTCCCAATGTAAACATTGTTGGCCAAAAATAAATCTTGGACAATAAACTTTAAAAAAATACCTTCATGTTTCAGAAAACTTTTCAAATACATCTTCACTAATACCAATTTCAAGATCTTGTAAACTTGGAAAATAATCTTTTCCCCTTGATTCTAATTTTCCTTCAAAGAATTTGAGTTCATTTACGTATACATTCCATTTTGAGAATGCTCTTTTTTTGAATTTAGCTTTGAAAAGCTTTATATCAATACCATTATCCAAAAAAGTAGATTCAATGTTTGTAAGAGACATTTCATAATGCAAAACCATCCAAAGAATAATAATGGATGGATCATTCAGAGACCTTTCTGGTTCAGATGGTGATGATGATGTTGATGATGATGATGATGATGATGATGATGATGATGATGATGGCGCAGTAAAGATGGGTAGAGGCTGACTGCATATCAAAATATCATTTACAGAATCATACATGATAACTCTAAATTCTCTAGGATCAACCAAAATAGTTGGAACAAAGTAGATATTTGGAAGTTTTTTTCTCTGTAAAAATGAAAAAACAATTGTTTGAGCAATTGATTGATCCATGGTCTCAAATGGTTCCTTTGAGAAAGACTTTTTGACTTCAATTATATTTCTTTTTGCAGGATCAACACCATTATCTGAAATAAATTAAAATGACTGTTAATTATAGGAATATCAAATTTTATGTTTCATTTTCGAATACTTTGCAGCATAATTTTACCGACAGTTAAATGCTTGAACATTTTTAGGGATGTATTACTAGACATAAACACCAGATAAGATGGACAATGCCGTGTAATTGCAAGTTGTCAATAGAACGCTAAAGGGAGAAGGTGCGCCACATCGGTTCAGAAATTGTAATTTATTATGCAAATAATACGTACATTGGAAAAAAGAAAAAAAAATGTTTCATCTGACAAAAATCACAATATCCAATCGAATAAAATCGACTTTTCACTCTAATCGTGTCTTTAAATGTTTTACAGTCGGTCAAAATAATATGACGAATGCAAGATCCAAATTACCCCCCTCCCGTCAGTAGTTAAACCCAGTATTTTATTTTCCCGGATGCATAAATAAAAGGTAAAGCAACTTAGCGCTAAAAATTGCTAAACTCTTTTAAAAGCAAATGTTGATATTATTTTGGATAAAGTTGTAAAACATCTATTCGTGGAAGCTTTAAGTAAATATTTCACAAAATTAACTCAAAGAGAGAAAATTTGAGAAAAAAGGATAAATTTTAAAATGTATCTTAAATTGCATAAACATTTTGGATAATCAGTTGACTTTGTTTTTTTCTAATTGTTTAATTAAATTAAGGTGGCAAAATCTAATTATTTAGTTCTTCCGTCAGTTCAAATGATCTAATAAGCGTTGTAAAGTAATGCGCACTCAAACTATACTTAACTTAGTTAAAGAGACAGCACAGGTTAAAAACACGTGTGTTTTACTTCAGATTTACAAGCTGCAATAATTTAGCCCTCTCCCGATTTTTTTTGGGGGGAGAGGGCTACAACTCCATAGGATCTCCGTAATGATGCCAGTGGGGGAGTGATCCCCCCCCCCCCACCGCAACGATTTCGTCTCAAATCGTATATAAATGACAATAACATTTGCATTTCTTACCTGAACTCAAACGTTGTTGATGTCTTTGCAATAAATTAATCCAAAAATATCAAGTAATGTCCATATATCGGTTATTTTTCGTGTATGTCAACAACGAAAGTTGAATTTGTCCGCCATGTTTACTGACCTTGACCGGTTTTATTTTGGGACAGCCAATGAAAATTCAGAAGCGGATCTTGAACTGAATATAGGAATTCCCCTATTTTAAACATAATTAACGCGGTATATATGAATTTTCCATTGTATACCATTTCCTTACATGATGTCTTAGTGATAGAACGAGGTAAGATCGAATATTTACACCGACATTCACGTTATCAAGCCCATTAAAACTCCAAGCGTAAATCCCATAAAATCACGCGAGAACTGTCATGGCTGCTGAAAAAGACGACTAGTAAACATGCTGATGTGTTTTATCTGGTTTTGATTTATATACGGTTAGTTTGTGCAACCTGAATTAAAAAATTATTTTATCTAAAAGAAGTCAAATATAAAATCGATCTTTTTCAGACCGAAGTCAGTCGCATTAAAAAATTAATTTTGCACCATTACGGAAATCCTGTGGAATTGTGGCCCTCTCCAGTAAACATCAGATATAAAAACAAATAGGAGAGGGCTACATTATTGCAGCTACAGATTTACCTATTGTATCTTTAATTTATCTTAAGAAATACGCTGATTGTTACAGATAAAGTACAAAAAAACCCGTTTACATACCTTATTAATGTAATTACGAGCTTCCGGAAATTAAAGGGTTATACAAACGGGATAAATCCTATATCGTTTATTTGCACAACGTGAATTTTTACAGTATATGACACGTGCTGAAAACTACAAGCTCTTCGCGCGACTACGGTAATCATATAAAAACGAGTTAAAGGGGAATCTCTAAATGGAACACATAATCACTTTTTTCAATGAATTATAAATAGTTAACCAATTTGACTATGAACAGACATAAATATGTCAAAAAACTCCTTAAGGGGTCTCACTTACAAATGAATTAAGTTTGTAACAGCTTTCAGGGTAAATTCAAAAGAAGAAAACGCAAAACACATACTTACAGAATAAGTTTGGTTATTCCAAAAGAAAAATAAATAACAATTTTTGCCTAGCCTGAAAGAAGTAAAAAAGACATATCTTTATCACAAAACCTGTCCAGGGGAATTTTCGCGACTCCTGCATTTGTTTTGTTTATAGTTCATACGCATTTGTACAGTACCGATCAGACCCAACCTAACACTAGAGTAAACCCCAACTAAACCCCGAGTTTACTTTCTGGGTTTACTTTGGGTTTACTTTTAGAAAATTTGGGTCCACTCGGGGTTCACCTAGGTTTTACTCGGAGTTTACTTTGGGTTTACTCGAGAATTGCTTTTGGAGTCAACTCTACGCACTGAAGTATGAAGCAGACCTATATTTTATCATCTTTCTGCATGTAATTCTTTCGAATACACATGTAGCGTCTGCTTTCAGGGTATTCTTCTGATCAGGGTTTACTCTCTGTGTCCACTCTGGGTATACTTGGGGTTTACTCTGGGTCCACTCTAGTTAACCCAGAGTAAACCCAGAAAGTAAACACAGGGTTTAGTTGGGGTTTACTTTCGGTTAGGTTGGGTCTGATCGGTACTGTAAATGTATAGAAGGTGGAGCCCCGTAACACCTTGCAATGAATTTATCTATAGATCATATAAATAATCATTTATTTTAATAAAATAATCAAATTGATTTAACGGAGAAATTTGTAATTTTCTGAAAGGTTATACATATATGAGTTGCACAAAAATATTGAACCGGATCGGAAATTTTTTAAGTCGAGTACTGTCTCTTTCCAAAATATAGAGATCGACTTTCATTATTATTATAATTATATTTTTTTTAAAGTTAAAACAATCTCCTTTTCAATTGAAAATATCCTTCTTTTTTTTTACATGAAATATACATGTACACTTATCTTTGTATATTTGCATAGTTTCAAGAAAATCTACTATATGCCATTTGGTATTTTTAGGAACCAAACCATTCCTTCAAAGTTTCATTATTTCAAAACGCTATAAAAACACAATGACATCAGTCAACTGCGGAACAATGGAACAATTCTTTTTAAAATTAAGATTTGCTTAACAAATCTAAATATTTTTACTGGATATTATTGAGTACTGTAATTTTATGAATGGTAACGTTTCAATTTCTAAGAAAAGTATAAAAACACTGTACTTTCTAGATCAGCCACCTTAAATATAAATTTCCTTAGATAACAATATTTCAATGAAAAAAAAGAAAGTTTTTTTGTTGAAAACGTGAATAACAAAAACGAAAATTCCGTTTAAGAAGGTAACAATGTTACCAATTTTATTTTGAAGAAAAGGCCAAACGGTTTTATCGGTCGATTGCATATGTTAACCCTGTTTACGTCTCACATAACCTATTTCGGCTATATAAGAATGCAAAATAAATCAATCGAGTAAAATATTACATGTATTATTCTAAAATCAGAATGATTAGGACGATACAAGAACAATGAAAATTAGATGCTTTCATTAGACAGTAATACCCGCACCAAGTGTTTGCCCCTAAATCACACTATTTTGTTCCAGTTTAATTAAAAATGAAGGCCACATGCAAGTTCCGGTGATACATTTAAAAATTATAATTTTCATAACTGAAGGATGATATCCCTTCCCATATAATAATAAACATGAATAGCACTTTAGGTGCAACTTGGGGATGAACTGTTTGCATTGAATTTTCAGTTAATCAATAATCTTAACATTTCATGTCATAGAAAGTATAATGTTCTATATAATTATTACAAACAAAATTAAAAATTAAATTATGCCCCCTCCCTGTGACGGTTGCCAGTTTTAGATTTGCTTCTGTGTGCCTACATGTACATCATCGTGTGCACAGATTTAGAGAAGGGTTGGGAGTGAGGGGTCCTGACACCCCCCCCCCCCCATGAAAATCCATTTATATCAATAGTAAAATTACCAAAGATACACCTTGGACCCCAATGCTCTTACAGATATGTAAACGCTCTAACCCATTGCGCTTTAATGTTAGGTAACATTATTTGGGGGGTAAATATTTAATTAAAATTTAATGTACTCTATTGTTTATCTCAATAGGAAGTATACATTACAGTATGCAGGTGTCCTGCCCCACCTTAAAGCTGTTATTTACCTAATAAAATAGTGCAAGTGGATTTGAAGAATAGGTCATAAAAACATGCATGTTACAAATAACTGATCCCTGTCTGAAGTTACGTATACAACACAGGTCTGCAGGTATCATTAGCGGGTACTAGTTTTACCCAGCTCTTCGATTAAATGGGTTCACGTGTATAAATACATGTATGTGATTTCCATATGCAGAAAAGGATTATTTAAGATCAGCAAAATCGAAATTCATTATTGTATTTTAATTGGATTATCATTATGATGTTGACCAATATAGGTAAGCATAATACATGGAGTAGCAGTACGTCGCACAATATGAGATGCCAGCATACATAAGTTCTACTTTCACTTTCTAAATGTGATCTCCCTTTGAAAGCATACTGTATCATCATCTTTTAATATTCAAATAAGCTTATCATCGTTACCTATCCTATTGCATTTGTAAAGTTTCTGTCATTTTGATAACAAAAGTTATTTTTTTTCATTTGTCAGACTTGCACTATTGAGTTGGCTCCATATTGACCCTGTATAAACAATTTCGTATTAAATTTGTGTATTACATGTAAGTAAGTGTTGACACTTATCATTTTTATATGAGTTTTAATAGGAAGGAAGGAGTATTTTTTCTTAATGAATTAGAATGCATCAAAAACAATGTAGGTCATGACCTAATGGGACTGTTCTGACCCCCACGAAACAGGAAAATACAAAATGTCTTCTAATGTCATTGTGATGCATCAAATGGTGTAAAGTACATTAATGACCCCCAGGTGTTGTCTTTAACCCCCCCCCCCCCCGCCTTTATGAAATAGGAAATGATGATACATTTTACACTGTATATTTTGTTAACTTCTGAGATCCTCATCCCTAAACCATATAATTTATTCTTGCTCCTTGTGTCATTGCGCGTAAAATTGTATATATGCCCCCTTGGAGACACTCTGTCATTCTAGAACTAGAAATAATAAAGTATTTTAGCTTGTTCATATGTAGTGTTTGATCCATGTGGGTAAATCCTAGCCTAATGATGACATTGTTTTGTTTAGGAGACTTTACAATTGCCCCAAATAGGCGAATACACATGCATATAACATTTTGTTTATAAATCTTAAAAATTGAATTAAGCAATTTCCAAATGTTAATGTGCATCAGGAGAGAAAAAGTAATCAAGAAATGATTTAAAATTTGCGACTGTACACCTGTAAGAATGTATTAAGAAGACTGAATCTTTAGAATCAGGTGAGATTTCGGGGGGGGGGGGGTGGTGAATGTGGAGTATTAACATTTATAATTTGAATCATTTATTGTTATTAATTATACCCGCACTTTCTAAAGAAAGTTTGGGTATATTGTTGTTACCCTGTTCCGTCCGTCCGTCAGTCCGTCCGTTTGTCCGTCCGTCCGTCCATCTGTCACGTTTTACTTTCTCAAACTGCTCTTACATCTTATAAACCAGCAAACTGAACTCTTGGAGTTTGATTTGGGGTATCATCGCGGGGGTGTTAAGGAAGCATATGGAATCTGAGTTACATGTAACTCCGTGAAATTTCAAATCTTAGTCATTATGTACATATTCAAATATCTAAGCAGGACGAAACATAGACAAAAAACAAATAAAAAATGCTGAAGACAATTTTTTTTAGAAATTATCCTGTATTACGTAGATTTACACATTGATGACGTCATGACTAAAAGTTGAATGTCGTGTGAATTTGATCGGAAAGCATTGTAAACATATTCAAAATATAACTAATCTAAGAACTCTAATAAAGTATTGTAGTGTGATTTATTGAGAATTGAACATAAGAATACTGGGGGAGGTGTTAGTTTTATCAATCATTCGCTAGAAGGTATGTACATTTGCTTTTATTTCTCGGCCAGGCTTTCCTCTGTCGTTGTTTACGATATAAAAATCCGACTAGAACAACACTACCCCGTATAAATTGAACTTGAAATTTTATACGTAGCGTTAGTTTGATCATTGCTTAAATTGAAAAGTGCTGCTAGAATCCCATGCTGTGTGTTGTTTTGATGCAATTTATCGTTTTCCGTGCAAACTATATAAAAATTGGGAAGGTTTTACGAGAACCGGATAAATAACTTTTTAATAAGGAAAAACATTGGATTCTAGCAGCGGTTTTGATTAAACTGAGATGTTTTGCTTTCACTTGGTATGTTTATTTTAATTTTGAAACCGCGGGGTAGTGTTGTTCTATCTCATTTTATGTTAAGGAATATACGTAAGCTATTTATAGCTGTCACGTGATAATGCACCAATGTGGCAGTTATGTACTACCCGATTTTATTGCACTGACATCTATTTTAAAGGATAGTACTAAGTTTCTGATCTTATTTAAAATAAAGATTTAATTTCTCGATTTTGAATATAACAGTCGAAATAAGACGCTAAATTGCCCATATGCTTCCTTAACATCCCCGCGATGTTGTTTTGTACAAAGGTTTCAAAAATTCTCTGTTAGTCCTGGGGGTCAAAAAATTGGTAAAAAATGACGTTTTTTCACCAAAAAATCTCTTCCTCTAACTCCTCCCACATTTTCAACAGTAGACAAATCATCTCTTAGAATATGTTTTAGGGTATCCTATAGATGCGCAATAAGGTTTCGGAATTTTCAATTTTGTCCTGGGGGTCATTTAATGGCTGAAAAATGACGTTTTTTAACCAAAAAAAAATTGTTTAAAAAACGTCATTTTTTTTTTATCAGTAGCCGAATGATCTTCTAGAGTATGATTGGGAGTGTCATATTGAAGTGTGATCAGGTTCCAGAATATTTTTTTTATTAAGGGGATCAGTGGGCAACAAAAAATGACGTTTGTTTTGCCAAAAAAGTATGGTTCCCAGAACTCCTCTTACAACTTTTGGAGTAGCTACGTCATCTCTTGGGTTATAATTGGGGCTGTCCTATAGATGTGCAATAAGGTTTTAAAAATTTCATCCACGGAGTCAAATATTAGCAGAAAAATGACGTTTATCACTAAAAAAAACCAACATAGATCCAAGAGCTCCTCTTATGGTTGAATGGATAGACACATATCATATCTAGGGATATGCTAGGTACTGTTCTATAGATGTGCAGTAAGGTTTTAAAAATTAAAATTTCATCCAGGGAGTCAAACAGTAGCAGAAAATTGACGTTTATCACTTCAAAAAAACATAGATCCTAGAACTCCTTTTATGATTTAATGGATAGACACATCATATCTTAGGATATGATAGGAACTGTTCCATAGATGTGCATTACGTTTTTGAAAAACTAAATTTAACCCTGAGGCCCATTACCTACATACCTTTTGATGCCCTTTAAGAATCAAGAATATTTACGGTTAAGGGGTAGGGATCTCAACCGTTTTCGAGATATTCGTGCACTTCCTGTTCGAGGGGGGTCATGACCACCCCCGGGGCTCATGACCTACATGTACCGTTTGATGCCCCTTGACACAAGGAACAAGAATATATATGGTTTAAGGGTGTGGATCTCAATTGTTTTGAAGATATTAAGGGACTTGCTGTTTAAGGGGGTCAGGACCACCACAGGGCCCATGACCTACGTAACATTTGATGCCTATTGACATCAGAAACATGAATATATATGGTTTAGGAGTCATGATTATAACAGTTTCTGAGATATATGGCAATTTCAAATTCCTGGGGGAGGGGAATGACCCCAGAGGTCAGATCTAATAAACCATATATATTGCCAGTAACAGTCAATATATGATTATGAAAACCCTATAATATTATCTTTGTCCGTTTTCAAGTTACCATTTACCATAAAGTCTACGATTCTTCCTACAAGGTTTTATGTTAGACCCTATACCCTTTTGACCTCCTCCCCCCCCCCCGAAAAGTGGTTGTCTAACCCAAACTGAGAAAAATCAAACCAAGGTGCTCAACTAAATATGCAGGCCTATCATATCCTAAAGTTTTGTACATTCTGTTCGACCATCTCTGAGAAACAAGTTCAGAGCTGGAAAAAAGAAAAAAGAATAAGACGAAGAATAATAATACATGTATTAAGAACCGTACAAAAACAATAAGTCTCCAAATTTCATTCGGAAGACTTAATAATAAAGATTAAATAGAGATAGGATCATCAAACATCAATAATTTAAAGATATTATTGACAATTTCTGATTCTAAGGGGGTCAGGAGGACCCCTTAGGGCCATGACTTACATGCCATAATGATCTGATGCGCCATGACCTAAGGAGGAATATAATCTTTGGATTAAGGTGGGGATCTCAATGGTTTTTATGATATTTGATAATTTCAGGAAGAGCACTTCTACATACCATCTGAAATGCCTTGAACAAAGAAACAATAATATAATATGTACATGATATATGATTCAATTTAAGAACCCAGATATAGATCAATCATCTATGTTTTGTAATACTTCCTGTGTATATATATACATGTATTAGTTTGTGTTTTGTTTTATACTATTCATGTTCATGACTCTAGTATGGCTTAGTCTTATTTTAAATTACATTAAAAAATTGTCAAATATTTGACTTGGAACCCCCACCACCAAACAAACTCAAATATATACTGCCCCCCCCCCCCTTTAATTGTCGAAAGATCTCTTAAAATCAAAATATAATTTGGGTGTCTAAAAACTTTTATAAACTGGTAAAAAATGTTATTCTTAAAAAAAAATTACATTACACCTTGAAAAATTGACAAATGATCTATTGAGATATGATCAGAGGTCATATTTCTACCTTGGAATCAATAACTATAGCGGTAGTATTCATTGACAAGTTAAAATTAATAACAATAAATGATTCAAATTATAAATGTTTATACTCCACATTAACCCCCCCCCCACACCAATCAAACCTGGTTCTAAAGATTCAGTCTTCTTAATACATTCTCACATGGGTACAGTAGCAAATTTTAAATCATTTCTTGATTGCTTTTTCTCTCCTGAAGCACATTAACATTTTGGAAATTGCTTAATTCAATTTTTAAGATTTATAAACAAAATGTCATATGCATGTGCATTCGCCTATTTGGGGCAATTGTAAAATCTCCTAAACAAAGCACTGTCATCATTAGGCTAGGAATTACCCACATGATATGAACAAGATAAAATACTTTATTATTTCTAGTTCTAGAATGTCAGAGTGTCTCCAAGGGGACATAATCTATATACAATGTTACGCGCAATGACACAAGGAGCAAGAATAAATTATAGGTTTAAGGATGAGGATTTCAGATCTCAGAAGTTAACAAAATATACAGTGTATCATCATTTCCTATTTCATAAAGGCGGAGGGGGGGGGGGGGTCATTAATGTACTCTACACCATTTGATGCATCATAATGACATTAGAAGATATTTTGTATTTTCCTGTTTCGTGGGGTCAGAACAGTCCCTTAAGGTCATGACCTACATTGTATTTGATGCATTAAAATACATTAAGAAAGAAATACTCCTTTCTTCCTATTATAACTCATATAAAAATGATAAGTGTCTAAACTTACTTCATGTAAATTACACAAATTTAATACGAAATTGTTAATCCTCTATACAGGGTCAATATGGGGTCAACTCAATAGTGCAAGTCTGACAAATGAAAAAAATAACTTTTGCAATTAAAATGACAGAAACTTTACAAATGCGATAGGATAGGTAACGATGATAAGCTTATTTAAATATTGAAAGAAGATGATACAGTATGCTGTCAAAAGGAGATAACATTTAGAAAGTGAAAGTAAAACTTCTCATTATATTGTGCTTACTGCTACTACATGTATTATGCTTACCTATATTGGTCAATATCATAATGATACTCCAATTAAAACACAATAATGAATTCCTTTAGCTGATCTTAACTAATCCTTTTCTGCATATGGAAAACACATACATGTATGTATACACGTGAGCCGATCTAATCGAAGAGCTGGGTAAAACTAGTACCCGCTAATTAGGCCTGCAGACCTGTGTTGTGTACGTTACTTCAGACAGAGATCAGTTATTTGTAACATGCATGTATTTTTATGACACATTCTTCAAATCCACTTGCACTATTTTATTAGGTAAATAACAGCTTTAAGGTGGGGCAGGACACCCAATTATTATGATGTTTACCTCCTATTGAGATAAACAATAAAGTATATTAAATATTTAACCCCCCCCCACCCCCCAAATAATGTTACCTAACATTGAAGTGCAATGGGTTAGAGCGTTTTCATGTCTGTAAGAGCATTGGGGTCCAAGGTGTATTTTTGGTAATTTTACTATTGATATAAATGAATTTTCATGAGGAGGGGGGGGGGGGAGGTCTTGACCCCTTACTCCCACCCCCTTCTTTAAATCTGTGCACACGATGATGTACATGTAGGCACACAGAAGCAAATCTGAAACCGGCAACTGCAACGGGGAGGGGGCATAATTTTATTTTTAATTTTGTATGTAATAATCATATAGACCATTATACTTTCTATGACATGAAATGTTAAGATTATTGATCAACTGAAAATTCACTGCAAACAGTTCAACCCCAAATTACACATAAAAGTGCTGCTCATGTGTACTTATGATATGGGAAGGGATCTCATCCTTTAGTTATGAAAATCATCATTTTTAAAATATTACCGGAGCTTGCTTGTGGCCTTCATTTTTAATTAAACTGGTACAAAACAGTGTTATTTAGGGGCAAACACTTGGTGCGTGTAATACTGTCTAATGACAGCATCTAGTTTTAACTTGTCAATGAATACTAGTTATTAATCCCAAGGTAGAAATATGACTTCTGATCATATATCAATAGATCATTTGTCAATTACACAGGGCGAAAAACCATCTTTAAGCAAGTCCTTAAAGGTGGCTTAAAGGTGACTTAAAGGAGCTGAAAGGCTATATTACCTTTAAGCCGCCTTTAAGTCACCTTTAAGCAAGTGCTTATAGGTCCTTAATGTCCAAACTTCTTTAAGCCACCTTTAAGCTACCTTTAAGCCACATTTAAGCATCTTTAAGTGGCATTTACGCTCTCTTTACACTGCCTTTACACTGTCTTTAAGTGGCCTTTAAGTCAATATTGATCAAGCTGAACATTAAAAACATATATTAAATGCAAAAGCTCTTTTATGGAGATGGGAGGGGGTCATCCGAGTGATAATATAATTTCTAAGGAAGGGGGGGGGGTGTTCCAGGCGGTTTTAACCGTCGCTCCATTAAACACAGATCGCTATCATCAGCACCGCTCCGATGGACACAGATTGCCGTTATAAAATTCTTTATAATTTGTTGGGGGTTTTAAAATTATTGTAGGGATGAGCGCAGTCTCTGTATCTTAATATGTGCATAAAACTAATTAAAGTATGTTTGTTTCCTATTATAAATTAATCGGTGAAAAATCTCTCTCTCTCTCTCTCTCTCTCTCTCTCTCTCTCTCTCTCTCTCAGTTCATCCGATTATTAAACAAAATAAAGATAATGAACCAAAAATGCATGATTTAATTTGATAATCGGTTTAAGGTTTGTATTTTTTTTTTCAATTTTCATTATTTCTAACTCTAGATCTGCTAGATACATGTTAAAGATGAAAAGACTCTCAACTGCCTTTGTTATACATGTATCGGGCAGGATATTACTGCTTTGTTAGTCTAGACATAGTTTTGTTCGTTTGTGTATATCTAATTAGAGTCTATTGTTTGTCCAACTTAAGAAAACCCCTGGAACTAACACAGAATATACAAGATATACACAACAGTTGTGTCGTGTGCCCAGGTGCATGTTTGTGTATAAAATTATCTAATTAAAGTCTATTGTTTGTCCAACTTAAGAAAACCCCTGGAACTAACACAGAATATACAAGATATACACAACAGGTGTGTCGTGTGCCCAGGTGCACGTCAGGGTTTCTAAAGGCGTTGAATCTTAGTATGTACGAGTATACGATAAGTCTAGTGAATAAAAGTTAATTTACATTTGTAATTCATTTTCAAAGTATTATTTCCTAGCTCTGGGTTTCAAAGATGTAACGTTTACAAATTAACGATACATGTATGTAAGAGTAAAATCTTGAGGCTAATTAATTAATGTACCGGTGATCATAAATAGGGGTTGATTATTTAAATATATGTATAAGGGTAAATATGTCAAATATACCCGGCCTGGCACATCATACAGTTGTATGTACAAGTCATTTGCAATTGCCATATGCAGTAAATACGTCACCGGTAATTGGTAATTTTGTTTGTTATAGAATTGATAGTTTAAAAATCATGTACATACAATTACATGTAAATATTTAAACATATTGGAACGGCGCCGCAATCATGAAAACCGGGAAATTGCGGGAAATTGAACAAATACCCTAATAGTATCAATGCATTTAATAAAAGAAATGATTTCATTTTCTTTCTTACATTTTTATAGCTATAAATTAGATACACGTATATCTACTCTGTTTAAATTTATTAACTAAGAAAGCCTACTATAGTGAACCTAACGGTTTCCATTTAGGTATAATATATTTTTGTTCACTGAAGACCAAGTTCCGTATTTCATTCTAAATACATGCATGCATGTAATTTATAAATTAGATATAAATGATTGTTACAAACTGAATGGTTTGTCAAAATCTTTTCAAGTAAACACATTCAATACAGTGATTCAATATCCACTGATATATAGGATATAAAGACATACATATAAATGTAAGTTGCCGTGGCGCAGAGGAAGAGTGGTGATGCTAGTAAACTAAGGGTCCCGGGTTCAATTCTCGCGGTGGCCGGTTTTTTTTGTGTTTTTTTTTTCATTTTTCTTTCTAGAACAAAAACCGTTTTAATACCTTTTCTTTCATGAAGTTAATACATTTTGTTGGAAATTAAGCACAATATTGAATTAAATTTTTTTAATGGCTTAAAGGTGGCTTAAAGGTAGCTTAAAGGTGGCTTAAAGGTGGCTTAAAGAAGTTAGGACATTAAGGACCTATAAGTTGTCCTTAAAGGTGGCTTAAAGGTGGCTTAAAGATAGTCTTTAAGCTGCCTTTAAGCCATCTTTACGCTTTCTCTAAGCCACCTTTAAGCAACACATATAGCTTAAAGGTGGCTTAAAGATCGTCTAGGAAGTGCACAAATATCTCGAAAACGGTTGAGATCCCCACCCCTTAACCGTATATATTCTTGATCCTTTAAGGGCATCAAAAGGTATGTAGGTAATGGGCCTCAGGGTTAGATTTAATTTTTCAAAACCGTAATGCACATCTATGGAACAGTTCCTATCATATCCCAAGATATGATGTGTCTATCCATTAAATCATGAAAGGAGTTCTAGGATCTATGTTTTTTTGAAGTGATAAACGTCAATTTTCTGCTACTTTTTGACTCCCTGGATGAAATTGAAATTTTTAAAACCTTACTGCACATCTATAGAACAGTCCCTATCGTATCCCAAGATATGATGTGTCTATCCATTAAATCATAAGAGGAGCTCTTGAATCTATGGTTTTTTTTAGTGATAAACGTCATTTTTCTGCTACTTTTTGACTCCCTGGATGAAATTTAAATTTTTAAAACCTTATTGCACATCTATAGGACAGCCCCAATTATATCCCAAGAGATGACATAGCTACTCCAAAAGTTGTAAAAGGAGTTCTGGGAACCATACTATTTTTTGCAAAAAAACATCATTTTTTGTTGCCCACTGATCCCCTTAATAAAAAAAAAAGTTCTGGAACCTGATCACACTTCAATATGACACCCCAATCATATTTTAGAAGATCATTTAGCTACTGATAAAAGAAATGACGTTTTTGAAACCAGTTCTTTTGTTAAATAAAAAGGTCATTTTTTAGCCATTAAATGACCCCCAGGACAAAATTGAAAATTCCGAAACCTTATTACCCATCTATAGGATAAACATAAACCTTAAACATATTCCAAGAGATGATTTTTCTTCTGTTGAAAATGTAAGAGGAGTTCGAAGAAGAAGGTTTTTGTGAAAAAAACGTCATTTTCTACCAAAGAATTTTTGAAACCTTTTGACAAAACAACATGATACCCCAAATCAAACTCCAAGAGTTCAGTTTGCTGGTTTATAAGATGTAAGAGCAGTTTGAGAGAGTCAAACGTGACAGACGGACGGACGGACGGACGGAACAGGGTAACAACAATATACCCGAACTTTCTTTAGAAAGTGCGGGTATAAAAATAATAATATTTTGAAGTTTTTACAAATAGTTTATATTCAATTCATGCAGAGATAAGAGTTGTAACCTACAAAAAGAAGACTTACATTTTAACATTTCAATGCATTTTGTTATTGATTTTAAGATCTTTGAAAAATTCTTTTTTTTTTTTTGATAAATTTGTCAGTGAATAACGCGCCTATGTTAAGGCTGCCCGATTAGCGATATGTAGAAAGTCACTTGTCTGTACTTCATAAGATATGACGTCATAGTTAACTTTGAGGTCACGATCTGCATTCCTTTCGATTGTTCATAGGGAATGTATCGTAACGTAATAAGTGATATTCATTGTGCATAATAAAACCGCTTCATTTCTTTTCAAAGACTCTGTTGTTAATACTATTGATACTAAATTCAGTATCATCGATATAGAGTATAGAAAAATCAACAGTTTTAAACTTCGTAATAGGTAAATAACTATTTATAAACAAATGGTTTTGAGACTCCCCCTGCTACGTGTGATCAAATGAATGGTGATATGTATATGCATTTAAAAACGGCTTAGTGCAAGTGAAAGATAAAAACAATTTTAGTATATTTTACGTGAAATCGGTAGAGAACATAAATACCAATGTAAATCTTGCTGGGTGAAACCTACCGATTGACCCAATTTTGTGTAAATCGACTCTAAAAGGTAAAAATGTGCCTAATTTCGATGGCAGTGCGGAATGTTTTGAAATATTTCAAATAAACGAAATATTTATATGAAACCCCAGCAAGAACTGCAAAATACATTACTTATCAAAGGGTTTTTCATAAAAATATTTTTGATTTAATGTCATTATTCACTTGCGCCGATGCGATTTTTATAGATTATTTACCGTGTTAGAATACACCCGTCACGTGCTTAAGAAAAATATATGACGTCACAAAAATACATCAAATATAGTGTTGGATGTCACTATTAATTTATTTAATAAAAGTTTAAAGAAGCTCGCTCGGTTATAGTATTTTTCGATAATAAAAAAAATTCGATATATATTTAGCTTCGGACAGCCTTAACATAGCCGCGAAACTAGTTTGCAAAATTAAGTGCAAAGAAATGAATTTAAAGACGTTGTTTACTCAGGGTTTAAGTTCTCAAATTCAGATTGTTATAAAGTGCAATATTAATGTCATGAGTAAAATTTGTTCTAAACAGTAAAAGTATTTATGAAATGAATTATTTTTGACATACCATTCGATATTTTTACTACATTATGCAATTAGACTCAAACAAAGTTGGACTTTTAGCAAAACAGAAGTTCGGACTAAAATTTTGTTTTTTAACTTTAATATTGTTGGTGGTACTGTATAATTAAAGTTAGATTTTATTTCTTTGTCAACATAATTTTGCATATTTTTTTTGATTTTATCTCACTTTTTCGTATAGCTAATCGAATGGCACACACTAAAATATATTGAAAAATGTTAAAAAACGATAAAAGACACCATATCTAAAAATTTTGATCATTGACCTCATATAAGTTTTATACCTGCAGAGTAAGGTCAATATACCTAGTTTGATGCTAGAAATGTTTTAGTATTATCATCTTTCAGTTTTTTGTTAAATTGAATCAAAAAGGGTAGGAATTTGAAAACTGATAGAGAAAATTCGGACTGGAATATTTATTTAAAAAATGTCAATAAAAACTTAATGTTTTGTGTCTATTTAGTGTCACTGTCATTAATAAACTGTATTTCATTTTTAAAAGAGTTTAGCAATCTGTATTATTTTTACAATTAAGAAAATCTCAATCAAAGTGTAAAATTTTTAGAGATTTTTCTTAAATTTTCAAAAAATATTTAATGGCCATAATCTCAAAAAAGTAGATCACTTACCTACTTTTTGAAAATTTAATGTTTATGTCTGAGAACGATTTAAAGCTTGTTGCACTTAATTTATATTTTAAAAGGGTTTCTTTTCTCTTATTCTTTCGAAAAAATTCTACCAAAATGTTACTAAGCGCATAATTGAAAAGGGCAACCTAACCTATGCATTGTGTATTAAAATTAAAATGATATTGTTGTGGTTACAAAGAGAGTGTCAGTGTTGGTGTAAAAAAAAGAATTACGATACCCGTAATGGCAAACGCAACCTAGCTGCCGTTATTGAAATCTATTTCAACTAACTCGAATTTGATAATAAGAGTGACTTTTCATAAAGATCTTTTTTCATTTATTTAAGAAAACAGTGCGAGAAAAAATTCGCAAGAAACATATATTGTCAGGTAATTAATAATGTCAAATTTCTGACAAACACATCTTATCTAGTCACCAATGCAAAACCTATTATAAAACTAGTAATTTTCCATAACATGTATGAAAACAATTGGATACTGTACCTTCAGTATAAGGTGGAAAGTTCTTGGATTTAGCACGAACTGCATCAGTATCCTTTTTAACAAACCGAGAAGAAAGCACAATGTCGATGGATCCATGACCTGTCAAAAATATTTAAAGAAATACCCACAAACAACACTTACAATTAATATTTAAGGTCTTCCGTTTCCAACGAATAACTTATTGTTATTGCTTTATTTCCTTTTATTACTAAAGTTTTTCGTTTAAACGAAAGATCTTGACAATTATGATTTGTTTTTTCCTCTATTATTATTTTTTCTGTATTGTTTTCTCATAAATGCTTCAGTCGATTTAAAAAAAACTTTCAGATCTTACATTAAACAAAATTTACGTCATATCCCGTATTGTGGCCTAACAGACTTCATTTTTTTTGCTTATTCACATTTTTTGTTCAAAATGTATCAAAGATAGAACTCAATTGAGTTTGACTTACTGTTTTCGTTTTAGCAAAAATCATAAAAATAGTGCATTTTTCCCATTTTAAATATAGTTTTATTGAAATCATTAGAGAGGACACCATAAAAATTAAATAATTGTTAAGGAATGATAGAAAGAACAATAGCCTATTTCAAGGTGCATTCATACGGAAGATCGCGTTTAGTGTTCTTTTTTCCGATAAAAATGAATGAAAAATATGAAATTTGTCTTAAAATCAACCCACAAATCTTCGAGATTTTTGGCTCCAAAGTCCTTCAGCTAGAGTTTTGGTTAAAGTGGTGAAATTGTGCCTAAATGACCTGTTTTCAATCCAGAGTGTCCATTTGTTTTTTCGTTTCGATTTACGAAAACAGATTTTAATGAACAGATAGAAAAGAAAAGGTCTCCTGTTAGACTATTTCAAGGCGCATTAAACGGAGAATTACCTGTTGCTTGCAATGAGATCGTATCTTACTATACCCGCACTTTCGAAAGAAAGTTCGGGTATATTGTTGTTACCTTGTTCCGCCTGTCCGTCCGTCTGCCACGTTTTACTTTCTCAAACTGCTCTAATATCTTACAAACCAGCAAACTGAACTCTTGGAGTTTAATTTGGGGTGTCATGCTGTTTTGTAAAAAGGTTTCAAAAATTCTCTGGTACATGTAGTCCTTGGGGTCAAATAATTGGTAAAAAATGACGTTTTTCACAGAATACCTTCTTCCTCAAACTCCTCCTACATTTTCAACAGTAGACAAATCATCTCTTGGAATATATTTTAGGGTATCCTATAGATGAGCAATAAGGTTTCAGATTTTTTTAATTTTGTCATGGGGGTCATTTAATGGCTGAAAAATGACCTTTGAATTACCAAAAAAAAAAAAATGGTTTCAAAAACGTCATTTTTGGGGGGCAGTAGCCAAATGATCTTCTAGAATATGATTTGGGGGTGTCATATTGAAGTGTGATCGGGTTCCAGAACTTTTTTTATTAAGGAGATCAGTTGACAACAAAAAATGACGTTTTTTGGCAAAAAAAAAAGTATGGTTCCCAGAACTCCTCTTACAAATTTTGGAGTAGCTACGTCATCTCTTGGGATAAAATTGGGACTGTCCTACAGACGTGAAATAAGGTTTAAAAAATTTAAATTTCCCCAGGGAGTCAAATATTTTATCATAAAAAAAAAACATAGATCCCAGAACTCCTCTTATGATTTAATGGATGGACACATCATATATTGGGATGTGATTTATATATTGTTGTAAGGTCTTAAAATTAAAATTTCATCCAGGGAGTCAAATAGTAGCAGAAAATTGACGTTTATCAATAAAAAAAACAACATAAATCCCAGAACTCCTCTTATGATTTAATGGATAGACACATCATATCTTGGGATATGATAGGGACTGTTCTATAGATGTGCATTATGGTTTTGAAAAATTAATTTTAACACTGAGGCCCATTACCTCGATACTGTTTGATGCTCTTTAAGATCAAGAATAAATATGGTTATGGGGTGGAGATCTCAATCGTGGTATATGGTAATATGGTAATTTCCAATTCCTGGGTGGTGGGAATGACCCCATGGGCCAGATCTGATAAAACCTATATATTGCCAGTAACAGTCAATATCTGATTATGAAAACCCTATGTTATTTTCTTTGTCCGTTTTCAAGTTACCATTTACAATAGAGTCTACGATTCTTCCCATAAGGTTCAATTTTATACCCAAGACTTTAAAATGAAGGAAATTGTATTGAGTAAAGTGTTGTGCATTAAATTGCAAGTATGAGTAAAATACTGTCATCTGTGTGTTTATCATTTCACTTATATTTCAGATCCTTTTTTGAACCTTTCATTTGAAGCCTAAGAAAAAGTTTGAAATATTAACAATTAACACCCCAAAAAAAACCTTGTAAACTTACTGATAGCTATTACTTTGGATACGTAAAGCCAACGGGCAACATTTAATATATGAGATACAGGTGTGTTTTCTAATTTTATGACTCTGTACAATACATTGTCCATGTGTCTAGGTGTTTTTTTATGCAAAACATTTGAATTTTCCTTCCTTGTATCTGACTCAATTATAACAAGTTAAGTAGTTCAGCAAACAAACAAAAAAGAAGGTTTTAATACCTTAAAGAAAAATCATACCAATATAAGTGTTTCCAGATTTAGGACATTGCTTGCAACTGCCACATGAACAATGATCCTTTCCTTTTGTATTGTTATCAATCATATAACCCTGCCCTGGTGCTAGCTTTTGAAAAAGGTGTTCTGCTAATGTTACACTGAGCTTTCCTTCTGCAATTTCCTCCCTGACTGGTAATACTTTGATAAGGTTTTCTTGATGCGTATCTGAAACAAGAGCATTACTTTCTATTATTTAATATCTTTTTACAAAACCCAAGTCTCATGTGTTTGGAAACAGACACAGCTTTTTATGATATGTTATGTTATAGATATTTACAGTCTTTTAACCTAATCTGTTTTGAAATCTAGTTTTATTTCTAAAAGGTACCACACTACATCAAGACTTATACTTGTTGGCTACATCACAATTCAGCTTAGATTGAAGTCAAGCGTTATATATCTTAGAATATATATAGTGTATCATACCATCTGTAATCAAAGAAACGAAGTACTGACGGAAGTTGATTTTATCGATTATTATTCATTTATATCAACGATATGTATTTTTGCATGCATAACAAGTAAATTCCTAGACATAAAGGTATTTGAATTACGCACATTTTTAATAATATGAATTCTCCTACAGGAAATTCGTGAAAATCCAATATCAATCATGTTATGTTATATTCAAAGAATTAGTCCATCAAACTGCGTATCAGTAATCGAAATAGTTATGAGAAATTGTATGGATCCAAGCAAAATTGAACTCTAGTCTCGTTCAACCAGACTCTCAGCTGTATCCGTTAATCTCCGAAAAGCAAGAGAGACTCTCTGCTTGTCGGAGATTTAAGGAGACAGTTGAGCGTCTGGTTGAACGAGACTATATTGAACTCTGACATAGGAATACATAAAATGTACGACTTCAAAAAATATCTAAATTGTTCGTACCATTTAAAATCTTACTATTTACAAAGTATCTGTATATTAGTGTCCTCGAAAAACAATGCTTAAGAACTCATTACATCGAATTTTATTGATTAAAACTAAATGTTGTCAGCGGTGTTGATTTGTGCTTAGGTCCAAACACTGTTTCACTTTCGGTTTGCCTAGGTAACTGCATAGGAGAATTGATTAAAATCAACTTCCAAAAATGAAACATATACATGTTGTATTAATATCATTTTCCCGATTGACTAAGTGATTTCATTCACTTTGATAAGGGTGTAACTTTTTTGTTTTAATAAATCTACATGCAAGCACTTCAATATCCACAAACAGTCGAATTTAAAGTATTTTCCTTAAAAACAAAAATGTCATCTTTAAAAGATTGATTTGAAATGAAACAATTCAAACCTCAACAAAGTTTATTTCTTGAAGAAATTACAATGGGGGCAAGGCCTCGACCGCAATGGAACTCAAAATACTAAACCAGAACGTTAACCCGGATCAAATGCTCTTGAAGTTTTGAAAATAAATCTTCAAAAAAGGTAGAAACGAAAACTAAGCGATAACACTAATCGAAAACAAAAACAAAACAACTGTGAACAATCACGGCAGCGTAACATTGTACAGATGTTGAAGGAACTCAGATCTGAATCCGACAGCGACGTCTCGGGATGCAACTCTGAGTTTGAGAGCTCTAGGGAAAAAAAATAAACTGTTGCAGTCTTTCTTAAGTAGCTTCAGCATAATATAACTGCCTAACCTATAAAATAGATACGTTATCATATGAGTTATTTTTACATGTTTATAAACAACTGTACCTTGAATATTCGAACTTTCTTATTCATAACCTAAATATTATATCTGTGTTAGATGGTGGAACTCATATGAAAAAACAAAAATTATATATGGTTAGAACAAAATATGATTTAATATTATTACAGGAAACTCAAAAAAAAATCTCTTACATTGCAATTTTTCTTTTCTATCCTTTCACAAAACATCTCTCAGTAAAGAGCTACAGATAAAAGTCTTTAGAGCCCTCTGGTCCCCTAGTTTTAGAGGCAAACCCTTTTTCTTGATATCAAATGAAAGGCCATTTAATTCTAAACACATTTGTTCAAAGTATTCAGAAATCCGTTACCGCTCTTGAAATACACGGGAAAGAACTTTTTAGGGGCTCATTCTTTTTTTCCTTATAGGAGCCATTTAACAAAATTTTGAAGATTTCATATTATTAGGTACATCATTTTGAGCATCTTTTCTTCTATACCGTAAAAAAGAGAGTGCCTGAGCTCGTTGGATATATAAGACCGTTATCTACTTCTTAATAACACACTAACCGAACATACAATAGGCTACCAAAGGCAACTTTTCTACAACAACAACCCCCCCCCCCCCCCTCCTAAAAAAAAAGAATGTTCTGTGTGAGTAGAAAGGTAACTTTTATCTATTACAAATAAAATTGATTTTGATTTCTAAACATGCTTTTATTCTATACAATTTTCAAAAATGTAAAATGGCTGGCAAGACAGGTTTATAGGACTAAACTATGAGGGCGGATAACATAAAAACTGTCATGTCAATTTCGTTTTAATTTAGCAAAAAGTTTACTTATGACTAAAAATTATAAGAAAATCGTATGTTTGTAAATTTCAGACCTAAAATTGACAATGAAAACCCCGCTTTCCTATACTATAATATGTACAATTTCGTGGATGCTTAGGACATGCGACCAGTATTTGAGCGCAATATACATACAAACTATCCGGTCAACAAACTTTATATTTGACACATAGTTTACTTATACGTTGAAATTTTATTCAAAAATAAATTAAAGAAAATCTTATGTTTGAAACATTCTCCCCCGAAACTCGTTAAGAAGGGCGTAAATTACAGAAGCCGGATAGTGACAGGTGGTAAATGCATTTCATCAGGCTGCCGCCGAATAATTATCTGGTAGCCGCAACAAAATATATAATTAGGTGGCAGCCGCTATATAATTATGTTATTGACCTCGCGATAAATCAATGACAGTCGTCGTACATTTTACACTTAGCATTTTACAGATTAAAGTGTTAATTTTACAGATTAAAATGTTATATTTACACTTCAAAGTGTGAGTTTAACTTTTAAAAGTGTTGATTTTACAGATTAAAGTGTGAATTTCACAGCTTTAAGTGTTAAATTTTCACTTTATTGTGTAAATTCTACACATTTAAATGTTAAAGTTACACTTTATAGTGTGCATTTTATACATTAAAATGTGAATTTCACACTTACACGTTCATTTTATAAATTAAAGTTTAAATTTTACAGACAAAAGTATAAATTTTACAGATTAAAGTGTACATTTTACAGATAAATGAGTGAAATATACTGATTGTGTAAAATTTACAGATTAAGGTAGTACGAAACACCCCTGAAATTATTTATTTGAAATATTTTCTCAAATACACTAAATAATGACTTAAGGTCGGTAGCGGGTTTAAATTTTTGCGCCCTCTGCGCAGGGTATTGCGCATTACTGTTGTAAAACACAAATTTAAAGTAAAATGTTCAATGATACAGGTTAACATGTAACGTTTTTATTTCAGAAAAATTACTTATCAAAAAAGTATTTGAAGTGAAATGAATCGTTAGAATAATGTCAGAAGTATTTTAATATTTTCGCCGCTTCTTCAAAATTGACGTTATTGTCGTCGGAGTCAACGTCTTAGGATAACGTCATTTGAGACTCTGACGTAACAATTGACAAAAATTAACGTCTTGCATTTTCTATTACAGCGTCAATAATTAAAATCAAAACTATAATTTGCAAAATAAAAACATATACGCGACCCTTCTACGTTCTGTGTGAGTGGAAATGTATTTTTTCTTCTAATAAAAATAAGATTAAATTTGATTCGTAAAAATCCTTTTGTTTTATACAATTCTATAATGTAAAATGGCTGGCACGGCACGTTTATAGGATCCAACTATGAGGTCGGATAGCCGAAAAACCATCCGGTCAAGTTGGTTTTAATTTGACAAAAAGTTTACTTATACGTTTACCTTCCATCGCTGAAAATTTAAAGAAAATAGTATGTTTGTAATTTATTAAATATGAAATTTAAAATGAAAACCCTCATTTTCCTGTATAATCCTATATAAAATGTCGGTGATGAATCGGACATATGCATACGGCCAAAATTTGAGCGCGACAAACAGATAAACTATCCGGTCAATTTACTTTATATTTTGCACATAGTTTACTCATAAGTTGACATTTCACTGTAAAATATTAAAGAAAAAATCGTATGTTGGAAACATTCTCCCCCGAGACTCCTTAAAATTATGTAAAAAATAATTTTAGTCCATTATCTTAAGAAAAAAATATAAATCATACCCATCAATTAATCAAGGCCCCCAAATATTGAGATACAACGTATTTCGATAATTTTGAAACATTCATTTGGATGGTGTTCATATGATTTGTGTGCAATTTAGCCTTATATCATTTAAAAATGCGTAACTTGTGTTCTTTTCAAAGTAAAGACATCAAATTTGAAAGCAACCATCATCAGTGTTTGGGCTTTTATGTCATACAAATAGCCAGGTCATATCAACAGGTCAAAGGTCAAATATGATGACGTCATCTAGGATTGGTATCAATTTCTACCCCTGTCAAACATACTTAAACCTTAATTAATCTAAAACCAAATGTTAAATTTTCTTTATTTTGATATATTTTAATTACAGGGTCATGACAATCATACTGTTAAATTTTATTCAAATTTGAATGATACATTTTCTTTTTAGATATACCGTTAAGTGCTGCAAATTTTCTCTTAAAAGAGTATTCATAAGCGCTAGTTTTACATTATATCGCAAGAGAAATTATCTTAAGTTACCAGTTAGAATTTATTTCAGTATCTTTAAGTAACGAGAAGGTCTCCTGTTTATATAGCAGCGCAAATATTTGTAATATCTTGAAAAATAACTTAATGGCATAGAACATTATAACAATGACTATTTTATTTAACACTCCGCTGAAAGGAGATCCCAAAGGCAGGTTTGGGACAATGTGGGCAAAAAAATGTGAGGTCGGATTTTTTTCAAATTTTACGCATATAAAGATTTCATTCCAAAGAAAAAAATATAAAATTTTTAGAAAAAATGAATTATAGGAAAAATTTAGCTTATCTGTTTTGTACTACCTTAAGTGTAAATTGTATACTTAAAAGTGTTAATTCTACAGATTAAAGTTTAATCTTTACAGATTAAAGTTTAAATGTTACAGATTAAAGTGTAAATTTTACAGATTAAATTGTAAAATATACAGATTAAATCGAAATCTTATAAATAAATGTACTATGTGTTACATATTCATATTAATGAGTAAAATTGTCAAAATAAAGAGGGACTTATGCAGATTTATGTGCAAATTTTACAGAATAGAATGTAAATTTTTATACTTTAAAGGATAAATGTTACAGTTTAAAATGTGACTTTTACAGCTTAAAGTGTAAAATTTAAAGATTAATGTGAATATACAAATTAAAGTGTACATTTTACACTCTTCAGTGCAAATTTTGCAAATTAATGTTTAGAAAAAAAAATGTGAAGTGCAAAAGTGGCACTTATACGCTTTCGTAATTAATAGAACAATGTATTGACAAAACTATAGGTAGCATGTCCGAACAAGGTATCTTTTGAAGATATCCATAAGGAAGGAGTCTCCTTGTTATCAGACATACTTCTTATAATAAAAAAATCATGCAATTTTGACAAAGTCAAAGATAGCATGTAAACAAAAAATCATATCAGTATAAGTAAATTCGACCATCTTGTCTTCGCATGAAGGTCTGGTCAAGGTCACTATCTTTTCCCTAAAATTAAAGGATGATTAAAATAAAAGTTATCTGCAGTTAGTTGACAGGTGTTTAAGATATGAAGTGTCTATTTCTCAATGAAATGATAGAATATCAGAATGCCTATTAGCCTATATAACTCAATTGGAATAAATAATTAAACTAAAATTTATATTGCTTAGCCCGTATTTCCTATAATTTTCTTAAATTAAATTAATAAGACATTTTGTAATTTTTTTTATGCTTCCAGATTTTTACGTATTATGAAGACTTCTAATAAAGATATAAATTGGCAGAAAATCGAATTTTAGTGAATTTTTCACACACACACACACACATCTATTTATACAAGTAGAATGAGCCATTGAAATGTTACTAAAAGTTTATTTGATTGGCAAATCATATTTTGAAAACATGTTCTGAAACCAAGTTATCTTATCATTAGTTCAAATTAGTTGAACAAATCCAACATTAATGTTATTGTTTTAAAAATGCTAAACATACTAATGAATTTACAGCAATTCTGAATTGCAAAAACATGTGATATTTCCTACGCCAAAAAAAGTCCTTGTTAGATTTTTAACTTTGATTACTTTTTCTATGCCAAGTTGTATGATATAAAAAAAAGAAAAATATATTCTTATTTCCTTTCATCTTGATTTAATGAACATTTAATCAAATTTACTTTTGACAAGTCGAAAACCAGAAAAGACTCCTTTCTTAACTAGTACGTAAACTGGGAACTATCTGTACTGTCGATAATGATAAATTCATTAAATTAACTTTAAAAAACGATTTTATTAAACAAATGCGTTTTTGGCAACACATAAATCTCCATTTAAAGTGCGATTACATTGAATATAAGAAGAAATGTAGACAATCATGAAACGAAAGTGTTAGATTTGATAGTGAAAATCGTTCTATAACTTCACATATTAAAACATGAAACTATCTGGGATTATTTTTTCTATGGGAGCTGCCATTGAAGTTTAGTTTGGTGTGATATGACATTGTCTTCTAATTTTGACTTAATTTTTTTTACTAAGGGTTTTGCTCCAAATAAAGAAAATGGACAAAAGCACGGGAACAACTCGACTACATATACGTAAGTCCATATTTAGATTTAAATGTTTTGAAAGGTTTTGAGATATTTTTTACATTTAGAATGTTGAAGAAGAAAATGTAAACTTGTTAAGACCTAAAATAAATGGGCACACGCCAGCAGGAACGGTTAATTTATGTTTTGTATACAGGCACGTAGCTTCATGAAAGGGGGGGGGGCGGCCAAACAAATTTTCTCGCAGCAATTTTTTTCTCGTAAAATTACATAATAAAAATAGAATTATCATAGAGTTGACCCCGCACTTTATAGGAGTATGTGAATCATTAATTTGAAAATAAGGAAGATAAGAATTTAGAGTGAAAATGAAGTTAAAGGTATATCACCACCCCCATCCTGTACACGGATTAGGAATTTCATGATATTTGGATCTATATTTTTTTTAACTTAGCCCCCCCCCCTCCCCCAACGGGTTAGGAATTTGGCATTTCGTGATTTACGGAAGATTTTGCCACCCCCCCCCCCCCTTTCACTTTCAAAAACGATGCTACGTGCCTGATATAAATAATCTGATAGAGTAAGAAAAAAAAATCAGCTTGAAAAAGAACGTTCACTGGTACAGTGAACCAATGTTTACAAAACCATTGCACTTATTACCGTAGCTATACATGGACACTGAGAATGTGACAGTATATAAATAGTGCCTGTTTGGGAGGGTAACAGTTGAAATTGACACCCCAAGAAAACGATTATCAACCTACGCGAAGCGAAGGTTGACAATGGTTTTCAGTATTTAACAAGAAAGTATAATAATAAATATTGGTTACCCTAAGTTTGATTGCTTAAAGTGTAAATTTAAGATATATGGAAATGCCAAGAGTAAATCGGGCAATCACCGGAAAGATTTAATGACTACTAAAACTTTTTCAATCGATTTTGAATTACTGACTATATATATAAAGAAATACTCACGAGTTTGATATCATTATCTTTTCAAATTAAAGCACCAAAAAAAAAAAAATAGAAAAAAAGGAATTGGCGAGCTATTGGCTGTTTAAAAAAAAACCAATATCTTTACTTCGGGAAATGCTATTTTCTGTATATTTGTTATACATCTAGATTATAATGTGGGTAATCTGTAAAGAAATGAAATTTTTTTTAGCATCAAATATTCCTATTAAATGTACCCGTCACGTTGTAATGTACAATATAACATACATGTAATACAATAATTTTCACAACTATCATTTGCTTAAAATACATCACAAGAAGACATTCGTCCACTTTCGATATCGACGCGAAATAGCATCTGCAAAACATGATATCGCACTACTAGCATTATAAACTTAAACATGTTTTGCAAAAGCAAAACGCCAATTTGAATTACTCAAATTCATCATACCAAAGATGATAATCAAAATATTCAACTAAAATATGTTTAGCAATCATATAGATCGCGCATATGTTGTTTTTTTTTTGTTTTGTTTGTTTGTTTTTTGTTTTGTTTTTTTTGCAAATGATATTTCAAATTTTAATTATTGGCGCTGCAATGAAAAATTGCACGACGTTTTTCTTTTTGTAAATTATTATGTCAAAGTGTCATCAGACGTCATAATAAAAGGTTGATTTTAAAGAAGTGGCGGAATAATTATAACACTTCTGAAAATTATTTCAAGGATTCAAATAGTCCAATCCACACTTTGCAAAAGTTGTTACTCTCTACGGGGTCACCCAAAAGGTCAAAAGTTAAAAAAATAAACAACTTTTCCCTTCTTTTCCCTTCTTTATGCAACCAATATTTGGGCGTCCTGTGAAGAAATCATTTGGAATTTAATTTATTCCATCGATGTGTGGGTTGTCCCAACATGGGGCAATCAAAATTCACAGCAGAAACGGATTTCTAATGTCAAATGACGAAGTTACAACCCTCTAAACTACAAAGGCTACCGTGAGAAAAGTATGGGTTTTCCTCCAAAGATGGCGGCGAAGGAACATAACTTTGTAAAGCGTGGATTGGTCTATTCACTAAAAATAATTTTCATGATAAGTAATTTTTTTTTAATAAAAACATTCCATGATAACCTGTTTGGACGTTTTACTATGCATTTGCGTTTTACAACAGTAATGCGCAATAACCTGCGCAGAGGGTGCAACATTTTAAACCAGCGATCAACCTTAATAAAATTTAAATATCTCTGAAAGTTTCATAGTTAAATCTAAAAGCTTTTATGAGAAAACTGCTTAAAATTATAAAAAATACACTTTAAGGAAATAGACGCGTTAAACGAACGAAAGTCATCTTTTTAACTAATGCAAATTCATAGCTTTTTAAGGTCTTCCGTTTCCAACGGAAGACCTCACTATTATTGTGCTGGTTAAGATTATTCTTATTTTTCTTTTTTTTTTTCTTTCTAGACGCGAACTTTGAGGCTTCATGTCGTGCTCATTCATTTCTGAACGGTTTTTGCTCAAATTTTCAGGGCTAATAGACATTACAAAACATTATCTTAAATAATTCATAAAATTTAGAATTCCCTTTCCGTTTACGAGTTATCCCCTTTTAAAAAAAATTAGGGCCTTTGGTTTTCAGACAAAGGTTCCAAGACTATGATAGCAGGGAATGGTAATCCAACGAATTTGAATAACAGAGACATTGTAGTTGTGCACATCGGTTTTTGTTTTTGGATTACGTTTTTTATTTAGAAAAAGGTAGGGTGTCAAAAAACAGAATTCCAAAATGTGCAAGAACAGCTCAGTATGATCTATTGCCCTCTGTCGTTAGCCTCGGGCAATAGATCATACTGAGCTGTTCCCTGCACCTCGGGAAAATATTCTGGTCTATTGACTGCTCAGGCATTAAATAATTGTATAATGTTTTCAGCTATTATATTGGTTTAAGATAAAAAGATATTTTTTTTACTTGTACAGTTGATTAAGCATTGATTTATACAATAGCGTAGAAGGTAGTTTAACAATCAAATCAAATTATAATCAAAGTTCCATGTTACATGTTTGCGGTAGGTGCTAGCACGATAAAAGAATGTCTTGAATTGAGGCATTCGATGATGATTTTAAAGAATATTCACGTGAGTTTTAAACAACTTTAGATTACATTCTATCAGTCACAAATAAATTACTACTGTAGATTTTCTATCTGGTCGTGTCATTGTGGAAGCGAACGCATTAAAATTTCTGCACCCCCCCCCCCCCCGCCCCCTCCTCCCGCCCAGCTGACAAGTGCTCGCGCTGGGTTTATTTTTGGCGAAAAGATATCAAGATCTGTCTAAAATCATTTTTTGGTGGCTTCTACTTATGTGTAACATTTTGTTTCACTTTCCCACCCGTTTGTTTATTCGGCCAGTCTGTGTTAATTAAATCGCAACGTGCGACCGAAAATCTTGTGTCGCTTCAGCGCACACAGCTCAGTGTAAACAGATGACTATACGATGACCTTGATAAGTACTATGAAATGAACATATAAGTTGTATATGCAAACTGCGCAATCATTAATATGTCAATCACTTTGTTGAAAAGTCCTTGTTAAATTTTATTTTGGAAATTAATTGCGCAGCATCATGATCTCACACGTCTAGGTGTGGGACAGTAATGCTATATTCGTCATATTTACAGACTCTGTATTGCAAGCTTGTCAAAAAGTACATGTTTTCTGTTAACCTTTTAAGCTATTCTCATGATTTATACTGATGCGGGAGATTGTAAGCCCGCATCCCCTGACGCTGTGATGGACAGTTTGACAGTTTTGATACTGTATTTAGAATTAAAATATTGTTTAGGAATTTGATCACTGAATCTACACTCATGACCAGCGCAGGTGGTCATGAGTAAACGAAACTGTCTGTCCCAGCAGAAAGGGTATATATATATATATATATATATATATATATATATATATATATATATATATATATATATATATATATATATATATATATATGCATGTCAATTATTAGCAAATCAGAACGAAATAAGAATAGATCAGATCAGCTTTGAGACTAGACCAGATTTGTTATACCACTATATGATCAACACGAATAAAATTGTGAAACTTTGACGAGAGTTGGACTTGGTCAAATAGCTATGTACGGACGGGGAGATTGTTTGCGGTACACATCTTACATCTGACTTTTTTTTAATTTTTGGTGCTGTGACCAGGATAAGACGAAGTACAGGAAAAGACAAGGAAAACTCCTCAGGAAGACTTCGTAAGGTAAGAATCCTTTTCCATAGCACTGTCGTCTCTATTTTTAGTGGTATTTTGATCAGCGACTAACATGGCAACTGGTTATGATAGGGAAGAGTATAGATAACAAATGGAACAGTTAGAACAAAGTATGGCAGGTTTAGGCCAAGATAAATGGGAACAGGGTAAAGGTCCTTCAGATAAATCACCATCAAGTAGTCAAGAATCTTATTATGACACTAAGGCATATCAATTCCGTGAACCCAGACATCCAAAGCCGGATGACGAAAAGGATTTTATAATGAGTCAAAGCCGTTCTATCAGTGCCCTTATCCTCAGTAATCACTCCGTTTGAGGGGGACCCCAGAAAATTTAAACAATGGCTTAAAGAGGTAGCTTATGTAACTAGTAAAAGGTCCGTGGGAGATTTTATAAAATGATATCTAGATGAAACGGCAGCAGCCGAAGAAGTGCCATCATGGCATGATCTTAGGGCCTCATTACAAAATAGATTTGCTGAGATAACAGATCCCCAACATGCATTAGCGGTGATGCGGAGAACAAAACATAACTCTAACGAGATTGTGCAATTATTTGCCGAAAGATTATTACAAATTGCGGAAGACGCGTTTAGCAAAGATAGAATTAAAGACCCTTTAGTAGAGCAACAATTGGTTGACATTTTCTGCGACGGATTAACTTTCAATTATCTAAGGATGAAGACAGAGATTGGCCATTCGGGGGTCAGATATAACCGAAAGACAGAACATAAGTAATTGCCCCTGCTTTTGATACTACCTTTCCTTTCTTTAGGAATCGTTTGGATAATCCCGTGTCGATAGACATTAGGCATGAAGAGCCCATGGAAATCGACCATGCGCGAATTAACAGATGTTTTAAATGAAAAAAAGACACGCAATCGAGCCAGATTCTGTAAACAAAACAAACCTCAGGTTAGGTCCAGCCCCCAAATAAATAAAACAATCAAACAAAACAGGCCTGCACATACTATTGAACAAAGCCCCCGCTCACCTGTGGAATGTTGGAACTGCGGAGAAGTAGGTCATGTGCGTGCTGACTGTTGGAGCTCGCGTAGCTATCAGAGAACGCAACAAAACCGTGCGAGAATGATAGGTCGTCAGAATAGGTCAAGCGACAATCAGAATGAACACAATGAGAGATCGACTTCAGGACACACTTCTCGCTCCACTTTTAATGAACAAAATCAGGAAAACTAAGATGTTCTTCCTTCGTTAAAGCCCGAAGAAAGAACTTTAAACAAAGACCTAGATATGAAATTAATTTTACCAACAATCCCAGTAGCTGTTTTTTAAAGATAGGTAAAAATAAATTCAGAGCTTTAGTAGATACCGGTGCCGCTGTATCTTTGATCAGCAATAAAATGTTTGATAACTTATTCCCTCGCCCTTATTATGTAAAAATGACATCCCCAGTGTTCAAGCAAAAAACGGTAAATCTTGAATTGCGATAGGATACGTAAATATTTCTTTCAAGATTCCAGGTTTAGCGTTAGAACATAAACTATATGTGACAAAGGGACTCAATCGGAATCTGATTCTTGGCCGCGATTGGCTCAAGAAGAACAATGTTCGATTATATTTTGACTTAGGACTCATGCGTATAAATGGTAAAACTTATGCGGAACTCGAAGAAGACTTACATATATCAACAATTGTGAGACCCCAAAGAAACTTTTTGTGAAACCAAATACTGTAACTGTGTTTTATGGGGAAAAAGAAAATCAAATTCTGTTCTCAAGAAAGTGACTTGGTTGAAGTGTATTGTATAGACAACGACTGTATAATGGAGGAACCAGGATTTTATTTGAAAGACTCTGTTTGTGAAGTTCGCAAGGACGGAAAAATTCCCTTGATCATCGTACACCAATCAAAAAAAGGCTATAAAATTCCAAGAGGGTATATCGTAGGACGTATTACCAGCGTAAATCCGAAGGAAATCTCAGAAATATCCTCCTGACAAGACACCAAGGAGAAAATTGACGCACCAAAAAGATTTGAACAATCTGTACAAAGACTAGTAAATAAAAATAAAAACTTATTCGCCAAAAAAGATAGTGATCTTGGAGTGACGGAGACAGTGAAGATGAAGATAGACACAGAAGGTCATCACCCTATAAAGAATCGACCTTACCGAGCCCCCCTAAATAAGAGACAAATCTTAGATAAGGCGACTTTTGAAGCTTAAATAAGATTGTGAAACCAGTGACATTTCAATTACCATTAATAGACGACATCTTATGCTTGCTAGGAAAGGCCAAGTACTTTACAGCCTTAGATCTTAAAAGTGGATATTGGCAAGTAAAACTAGAAGACTCTAGTAAGGAAAAGACAGCCTTTGCATGCCACAAAGGACTGTTCCAGTTCAATCGAATGCCATTCGGGTTGAGTAACGCTCCGGCAGTCTTTCAAGAACTGATGAACATAGTTCTTCAGGGACAGGAGGAGTTTGCAATTGCATACCTGGATGACATCTTGATATTTTCTGAAACACCCAAGATCACCTACGCCATATCCAAGACGTATTCCAACACGGGTTGGAATTGAAATTAAAAAAAGTGCAGTTTCTTCAAAGAACAAACAGAATTTCTAGGTTTATTATAAATGAATATGGAGTTAAACCCGATCCGAAGAAAGTAGAAGCTATACAAAAGTTACCTGCACCTACTTCTGTCAGAGAGGTCCGTGGTTTCATAGGAATGTGCAAGCTATTATTGAAAATTCATCCCTAACTTCTCGCAAATAGCGAAAGCTTTAATTGACCTAACAAGAAAATACGCCAGATTCAAATGGACGCCTTACTGTCAAGAAGCATTTGATTTCCCTAAAGAAAGCCTAACATTAGTACCATTATTGGCATACCCTGACACCAATAAGCCATACATTTTGTATACCGATGCCAGTGACAACTGCATAGAAGCCTGTCTCACGCAGAAATCTGATGAGGGAGAAGACAAACCAATATACTATCTGTCTCATAAGTTGAGCAAAACTCAAGAGAAACGGCCAACTATTGAAAAAGAAGCCTTTGTCATACACTATGCCTTGCAGAAGTTAGATCACTATCTTCACAGCGCTCAGTTTACCATAAGGACAGTGTAAAACCATTGAAGTAAATTCTAGATTCTCCGATGCAGAACAAAAAGATTCAATTATGGGCACTAAGTATTGCTGGGTACAACTGTAAAGTGGAATACATCGAAGGCAGATTCAACTGCTGTGCTGACCTCTTGTCAAGAGTACCATCTGGAAGTAAAGACGATGAAACGGATGATCAATCTGATTGTGATGAACCAGATGTGAAAGATAACTTCTTTGAAGTCAATGTGCTAAATTTAAACGCCATCTTACCTAAGAGTTTAGCTAAATGTGAAGTAAAGCAGCCAGATAAATTACTTAAGCCGTTTATCGACTTCCCAGAAGACATCAACGCTAGAGAAAGCCAAATGAACGACGAACAAATAAAGGAATTGAAAGATATGCTCAGGAAAGGAACAGCGACAGCAAGCGAAGAAAAGAAATTTCTAGAAGTCGACGGATTGATGTACTATCTATCAGACGCAGACGCAGAATGCCAAAGACTTCGCTTATACGTGCCACGAGAATTAGAGCCCTTAGTGGTGCAACAATATCATGACACACTCGGACACGTGGGAGTGGACAAGACTTACGACGTCATCAGACAGAAATATTATATACCTAACCTGTATAAAAGGTTACATTCCTACATAGAGGGATGTGTTGTGTGTCAGACCAGAAGTAACAAGAAAAATCAACCCCCCCCACAAGAAACGGACATACCAGCTTTTCCTATGGCTAAAATGGGACTTGACTTGCCTGGACCGTACCCAACATCTTTATCAGGAAACAAATACATAGTGTCATTCATCGACATCTATTCGGGATGGCCTGAAACTTTTCCTGTACCTGACAAGTCAGCAGACAATATAGTACATCTGATACTAGAAGAAATATATCCAATATATGGTTGTCCTCTACAAATCCTTACGGATAATGGAACGGAAAAAATCAACAAGAAAGTAGAAGAGACGTTAAAAGAACCTATTATCAACCATATAACTACGTCCTATTACAGTCCCCAAGGAAATGGCAGAGTGGAAAGATTCCACAGAACTTTACATGATGCAGAAACTTTGGATACAGTGCTGCTATCGGGAAAGTTGACAAAACTATCCTATCCTATCCTGTATCCTGCATCCTATCCTGCAAATCTCTCCTATCCCATACCTTCAAAATATAGGAATTTAACTTAAATGAAACGAAATTTAAGAATTAATGTAGTACTCAAAAATAATTAAATCTTAAAACCGAATATTCTTCGAGCAGGATAACTTACTTACCTGTGCTACGGTAAAATCAAATCGTACGCGGGATGGACACAATAACGTAAACAAACAGGTAAGCGATTCGATTTTTGATTTTATTATTTCTATGCATAAAAAACAGACAAATAACTTCGATGCACTTATTAAGGAACTGTTTAGTCACATATTTTTTATCAAATATTTTTCTTATCACATATAACTGAGCGTAATTATCATTATAAGAGCGATTCGTTCGGCGATAAATGTAAACACGTTCTGGAAATAAATAATTCCCTTAAGAAGTTTTTATCGTTTATAGATAAACAACTCGAAGTTATTTTTGAAGTATAAATTCTTAAGCATTTATAACTAGCTAACATTTATTAATTCGACATGTTCAGGTTAATATCGGACAGAAATATGCGTCCCTGTTATTTGGTATCGAAGAAATTACATGAAACGTAAAACAATGTCTGTTTCTTGTATACATGTTTATCTTTTAGAATGCCGAATTGGTCGTTAATAATTTAAGCTTTTATTACTTTGCAGACTTTAAATAAAGCAAAAACAGAAATCTATTTCTAACGTTGTCAAATGTTGCATCGAATTCTCGCAGTAACTCCGTACTTGCGTACGAATTAACAAAGATGTAGCGCCGAGATTTTAGCGCGTATCAATGTTATGCACCGCGTTCTTGATATAATGATTATTCTTAAATGCGTTAACTTGTAAAACGTATTAAATTGACATTGAAAATACATTGTTAAGCCAATTTTCGTTTCGCTAAATAACTCTGAAATTTATACTCGAATTGGCTACAGGATGCAGGATATGATAGGATAGGATAGGATAGGATAGAACTTAACTTTTATATTTCTGTATCATATATCTATCATGTATCGTGCATCCTGCATCCTATCCTATACTATTATTGTCAACTTTCAGGATAGCAGCACTGTATTCATCTTAACCAAACGCTAGCCGCAATCCGATTCCCCCCAATGATTCTACAAAACTCTCTCCGTACTATCTTATGTATAACAGAGACGTGGTACTACCTTTGGATACCTTGAAACCTCGACAAAGATATATGGGAGAGGACCAACATAAGATCGCTATACAAAAACAACATAAAGCCTTCATGTTTGTACATAAAAACACGAAAGAAGCCAAGAAAAAGCAGAAAGATCAAGCAGATAAGAAAAGTAAAGACGAAGAATTTCAAGAAGAAGATCCAGTTTACCTAAAGAATAATAGGAGGCAGAATAAATTAGATAAGAAATGGCTTCCGTATTACAGAATCATCGAGCAAAAATGACCAGTTAATTTCGTCATTAAGGACCAATTGACCGGAGCAACTACCAAGTGTCATGCACGACAATTAAGGTTGGCTGACATCTCGCATTGGCCCATTTCGTTTTCGCAAGGAAGTGCTGAAAATGGTCTAACCTTAAGAAGAAATAATTATGTTGTACCACCTGAAAAAGAATCCGATTCTTCCGAAGAGGAAGATACACAACCAGAACCACTGGAAAGGGCAATTCAATTTTAGAAACGTGAAAGAGAAGAATCTTCCGATGAAGAAGATATCCCTTTAACAGAACTTCAACAACGAATAAGAGCCAAAAAGATAATGGACGATCAACAACAAAACACTGAATCGACAGAAGAGACAATTGAGGACTATGAGTCATAGTCTGAAAATGAGCACCCTGAGTCACAAATTCCCTTAAATAATTTGAGAGTTCCCTTGAATGAAGACATGGCAGTAAATGAAGAAAAAATAGGTCAAGGCTTCACCCCAACCCCTAAGTAGCGAAAACCAATCCCTAAACCTCGTAAACTGAATTAACAAAATAAATTAAGAGAGGATTGTTTAGCTGTCTTAAAGCAGTTAGTAATAGGATATATAAAGTATCCTTTATATTTAGATGTCAGAATCTGAGTTATTGGAACTGAGATTGACGCCCCCTAATGAATTTTATATCAACATAAGGTTCGGAAGAAATACATTAACACCAACCTTGGATATGCTCAATCATGATTTGAGTGATACAGAACCGTATTCCGATGTGGTTGCGATAAGCTTTAGAGGAGAAATTACCTCTACTAATGTTGTAAGGTAGGGCGCCACTCGTAACCGACTGTAGATGTAAATAATTTTGAAGAAGCTAAGCTTTGTGTATATTATGCTCAGCACATTACAATGCATGTATTCTGCTTTTAATCGCTCGTTTGTGGACTGTCACGACTCTTGCAAATTTCTTGCAGAAAAGGCAGGTGCGGAGTCAGAGAGTTCGCCTATGAGCTTGTGTGAACCTATGGAAGTGTTAAGTGAAATGGAAGAGCGATCATTTAGAATTGACTCTTTGTACACCCCGGCAACATATACCCAGAATTGTTACCGGTAGTGGTCTTAGATAAAATTAAGAAAAACCATCGCTTAGCGAATGCAGAGATTACTCCGAGAAGACTTGTAAATATTGAATTAAGACGATGCAATGTGTACTCGCAATACTTAAATAGGAAACTTGATAAGGACACCTTGAGTCCTAGTTTTGTTAGGAACCTATAACTGGTAGCAAAGGTCTTGAAGTACTGTACAATTATAGGCGGAAGCGAGTTAGAATATTTAACGACCATATTGTTAGAGTTAGCAACAGGAGCTATACAGATTGACGAAGCAGGATTAAGTATAGCATTTAGGGACTTGCAATAATAAATTAGACTTAAACAACAACTTAACAATCTATTTACAGGAAATGGCAGAACAAAAGGAGAATATTGGCAATATTTACACAAATTTACCCTATTTAATTCTTGAAAAAATTATGAAATATCACAGGGAAGCAAATTCAGAAAAACATTACGGCCAACTCGGTTTGCTTATTTACCGCGAGTCCTCGTGGTTTGAAATTAATCGCGGTTTAGCACAGGTAACTCAGGTAAAACCGCGCATCTTCGCGGTATAGTTTTTTACCTATACAAACCATCGCGGTTTTGTGATATCAATCTCAGGTGAAAAATGTTTTCATCATTAACGCGAGTTACCTCTCGCTATTTCTTCACATTCCGATCAGCAAAGCACCGTTTAATTTTTAATTATTTGTTTAAATATGTTCATTTGCTGTTTTTTTATTGTTCATTGTATTTGAATTTCTTAATAAAGTCCCTTCTTTCATGCTTCTATATTCAATATATCAGGCACAAATATAGTTCCCATATACATAATATTTGATCGATTCTCAAATTATTTATGCCAGTTTTAGAATGTATAAATAATAAGAAAATGACGGCATTTATTTTTTTTTACCGTAGATTAATTATATAATTACTGTCAATATTGATAATTTCTTCGGCGTTAAAATTTTATAATACCAGAAGGTGACAACTAACGACCGTCAATTAAGTTAATTACCTGTTCAGTTTCAACATAATTATAATATAATTCTATAGCTTTATCCTTTGGATTCCAAAAGACCATTTCATAACAAGCTACTCATAATTAAATTTTCAAAGAACTACGTGTTGATACATTAAACACAATTCTTATACACTGAGATTAGTACTCTTGAATACGTAGAAAGTAAAGGTGTGTTAACTGTGCTCAAGCATAATATTTTAGTCAGATTAAAATACTACTGTAACGACTACATGTATTAGTAAATATAAGTTCACATAAAATATTAGTTATTTGGAGAGAGAGAGAGAGAGAGAGAGAGAGGGTAGTTATTTAATAAATAAATAAGAGTAGATTGAGAGGAAACGACATTCAAGTTGAGTTGATGCCTACGGTAGCGATCTGATAATAGTACATAGTGAATACCTTTCTTTTTAAAATCTGGCACATATTTTCAACTCATCTTCCGAAAAAAAATACTTTAAACTATACAATTATTAATTTGCAAGTAAATGTTTATGTGCGAAATGCAGAATACATTCATATGTTGTTATTTTTTTTTCTGTACAATCTTAACAAAATACATGTAGTAAACGTTTTCTAGAAGTATTTGTTTAAAAAATTCCAAGACAGTTTTTAATATTTATTCTTAATATCGAAATTTTTATTCTAACAAATATTAAAACAGAAAACAAATAGCGGTTGCTTCCTTTTTCTCTATTAACTCCTTGAGACCGAGCACACAGCTGTAACGGTGTCTTACACCATCACGGTAAACTCGAGGCCCCGCGATCACCGCGATAACAATACCACGACGCTGTATCGCGGAAAGGATTAAAACACAATCACGGGGTCGCGGGAAAATACGGGATCCGCGTTGGCTGTAGTGTAGAACCAAAGAAAACTGTTTTAGGGGAACTGAAAAGAATGAAACAATATTCAACCATATTTGATCGAAATCTTCAACCTAGTTTTATTATGAAATTGAGATGATTGCACCAAATAGATAAGAAATATGATGAAATCATGGACTTGTATCGTAAAATAGGTCCAGGGAAAGTAGAGTATTTTAGGATGGTCATGATAGATGAAATATTACATGGGTCATTTACAGTAGGGAAAGAAGGAATATTTATGAAACTTAAAGAACATGAGGTATTTACGGATGCAAATGGTCAAAACTGGAGATTAGGTTAAAGTTTTTTCTTGTAAACATTTTTCAGATGTCTGACCAACGACCAATACCTCGACATTGTTCACAGTCTGGAAGTAAATTTTTGACTAAACCCAATCTTAAGCCAAAACCTAAAAGTGAATGGTCATTAAAGTTAGAAATGCCTAATCCTTGAATAGATAACAATTCTCGACAATCATCCGCAACATTTAGTTCTTTACCTTCAACATTAAGCTCTTTACAGCCAGGCTTCAGAAAAGTAAAAGCTCGAAAGATATTTTATCCTAAAGTGGAAATTCCACAGGCCCAAACCCCAATGACTTCTGACGACGAAGACATACCGTTGAGTTCGATTTGTGAATTAATCATTGACTTAGCAGACTTGGTTAAGGCTCAAATAATGACATATCAAAAAACAAAATAGGCCCGTTAGACGCAAAATAAATTTAGAATTTCAAAGAATTTTCGCTTTACAAACAATAATAGAAGGAGATAAAAAAATGTGGCCGCTTTATCCCTCCTTCATAAAGTTAATGAAGAAACACTTTCCAATAGACCTGGTAGAAACTCACTCAACAGTAATAGAAATGTCGGAAACAAGAAGAAGGGTAATAGGGTGGATGTATCAGTGTGAAAGAACTTTTTGTAAGCATTCTTGTATCCGAAGTTTTAATTATCAATTGTAGGATGAAGTGGGCATTGATGATACTTCTCGTAATTGGAGTTTGTGGAGCACTAGTTAGAAAAAGTGTAATCTTCGAAAAAGTCAAAGATATATCCTAAATACAAGGCAAATGGACAGCAATCACAACGATAAGTTTAAATCCTTATTGTAATATCCTAGATCTTCTTAAGACAGAACTAGAAACAGTCAAAAACGTCTTACTACAATCTATTCGAAATGAGTCAGAAATCTTAACTGCTAATTTGACAAATCGTACGGCTCCAGTAACACCCTTGCTTCGGCTTTATGAGGGAATGATTTTCGGTCGAGATAGGTAACTTTAAACTAAATAGGAAAATATTTAGAACAAGGAATACGCGAAATTCGTTTAATGCATCGTAGAAGAACAAGAGCAATGATACCAATTGTACGGAAAGTACTTTCTTTTCTTTTCGGTACTCTAGATGAAACAGACACTATTAAGACTAACGTTAGGCATTTGGCAAATAATCAGCAACAAATAAAGCATGTATTGACGGAGAGTATGACCTTTATAAAGGATAATCAACAGAATATAAACGAAAACCGTAGGACAATAAATATCACCATCATTAGTCTAAATGCCTCGATGACAGAGCAGCTACAACTGAACAAGCAAATGCATGACATGCAAAGATTTAATGACATTTACATACGTTTTGACAGAACCTTAAGCAGTATATCTGAAATTGTTTCGATAACTAGGAATCATTTACAACAGCTCAGACTAAGACTAAACATGCTCTCGTTGGGACATCTGTCTCCGACAGTCGTTTCGCCAGCAAATCTCAGACATCTTTTATCAGACATTGCGAATCAATTGCCCCTGAATCTTAAACTACCTTATGATCCGGATACTGATCTTTGGTCTTACTATAGAATCTTACCATGTACAACCTTAGTTGGAACTGAAAATCTCATAATTGCGCTAACCATACCTCTTCTAGACACGAACAAACATTTCGAAGCCTTCAAAATTCATAATCTCCCAGTTTCAAATCTCAAAACCAACCCATCAACGTTGTTGGCTAAGTATAAAATTGAAGAAAAGGCGGTCGTCGTAGACGATGTCCGAAGTACATATACGTCACTATCTGACATCGAGCTATCCTCATGTCTAAAACAACACGGAAATTTTGATCAATAGATAAATCCTTTTATCCTGTTAATCCAGGTCATTTATGCGTGATAAGAATTTTCTTAAACGATCTTCTAGGAATCGCAAAACTATGTTCAATCTCTGTAAAAAACAATATAGTTGATCCAAACGCAGTCAACTTACGCGAAGGAAAATGGTTGATTACTTCTTCTAAACCAATGAATCTTAACGTTAAGTGGGGGAGAGAACAATAGAAAAAAGGGTTAAGAGTCCGATAGACATCGTGAACTTAGGTCAGGGATGTTCTGATTTTCATGGATCTTTATAACTCCCCCCATTCAACAATAGGGAGAATCATTCCAATATGACTGATTTCTTTCAAAATTTTATCAACGAAATTGACATGTGCACTCTTTGGGAACCTCTAAATTCAAAATATCCAGAAATAGGATACATTACTATGCCCGACTAACTAAAAGACATAAAAGAATTTCCATTGAGCGCACTTATGGCGGAATTGCCAATAAATAACTTGCAACGCATGAAATCCTCGTCTTGGGTGGGAAGTCCAAGGTTTTATGTATGTTTAATTTTGGCTTTGGCAATAGTGATAGGACTTTGTATTAAGAAACATAAACTGTTAGGAAACTGGGTGGTTGCTGTGGTGGTTGTTGGACACGTTGCCACGGGAGACCTAGTGACGGAGGTGAAAGGGATTCTCCTGGAAGTACATCCTATAGTTGTGTCGATCCTGAAGCACGGACTTCCAAACAAAATATTGAACTGAGAGACATTTCAATCCCCAAGAAACCCCGTCGTAGTGGAGAGTTGGCAGCTAGGAAGACCGTTCATAGTACAGGAACAATCTCAGAAAGTCTTGCACAACGATTCAGAGAACAGAAGGAAGACTTGGAGTCTCCTTGGAGCAAATATTACCAACCGGACCCCGAACTCGCGGGAAGATACCTTGAGGAGAAGGCCGCCATGTCTGGAAATCAGAGGAACGTAGGAGACGTTCCGCGAGAGGCCATCTCACCATCCGCGCTAAGCCTCCACCCAATGATATCCCCCATGATGTATGAATAATGAAATCCAGTGAAAGCTGTGAAAAGTGTGTTGTGTTATGTGCTTAAATAAATATATGTGAATTCATTTCTGGAAAGGATCCAACTCCGATGTCAACAAACAAGATGAAAACTACGGCAACTATGTCAACTGATGTTTATGTGGTGCTTTAACAATTTTGACTGTATATTGTAATATTTTCATGAGATTGTATTTGTATATTTTAATATATTTTAGGAATCCTAGTCATTGAACCCTGGTCATTCCTGACCACTATGAACAGTATAATCCACATTATAATGAACTATTGAAATCCTAGTCATTTCTGACGATTATGACATATATGACTACGACTGTTTGAAATGTACAGATATTATGTAACAGTTTATGTTACTGCTTAAATTATGTGTATTATCCTGATCACCTATATGTATCTTAGTCACTTTTAACACGTTTGACATCCTGGTCACCTGTAACAAGTTTTATATCCTTGTCACCTTTACTAAATGTTACATCCTGGTCATCTTGATTAATTGTTTGTACTTAATTGTTTTGTTTCTTGTCCCTAGCAAGAAAAGGAAGTATATCTTCCTCTTAAAGAGATGTTCCGACTAGTATGTCACTGGAAAGTTCACCCGAATTAGAGGAGATCAAGGACACTCTCCTGCTCTGGTCACCAGGCAGAAGAAATCTCCCTCTGGGATATTTCTTTTGTTTGGGGGACGTATGTAAACAGATGACCATACGATGACCTTAATAAGTACTATGAAAAGATATCAAGATCTGTCTCAAATCATTTTTTGGTGGCTTCTACATTTTGTTTCACTTTCCCACCCGTTTGTTTATTCGGCCAGTCTGTGTTAATTAAATCGCAACGTGCGACCGAAAATCTTGTGTCGCTTCAGCGCACACAGCTCAGTGTAAACAGATGACTATACGATGACCTTGATAAGTACTATGAAATGAACATATAAGTTGTATATGCAAACTGCGCAATTATTAATATGTCAATCACTTTGTTGAAAAGTCTTTGTTAAGTTATATTTTGGAAATTAATTGCGCAGCAGCATGATCTCACACGTCCAGGTGTGGGAGAGTAATGCTCTATTGGTCATATTTACAGACTCTGTATTGCAAGCTTGTCAAAAAGTACATGTTTTCTGTTAACCTTTTAACCTATACTCATGTTTTGTACTGATGCGGGAGATTGTAAGCCCGCATCCCCTGACGCTGTGATGGACAGTTTGACAGTTTTGATAGTGTATTTAGAATTAAAATATTGTTTAGGAATTTGATCACTAAATCTACACTCATGACCATCGCAGGTGGTCATGAGTAACCGAAACTGTCTGTCCCAGCCGAAAGGGTGTATATATATATATATATATATATATATATATATATATATATATATATATAATATATATATATATATATATATATATATATATATATCTATCTATCTATCTATCTATCTATCTATCTATCTATCTATCTATATGCATGTCAATTGTTAGCAAATCAGAACGAAATTAGAAAAAATCAGATCAGCTTTGAGACTAGACCAGATTTGTTATACCACTATATGATCAACACGAATAAAATTGTGAAACTTTGACGAGAGTTGGACTTGGTCAAATAGCCAAGTACGGACAGGGAGATTGTTTGCGGGAAACATCTTACATCAGATCGAACACATATATAGCCCCAAGTAATCGATTGTTATGTAATTGAGTAACAGTAGAGAGGGTGCTTTTACTACTTAAAATAATAACTAATAAAATCATCGAGAAAAAAAATTACCCAACATGTAACTCATTAGTCAATACTAAAAATAAAATCAGTATGATTACAAATTGAAATCGGTTTTTCAGTATTCGGCGGGATTTGATTTTTCTTCTTACATTAGTATTTTTATTGGTTTCGGCGATGTAAAAATACAAACAGTAAATAAACCTGATATTATTTACATTGATAATGTTGAAAAATATTTCAATTAGATAGTCACATTCGTTAGAAAAAAATGCTATTCGAACAACCGATTATTTTCTTCCTTTGTCGTATCATTCGCGTAAATAAATATGTTCTGTACATCAACATGTAACTCAGAAAAAAATCAAATGATTAAACAAAAAAGAAAATTGTAATTACTATTTCGAATTTTTTTCTCAAAGTACATGTAATTGAACATAGTATTGAAAAGAACAAGAAATCAAAATGATTTAAATTTTTTACTCAATATTCGTTTATAATACCGGCGCTCCGTATAATGGCGGACAGTGTATAGATTATCATAATCTATTTGAATTAAGTACCATGCGTATAGATTCCCATAATAATTAATTGCATGACTGTGTACATTGTAGGCAAATCCATGTGTGTTCATAACTTCTAAGACTTCTTGTTTTCCGTTAAAGGTGGTTTAAATAATTAAAATAATTACGTGTAAAAATATCTATTATCGGGATTCGAAAGAACTTACTTCCTGCAATATTATAGAAATGAACAGTTTATTTTCTTTCTATTTTTACATTTAATTTTGTTCAAATAATTAATAAATTTTCTATCATTTAGATTGTGTGCTTCATCAAATACTGATTCCGATTACCTTGAAGTCATTACTTTTCCATTGGCTATTGACAAAAAAAGAGACGCCTGACCATCCCATGAAAACAAATGCACTGAGTTTGATTGACAGGTTCAGGCAGGTGCGGTCTCACCCGATGTCCGAGGTTATGTGTGCTGCTTGTACACAGCCGAATGGTCTCAATAAGAGTTATCGATGTAAATAAATAAAAAAAAATACATGCTTATCAAAACATGATCGTGTTAGTTAAAGTTGATTTAGGTTTGTTCCAATAGAAATCATGTTTTGCTAACTGTAGTTAATATTTTTTATGCATAGCGAATGTTAATAATGTTCAAGTACTGAAACATCGTAAAAAACGTTATATATATATATATATATATATATATATATATATATATATATATATATATATATATATATATATATATATATATATATATATATATATAGAAAACTTAAATGAATAAAAACATAATGTCCGAGTAAAACATAAGCGCTTTCATTTTCATCTTCAGATGTTTTACAACTAACCAAGGTAACGCCGTTATTGTGACGTCATAATAACGTTAGCAAAGTCTCTGGTGTTGACGTCACAATTTTGGCGTATTTTTAAGCATAACACATATCAATGAAATAAAAACAATGTAATTTAACACAAACATTAAAATGGTACACGGATGTTATAATAAACTGTTCAATTTAGGTTTATATATTCTTATAAAATGTTTTTCTTTTTCTCGTCTTTCAGAAGTATTACACTCGCACATTTTATAAAAAGGGAAAACAGTAAAAGATTTCTTTCCATATACGTCCAGATGTTCACTGAGTTGTATTTTACGATATTCCGGTGAATTAATATGTTGTTTATGTATCCGGATTCGTTCCCGTAATGTATTTCCTGTTTCACCAATATAAAGTTCTCCACAACCAGAACATGTGATAACATAAATTAAATTTCTGGTTTGGCATGACATGTTATTGTTGATAGTGAACTCTTTTCCACTAAAGTTAAAATTTTGTCCTGTTTTCATATACGGGCAGGTACCACACCGCGGATCTTGGCATTTGGTTACTTTGTAATCTGTTTCTTCTGTGAAATTGGACTTGGTGAGAATTCTTCTTAGATTCTTTGGTTGTCTTTTACTGTCAATAAACTTCTGTTTTTCAAATATTTTAGAAAAGGTTTCATCCGTCTTCAAGACTTCGTTAAGATGTTTGACTGTACGAGTAACGTTTGGATTTCTCGGGTTATATGTTGTTACTAATGGGATTATGCATTTGGTTTTGTTCCGTTGAACATTTGAATATTTTCTATCTATTTTTTTACATTTCTCAATGGCGTAATCGATAATTTTTTCTGGAGAATTTCGTTTCATCAGGAACTGCTTCAGTTGATGTAATCTCTGTATTTTTTTTTGCAGTCTCACTGTTGACTATGGTACATATCTTTCTTGTTAAATTATAAGGTATAGCTCTTTTTGTATGCCGTGGATGCCGAGTTAAAATGTAAATACTGATGTGTATCAGTATTCTATATCTTATCCGACCACTGTGAATTTATTCTGGATTTACCTATATATATATATATATATATATATATATATATATATATATATATATATATATATATATATATATATATATATATATATATATATATATATACACTCTGTAACTAGTCGTCTTTTAATACATATACTTTTCTTTTGTTTGTTAAAAAATTAATTCAATTTTGTAAAGAGATAAGTATATCATTTCTTCTAGATTTTCTTCATAAAAAAAATCTACGAAAGAGTTTTGCCAATCACAAACAGTTTAAAGTAATATATTTACATTCTACTGTGTTTTTCCATTAAATTCGGTGATGTTTAAATGCCTCTAAATGCAACAAGTAGTCAAAGGTCAAATTGACAAGTTTTATTATGACGTCACAAACGTTGAACGCTGTAAACTGCAACGTCACAAGCGAAAATCAAAGTTCACGCTTGTGGCTGTTACTGTGGCTCTTCCATTAATATTAACTTACCCTTAGGGTAAGATAGGACTTTTAAGGTATGAATCACATTTGCAGACAAGGCAAGAAGTTTAAAAAATGTAAATATAAGCATTAAATCATGATTTTTTGAAGTATACACTCTCATAACTGCAGCGGTGTGTGCATACAAATTTTCATAACGCGCTAACGCGCGTTACTCAATTTGTATGCACACACCGCTGCAGTTATGAGAGTGTATACTTCAAAAAATCATGATTCAATGCTATAGTAAAACACGGGCGTCATTTTGAAACAATTAAATTGTCAGAGAGTTCCGAATGAAATCTGATGAACGTGTCACACGGTTCTCGCACGCTTTGCTTAAAACAATTTACACGGTTTGCCCGAATTTATGCACGCTTTGCCCGAAACGCTTAACGGTTTTCACGAAACGCTTCTCGCACGTAAGTCGCACGCTTTTTTGGTGTAGTAGTACGTTTCAGGGTCTGTAAACTTTGTCAGCACGCAACAATTTTAAATTTGCACATAGTCTCCAAAAATATAGAAATATTTAAATAAAGAAGTTATCTTAGAGAAAAGGTTACATGTTTTGTAGGTGGTTTTGGTTAAAAAAAAAAACAATTCCTGACATGAATCATGAGTACATACTGTTTATAACAATGCTTACTACACTTTTAAACTTTAACTCGCCATTAAACATCTCATTTTTTAGATAATGTTTCAAACGATTACATTAAATGTGTTCGACAAATAGTTTTCCTTAAACATTTTCTTTCTTTCTTTTTCAAAACACGTTTTATATACAGGCTGTCAATCACAACACGCTATATAACAAAAGCAGAACTGGAAGTTTAGTCAATTATAATCGTTTGACACCATATCACATATATTTTCAACTCGCAGCAACAACGGAAGACCTACTCGTGGCTTTGCCACGAGCCCTGCTCTGGTTTATTTGCTATCAATGCTGCACATTTAAAGAATAACAAAGGGAGACTTTAATGAAATATATGACGATACATTACATAAATTTGAATTTCGGAAACAAATATTTTCTTGACAGGGTGATTATAGTTTATCGTACATTCAAGCGTCAATCCTTTCTAAATTATCACTTCTTTTCAGTTTCGGTTAAATTTTCAATCTGATTTAAGAAAACGAGTGAAACGGCTTGTTTGTTGAAGAAAGGCTTTTAGCGTTGAACATGTTTTCTCACATGACATTAAATCATTTACTCTTAGAGTATTTAATTATATTACTATTTTACTTTTAAAAAAATGTAACTGTAAACTCATTGGCTATGTTTATTATCAAAGAATAATCAAATAAATGCCGGACATTTTTATAAACAGGCATGTGATTCTTACACAGTATCTTTCAGTGCAATTAGATTAAACGAAACTAGCCTAAGGAAGATTGTTTTAATTCGCTAACATAATAATAGAATTGAATAGGTCACGAAAAGCAACGTTTATGATTTACTACAATGCTAGTCAAAGTGAAAATAAATGTGTATTTTAATGTAGATGGCTAGAGCATTTGAGCATTTATTCCAGACTCCCAGAAGATTAAAATAAACAGAAAACCCCGGAAAAAAATTACACAGTAAATGGTGTAAGAGGTAAGAAACAATTTTCCCCAATCCCCGTTAACAGGATCAAATTTTGTCCGTTTTTATGCCTGTCTGTTGGTCTGTTAACTTTTTACATTTTTCACGTGTTCTTCAGAACCACTAAGCTGATTTGAACTAAACTTCGATCAAAGCATTAATAGGTAAAAGGAATTTGTTTAAATAAAGTTCCACTCTTTCTTTGAAGGACATTTAAATAAAATCATTGAAAATTTGTTGGTATTTTTCAAAAATCTTCTCAAAAAACCATTTGGCCAGATAAGCTAAAAACTTGTGTGAGTACATCCGAAGATAGGGTAGATTTAAGTTTGTTCAAATAATGACCTTCGGGAGGGAGTAAAGTGAGACCAAAGTGGGAGGCCAAGGTTTTACATAAGAAAACATAGATCACATTTTTAAGAACTCTTTTTTTCCTTAAACCGATTGGCCAGAACAGAAAAGCTGTAATTTGTGCGAAGGTAGGGTAAATTCAAGGTTGCTCATATCAGTGTCTGGGAAAGGGCGAGTACACAATAGGATTGACTTTTTACAGAGGAATATATAGAGAAAAATCATAAGATATCTTTTCAGAAAGAAAACGACCAGATTAGCCGTTACTTTTATGGAAGCATAATAGATTCAAGGTTATAAAATATATGATCCCCATGGGTACATGTAGGGTGGGGTAACAATAGGAGAGGGTCGAATTTTTAGATCGAAATATATAGCGAAACATCTTTGAAACCTTCTTCTTAGATCGGCCAGAATAGCTGAAACTCATACATAAGCATCCCAAGGTTTGTAGATTCAAGGTTGCTCAAATCATGGGTTAGAGAGGGCATCACTGGGGTCAAATTTTACATAAGATTATATAAATTAATTCCTATAAGATTTTCTCAACAACCAATTGACCAGGAATGCTATAACTTGTTTGAAAGCATCCTCAGGAAGGACTGTTTCTAGTACATTAGTTCAAATCATGATCCCAAGTAGTAGGTGGGACAACAATGGGGGTAGAAATTTTGCATAGAAATAATTAGAGAACAATCTTTAAAAATCTTCTTCTCAGAAACGGATCGACCAGAAAAGCTAAAATTCGTATGTAACATCCTCATGTATAGTGGGGGAGGGGTGTTTCAATTAAACAAAGGAAAACATTTAGATTATTCACAAAATTTCAAATGCTATTTTATATGGTTTTCTTATAGGAAAGCATATTGGAATTTATTGATTCTTTAAATCGTTTAAACTCTTGCCCCTGGACATTACTCTGGCCTCACAAAACGTTTAAAATTTGATGTAGGTTTATAATCCATATATTAATAGTTGTCTAGATCTTCTCGAGAACTGCAATGCTCAAGATGTGATTTGATTATAAAATTTATCGTGTTAGCGAGAGTTTCAATGATAAACATAGGAATATACAAGATTTATTGTACAGTTTACTACGTTTGTCCAGATATTGTATATATGATCCTATAAAGCTGGATTTACATGTATTACGCCTTTGTTGCTCGGGTGACCGATGTGGCCCATGGGCCTCTTGTTTTTTTTATATATTACAATATTGAAAAGTGTAGGGTTTGTTTCGTCCTTTTGAAAATTTCTGGCATGCCATTTAAAACAGAATGTGCTATATGGTTTCTGGAGTTCTGTGATACTCGCGGTATTCAGAAATGCACTCAAATTTTGGCTAAATAAATGTGTGTATTATACGCAATACTTTGGGGTAATAAACTTTATCTATGTAGACCAGCTGGAGTCGTCACCTTAAGTGAAATATTCATAATAAGACCAGATGAACAACGTAGTGATAATATAGGGAGGCCAAAGGTCACCTTTATGCAAATTTAAAGATGTGTTGTTAATCAAATATGAGACCAAGGGTAATCTTTTGCCATCCTTAAAGTTGACGATTCTCCAGAAGTCAGCAAATATACGTAGAACAAGAGTCATCTTAAGTTGAATATCTTTGAGGAGACAAGAGGTGACTACAGGTCTTAAATGAACTTAGTTATGATTGTGTTTATTAATACGAAGACAAAAAATCACTTTATGTTTTTTTTACAAAATGGAGATTCACTAGAAGTCAGCCACTGTAAAGAAACCAGGGGTCATCTTGAATGGAACATCCATATTCAAACCAAATTTGTCCCATGTCCTAATTCATTGAGTAATAATTTTGCCATTTGATACGATGGTGATTCATCAGATGTCAACAACTGTAGGTAGACCAAGGGTCACCTTAAGTGGATTATCTATTAGGAGACCAGAGGTCACCATAGGTCTTAAACCAAGGAAGTTAAAACTTTGTAATTAATTACGAAGACCAGCGATCACTTTGACTCTTGATACATTCATTAGAAGTCATCCACTGTTGGGACACTAGTGGTCAATTTAAGTGGAATTTCAATAAGAATACTGTGCAGAGGTCACCTTATGTCTTAAATCAAGAAATAATTTAAGTAATCGAATAAATTACCATAGGTCACCTTATATGAGACGTGGATGTAACGCAATCATGACACCTGAACCATACGTCTTTTTTCATCAAATGACCATCGTCGCGGCACATCGATAAGGAGGACAGTGAAGAGATATTGAATATTAATAGGTAGATTATACTTTCCAAAAGACGTTTCAATTGACGGCATAAAGGATTATTTTAAATGAAATACCACATGGGGGGGAGGGGGGGGGGATCGGAGGTTGAATAAAAATATATATACATGTAAATATGATCAGCATAATTTGCATAATATATTATGAAACCATAAATCCATAAATGAATACGGAAACCCAAGGTCATATGACATAATATTTGTCGTCCAAAAGGTGCGGGGGTGAATTTGAATTTCCTTGTCCTCATATATAAATAAATATAAATATGTGTTGCTCAGATGTAACGCAGTTCACAAAAGGTCCATGTTTTCTGGGTAGTTTTTTTGTTAAGTGTAAATTTTATTTTCAAGTATCAGTTAAAAACGATCAGGGGATGACAAGACTAGCTCCCAGTAGACTAGATCGGCATATGCATAGACAGGAAGTCGCCTATTCTAATATGTTATTAAGGATGCCAGAGATTTGATTATGTGTTAAATTTAAAACATCATCTATTTTGCTACATTATTACGGAGACCACATGTGACCCAATGCCATTCTTTACAATATAACTTATCATATATCTTAGTCCCGTTAAGGTTTGTTCCGTTACCTCTGTAGCACATTTATATGTATACGATTTTACTTTAAGTTTGCGGTTGCACTGCTTATTTTGTTACGGAGTGCACAAGTGTGATGTTGTGATGGCAGGTGACCTTAGTTCCTAGTTGAGATACTTTGTATCCTTCTGCTAGTAACCAAGAACGCAGGATGACTAAATAGCATCATGACAAAAAGTGCAGGGCAAGTTCATCATGCATCGGGCAGGTACCTTGGATAGGAAAACCAAGGATTTGAATATACAAAAAAATGCATTCTTTTTCGTTTTTAGATTACATATAGCTTTCATACTACTGATGGATTTGTAATATTACATGTTTATGGGTTCATTGAAAATTCTATTGTTTATTGAAATCTCCCTCCCCCCTTTTTTGTTTATATATATATATATATATATATATATATATATATATATATATATATATATATATATATATATATATATATATATATATATATCTATATCTATATACTAACAGTAATTGTTATCTTATTTTATATCGAATTAAAAAAAATAATCAGTCAACATTTCACTTCACGGTGTATTTCACAGTGTTAATGTGATTTAATACATTTTTCTCGAGCAACTTTGGTATAGGGTGAATTGGGTGGAAAACAAAATTTCTATTTCATAACTGTATGTATTGTTTCAAATATAAACATGTTATTTAATACCTAAAAGGATTGGAATCAAAATCTCAGATGTAACGCTCATTCGTGCATGTTTAAAATAATTAGAATACTCAAGTGACATTTTTTGCATGTAAATCAAAGACAACACAAATTCATACACGTACTGATTTTTTATGTTTAATCTATAGACTGAGATACAAAAATAAAATCCCTGTTATTCATAAAGTTATCAGCACTTAAAATGAAGTAATTTACCTTAGTCAAAAATGTCTTACCTATTTCTACGATCAAATCAAGAGGCGGATATAATATTTGTTTTCTACCTTATAGAGTTTGTTTTACTTTAATACGATTTGTTAATTCTGTTTTTAAATAAGAGCATCACTTTTTATGTAGGTTTTGGTCTCCATGAATGTTTAGATTTTTATTTATCGCAAACGAATATACACCGTCTTTTGTTCATTTTAACAACAAATGTAAAAGTCACATTTGTGCGTAAACCTTACCTTTTTTTTCAAAAAACGTTTCCAATTTTTGGATTGCTTCAGCTTCACTTGTTGTCAGTTCTGCTGGTTTATTTTTGTATTTCTCTAACAATTCTATTCCTCGTTTAGATAGCATTTTCATATCCAAAGAATAATGCCTGTGTTGTTTATTCTTTATATTTTTAATATTACATCTTGCTGAACTGAAAGCGTTACTTTCTGATGCATTGCAAAGTGGTCCTAATCTTAGAAATCCAAACTTCACATCAATTTCTGATAAACACAAGATTGCCTGGTCAAGGTTGTGTAAATGAGATTGTCTCTCCATTTTTTTTACGTCTTGGCATGATGATAGTCTTATTCACCTTAAAATTGGTTATTGCAGTGCCCCTGGACGGATGGGAACACAACTAAGTTAAATGAACTAGGCTACCATGCTATTTCCACTGTAAAGAAATTTAAATACGTTTACAAAATCAATATGCAATAACCATGCGCAAATTATTGACTGAAAAAGATCATGCCACAACACGACAATAGCTTTGACGTAGACAATTTAAAAAAAATGTATTTTGCATCGATTCTGCTTTGCCCTAAGAACTGACATTGAAGGACATTTTTCTTCAATCCACGCATGTTAACGCGAAAAGATATAGTGCCCATTTTCTAAGATAGCTATCATTTAAAAATATAATATATTTCAAACTAATATTTTTCGCTCTTTTTTTTTAACTTTATGTATAGCTAATGCTGAACCTAATTTCATTGCCAGGGTAAAGGACGATAGTACGAACCAAAAAATATCAATAAATTTATTATAAAATGTGTTGTTAAATTATTTACTTTTCTATATTTCACACACTTTAAAACAGGTCGAATATACACCCATCAAAAACAGAGAAAAGTGAAAAAAATATACATAAGCAGTATCTATATGTTTTGTTTTGTTTTTAATTCGAATATGGGGAAAAAATTAAAAATCTTAAAGTAAGCATTCATATACTTCATGGTCGAAATATGCCGATACTACAACAATGCAGTTTATTTCAACCACAACTGTTGGGAATGTTATAAGTTGTTGATTTTTTATGATACTTTAGATTCCGAAACATCTAATCCGAACTTCCTATTTTGACCTCCTAAAAAATTCCAACTGCTGGAATTTAAACAGTAAAGTTACCCACAGTAAGTCTTTTATCCCCATCCTAAATGCATACGCAGAAATGTTCATACATGTTTATTAACTACATCCAAAGAAAAGCTACACGTACAACTCACTTATCAACATACACTTATTTAAAGATTAAGTAGACACAATTAAAGACTAAATCATTTTAAGTAAATTGAATTAATTATTTAAATCGATATTTTTAAACAAATTGGCAGTCAAACGGTTTATCTTACTAATATAAATGCGAGAATTAACATTTTAAAATGTAAAACAATTATGTTGGCAATTTGTAAATGCAAAACAATGTTATAATTTCAACATAGATTATTTGAATAGTGTTAACTAATTAGGTCATTATCAATACTTTCACAAAGCGTGATTTAACCCATCTATTTTAGTACTACCACAATTTCTACAAAGATTTACTTTTATCGAAGGCATTGGCTAATATGGTAATGTTTCACGGTAACCAGGAATCAGTTTTTAACATTACAAAATACCGTAAGCATTCGCTTGCTTTTACAGTGAAACATTATTAAATCGTACCGAATTCAAGACGTTACACTCCAAGTCAGTTACGTCTTAAGATGTACGAACCTCAAAGTTCTTCTTTACTAAATTTCATTGCAAAACATTACATGCTAATTTGCCTATTTAATTAATTTTTAATTCTTGTCAGATATTGAATGTAAATTGAACCATTAACTTTAATTTTTTTTAATTTTGTGCTTGATATTCATTAACATTAATGCCGTGCCAAAAACAAAGCATTTTATTTCAAAAACCTAGAAATCTATGTTTTAATGTGATGAAAAAGGAGAACTCGCAACATCTGGTTACGTTAAAATAACCTAATGTTAAAGACACATTAAAAAAACCAAAGAGGATGTAAGAAACTATGAAAGAAGGCGCCAATTTAAAAAACAAATCCTTAATTGTTTTAAATAAGCAAACATTGATTAAGCTTTCATAAAATCAAAAGGTCATAACATTATAAATGCAAAATTATCTACTGAAGCTATCAAAGAAATGCTTAATGCGCGTTAATTGACAACAGTTTACGCCACAACTTAAACAAGAGGCCCAAGGGGCCACAGCGCTCACCCGAGCAACAATGGGCGTTCAAAAGATATTGTGCCATATGGCCCTCGGTACAATTACAAAAAAAAAAATATTGTAAACTATTCGAATTTTACACTTAGTTTTGCATACACGTAATCTTTGACATTGTACCTTGTCACAAAGCAGTATCTACCGGTATTATATTTGTTTTCTTTACATATTAGTATCCTGTAGGGACCTTCTTTAACGTTCCTGTGTAACTGGTTTTTTTACCCGTAGTGTACCTCTCTGGACACGGTATCAGCTATAGTACGTATTGGTCAGTTCTTTTCTATTGTTCGTTTACTTTATTTAAACTGCCGCATTGCAGACCTGGCAGACAGTGGCCACGTTTTCCCCATGACAGGTATGAGCAGCTAAGGTTTTGAATAACCCTTTCTCCTATTAGGGGTAAGTTAAACTATTTTATACTTTTGTAATTTAACTACGGCTCAGTCTTTTTACATTACTGTGGAGTTTATATTAAGTATTTTTTGTTACTTTTGAGATACTGGTTTTACGAGGTAGAACTGTTAAACATAGGTGTTTGCTCGCGCGTGTTCCTGTGTGGTCACGTGTCGAGTGTGTGTGCTTTATATTGGGATATAAATGCATGATATACTTGTATTTTGCCGTGTAGTTCGGTGTACTTGTATATTGTCCGTGTAGTACGGAGTATTTGTATATCGCTTTGACGTGGTTTTTCTGTGTTAAGTAGTGTGATACTCTTAACGTTATGCAGTGATCGTATTCGCTGTGGTTTCGTGCTATTGTATGGCGTGCTGTTGTTGCCATAATGTTATATTTTAAGTCCGTGCGACTTAGCCTATGTTTATGTAAGGTATATTAATCATGTAACTCAAAATATGTTTATTTGTTTAATTTAATAAGGTCCCTATCCAGTTTTTGGCAGTCCATCGCCGTGGTAATACCTGTCCGCCACTGTCTCACGCCATGCCATATCTACCCACTCCTCTTCTACATGCCCGTGACGAAGACTATGGACATCAGAAAACTTAAATATCTTATTGTTTATAATATGTATATTTGTTTGGTTTTATTTTATATAAAAATTGTAAATATAGAACGAATCTTGTTGTGTTTGACTGAACAGTCACGACGGTTGTCGTGACATACCTTCATGAAATACTCTTTTTACACAGAATAAGAAAATCCTATGCAAGATACAGAACTAAATATTTGGTAGGGGTACACTGTTATATAACTTCTAATTCCCTGTATTTACGTTCTGCCCCCCTCCCCCAGATAATAAAGCGATCAAAATACATGAGAGCATATAGGTACATTTTCTTCCTCAACTACTTACTAGTTATTGTATTTTTTTAAAAAATATTATAGTTATTGTATTTTATCAAAAACATCCTTCATGTTTATATGTGAAGAAGAAAATTGCACCTCAATGCGCTCAATTTCTCAAATTAAAAATATTCAACAATTTAATTTGTCTTCTCCATTATAATTAAATGACTGTTGTTTACCTCGCGTAAACTAGTGACTTTTATAACTTTACTCACACTTGATTTATGAATACACTGGAATGAAAAATGTTGTCACGTGACATGTTAAAGAGCTATAAAAATCAATGTTACCGTTTTGACAGGCACATCACTCTAATTTACAATGGCCCACCCATTATTTTCATTTTATTCAAAAATAAAAAAATGGCTACAAACCAGGATAATTTTCCCCTGTGATATTTTCTTAGGAATAGCGATAATTCTTTTATCCCTGCAACAGAAATGTGTCAGAACTATGGAAAATTGTTTAACGATGTCGATTTTATTTACTCACATTTCACATTATTCATTGTATAAAGAGGGGGCCCCAGAGAGTAGTTATATACAGCAAATCATCCTTTATTTTTTTATGTGTACAAGTATTTAACATACTCTAATTCATATAGAATTTCTAATGATCAACCAAAATTTCAGCGTCAGTCGTAGAATTATAAGCAAGATGAGCTCAAAATTTTGCTAGGTTTGAGTCATATTTTGTTCAAATGAGTTTATTACATTCAGCTTAAGATTTTTAACTTGGTATTTCCTATTCGGCATTTAAAATGGAAAAAAATGAATGGCTTTAGATCTGTGTACAAACAAACAATTGTGAGCAAATCTCTGTATCTTGCTTATAATTCGAAGCTTAACACTCAAATATGGTAAGTAAATAGAAATTGTAAACAATTAAACACAAGAAACATGCACTATAACAAATATAGAACACAATTTATTTTTCAAAATGAATGATATACATGTATATAGCTACATATTTCCGTCAGTGATATAAAACTCTATTTAAACTGAATAAACTCGAGAAAATGCCGAGCATCTCAACAAAACATATTGCATTATTCTACCATTACGCAAAAGATGTTACCGAATTACCGATAGCCTGAATGAATTGCATTTTAGTTCTTTCTTAATACATCAGATGTTGCTTAATTTGCGCAGGTAAACAGTAAACTGTTTGAATTACCGAAGTCTTTGTTTGATTTGATACGTAAAAATCAGGAAATACAAGCGACAGTTCCCAGGTTAACGCATAGCATAAATGAAAACGAAACGAAAATCACAACAAGCTAACACCACCGTCATATGTGAAAACTGTCAACGCATTGAAATATTTAGCCTCAATTTACTACTCAAAATCGGCACCAATGTATTTTGCATGTTTCAAAGATTCCCTTCGTACACGAAATGTTGCACAACAAACAAATTCATCATTATCAGATCGACCCATTTATCATAAAGTGTCATGGCTGCTTTAAACAAAGAACCTCGTTTTAGAATTATGGAATACGAGTCTTGGTAAAATGGGTAAGCAAACCCAGGCCGGGGAAAATAAAAGCCGGGGCAGATCGGCAATCGTCAATTCCAATTAGGCATTATTTTGCAGCAATATTTACAGCGAATACAAATATACTGGTCAGTAAATATCTTAAAGTTTTAATGAGATTGGCAGATTAATAACTGTCAATCTTTTGTATTGCCCTGGCCCGGTCATACCTACCCATTTTACCAAACACATGGATGCTATAAATTGCTTGAAACACGCCTTTTCTTTCTTAATATTTTCGTAATAACTCAGATTTGAAACAGAATTAGCCCATAAATTTTGCAATCTATATTTTCCTTTCCATAAGGATTACTTATGCTAAATTACATTGAATTTGACTCAGTAGGTCTTGAGAAGAAGATTTTTAAAAATGCACCCCCCTTTTTCTACAGTTTCGATGTTTTCTCTGCTTTGAATGAAGATTTGTCTTTCATTTTTGCAATTTATATTTGCCTTTCCATAAGAATGCTTTGTGCCAAATTTGGTTGAATTGGCCAAGCAGTTTTAAAGAAGAAGGGTTTAAAATTTAAAAAGTTTACAGACGGACAGACAAACGGACGACGGACAAAATGTGATCAGAATAGCTCACTTGAGCTTTCAGCTCAGGTCAGCTAAAAATCTAACTGATTTATCCATAGTACCTTGTTCTAACATGTTAATAATTACCAGTTGTAGTCAAATTACTTGCTATAATTGACATAGTGGTATGTGGCGCTATGTGCACATAAACAAAGCACAATGTACGGTAACTATGAGGTCGTTTTAAGGACGATATGCAGTAGCCATGCGCATACTTTAATCGATATCATTGGTCGTTAATCCGGTCTGATGAGCCTCTACTGTCTCTTCCGTGGGGATTTTAGGAACTTAAAACCGCGCTGTTGATCAATGTGCTGAAAACAATTTCAAACGAAACAGTGTTTTATAATTTGTTGCTGCTATGTGATGTACGAGAACACTAACACGTAAAAATGAAACAAACGATTAAACCGTTTATGATGTATTGATTCTTCCTTATCTGTTTTTCATTTCAGTGTCAGTTTTGTTATTTTTAAAGAACAGATGTTGACTAATAGTATCTATTGTAGTGCGAAACAAAAGCTTAAGCGTTGCAGAACGTCATCTATGCAATTTGACAGTATTGTTATTCAAAATGTAGCATGTGCAAAAAATTAGATATTGATATTGACATACGTCTCTTTCATTTCTTAAATCCAACTTGAAATACAAAATCTATAATCACGTTCTTGCATGTTTTAGTATTTTTCGAACAGATACCTTTCCTAAAGAACTATTTAAATAAGATTTAACGAATATTTTTAAATCATTACAAACTAAAGTTCGATTTGCAGTAACCAGAGAGAAATGAAAAATAGATTTTAATGTTTGAATACGTGAAGTTTTTTCACTGTAAAACTTAAGATTTTCGTTTAAGGATTGTTACTTTTTATTTACTGTAATGACAATTTATATGAGAAATTTTCTGAAGCAAACATTTATTTTACTTGTTGGACTTTTATATAAGAAGTTTCTTTTTAAAAGTTAATTTATTGAATTTGTCACAATTGACGGTAGAGGTAGTCTTTTTGTGTTTAGGAGATTTACCAAATGTACCGTGCTCGGACATGTAACCAAAACTCTTGTCAATGCATTCTATACGACAATCGACGAGTCTTTGTCATTCTAATGTCACGGATGACAAAGATATAAAAAATACGGAAACAAATAAAAAAGACGGAAAAATAAGCGTTAACGTTAACAAAAAGCAATCACCAGGGTAAACAATAAGCGGTACCCAGGCAAACTTTTTTTAGCAAACAAGAAGTGGCAACCAGGCACTGGCTTTTAACTTAAACAATTATCGGTAACCAAGCACTTGTATTTAATGTAAACAATAAAAAGTCACCAAACAATAGCTCAATAAGGATTCATCTCCTAAAATTATGTTCTTGACCAGGTTTTTTAATTCTATTCCATCCTATTTTGTGCTTATTTTAGTCGCCCATCTGAGAGATGAAAAACACTGATACCTTTTCATATCTGTTCACGCGATCAAGACATTTAAAGCTGCTTGGTCCGATTTTTTCGTTATTACAGTATCAATTTTTTTGTAAACAAATCATTTATCTTAAAAAGTTATGGACTTTCTCCAATTTACACCAGCAGAATCAATCTCCTTTCAAAGTTAGAAATATTCAAAGTAAATAATTTTTTTTGGGGGGGGGGGGGGGGGCCAAACGAACAAACAAACCAAAATGCATCACGGGAATGTTTAGAAAAGGAAACCGTTTGGTTTCGTCCCCCGAACAATTGGGGTTATTCAACCCACATGCTATGGATCGATTGTAAAGAAAGCAAACTTCAGAAATATTAGCGAACAAAACGTACACATGTTTATTTGTAATTTGCCTGATCATTTAGACCTTTATTTAAAACGATGTCAAAGTCGTAAAACTAACCATACCTGTCTCGTCGTCAGGGGTGAATTTTAACATGAGGCGAAATAAGGAGGTACCCTTTTATGTCGTTTGTTTTGTTAGCAAATTGTGTACGCATTTTTCTTCATTGAAATTTGGCTTAAGTGACTGGGATAACTACTGCAATGTCTATTATTATACATATACTTAGCATAACCATCGTTTAAAAGCGTGAATAAAATTTTATATAAAATCGGACCAAGCAGCTTTAAATCCGCATTCGAAAAAGACATGTTAAATCACTCATATGGTAAATCTTTACATTGATAAAGACTAGGCCGTAAAAAATACCCGATGAACTTTACATGCAATGTAATATTTTGCTAAAAATGAATTATACCACACACGTTTTATTCCACGCCAAACATAAAATATAAAAGCTAACCTCTCTAACATAATCTAATCGTCTAAATATTTTTTTAAACAAATGCAAAGCATTTTGATGTGAAGATTTTTAATATTCTTATTTCCTTACATGACCCTTATACTGCAAGTTTTTAGAGACTAAACCAACTTGTTTGAGGGGTTTTAGTTTACTTTATTAATAAGCCATGGCGTAAACAAATATCTTACCTCCCCATGAATTGTAAGGATTTCATTCCTTAACATTCAAACAGTATTATGACGTCAGGTTTCGCATTCAAATTGAATTTTGTGATATTGTAAAAAAAGCTTGATTTCAATGGTTTTATAAATTTGTTATAAAAAAAAAGGCAGTCGGTAGAAGATAATCGTTACATTGTTTATATTTAACCTACTATGGTTAATGCATGTACATGGTCAGTAAATTCCAGTAAATGTGGGCTCGAGCTCCGCTCTCATCCAATATGGTATACACTTACCAGATATAAACCACATTAAAACATTTAAAAACTATGTAAATGGTGCATTTTAGAAAGCATATGAATTAGGATGTCACATAGCAATATACATTCATCACCTACGTATAGAGTTTTTATCTCTCAGATAACTTGATGCGCAAGAACATGATCTAGGAATAGACAATATCCAAAACGAGGCAGACTAGAGAAAAAAAAGTTGATAAAACAAGATTAACAGTAGTCTCGATTGAAGTAATCATTTCATAAATTCTGTGATACTACAATGTACGATACGACGACCTCGTCTGCAAACACAATCTGTAATGCTGACTGACGTTTTTAATACTTATTGTTAGTCTAAGACCTTCAAAAATCACCGAATTGTCTTCGGATTGTTTCCATTTCCCCGATTACGACAAAGTGAACATGACGGATGTGACCGGTAAGCAAAGGATGCTCGCTTCTCCATGGAACCTGATCCTTCCTCTGATTTTGTAAAAGTCTGTGTTTTCTCTGCTCCTGTTTTGTCTTTTTCCTTTCGATTTCTGATTTTGAGGACTGTTTGCCATCAAAGCATTGCATTAATAAAATTTGACCATAAGTATGTTAAGCCATTAACCGTTATCAAGAAATAAAACATGAATCATACATTTTTGTTAGAATGCACAAATGGTTTGATAATGAAGAGATTGCTTGTTGCAGGCATTTTTTCGTCTTTTCAAAAAAATTTGGATTTTGGAATTCCATTGAAGACAACAAGTTCTAAAAGGAATGCGTTTTTTTGTTTTTTTTTTAGAGTTTTGTACTGAATTTATAAATACGTTTTTGATATGTGTACTTTTCGATATCAAAGACCTCAGAAATTAATTTAAAATATAGCACTTCTTTATTTTAAAACAAGGTCAGTAAACAAGGTTTGCAAAATCATTAACGTGAGTTTAAATCATCACTATTAACAGCGCTCTAGGTTGTTTTTCTACACCCTTAGCACAGTATTGATTTAAGGTAGCTCAAAGTATACTGCTTATGAAAACTGTTCCCGAATTTTTTTTCTCCGCAGTATTCATTCATTTATTTTTTTTATTTTTATATAAGTTAATGTGTTTTAAGCAAAACGACGCTTATCACATTTAGTAACGCCGATTCTTTGAAATATAAAACAAGTAAAACATGAACATTTTTTGATACTATGATGCTAATTCTTAACCGAAAAAAAACAAAGTTAATTTATTGACAATATAAAAGACTGAAGAGATAATTTGATATAAATTGATGACAATTACCAATATTTGTTCTCGACAATTGTTTTGCAGTACAACTTTTATGTTCCAAACTGATTCACGAAGCATTATAATTTTATTAAAATTCATTCAAAACTTGTTTGTGAAAAAAATAAACCACCTGCTGCAACCTTTAACTCAACATTCAGGAATATCGACGACGTATTATCAATAAACAATTGTTACTTCCATATATATCTCGGTAAACTTGAATAAAAGATACAAGAGTCTGCGTCATTTGTTTCATATCTGGATATTTTACTGGAAATAGACATTGATGGTAAGCGAACAACAAAAAATTATGTTAAGCGTGACAACTTCAATAATTCTATATTCAATTGTCCTTATTTATGAAGCAATAAACCTGCATCGCCGTTGTATGGTGTTTCAAATAATTCAATACGCAACACTACTAAGTATAAAAAGTACTGACATTCCTTTTTTCTGATAAATTTAGACATTTACTGACAATGTAATGACATAACTGATGAACTTAGAAAAGTACTGACCTTTTTACTGACGGTACCAAGAAACTTTGAAAAGTACTCACAAACTTAGACAGTACTGAAGAACTTAGAGAAGTACTGATCAGTACTGGTAAGAACTGACCCCATTGTTCTTAATCCCACTAGAGCTAAAAGGTGTGAAAATGTATTAAATAATGTATGTTTAATTATAATAAAGAACCAAACAATTATCAAACTTATTAATAACATTTTCCTTGAATGAAAATGTCAATTTTATATTTAATTTTGTAAGTGAAGACAAATTTTGCCAAGTACTGATAAGTTATTACTCTTACTAAAAAAAATTTACCTGATCTTTTTTTTTTCTTTTATGTCATTTTTCACTATTAAATATTTAAGCTACCTATGTACAGTATAACGTTTATATAGGTTAATATTAATTTTAAAGTATTAAATTATTTAATTTTTTTAATCTTAACTAAAAATTATGATATGAAAAACTGTCATAATTAAAAAAATGCAATATGGGGCTTTTTTGGTTTCACATAAAGTTGTGTTGTACAAATAAGAGGGGGTGGAATTGGAGTTGTATATTTGCGAATGACTCGGAATGCCATGTTTTTTTTTATTTTTTGACGTTAAACATCTTAATGTCTGAATTCAATATATTTTGCCATATGCATAATAATATGCAATGATTATACATTAAAAGTTATGAAAATTAATTAGGATTACATGTTAACTTACTAAGAAATCAATATCCGGGTTAACTATTAGTAATTTTTAATTCGAAATCAATAAAAACTCTCTCTCTCTCTCTTTCTCTCTCTCTCTCATGATTTATCAGGAAAAAAACTGGCTTTCATCGATTGGGATTAACATGATTTAGATATTAACTAATCTACTTCCTGCTAAATAGAATCTAAAGACATTTCATGGAGGCTATGTTATTATATGCATTATTACACCAGGCAGTAATTTATTGATGATGTGCAGTTTCCATAAACTGAAACCTTTATGATGTATTGGCTTTTTTTTTAATCTGCTTATTCTCATTGTCAGTCTCTTTAAAAGAGCGGATGTTGTCAAATTGAACACATTGTAGAGCGGAACAAAGGGAAAACCTACTTGTTAGAGCTATGTAATCTTTATTTTATACGCGTAGCACCGCACATAATTATACGACCCCCAACCCCACCCCAACCCACCCCCCAAATATTTTTTTTAGAATTACATTTAAGATTGAAGGAAAATTATGCATTTTTTAAAACAATCTTCAAACCCAGTAATAATTGTTGAATACAGGTTTTTTTCTTGAAAGCATATCAGGTATTTAGTGCTTTACTGCCATTTCAAAATACTGATATTGATCCATTATGCTTATCAATATCCAAAGAACACACATTATGCGATTTGAAAAATATATTTTAATCAACGGTTTGTTCAAATCATGTTTTATATTTAGCAATAAGATAAACAGATTTTAGAGTGACGAAATAATTAGCTTTGCAAAGTTTTAATTTTATGGGACATTTGAAAAAAAAATATATGTATTATTGATTTTTACCAGAAACACATTTAATGTGATCTTGAAAAGCCCGTTACTGAGATAATTTTATTTCAATTGGTTAAGAAGAAATAAGGTAAATATTTTAAAGAATTCTGAAAATAAATATAAATGATTGAGGCTAAATTGTCTTAAAAAATGTATTTCAGTTTATTTCACGTGTAAGTTATTTATTAATTAATAGATAAGCGAGTGAAATATGAAAGTATTGGTGCTGACAATTAAATTGATGGACTTTTAATAGATTAACAGTAAAATAAATTATGAAAGTATAATTTCAGGTTAAGACTGACATTCCGAATGTATGTAAAATCATCGTTTATGTCATTGAGAATATCGACAAAAGATACGTGCACCTTGTTCAAACATGTCACCTATAAAAATGTCAATGAATTATACTATGGCAATCGGTGAACCAAATCACTCTGATTCTCTGGGCTACTTTGATATACTGCTATCATGTTGCCGTCAGGAATGTGCTTTGACAGAAGTTAGTAATCATGCACTAGTTTTTAATGTAAACATCAGGAGAACCTGACACAAGTTTTCACTGCAAACAGAAGCCTCAACAAGTCACTGGCTTTTAATGTAAGAAAAAAGCGATAAACAAGCACTAGTTTTTAATGTCATCAAGAAGTCGTGCATGTACCCAAGCATTAGCTTTAAATGTAAGACAATTAACTAGGAATGATGTTGGGGCATTTCGCTCCGATTTTGTTTATTCAGATTTTTTTTAGAACGGGGGTCGTTCGCATATAACGTCCTAATTTATTTTCTTGAAAATTGCTTTTCATATGTTGGTAACTACAACTACACTATCTAAAAGGAAATATATTGATCGTTTTCCGTACGCGTATCCATAGATTGAATGACTTGCAGAGAGTAAAGTTTATGATTTTAGTTACAATAGAAAATGAAAAAAGGCTGAGCTTTTGATCGTTATTCATACACTCAAGTGAACAACAAGAAGTTAGAAATTAAAATAAAATTGCATTATTCAATTTTACGTGGAAAATATAATTTTCTTTCGGCGACTGCTGTAGATTCTTCTTAAAAAGAATTGTACGAATGTGCCAGTTTTGCTCACTTTTTACGAACCTAGAAACGTGCTGTGTTGTTGAATCATGATTTATCTTAATAAGCAGTTTAATTATGCTTACCCTTTTACGTTTTACGTACAGTTTTTTTAAAATTGTTGATTTAATTTCCTTTTTTTTTTAAATTTAAAATACATTGAAGTAGGTTTAGAGTTATATGAACAAGTGTTTAAGGTCTTCTCTAGAACTGTGATGCTTAATATGTGATATAACTATAAAATATTTCTGTAACAAAATGGGCCAAATCCTAATAAGAAATCTGATGAATTTTTTTTAATCTGAATTTTATAGGTGCTTTTGCTCAGATGAGCGATTTCACCCGTAGCGTGGTTTGTTTTTTTTTTTATCAAAAAATCCTTGTGAAATATCCCTGAATAGTTGAAGGTTGATTTCTTTAAACCCCAATATATTGTAAAATTATTAAAACAAAGTTTTCATTTTAAAACGAATGCTTAAAATATACGTACCCTATGCGGTGGCTAATTAATAATTCAATTTGCATGCATACATGTATCTTATATTCAACTCCATTTAATTCAAATTTGAGAATTCTTCTTTGAGATACTATTAGCAATTTGATTTCTTTTTTAAATTTTAATTTTTTAACAATCTGCATTTAAATCCCTTTTTGTAAAACAAAATCAACTGTCTGATTGAGTACTTATGTTATCTTATTAAATTATACGCAATTTTGTTTTCGTTGAAAGAACTCATTTTTTAATGAAAATCAAGAATCATGTTATGCCTGTTCACTTTCCGAAAACAAAATGCATGGTGTATACCATTTCAATATTTAGCATCATACTAGTAAAACACATTCGTTATTAATTGACAAAGATAGATAGTTTTTGTAGTATAATATCTTCATTTTTAATTAAAAAAAAGTTTTAACTCGTTTTAAAAAAACAAAAAACTAAGCATTCTACTAAAAATTTGTTTGCCCACACCATCTGCAATTTTTAAAGGGATCAAGTTTGACTTTTGTATTCTTTATAAATGAAACCCAGTTTTGCATTTAAGCCATTTAAAGATATTTTCATTCTATATAAAGATAGATTAGTAACTGAGTGTATGATATTGAAAATTACGGGATTAAATGTTCGGTGTAGTTTAGAATGCATGGATATGAATACGTGTTGTGAAAAGATATCAGTGCTGAAATGTATTCGAATGACTTGTGTTGGTACAAACGTAATCTAAACTTGCAAAAATTTGTACCTAAACAAATCTATCAAATGGTACCAAATCTATTATTAAGCCATTTGCACTTTACAAGATTTATCACCCTGGCCGTATTTGATCACCTCACAATACTCTAAAAATGATTTCTTATATCTTTAATGTTGATCATTTTGTTTGTGAAGTTTATTGGTTGTATATGCTATGGTTGTGCTACTTCTTTGGGGGAATATGTCTTTACCGAAGATAAATATGTGCATTTTCTCCTTTACAAAGTCACTGTTTTTATCGATGCAAAACAATTGACACATTTGGTAGAATGTTGACCATAACAGTTCAACGTTTGATGACCTGATAAACAAGGAATAAAACATAAATCGATGAGGCGCATGCATTTGTCCTAAAATGTAAAGATTGTTTGGTAAAAAAAAACCTCTGTCTAGGTGTAAGGACATTTTCCTTTTCTGAATTGCAATTAAAGATACAAAGTGCTAAAGGTGATATGTTTTGACGTTCTGTGTTATCAATATATAGATAAGTTTTATATGTGTATTTGTAATACGAACGACCTCATTCTTAAATTTGGGCATATAAACATGGATCAGTAGATAAGGCTTGCTCAATCATATTCATCTCCGTCAACACTTTGCGAAGCGTGATTATAGTGTTCTCCGCCTTTAGCTCAGGTTAAGACTTAATTTTGTTTTGCCCAACTTGTTATGAAAATTGGATGTTTAAATGTTACATGGTTACATCTCGATTGGGGTTTTATAATCTTGTCTTATTTATCAAGAACTATAATGTGTCTCTATGCACGGTTTCGAATGATCCTTTTATTTTGCGAACAAATTTGAAAAAAAAAACTTTGTTAATTCCGTCCGTTATGAAGAATTAAGAATAATTCATTTAAAGTCGTTTTAATTCCACGGTGTTAAAATTTGACGATTTTTGATAAAGTACCAATCGCGATAAGTTTAATTTCACGTGCTAGAAAATCAATTGATCAGAGGATAAGCATTAAAAAGTTTTTGAAAACTAATGATATTATTCACAATGGGTTTAATTCCACGGAATAAATATCAAATTGCGAACAAAGTGAAATTAAAACCATCGTGATTATTTGCCAATCTACAGTAATGCATATTTTTTGTAATAAGAAAAATACATTTGCAACTTCTTTGGGGGGCGTCGGGGGGAGGGGGGGGGCTAGTTTTGCTGTTTTTTTTTTCTTTTTACATTAATCTTTAGTAATTTCTCAGCCCGCTCCGTGTCCTCATGGATGGGTGAACCGTGGGCGGTTATGCTACGCCTTTATTACAGACAAACCAGATGGAAGGACAGAGGCAGAGGTCAGATATCTCAATAATTATAACGTCCTAAAACCAGTGTTTATATACCTCGTCCACTTTTATCTCATGTTCCGTGTAATCTTTTTTTCTATATACATTTACTTTACAGTCTTTCTGCAATGTATTACATTCGCATTTGGTTGAAATAGAGGCCGTTGTCGAAGATGAATTTCTGCGAGTGCATTTATTGGACAACAAATAAACAGGTACGAACACCTTAGTTAACTTGTGTACGGATTTTCCTTAGTGGTTTAGCTCATAGGGATTTAAAAAACTAACCAATCATTAGAAATTGTAGAACAATGTATGAAAGGGTAAACAATTAAACTCAATAAACGCGATAACTTCATTATATCTCTATTTTTCCTTACTTATGTAGCAATATACCTTCATCACCTGCATATGGTGTTTTTGTCTCTCAGTTAATTCGATACACAAGGGCATGTTCTTCGTATGAACCGTTTTAAAGGCGAGGCAAGCTACTGACAAAGACGTTGATAAAGCTGGACTATCAACAGTCTTGTTCTATGGTCGATACAACGACCTTGTCAGCAAATATAATCGTTCAATGGGTCGCATGCGGACTGATTGTTCATACTAATTGTTAGACCATAATTAATCACACGACTGGTCAGCAGACAATGCTCACTCCTCCTGATCCTACCTCTGTCTTTTTAGAGGTCCATGCTGCTCTGCTTTGAAGTTGTATTTCGTTTTATTGAATTTTTAGATGGTTGACAGATTGGTATTGTCATTTTTTTCATTTAAAAAAAAAGCTGTTTTAGAAAACAAATTTAAAACGATATGACTGGTATTTTTCCTTGGAATTAGTGTACGCCTTTTTATGGAGTGGATTAAAGGTATTTTTGTTGATAGTGGTCGAGGAAATTCTACTTCCGCAGAAACACCTCCCTTATTTTCAGTGAATGTTACTAAAAAAACTTACAATATATGTGCTACTTTTCAGTGTGGGTATACTGAATAGATATGAAAACACATTTGGAAATTACAGTTTCACAAATCAGAGCAATTAAGTTTCAAGATAATTTATACAGGTATATATTCGTGTAGAACCCTGTCTTAGCTATTCCTTCTTTTCAGGTTTTATTCATTACTAAAACAGTGTTTGCGTAATGTGCTGATTTTAAATGTGGCTATATCCTGGAAATCAACAGATCAACGTTTGGTTATGCATGCATAAATGCTTAATTGAACGTTGTGTATGTTATCTCTAATCTATTAAAGACATTTATTTTTATATTTAAAAAGGTTTTAGGAGGCTTCCGGATTGGAATGACCGACATCTTGGTAGAAGGAGAGTGGTGTGGATGTCAACGCAAACAAAAGCTTATTACACTAACTGGTGGCCCAGGGAACCTTATAACGTCCACACTGAAGACCGTGCCTCCTTATAATCTGATTATTCGTTTAAATGGAATGACGCATCACGCTCCTTGAAATATAACTTTATTTGTCAAAAGGAGTAAGTTTTATCAACAATGTGATTTACAATTCAAACAATTCAATGGATTCGCTTGTATTTGCTTGTATAATTATGACTTTGTTTCTATGAATCACCTTTCATCTTTACGTCTGTACAGGTCGTCTCATGGAGAGAAAAATGTGATTGGTTGAGTTGCTCATTAGCCACTTATAAATAAAAGTTAGCATTTTTGAGTACGTCTGTAAATGATATCAAAAAATACCCATACATCTCATTATGTAATATATTTTGTTAACACCTTACATGATATTGCTGTTTTGATAAATAAAAAATGTTATTTAAACGTATACGCTATCCTTCAGAGTAAATTGTTGCGGCAAAAGTCGTTGAAGAAATTGTTCGCTAATTTCATTTAAAAAATCTGCGTCACAGTTTTTTCTAGATATCCAATTAGGAATATAAATCTAAGGAACCAATAAACATTTTTTTTTTACTTTGTCCATTTTCTCGTAGTTTTTATTGCGCAATTTTTTTTCTTTGTTTTTTGCTACTCAAACGTTTTGTCATTAAAATTTATTTAATTCCAGGAATCTGTGGTTTTGTGACAACGAAAACCAAACTATATAATCAATAACCCCTTGCAACAACGACTCTTTTTTTTTTTTTTTTTTTTTTTTTTTTTTTTATTTATTATTTTTTCATATGCATACAAACATTTTAATAATATAATTCAAAGCCATTTTTTATTCATCCACTCACACATTCGTGCTCACATTCATCCAGATTTGGCAGTGGTTGCTTATTTAACAAAGGCAAACGGTTAATATTAATAATAAACAAAGAAGAAACAAAAAAAAAAAAATTACTGAATTGTATCAAATATACGTTTCCATACATGCCAGTTGTTAGTAAACTTTTGCATTTGAAATTTCTGACATGAAATATATTTTTCAACTTTGTATTTGTTATATAGATAAAATAGCAGCCCTAGTAGACTAGGCAGTATATCTTTTTTAAGACAGCAAAATAAATATTGTTTTGTGTACAAAATTATAAAGTTTACAACTTTATTGTCTTTTGACAATGGGAGTTCACCCAATAAAATATTGATAACATTGAAACCAATTCGTATAGAAGTATATTGGTAAATATGCATGCTTAGGTTGCTCCAAATTGTTGATATTTTTTCACAGCTTACAAAAACATGTTGGATTGTCTCAACATCACGTTCACAGAAGGAACAGCAATCAGAAGATACAACATTGATTTTTTTTCAAATAGTAATTTACAGGAAGAATTCTATGAAGCAACAACGACTCTTTATCACAGACTGCTGGTATATACCTTATCTTTGAATAAGAAAGCTTTTCAAAACAAACGCATAGATAATGGGATTAAAAGGGAAAAATGAACAATCGTCAATGACTTTTTTTTTAAAGTGTCATTATATTAAGTTGCGATTCTATTTAAGATTCTGTTTAAGAATATTATGGTATGATTTCGAAGATATTTATATTTAAGCATTGCCTTGATGACAAAGTTTTCGTGTCCCAAGTTTAAGGCATTGTACATCGTTTTGCGACATTGACAGCCGATTATGCATTTTGGCAATGCTTGCTACATGTACTAATCATATTCGAAATTATTAATAAAATCAAATTGGCTTCTAAACAATATCATTTCCATTTCCTCATCATTATAACTATTTACAAGTTATTTTATTTAATACATTTAATATATTATGTTCAAGTATACAACTTCATCGATACATTATAAAAAATCAAAACAAATGAAGCATGCCCAGTCTAATTACTATATATAGTAATCATAACAGAAGCAGACGACAGATTCCTTGTTTAAAATGTAGTTAAACTTCATTTTGTTAATATTTACTTTCGATAATGGTAAATTTTAACGCAATTTTACCTATATGGACACATTTAAGTTTCATTTTCATTAATTTATATTCTTGATATTTCGTAGAAAATATCTGATTTATTTTTTTGCTATCTCCTCAGATGATAATGGTTTGCGATGTTTCACGTGGAACGTTGTCGACCAAATACAACAAAATATGAATTACAAATATATAAAAGAACTTTAAAACATCATTTTTATAAAAACAAAAATGTATAAGAAATTGATTATCTAAAAGAGAAAACTTCGATTATTAATAATACTTAGAACTTGTTGCCTTCTGTATTATAATTGTAGTTGAGTTCTACGATTTAAACTGATATAAAACAGACAATTTCTATGTTTGGCCTAAAGACTTAGGAACAGGGATATTTTGCTCCAATCCAATAATTTCTGAAACTTCTCGTGCATTTTGTGCCTGTTTTCCTAATCTTCTTCCTATCGAACTATTATAGTGTGGTTTAAAAAATGATCATGCTAATAATACATTGTCTTCCCAAAGCAAAACAACGAAACATTTGATCACCTTTCACACAATTAAAAAAAACTCGAGGTTCATGATAGATTAAAAAACCCAGAGGCCATAAAGCATTGAAAAACGAAAGTGAAAAATTGAAATATAACACTTTGAAGGTTAAGTATGTGAACATTATGTGAACTGAATATTTCTTAAGTGAGCTACCCTAAAATATCAACAATAAAAACCTTACGAATTCATTACTATTTGCTAAAGATACATCTAACAAATAATATTAAACAGTTGATTGCTTGATAAGGTCATTTATGCAGGATTGTCCCGAAACATGAAATGATCCGTACTCTCGAATGTATCATTCAAACTTCGCTTAAATCACATAGAAGAAACTTTTAAGGCTTAAGATATGCCTCTGACACCCCTACAATAATTAACGAAAAACGATTTTATCTTTGTCTAAATATTTATAATAACCTTTAGTTAATTTATTTATAGCACCTCGTTCTGATATGTTAATAGCTTTGATCTCCCAGACGTTTGTCAATACATCCACTGGCACGGGATGAACGTGGGGTCAAATGCATTGCTACGTTGGGCTATTTTGTTAAAATCTGTTATATGCACATACATAAAAAAAAAAGATGACCAGAATTAATTAAAGTATAGTATGCGGTTAGTAAACTCATTTCTTAACGATCGCAGTCGATGAGAATCCGGACGCTGCACATTAAATATATCTGTGAATTTTCAAAGGGTTTAAGTAAATTTAAACCCTCTATTTCGTTGCAGTGTCGATCAATTTCATGCTTTAATCCATTTTAAAATCAACAATGCCCTACGAGCCAATTATTTATTATGTGCAGTTGATATAAATTGAAATGTCAATAACGTTACTTAAAACTCCATATGTCGTCAAACTGTCGACCAATATATATAATTGAAATCAAACAATGCCCTTTGTTATCTGTCTTGTCTCATTTTCAGTATCTTTAAAAGAGCATATGCTATCTAATTGAACGCATTGTAGTGCAGAACAAAAGAAAAAAACCTATATGTTAAAGCTATGCTATCTCTATTTTACACGCTCAGAACCGCACATATATATACCCCCCCCCCAATAAAAAAATGTTTTAGGAATAACACTTTGTGTTGAAGAAAAATTATGGTTTATTTTAAACAATCTTAAAAAGCAGTAAAAAGTCTTAAATATATATTGTGCTGTAATCCCTTTTTAAAATTAACAATACCCTATGAGCAAATTATTTATAATGTGCAGTCGATATAAATTGAAATGTCAATAACGTCTCTTAAAACCCCATATGTCGTCGCACTGTTGACCAAGGTCTTTTTGAAATCAAACAATGTCCTATTTGGAATTTATTGATGATGTGCAGTTCACATAAACTAAAACCTATATGACGTATTGATTTTATTTCTCTGTCAGTATCTTTAAAAAGGAACACATGCTGTCTAATTGAACACATCGTAGGTCGGAACAAAAGGAAAAACCTATATGTTAAAGTATGTTATCTCTATTTTATACGCCCAGCACCGCACATAAATATACCCCCTCCACCCCCCACCCCCCCCCCTATTTTGTTTTAAGAATTACACTTTACGTTGAAGAAAAATTGTGGATTATTTTAAAACAGTCTTTAAAAGCAGTAAACATTTTTGAATACAGGGTTTTTCTTGAAAGCATATCAGGTGATAAGTGTTTTAGCGTACGTTATTGACATTTTTAAATATCAATATCGATCCATTATGCTTACCAAAATAGAAAGAAACTATATAATTATGCGATTTCAAAAATACATTTTAATCAACGGTTTGTTCAAATCCTCTTTTTATTTGGCAATTATTAAGATAAACATTTTTTTAGAGTGACGAATTAATAAGCTTTGCAAAGTTTTAATTTTACTGAACTTTTGGAACAACATACTATGTATTAATGATTTTTACCAGAAAAATATTTAATGTGATCTTGAAAAGTCCGTTACTAAGATGATTTTATTTCAATTGGTTAAGACTAAATCAGATAAATATTTTAAAGAATTCTGAACATCAATATAAATGTATGGGGCTAAATTGTCTTAAAAAAATATTTCAGTTTATTTCATGTGTTATTTATTTATTAATTAATAAAAAAGCGAGTAAAACGTGAAAGCATTGGTGTTGACAAATTTATTTGACATGTTATAGATTAACAGTAAAAAAAAAACTATGAAAGTATTATTTCAGGTTAAGACTGATGTTCTTAATGTATGCAAAATCATCGTTTTCTGCAATCTCTTCTATTTATAGCAACGATCCTACCGTTTATAAAACCGGTGGACCAGGCAGCATGGTAAAATTTGATAAGCGTGCACATCTCCCAGGATATATGTTAGAAAACTGTGAAATTTAAACAGTACATACTTTACATATTTTTTTTAGGTGGTAGGGTAGTGATCATTACCTTCAGATTGTTTGGCTATTCTTTAAGAATATCTCTACATTATATTTAAGTTGATTTCATGATTTTTGCAATAATTGACGGTTTGTGCAGTTCCCAGTTTCATTGCGAAGATTGACAAAAGATACGTGCACCTTGTTTAAACATGTCACTAATAAAAAATGTCAATGAATAATACTACGGCAATTAGCGAAACAAATCACTCTTATGATCTGGGCTATTTTGATATACTATTTTCATGTTGCCGTCAGAAATGTTCTTTGACAGAAGACAGTAACCATGCACTTGTTTTTAATGTAAACATCAGCAGAACCAGACACGAGTTTTCAATGCAAACAAAACCCTCAACAAGTCACTGGCTTTTAATTTAAGAACAAAAATCGGTAAACAAGCACTAGCTTTTAAGGCAATAAAGAAGTCGTGCATGTACCCAAGCATAAGCTTTAAATGTAAGACAATTAACTAGGAATGATGTTGGGGCATTTCGCTCCGATTTTGTTTTATTCTGATTTTTTTTAGAACGGGGGTCGTTATCTCGTATATATCTCGTTCTAATTTTTTTTCTTGAAAATTGCTTTTCATATGCTGGTAATGAATAAAACTACACTATTTAAAAGGACATATATTGATTCGTTTTACGTACGCGTATTGATAGATTTATTGGCTTGCAGATAGTAAAGTTTGTGATTTTAGTTACAATAGAAAATGAAAAAAAAGGTGTCTTTCACTGTGATTAAAGCAGTGTGAGCTTTTGATCGTTATTCGTACACTTAAGTGAGCAACCAGAGGTTATTCAATTTTACGTGGAAATGTTTCTGTCGGCGACGGCTGTGGATTCTTCTTAAAAAGAATTGTACGAATATGCCTTTTTGCTCACTTTTTACGAAGCTAGAAACGTGCTGTGTTGTTGAATCCTTGTGAGATATCCATGAATAGTTAAAAGTTAGTACCTTTAAATCCCAATATATTGTAAAATTTTTAAAACAAAGTTTTCATTTTAAAATGAATGCTGAAAATATACCCTATGAGGTGGCAAATTAATAATATAATTCACATGCATATATGTATGTTATATTCCATTCCATTCATTTAAATCTGAAGACACACTTCTTTGAGAAACTATTAGCAATTTGATTTTTTAATAAGGTTTTATTTTTTTTCAGAAATCCACATTTAAATACCTTTTTGTAAAACAAAAATAAACAGTCTGATTGCGTATTTATAAACTTAATTTAATAAAACGCAATTTTGTTTTAGTTGAAATAACTAATTTTTATTTGAAAATCAAGAATCATTTTCTATCAGTACACTTTCCGAAAGAGAACATGCATGGTTTATACCTTTTCACTCTTTAGTATCGTACTAGTAAAGCACATTCGTTATTGACTGACAAAGATAGATAACTGCTGTTGTATAATATCTTCGTTTTTGATTAGAAAAAATCCGTTTCAATTCGATTTAAAAAACGCTATGCATTCTACTAAAAATATGTTAACCCACACCATCCGCATTTTTAAAGGGATCAAGTTTGACTTTTGTATTCTTTTTAAATGAAACCCAGTTTTGCTTTTTGAACCATTAAATGATATGTTCATTCTTTAGGAAGATAGATTAGAAACTGAGTGTATAGTATTGTAAATTACGGGATTAAATGTTCGGGCTTACGGTGTAGTTTAGAATGCACGGATATGAATATGTGTTGTGAAAAGGTGTCAGTGCTAAAATGTATTCGAATGACTAGTGTTAGTGCAAACGTAATCTAAACTTGTAAAAATCTGTACTTAATCATCTATGAAATAGTAATCAAATCTATCATAAAGCCATTTGCATTTTACTAGATTTATCACCCTGGCCGTATTTGATCACCCCACAATACCGTAAAAATGATTTCTTCTATCTTTGATGTTGATCATTTTGTTTGTGGAGTTTATTGGTTGTATATGTTATGGTTGTGCTAATACTTTGAGGGAGTATATCTTTACCGTAGATAAATATGTGCAGTTCCTCCTTTACAAATTCACTGTTTTTATCGATGCAAGACGATTGACACATTTGGTATAATGTAGATCATAACAGTTCAATGTTTGATGACCTGATAAATAATGAATAAAACATAAATCGATGAGGCGCATGCATTTCTCCTAGAATGTAAAGATTGTGTGGTTAAAAAAAAACCTTATGTCTAGGTATAAATTCGGAAATTTTCCTCTTCTGAATTGCTATTAAAGATAAAGAGTGCTAAAGGTGATATGTTTTGACGGGTCAATAGATAAGGCTCGCTCAATCATATTCATCTCCGTCAACACTATGCGAAGCGTGATTATTGTGTTCTCCATCTTTAGCTCAGGTTTAGACTATTTTATTTTGACCCAACTTGTTATGAATATTGGATGTTAAAATATTACATGGTTATATCTCAATTAGGGTTTTATAATATTGTCTTATCTATCAAGAACTATAATGTGTCTCTATGCACGGTTTCGGATAATCATTTTATTGTGCGAACAAATTTGAAAAAAAAAACTTTGTTAATTCCATCCGTTATGAAGAAATAACAATAATATGTTTAAATATAATTTACATTTATGGTTATAAGGAAAACATTTGCAACTTCTTTCTTGGGTGGATGGTGTGGGGGGAGGGACTAGTTTTGCTGTTTTTGTTTGTTACTTTTTACACCACTCTTTAGTAATTTCTCAGCCAGCTCCGTGTCCTCATGGATGGGTGAATCGCGGGCCGTCATGCTACGCCTTTATTACAGATGTCCCAGATGGATGGACAGAGGCAGAGGTCAACTATCTCAATATCTATGATGTCTTATTATTCTAAAAAGAGTTTTATATACATTGTTTATTTGTATCCAATTTTATCTGTAATCCTTTTTTAGAATATATTCTTTACAGTCTTTCTGCAATTTATTACATTCGCAATTGGTTGAAATAGAGACAGTTGTCGAAGATGAATTTCTGCGAGTGCATTTAATGGACAACAAATTAACGGGTACGTACACTGTAGTCAAACTGTGCACTTATTCGAACCAAAACGGTTTTCGTCCGTCAGGAGTCATGCAAGTATGCTGTATATAACTATGAATTATTTTCTGCATCTACGCAGAAAATACAAATTCTATTCAAGTTGAATATGATATATTACATACTATATATACTGTAAGAGTGGTTATTTACACTGGTGGTAAAGTACGCGTTTTCTATTGTCAAACAATATGCGTGGGTATTAAAGACGCGGATGCATGATTTACCCCTCTAAAGTTTTAATTTTTCAACATACGCATTTCTTTATAAAAAGAAACAAAATGCCAACACTTTTGACAAAACGTGGCTCTTTATGTAACGTACCATTTATTATAGCGGAAGCTTTTACTTTGACGCTGTTTGGTTTTTTTTTAAGTTGTGCTATTTATAGTAACATTGGTGATCTGCCTGCCTAAAGCCAGGACTCTGCTTTCAGCAGAGCCCGGCTAAAACAGAAAAAAATCGACCAAAATCGTGACCATACCCCTTTAAATAAAGAACTGATTTTAGATTTGGCTCTATCCTAAAAAAAATTAACAGATGAATGCAGAGTTATACCTGCATTAGCATAAGATAATCTTAAATTAAATGTTGTGTATGTTCACTATGTCCTTTTTTACCAAACCTTTTCATAATTTATCAAATTGACTAGTATATATTTACAGAGAAGATATTTTTTAGAGATTTAAACGTAATAGAAAAACGTTTTCAGGAGCCTTTTGGATTGGAATGACCGACATCTTGGTAGAAGGAGAGTGGGTGTGGATGTCAGCGCAAACAACACCTCATTACACTAACTGGTGGCCTGGGCAACCAGATAATTATCACGCTGAAGACTGTGCCTCCTTAGATTCTGGTTATTCGTTTAAATGGAATGACGCACCATGCTTATCGAAAATTAACTTTATTTGTGAAAAGGAGTAAGTTTTCATCAACAATGTGATTTACAGTTAAATGGAATTCACTTGTATTAACTTGTATAAAGTCGTATGACATTGCTTCTATTTATCATCATACATCTTTACAGGTCGTCTCACGGAGAGGAAAATGTGATAGGATGAGTTGCTCTTTGGCCAATAACAATCAAATATTAGCATGTTATTGAGTACGCCTGTAAATCATAATAAAAAATACCTACACATATCTTTGCATTATATATTGATTACACTTTATAGCATATTGCTGTTTTGATAATTAAACTCTGTTAAACGTACTTTTTAACGTAAATGCTATACTTTGGAGGAAATTGGTGTAAGTGAAAAAATTTGTTTAAAAAATTATTAGTGATTTTTACTTTAAAAATCTTCTTCACTTTTTCAGTTTCCTATAGAAATTTAATAAGAAATTTGACAGGAACCCATAGACATTCTTTATGGTTGACACTTTGTACTCTAACATTATCTGTTGTCCATTTTCTCGTGATTCATATGTTGCAATCATTTTTGTTTCACTACACAAACGTATTCTCGTTTTATGTAACTTGATTTGAAATCCATTTGATTCCAAGATTCCATTGTCTTGTGTCAAACAAAATCAAACTATATATTAATTAATTACCTTTAGCAACAACGATTCTTTGTCACTGCAGATATATCCGTAATTTTGAATAAAAAACACTTTTCTAAACAAGCGTATAAATAATGGAATTATTAAGAAAAAAAGAACAATTGTCAAAGTCTTTTTATTTTGTAGCGATTCTTTTTATAAATTAGTCCGTTATCATTTGGAAGATATGTATATATAAGCATTGCCTTGATGACAAAGTCTACATGCCCAAAGAAATTTGTTTAAGGCATTGTACATCCTTTTGCGTCATTGACAGTAAATTATGTGTTCTGGCAATGTTTGCCACTAAGAATATTTGAAATCATTATATACATAGAAATCATAACTAAAGAGAACGATAGGTAAGATTCCTTGTTTTACATGTAGTTATACTTCAATTCGTTTATATTAGCTTTCGATAATGGTCGGTTCAAACCCCATTCTACTTACTAGTATATGGACACATTTTAGTTTTATTTTCATTAACTCAGATTCTCAACATTTCGTTGAAAATATCTGATTTATTTTTTGCTATGTCTATAGATAATAATGTTTTGCAGTTTTTATTGTGGAACGTTGTCGACCGAATGCGACAAAATATGAATTTCAATATCAAAAAGAACTTATTTTGCAGAACACTGGCGTAGGAAAATATCAGATGTTTTTGCAATTCAGAATTTATGTAGATATATGAGTCTTTTTACAATTTTAAGTACAATAACATTAATGTTGGAATTGATTTAACTAATGTGATCTAATAGATAGTTAGGTTTCAGAATATGTTTTTAAAATATGAATTGCCTATCAATTTTTCATTAGGTATTAGCTGTTATTCTAGACAGAGATTGTGTGAACAAATAAGTTTTTCTCTCTTATTAAATGGTCAATAAAATACTTTTTCTGTCAATATATATTTTGATATGAGGTCTTCATAATATTTATTTATTTTAAAATCAATAATATGTTATTTTGCATGACAAGTACATGTAGTTTCTAATTTGTATTTGCATTACGCACATTTTTATAATATGAATGTTTGGACTTTTTCGACAAGAATGTCCAGAAACCCCCATATGAATCATGTTAAATATTATTTGAAGATAAAATTAATTCAATCAAACTATGTATCAGTAATAGAAATATTTTTCGAAAATTGTATGGATCCAAGCAATATTGAACTCTAGTCTCTTTCAAACAAACGCTTGGCTGACACCGTAAATCTCTGAGAAGCAGGAGAGATTCTCTGCTTGTCGGAGATTTACGGAAACAGCCGAGCGTCGAGTTGATCGAAACTATATTGAACTCTGGCGTAGGAATACATACGACTACAAAAATATCTAAATTGTTCGTACCATTTAAAATCTGACTATTTTCAAGGTATTTGTAAATACGTTTTCTTGAAAAAACAATGCTTTAGCATACATTACATCGAATTTATCAATTATTTTCAAGAACTAAATCTGGTCAGCAGCGATGATTTGGGCTGAGGTCAAAACACTGATTCACTTTCGGTTTGTCTGAGTAACTGCATAGGAGAGTTGATTAAAATCAACTCCCAAAAATCAGAAACACTTCAATATTGTAGGATGAAAAAAGAATCAAAATTTCTTAAAAATTTAAGAAATCTATAGGAAATACTGGGTAAGCAATATCAATTTTTGTGTAAATATTAATTCCACTTTCGTAGTGTAAGCTGATTGACATCATATCATTGAAGAACAGAAACTTCATTTCTTAAACAGATGTCAATGTAATTGCAAAATCTATATTTATTTTTATCAACTTTTAAGCTGAGATGAAAAAAAATAGCGACATTGACCTGACCTTTTAAGAGAACAAAGTGTTCAAATTTGATTAAACAGATAAAATCATTTGGTTATATAATCTGTCTGACTTTGTCAAACTTTAACAAATTTCTTGATATAAGAAATATGTCTTATAATGAGAAGACTCCTTCCACACCTCAAATTCTGTGTTTTTCATTTATCTTCATCTTGCGTTTATTACCTGGACAAGGTCATGTTTCTTTTCTTGTCCAACATTAAATGAGAAGTGAGGAACTTTGTTTAAAACTAATATATATGTAAAAACAACCCAAATTATAACCGAACAGCTGTTTGTTGAGTTAAATTATTGATGATATTTTCAAAGAAAATCATTCCTTATAAATGAAAGGTTTTCTTTTACCCAAATTTTCTCTTCTCTTCACGTAAAACATCATAACTTTTTTTCAAAGGAATTTTTCATGATAATTTAATTCCATTAAGCTGATTGAGACTAACTTTTGCTAAAGATTACGCTATATGTACAAAACAAATTATGTCTGTGCTCCTCACATGTGCAATACAAACGAATTGTACACAGTAGCTATAATGTTATTACATATACAATACAGGAATAAAAACAGCTACTTCAAATCTATGCAATATTATCTATTAAAACGAATGCATTTCATTGCATTATTTGTGATCATAACGCTAACAGTCTATTGCAAGCACAGTAGGCTATTAGCGTAATGATCACAAATATGATCCACATCAATTTGAAAAGTAATGAAAACCAATGACCTTCTTATACGATTAGCACACATGAATTGGGTTAGTAGATAAGGCTTGCTAAATCACAATCAAAGCTATCATGAGAAGCGTGTTGATTACTTCCTTTATTCTAGGCACAGGTTTGAATTTATATTATGTCAACTGTGAACTTGTTCTGATTTTTTTTAATGATCGTAAAAATATGTAACATAAACGAGCATTTCATCCGGGTTTGCAGTGGTCAGTGTTTTAAATAAAGGATGACATATTTATGTGGAAAAATAATTCTTTGCTTGGTCTTATGCATGGCTACAAACTGTAAACATGCCCGTTCTACGTAGTTTGTTTGAAATTTGAGAAGCTGTGACGAATATTTAAAATCATTGTTTCTCGGGACCTTTAAGAAACACAATATAAGTCAATAATCATGTTTGTTCTAAGATTGGTTTGAATACATGTATATATATTAAACTTGTTTCTTGTTTGTTGTGACTTAAATCTCTCTCTCTCTCTCTCTCTCTCTCTCTCCTCTCTCTCTCTCATATAACACTGACTTTAGTTATTTTGTATAAATCATCTCATTTTTATTCAAAGATTATTAGAAACAATAATGTACAGGACATGAACACATCTTAGGTATAATATTATAATATGTACATTTCACCAATTCAATTGATAACAATCCAATAGCTAAACGGAAAATAGCGGTTCTTATAGGTATACGTAGTTTTTTAACTTTCGAAATGATACAGTCTTTAATTTTTATTCAATGACACAAATGAAACTTCTGTTAATTACATTAAATGTTTACTTATGTGTCCTTGAAATGATTAACAAAGTCCTTGGTCCCGTAAAAGTGATGTTTTATTAGCTTTGTTTCTCGTCAAAGAAGGTCAGAAACGACCTATCTTATAATATTTTCTTATCTTTGCAATGTGAAGATTTCAACATCGTAATTTCATATTTACTTTTGCTGTTGTATGGTTTTTCTAATGTAAATGGAAAATGTATTACGTAACTTAATCAATATCAATAAGCGTCTAATTGCATTTTGCATGCTAAAATTAGAAAATTCTAAAATATTTTAAATCCAAAAACTTGACTGGTAATCTTCCCTTAGTTTTTTGGTATTGAAATGTTTGAATGCAAACAAAAAGGACAAATCTTTCACGGAAAATTAACTTAAAGTGAGGAACGTCCGTCATATTAAGGTTTCTTTTTTCATCATGCAATCTTTTTTGTTATAGTATTGTCGCAGCCCGCCCCGTGTCCTCATGGTTGGGTGAATCGCGGGTCATCATGCTACGCCTTTATTACAGATGCCCCAGACGGATGGACAGAAGCAGAGGTCTACATATTTGACAAATTGCCATAAATCCTTACATTCAAGAAACATTTTTGAAACCTAGCTCAAACATATCTATAATTGATATGTGATGTATTTTATTTTTATATCCTTTTTACAGTTTCACTGTAACTTAATGCATTCGCGATTGGTTGAAATTGAGACAGTTGTTGAGGATGAATTTCTTCGATTGCATCTGATGGACAGCAAGGCAACAGGTAAGGATTTTGAGCATTTCTAGGTCATCTGAGTCTCCTACTTGACTCATTGCTACTGGTATCTTTTCCCATCTGTCGTTGTGTACTTATTTCGGGTTTCGGGTGTCGTGCGTAAATATTTAATCGTATCCAGCATCTACGCAGCTACTATCAGTTTAAACTTAACTAAGTATACTACCGGTACGTAGCACTTTTTAAATTGTAAAATTTGTGCTAAACCACTGCCAGGGGATTGTACATTTTTGTGATAGACGTTGCATGTGTAAAAATATATAAACATTTACATCCGAGTGTTTTTGAGGGGTTTTTTTTTTTGGGGGGGGGGGGAATAGTATGACTGGTATTAATCTGAAGTTGCAGTAATTCAAAAGTCTTCATTTTTGTTGAAAATCTAAAAAAGACCTAATAAATCTCTGCCAGTCAGCAACTGAAAACCCATTCTAACTCTTCCAGGAAGCTTTTGGATTGGATTGACAGACACATTGGTAGAGGGAGAGATGGTTTGGATGTCAACCCAGAAAATTGCTCAGTACACAAACTGGTGGCCCGGGGAACCCAATAACCTATACACTGAAGACTGTGCTACCTTAAAATCTGGTTATTCGTTTCATTGGAATGACGAATCATGTTCAAACAAAAATAAATTTATTTGTGAAAAGGAGTAAGTTTTCATAATGGAAAGATTTACATACTGATCAAACTCTATTTTTGACTTTTACATGTACGAAATCGTACACAGTATTTCTAATGCTCATCTTGCATCTTTACAGGTCTCACGGAAATGAAAATGTCATTGGATGAGCCGTCGATTTGTCAATAATAAACAAAAATAAGCATTTGATTGAGTTTGTTCATAACTTATTATGACAGAAAATACACAATGATATAACATGTTTAAATGCAAAACTATGAGATTGGTTATGTTATTCTATGATATTGAAATTAGAGACTAAGTGGTATGGTATGGTATGGTATGGTATGGTATGGTATGGTATGGTATGGTATGGTATGGTATGGTATGGTATGGTATGGTATGGTATGGTATGGTATCGTATGGTATGGTATGGTATGGTAAAGTATGCTTGATATTTATACAAAAAGGCCAACTCCACATACGGAACAGTTTGAAACATTTTGATGTTAAATATAAAAACAAAACCAATATTTACCATTAAACATTTATCCTTTTTTAATCATTAAAACCCAAGTTGCAATTATGTTGTATGTTGTGCTTATGGTATGTTATGGTAATCTATAATAAATAATCTATTGGTATGCTAATATACATGATGCTATTGTATGAGATTCCAATGTTTTGGTATGCTATGGTGTAGGCTGTAAATATATGCTTGAACTAAATATGCAACTGATCCTCCAACATCCATTTACTCGAGACTAAGGGAAGGTTTGCTACGTGATGTGCCCGAGGATCTACTGGATGGTTGCTCTAACTTTGATTCTTTAAAAAGATCCCTTAAACGATAAAATCATAGTTAAATGGCATCAAAGCGCAAAAACCAATAGACCTAGGTAAAATAAGCGACATTTGAATGCGCCAACACAATTAGATGTGATAATCAAGGGACACAGGTGTCGATTGACACATAGCTATTTCGGTGCATGTTCCAACGAACCTTGCCTCAATTCCCTCTAGAATCCACTTTCACTAAAGGGCCACAAGCCAAAAATACCAATCGGATTAAAAAAGTGTCATTTTAAATAAGAAATGAACGTAAATAAAACTTGATTGAATTGTTGAGTAGCTAGACCTTAATCATTTATTCTCTTTTTAGCTCACCTGAGCTGAAAGCTCAAGTGAGCTATTCTGATCACATTTTGTCCGTCGTCCGTCTGTCCGTCCGTCTGTCCGTCTGTCTTTCTGTCCGTCTGTAAACTTTTTACATTTTGAACTTCTTCTCTCAAACCGCTTATCCAATTTCAATTAAATTTGGCACAAAGCATCCTTATGGGAAGGCGAATATAAATTGCAGAAATAAAAGTCCGATCTGTATTCAAAGCAGAGAAAACCTTGAAACTGTAGAAAAAGGGGGTGCATTTTTAAAAATCTTCTTCTCAAGAACTACTGATTCCAATTCAACGTAGTTTAGCATAAATTATCCTTATGGGAAGGAAAATATAAATTGCAAAAATTAAGTGCTTATTCTGTTTCGAATCTGAGTTATTGAGAAAATAATAATAAAGGTAAGGCGTATTTCAATCAGTTTAATAGCTCCGAGTTCGGCATCCGGTAAAATGGGTAGGCAAGACTTGGCCTGGGCAAAACAAAAGATTGGCAGTTATTAATTTGCCAATTTCATTAAAATTTCAGGATATGTGATGGAACAGTATATTTGTATTTGCTGTAAATATTGCTGCAAAATAATGCGTATTTGGAATTGACGATTGCCGGTCTGCCCCGGCTTTTATTTTGCCACGGCCCGGGTTTGCTAACCTATTTTACCAAGACTCGTATTCCATACTTCTAAAACGAGGTTCTTTGTTTAAAGCAGCCATGCCATTATACGAAAAAGGGTCGATCTGACTATGATGAATTTGCTTGTTGTGCAACAGTTCGCGTATGAAGGGAAATTTTTGAAACATGCAAAATATATTGATGCCGATTTTGTGAAGTAAGTTGAGGCTAAATATTTCAATGCGTTGACAGTTTTCACACATGACGTTGGTGTTAGCTTGTTCTGATTTTCGTTTCGTTTTTATTATTTATGCTTTGTAACCTGGGAACTATCGTCTGTATTTCGTGAGTTTTACGTATCAGAGACTTCGGTAAATCAAATAGTTAACTGTTTACCTGCGCAAATTAAGCAAAATCTGATGTATCAAAAAAGTACTGAAATACAATTCATTCATGATATCCCCAACTTTTACGGAATCGCGATCCCGGTGCTTATAGCAAATTAGAAAAACGGCATGATGAAATAATGAAATGGCATAATGAAATGGCATAATGAAATACGATCATTTCATGATCATTTCATGGAAATTTTACATCATGTTTATTATGTACCCTCCCCCCTTTTGAGCCCGAAAAGTGTGCGTCATTTGACACATTTGTTTTCAATGCAAAATGGACCTTGTAGTTCTATAGAAGCCAGACAACCACGCTTTATATAAATATGTGGCTCAACATGCCCGTTTAAAGACATGTATTAATAAACATTTAATAATATTATACTATGAAACAAACTTGACTTTCTGTAGTTCTGCATACATAGCAAAAGCGGTGTTAAAACGGCATATAAAGATTCAATACTAGACTTGTAAACCCCCTCATTCAACCAGATGTACTGTAACATCATTCCTCAAGGGGATAACCTCACAACTACATTTGCTGTGTTAAAATGAAAACAGTCAGGGGGAATTGCATGCATTAACTTTATTTGAATGCATGAATTTTGGAAGGAATACCGATCAAACAAATTTATTAAACACTTTTGACAAGAATACTTGGGGGGTCTGGGTATTTAGTAAATTAACCACATATCTACCTAACATCATAAGATGTGATATGTTGAGCTATTAACAATTTGTTTTTTAAATCTCCATATTTCATCTTTTGCAATTTGGGTATTTTCCTTTATTTTGAATAGAGCTCTTCCTCTAAAATGCACCAATATACATTTGCTATAAACATAACCACGACCATAAAACTCTCTAAACATGGAATAAAAAACGACCCCCGAATTCTAGAATAAGAAGAGATAAAACCACCTAGACTTATGTATAAAAATTTTCAGGTTCAGAAAATGTGTGTTGACTTAAGTAGATAAAACTTTATTTTGTGTTCCTTTAAGGATCTCGAGTTATACAGTACAACAAATGCCTGGTGACTGTCTTTGGTCATCAAAAGAAGGTCATCGTTTGAAATACGAACTTATTAAGTTGGCTTCGTATAGTCCTGGAGAACTGAAAAGTAACCGGAATGGTTAACAGAGTTGTCGCTAATTAGTTCGTTTCCTTGAATCAGAAATCGCTCCTGAGATCGAGAATACATCGTTGGGGCTGGATGAAAAGTCTTACCACATGTGTATTTAGACAGGATCGATCTAATATGGATAATATTTGTTTAACTTGGAGCATCAACTTCCTGACCGAAAATATATTTGTGATACATGTAACATTGTGCCGGATAAATATGCCAGTGCCACAGTGTCATTTATGTCACCATTCCAATTTACTATGCAGTTTCGTAAAAGTTCATTTATGCCAAATAATAGAACATTGTCTATAGAGTAAATAACCACTTTTGTTTTTAATGTGCCTCACCCGACAGGTGAGAAATAACCATTCCGAATTAATATTCCCATAGGATTATATTAGTTACCATTGAGAGAAAAAATGCCTAGAGGAAATAGTGAAAACCTTGTGGGATTTTCTAAAAATTATTTTCCTATAGGAGTTTTTTTTTCAAAGGTTGATATCTTACCTGGTAGTCGAGATACATAAATAAAGATTTTTTAAACTATTTAAACAATGTTCTGTCATATGGTTTATTTGAATTATTTTTATACAATCAGCTTAGAAGGATGTAATTATTGGCACTGGTATGATTATCCGGCACAGTGTTCGATGTATTTTAAGCTTCCTCTTTTGTCTTCTAATTGATAATTCTCATCTGTACATCTACTGGAAAAAGATCCTATCTTCTTGCAAAGACAGTTACATGTACTCTCTAATCAGAAAGAAGTATGCATTGATTGCGTTCTCCAAAAAAAAAATACTGGGGCAGAAATGATATTGTTCTTGTATATTTGTAAAGATACACAATTGTTTAAAATTTTGCGGACTTTTTTCCTTCCAAATATACTTTTATTTTTTTACCTTTAATTAACAATGTCAAAAGAATGCTTGACGTTTTAATTATACGAGATGTTACATTCAAGTTATGTGTCACCATAAGCACCTCATTCATGACGTCATATATGCCATCATAAAAGGAACTAGTTATTCATAGTTTTTTTAGTATAAAATTGATTTTTTTTCTTTCAAGATAAATGTTTTGTTTTTCAGGATAGGAAAGACAGATTTTACAGGCTACTATATGGAGACAGATGGTAAGACACAACATGTACTTTTAATGATATGGCAGCCTTTTAAATTTTCCTCTCATGATTTTCTGTTTTCATTGTTATTATTAGCTAAGCACACCTTTACTCGCTTGAAATAAAATATTCCGTAGTAAAACACTAAATTCAAATGAATGTCATTGAATAATTTCCTGTGTTTTCAGTATTTTTTTCAACATAGTTGGCATCTTGCATTCCGAATTCTCACCTTCAAAGCAAAGAAACTGGAAAACCTTAATCAACAGGAGTACAAAAGTTTTTAACTAATACTTTACTTCTTTAAAATATTTAATTTAAAAAAAAGTCAAAACATTTTTAAAAATATTTTCAATAAAAACGTTAAATCTAGTAATAATTGGTATGGCATAGTTCTTAAACCTAACCTAATTTCTGTTCAATGGCTTAATTTTAGCTGATCTCCTCTGTACCTCCTAGCAATAAATATACATTGATTTACGGAACACATGCATTATGTGTACTTAATTCAACGTACATCTATACCAAATATTTTACACCCAAAGGGCCCCAATCAAGAAGTGCAAAATATCAAGCGTCCCCTCAAGTTACATTGTACCTACAAGTTAACCAAACATGTAAACGTTTATGTATACATCTTGGTCTGCAAAATGCCATTATTGGTTTAAGGAATTGGCAATGATTTTTACTTTAAAGATGGGCGTTATTGTTTCGGTTTATTTTAGTTCAATAATGAATATGAAATAGTTTTGTTGATAATTGATTTCGAAATACATTTCTTTTAGAAGGTGAGATTTTCTTCAACAGTCTGTAATGCTTGTTTTCATTTGATTGCGTTTCGCATTTTTCAACGGCTAGTTGCTGGGGATTGTTTCATTTATTTGGTTTATTGGAGGACCTGGAATATATAAAATTCATATAAAGCATCAAAGCTGAAGTTGTATTTCATTTTCTTACGTAGCTATTGCACTCATTAAACAAATGAATTTCAGATGAGGTTTTTTTTTCAATGACAATGTCTATAAAAAAAAACTATGAAAAAGTTTAAAGTGTGGAATTTCATTGGGTTGCTAGATGCCATTTTTCTGTCTGGAAAAACTACACGTTCTTTTAACTTATCCAGACATGTGCATTAAGACTTATTTAAGGTCCAACAGGAGATGATGTTTATATAAGATCAATATTATGAGGATCGAACAGCGATGTCAAAGATTAAAGTTTTTTTTAACAAGTAATAGCTTTTCAGGAAGCTTGCATGACTAAACAAAATTAATCAATGATAGCATGCATGTATCAATTAGGCTAAATTGTCAGAAAAAAAAATGTTAGTTTTCGCTGCTGATCATAAATTTATAAACGGAACGTGCAAGTTTAAGACGGAATGGAATGTCAGTCTTTTCTTCAATCTAGAACATGTAAATATATTTATCACTTGGAATTCAATTTTTTATTAATTCAATTTATTTTTTAAGACTGGACACATATCATATAAGTGCATGTTAGCTTGAAAGCTGGAAACCAAAGTCATTTTTGAAAATTCTATTTGTTATATTAAGATGTAAAATTAACTGAGAGGCATTTTCAAAAAATTCTCAACCGTATGAAATATAAAAGGGTATACAGCAAGTATTGTTTTGAATGTGTGTTGGGCAGCTTCATCAAAATCATCCTTACAAGCAATTAGATAAGGGTTAATTCAAAAATTTATTAATAAAACCATAACCGTAACTTTTATTCAACTATAATTCATTATTGCAGTTTCATTTATTACATGCTTCTACAAAAGTCGAGAGGCAAATTCATGATATTTCCATTTATTATATAACGTTCAGAAAAGTGCCTTCTGAAAAAAAGTGGTGAGAGGGAAGCAGCCCCCCCCCCCGCACCCTTACCCCCGATGCTACATGCCTAGCTATGACGTAAACACATGGTGTGCCATTGGGTATTCACATGATCCCAACGGAATCGTCCACTTATTGGCGCGCAAAAACTGTGAATGAAGTCATGCTATTACCGTTCACGCAACGGCTGATATGTTAGAATGAACTCATCCATTGGCAGAGATCCACGGGGAGGGGGTCAGATGAATTTTTGACATTTGTATTGTAACAGCTACATACATGTATATTATACTTCGGATCGGATGTTTTGGAATCAATCTATTGAATTAACAAACACAATTGATTACTAATTGTAAAGTATAGTAATGTACATTTAGTAAGAAAAGCGAGTTATGATCCCTTTTCAAGATTGATGAAATCGCCCAAATGAACAATTTTTAGCGATTTAGTTCCTCCAGTAAACATTCCAGCTGTATAAAGAAATATTTGTTTTAATCCAAACTGATGCCTTGTAATAATGATAATCCAACACCAATTATTATTTACATTGTACTATAATAAATATTACGTTACAACGTGTTGCGATGACCCCCCTCACTTTTCCTCTGTTTAAACATGGTGGAATGCTGATCTTTTTTTAAATCAGGATTACATACGTGCACTGCGTGGTGAACATCCCTTTCACTTTTGTTTGCTGGTGTTAATACATCCCATACAACATTTTCATCAATTGTAAATGTAAATTTTGACACCTTAAACATGCATCGGCTAATCTTTTTTGTTGTAAAAATATCAATATATTGTTTGCTCCCATTGTCTGCACTATTTCGAGGAATGCAACTTTCAAACCTTAGATATGCCTGACGTCATGACGTCATTTGTCTACCCTTAATCAACCTGCTAAACCTACGTAATGTTTAATTAAATTTTTAATTATGATGTCAAGTTGTGCAAGAATATACACAGCGTTATATCCAAAACTTTTTACACGAATGATATTATTTACCGTAAATTGATTTAAACAAATGATAAAAGTATTTATTGTTCGAAAAAGTTTTAAAAAACATATGTTTATGAGCTTTATATATAACGACTAAGATTAATTCATCAAACCAAAAAGGAAAATAAAAAAAATGATTTTACACTTGTATGAGTCAGTTGTAGTGGAAACAATGAAGTCAGTTTTTTTTTTCAGTGCTTGTCAGTTCCTCTCTAAGTTTCTCAGTACCGTCATTAATATATGATGTAAGGTCATACTTTCTTAAGACTCTCTACATGTAAGTGTATTAGTACGTTCTAAATTTATCAGTGCCGTTAGTTTTTGTCAAAGTTTATCAGTAATGCTGTTGCATTGTAAGTACATGCATAGTTTTATCAGTACACATTGCGAATGTCAGCACTTTTCAGGAGACAGTGAACAAGGCTTGCTAAATCATATTCATTTATATCAACACTATGAGAATTGTGATTACAGTTTGTTGCTTCCTTGGCACAGGTTTGAGCTTACTTTATTTTATCCCAACACTTTTTTAAATTTAATACTTGAATATAATATAAGCAGTTTGTTACATTTTGATTGGTATCATGAACATGTCTTTTTAACCAATTGCAAGTTCTATAATTTAAGTATATAAGAAAAAGCTTTATTTAATGATTTTTTTTTTAATTGAAAAAAGTCACTTAGTTTGTTAGGCCCTGATAAGATGATAAATCAAAAAAAGTGCATTTTGACACTAAAAGCAGGAAAATGCAAAGACTGGTATATGCAAGTCTACATTAAGATAAAATGGACCTTTGTATAGGATTTTTAGTGATTTTATCACCTGCTATATTGTGTTACCTAATATCAAGAAAGCATCGGGAGTTCAATTACAGGACCTTGCGTCAAGCAGTATTTGACCTTGTTTATTCATTGAATATCACGTTTCTATGATGTCACAAGGTGACGTATTAGAACAAATGTTTAACAATAATCATTCGTAAAACGTGACGTATTTTGAATTATGTTCGACCAGACAACGCATTTTTGTTATAATAAAGTGAAATAATATTAAATTAAATAACTGATCAATTAAAGCTTAACAGGATTTGACTGCATCCAATTAAACAAGTTATTAAGATAAGTATTCAGATGATATCGTTTCGATGGCAGAATAAGACAATTCAATATCACATTGTTTTTCATCGGATTTTTATATGTTTACAGAACGAAACGGACCAAGAAGCCAAAGATGTTATTGAATTTTACATGGTATACATTATTTTGAATTAACTTTACCCGAAATGTTTGTGATATTAGTTTTGCGATGTTATCGAAATTGGCAGTGAAATATAGTCTTGAACTGACTATTTTGGTACTTTTGCAAACTGTAAATGTAACATTTCCAGTACAGCTTTGTAACAGTTAGAACCAAAAACATGATCTTAAGTGAAACTTATTATTTATTGTCATCAATAGAAAAAATGACGCAAAAGGGAATTTTTTAACGGAGTTTATTAAAATATTTTATGTGTCAATCATATGTTTTCATTGCGATACTAGGTGTGTTTTAACATCAAACTGTAGTCTGTTTGTATAAGTCCATAGAAAAGAAGTAACTACGATTATTTCTGAGATACAGTGACCAAGATTATTTCTACGATACAGTGACGTCATAGTGCGTTTATTTTATGCGTTAATTATATGTTTTCATTGCGATACTAGGTTTGTTTTAACATCAAACTGTAGTCTCTCTGTATAAGTACATAATATAAAAGAAGTAACTAAGATTATTTCTGAGATACAGTGACCAAGATTATTTCTACGATACAGTGACCTCATAGTGCGTTTATTTCAAGCGTAAATAATTTTTTCATTGCGATTCTAGGTGTGTTTTAACATCAAACTGAAGTATGTCTGTATATGTACATAGAAAAGAAGTGACCATGAATATTTCTGCGATACAGTGACCTCATAGTCTGTTTTTGCCGTTTAAAAAAGAGGTAACAACGATTTGATCAGTGTCTAAAAGGAAATGCATTAGCGAGTGTTAAAAAATATCTAATGATTGCATTGACTTTTTTAAGCATATTGAGGTAAACAACAGCAAATGATATAATAGTGGCAACCGCCAATAATATTGAAATATTACATGTTTATTAAGCATGTTATTGTCCAATATATTTTAGCGTAAGCGGTATTACATATTCATTCGATTTATCCAAACAAGTCGTCCCTCTAATTAGTAGTTTATTAAGCTGAAGTTTAAAAAAAACTTTTTTCATTGTTTGATTTGATTTTTGTTGGGGGTGGGGGGCTGTTTGCTGTTTTGTTGGAAACTGTTATCATTATTTTCAGTAACATCACAGTCTGCTCCCTGTCCTTATGGATGGTTTAATCGTGGGTCGTCATGCTACGCCTTTATTACAGACGCCCCAGCTACATGGACAGAAGCAGAGGTTAAAATAAATAATGAATAATGATGTATTATCATTACAAAAAATAATTTAATAAATTTGGTCAACTATATCTCATTTGATCTGTAATCGATTTAATGATAGAAACTTTTTAGGTTCACTGCAATCTAATGCAATCGCGATTGGTTGAAATTGAGACAGTTGTTGAAGATGAATTTCTGGCAGTGCATTTAATGAACAGCAGATTCACTGGTATGTATACTTTGCATTGATAGATTACTCGAGCTACTCAGATGAGCCATATCATTAATACCTTTTCATTAAAATTGCATACCGTGGCATATCAATAAATTGTTAAAGATATGCATGAAATAACTGTATTAAAGGTACTAAGATGAGCCATTACTATCGGTTTACGTTCGGCGTTATATATATGACGCCAGCTAAGTGTTATAACCGGCAAGTAACTTTTAAAGCATTCTTAGCTAGTTTTACCTCGAAATTTAGTATCACCGCTCATATAGTCCCATGGGTAAATATCGATCCAATTTTTAAAACTTTTTGTATATAAAAAGCAGGAAGGGGTTCAACTTAGTTTGAATTTTGTTTTTTCACAGTATGAACACACTTTCCAAGAAAAGGAAGGATTTCAACTTAGTTTGGATTTTGTTTTTTCACAGTATTAACACACTTTCCAAAGAAAAGTTTATTTCGAAGTGCGTCGATGTCGTTATTAACGCAATATGAAAAATTAGTCAAATGTTCAAAGTTTACCAAAAATATTTGATACTAATTATCATAACCTTGTTTAGCTCAAGCAACAAATTAAAAAGATAAGTTCTTGATAAACAGTGTTTTAATTGATAAGTTATCTCCTAAGCTTACGTAAGTCGTCAATGTACACGGTAAGATTAACAAGATATTGACGGGTACATCTGAAAAGGAAAAGAAAATGATTGATGTGTATATATGGTAGAAAAATCGTTTCAGGAAGTTTTTGGATTGGATTGTCCGACATCTTGGTAGAAGGAAAATGGTTATGGATGTCAACGCAAACGATTGCTACATACACTAACTGGGTTCCCGGGGAACCAAATAGCTACCATTCCATTGCAGAAGACTGTGCAGCCATAAGAACTGGTTCTCGTTTGTTTCATTGGAATGACTTCGCATGTTCAACGAAAATTAACTTTATCTGTGAAAAGGAGTAAGATTTTACATACAATGCGATCTAAAAATTATCGAATTCATCTATGAATGGTCTAAATATCGAACTCATTATTTCTTTTACACGTCTTACATCTTTTTAGGGCTCACGGACACGAACATTGGGTAGTGGTTGGATAAGTTGTCACTTGGCCAATAATAAACCAAAAGAAGCATTCGATTGAGTCAGTTTGTTACCGATTATATAAGACAAAAAATAAAGAGATTAAGTATTCCCAAATTCAAAATAAAACTCGTTATATAAAAACGATGCTAATTTGTATGAAATTTGAAAAAAAAAGTCAAGTTCATACGTTTTGCACGTGCGTTGCATTGTGCCACATGCAACTTATGTTTTACGATAGAAGTAAGTTTGTAATGCCATTCATAAAAGTCGTAACCAGTGATACTTAATTATTTTACACTTAATTAAACAGATTGATATTTTCAAGTTTCCGGCTTGTGCTTAAAATGTGTACGTCATTTAACAATCGATTTTCCTTGCAGTTTTGACTCTGAACTAAACAAACAAACTAAAGTCCAAACAACAGCACTAGAGATATGTAGTTAAACACGCAATGAAGGAATGATTATTATATGATAATGAACTTTGAAACAAACTTCATTTTTTTAGTTTTATAAAACAAAATGCTTTTGAAAATTTAGATATTTAAAGATCAAGAACTTATTATAGTTACAATCCGACTTGGATACCCGATCCTTCAACTACATGTAGCATCATTCATTTTTGGGTAACCTTATAGCGAACTTTCCGCAAGGTAATGAAATATCCGCTTCCAAATCTTGGTTGAAAGGTTTGACATTTGTGTTTCATTTTCACCCACAAAGATAATGCTCGAGATATCTCGTAAAGTAAATAAAGTTATGGAGAACTAACTTTGTGTTTCTCATTCGTCAACGGATCGTTCCTGGGGGTTGCTTTATTTATTTGTTTTCTTAAGAGAAGCTTTTGAACAAAATTTATACAGCAAAATTGGAGGATTCGTAAGTATTCCTGGAGTATCTAAGAGATACATAGATCATCGAAAATGAAGCTTAATTGCATGTAATACATAGCTACTATAATCTTTTAATAAGTAAATTTTGGATGTTTTTTTCTATGGCACTGTTGTTAAAAAAATAGGATGATATTTAAAATGCGGCATTTATTTTTTGTTGTTGGATGCACTTTTTTCGGAAAAACTACCGTCTCTTATGACGGCTTGTATCAAATAATTTGGAAATGTGGTTTGTTTTTTTTCAAAAGAAAATGATATTTAATGTATAATCGATATAATAGTTACTAAACACGTTAAACTATGCTACAGGGAAAAAAATCTAGGCATATTTTCGTAAACCTTACGACAATGTCTATATCATATATTTGTTGCTTGCTTGTGCAATTTTATGTCAGTTTGTTTTAATTGCAAGCTTTGAAATTTTTTTTGATTCTAGGATTGGCAAATTCTCTTTGAAAAGTCATCATACAAAAAATTGTTGTTACTCAATTTATATTGAAAAAAAAATTTACCCTACAAACACAAATTTGATTATTAACAAATGTAGTTCACATATATATTATCTATTTAAGCATTGAATGCTTATTTGTTGATGTCGTTAATCCTTTAACCCACCAAGCAGTGCAGACAAAGTAAATACCGCGCGTTATGAAGCAATGTTTTTACGCTGCATTAAATGAACTTCCTGTCGTTAAGGACGTTCGATCCTGCGATCAAAAGTCTTAAAGTTTTTTTCTAAAGTATATTTAAGCGTCTACACACATATCTAAACCAAAATTCGAAACAAAACGATGGGGTCTATATGCTCCTTTCGGCGCTACGGTGTATCTAGTATGACCTTTCTGCACTGAAGTGCAAATTGCACATAAATCTCTTTTCCCTCTATAATTTTTTATCGAAATGAATCATGGTATCAAATACATATTTACATTATTTAGAATGAATAAAATTAAAATTATCAAAATGAAAAAGTTTGCAATTTCTTCACCTTATTGATATTTTGACCTTTTTGCACTGAAAAAGCACTATTTTTATTCATAAACGATTCAACATGCAATTATTTTATTTATAAGTCTCAAACTTTTTCTCAAATTATGACAGACTTGTCAAAAGAAACTTAAATATTCAGAAAATAAAACGTAAAGTATGGGTCTATAATGTAAATTTTGAGATATGGCATGAAATAAGCTAATTTAAGGGGAAAATTGGAGTTGATTTTTTCTTTACTTTTATGAAATATCACTTAAATATGCCAATATATGTCAATAGAAAAATTGAAATATTGTTGAAATATGTTTTTTGAAACAACACGAAGATATCCCAATGCATAAAATATCTAAAAACTTGGTCTGCGCGGAAAATAAGAAAACTAAAATTACGGAACTCTAAAACATCTGAGTCATGAACAATGATCATTTTCTTCTTAAAAACATTCCGCCACAAAATGTAGTCCCTTACTACACTCTCTAAATATGGAATTTTTCCTTCACTATTGTATTCAATATAGTTTATTTGGCATTGTAAAAAAAGAATTTACAAGTAGAATTCATATATGACACAGAATTTCTAGACTAGAGGTGACCCAAAATGGCTACCCAAAATCAGAGGATCGAACCTCTTTAAATAATAGAGCATATTCTAATTTTCGTTTTGTTTCCGAAGTTATATATTTTTATTATACTTTCATGTTAGATACTGAAATCTGATTGGTTTAGACGCAGATGATAATCCGTTCTTTTACCATCAGCGTTAGCAACACACTTAGCAACAGAAAATACAACGAATTGTTACATGCGCGTGAATTATGCGCGTACGGTTCGTCGTAGAATTCACGTCATTTCTATATAAAATCAATATAAAAATTCTCTAATATTAAGACATTCATTATAATAAAATAAATAATGCCTGTTTGGGAGGGTAACAGTTGAAATTGACACCCCTCGAAAACCATTGTCAACCTCCGCTTTGCGTCGGTTGACAATGGTTTCCTCCGGGTGTCTATTTCAACTGTTACCCTCCCAACAGGCACTATTTATATAATGTCTCTCAAATGCTCGCACGATATCATCACCCTGATTTGCATTGTTCTAGCATTCTTCGAAGAAACGTTTCTCAAAAACAGAAGATCTACTGGCATATAACAGCATTTAATAAGCAAAAACTTTTAAGTTCAGACATCATATTTGATAATTTACGAATTTTATTTCGCACTCTACAAACCGACTGGTGGTGGTGAAGAGATTTAACGTAAAATTTCGATGGCGATGATTAAAAAACCATTTATTGCGAATTTATCAACAACCCTACATAGAAAATGGAACTAAAATACAATATTTTTTTTCTGTTTAACAAAGACAAACATATACATATAAAGTGGGGTGCTAAAGTTATAAAACTTTAGATAAATAATTTTACCAATATCTTAACACTTAATCCATTTGATCACACGACTAAGGATTCGACGAGGAAGCATTTTTAAAACTACTAATTGCACTCTCTCAGCAATGATAACAACAATGATGAATCATGATGAATGTGTTTCTCTCTCTCTCTCTCTCTCTCTCTCTCTCTCTCTCTCTCTCTCTCTCTCTCTCTCTCTATATATATATATATATATATATATGTATATAAGACATTACTCTTATCGCAACATAGCAGGCCTTTCTGGCAGAGTTCGGAAAATCACCTCGACATTTTATACAACATGGGGAATCTTTCCATCAAGTTAAGAATCGGCTAGGCAGTCTTTCGTGTTTTTTTGTGATATATACTTAGGGTGGATCATTGAAGTTTTATAAAAAGGGAGGCGTTTTTAACGCGCAGCCGGAATTGCACGAGAAGTTGTGAGGGGACATTATTGATTAGACAAATACCTTTACCAGGAAGATCTACAGGGTCTCATGTTTACACAAACTCAAACTGATAACGCACAAAAAAAAGAACAAAGTTTATGATCCTGGTTCGAATTCGCATTGTTTTATTAGATAAACAGAAGTTGTGTCAAATTTTGGAACAAATACGGACAAGTCTTATCAGTTCGGCATAAATTAAACATGAATCATTAACAGCAACTTCGTCACATAACTTATTCGTGCGCAGGTCAACACTATGGTTGAGAACACACAACAAAAGATATATTGCTGGTCAAAATACAGGTAGGCTGACTAACTCCTAAAACCAACCAATATATACTTGATCCTACCTCTAATTTTTGTAGAGGTGTGTGTTTGCTCTGCTCTTGTTTTCTCTTTTTCCTTTTGACGTTTTGATTTTTGAAAGAATGTTGTTTATTATCACCGCTTACATGTATCATTGTTTCTATATTTAATGATATTTCACCTCGACTTTTTTTTTACGTTCAATTCTAGATGAAATATGGCACTGTAAAAACAGCGTAACTCTTTACAATAAACAAGGCCGGTGTAATGAAGAATAATGACCCCCGTAGAATAATGACTGGGGGTTATTTTTCGACGTAGAATAATGACCCCCCTAGCTGAAGAATAATTGGATTTTTCTGAAGAAAAAAGACCCAGGGGTTATTTTTCTTCATGTTTAACGTGAAGAAAAATGACCCCCATAGAAAAATGCCCCCCCCCCCCCGTAAACATGAATAGAAATTGGTTTCTCCGTATCCAAGATATGACTTTGAAATAACTCAATTTTTCACTCTGTTTAACTGATTTTGAAGTTATAAACACCGAACTTGTAAATAAATCGATGTATATAGTTTTTCATATCCGTAGCAAGCACACACAAAACACTCTTACATTGCCACAAATTGATTGTTAACAGATACGTCACTTCTCTCGTCGACATATGGCGGGAAATGACCCAAATTAAGAAATCCAAATTCATACACAATGAGGATATTGTGTGATAATTAACGAACAATAATAATGAAATAATAATTGTTGTAATAATATCAGCAATATTCATTGGTGAATGAATGGTCAATCGAAGAATATATTTTAATGGAAAAAGACAAGGGAGGCAGGTAACGTAGGAATATGAATAATTCTTATTTACACTTCTGGGGGATAGTATTTTTTAAAAAAATTCATTTTACGTTAGTTTTGTTTCCTTGTACGTAATACTTCAACATCGATATTCTAAACATTTGTTGTAATGTTGTATCTGTGATCATGAATAGACTTTATTCTTTTAGAGCAAATGTGTGAAGAGTACCTGACCATAGTACATCTTAAATAGACAATAAACACTGTTCGATTATAATAAGAAGAGATTGTTTCAAAAAGCGTTGATAAGGGGTTCGGGCCCATGTTAGGGGTTTATATCCTCTGATTTTGATCACACAATCTTTATTGTATCCAAAGTTATCAATACTCATACAAACTATTGATGCATTAATCATCTTGATATTAACTAAAGTATGCCAATGATTAAGTAAAATATATTTTCTGTACGAGTACTCTCAGTACTTTGACGATTTTCCTTATTGGCCGTTCACCTCTACTGGCGTTATGGCTGCTGTCAGTGCCTACCAACTTCAGCTTGGTTATAATGCCTAACAGTGGAGTAAACTTTTCATAATTTTGGTTTCATCATTAATTCTGGGTGTTGCACTTGCATACCCAGCAGTTTGTAATTATAGTGGAAATCCTCAATGCAAGTATAATTCATGAACAATATGAAGAATATAGAAGATGCGACGATGAAAGTGCTAAGTTGCGAAGACGAAGAAGTAATACTACTATCGCTCCTTCGCCTTCGCAACTTCGCACTTCTGCCTTCAAATCTTCGCACTTTCGCCTTTTTAGCTCACCGAGATGAAGTCAAGAGGAGTAATGCTAATCTGCTGGCGTCGGCGTCCGGAGCTGGTTAAAGTTTTTGTTGCAGGTCCTGTATCTAAGCTATTACTTGTCCTATCTTCACCAAACTTGCATGGATGATGCATCTGGACCTACTGAATATGGTTCCTAACTTTCAGATGCTGGAGGAGGTTAAGGTTTATGGAGCAGGTTAAAATTTTTGTTGCAGGTGCCCTTTGATAGCAATATGTAGGTTACTGCTGGTCCGTACTTAAGCAAACTTGCATGGATGGTGTGTCTTATGATACTGATGCACCAGACAGCCTTGAGTGCTGAATCTGAGCTATAGGTTTCAGATGCTGGAGGAGGTTAAGGTTTTTAGAGCAGGTTAAAGTTTTTGTTGCAGGTGCACTCTGATGATTATATCTTAGTTACTACTGGTTCTAACTTAATTAAACTTGTATGGATGGTGCATCTTATGATACTGATGCACCTGACATGCTTGAATGCTGAATCTGAGCCACATGTTTCGGATGCTGGAGGAGGTTAAGGTTTCAAGAGCTGGTTAAAGTTTTTGAAACAGGTGCCCTCTGATGATGATATCTTACTTATTACTTGTCCTAACTTCACCAGACTTCCATGGATGGTGCGTCTCATTATACTGATGCACCAGACAGGCTTGAATGCTGAGTCTGAGCCATAGGATTAGGATGCTGGATAAGGTTATTTTTTTTAACAGGTAACATGTTCAATAGATAATAGTACTATTTCAACTTGCAAAGTTTATTAAACTGTAATATGAATGAATCGCTGAGGTAGCTTCAGAGGCAGATCTCCATTATCAAGGATGCCTAAAACTATATCTTAGTTATTGCAGGTCCTAACTTCACCTAACTTTGAATGGATGGAGTGTCTTATGATACAGATGCACCTGACAGACATGGATGCTGAATTTGAGCTATAGGTTTATGATTTTTGATGAGGTTTAGGTTTTTGGAAAAGGTCACAACTTTTATAGATGAAAGCTTGCATAGTTGATTTAACTATGTTATAAATGAAACGGAGAGGTTGCTTCAGATGCAGAGCCTGATCTCCATAGGCAAGGATGCTCAAGAAATCTCCTACCTCACTCAGACCTGCTTGATAGATAGATGTGGTTGTTGTTAAACGATATAACATGATTCCTATAATATAGTATTGTATGATATGAAACACGATTGTTTAATATGATACAATATAATACCATATGTAATATTGTAAAACGTTATATGATACGATATGAGATTGTATCATTTTTTTATGTTTTATGATATTGTTATGTATAGTATTGTATAGTATGATACAACATTGTATAATATTATATTGTATTATTAATTTATTATTTAATCACATGATACTATAACATATGAGATTACAATATATATAATATTGTATCCTATGATATAATATTATATATTCTATGAGATTGTATCATACAGAATTGTATAATATAATATTGGTTTCAGTAATGTAGAATAATATCACATGAAATTGCATATATGATATTGTAATATTGTAAAATATCGTAAAATACGAGTTTGTATAATATGATATTGGTTTATATGATATATTATCATATGACACGAAATTATATTTTATGATGTTGTTATATATATAATGTATCATATGATACAATATGTATAATATAATTGAGTAATATAATATTTTACTTTATCCCATGATATTGTATATTTGATTTGATACAATGTTGTATTAAATTATATTGTATCATATCATATTATATCATGTTATGTATCAAATATGATACAGCATCATACAATACAAAATCATACTATATTATACAATATGATATCATATGTTTCAATGCTATGATGTATTATTGCAATATGATATTGTTTCATTTAATACTATATTGTATTATGTTTTATGATATTGTATTACTTGATCAAATACAATAATGTATAACACAATACAATGTCATATCATACGTTACAATATCATATCTCACAATTTTTTTTACCGTATTTTATGGTATTATATGATATATATTGTAAGTATGATAGGATGCAATTTAGATTTTATATTATTGTATTGATAAACATATGAACATATAATTATCATACAATTTTTTAACAGATGATATACGATATATTGTAAGTATGATAGGATGCAATTTAGATTTTATATTATTGTATTGATAAACATATGAACATATAATTATCATACAATTTTTTAACAGATGATATACGATATTGTGTCAAAACAGAATCCATGAATATCCAAGATCATAAAGGATGATTATCATATAATATGATAAAGGAGGTCTCATAAAGGTGATGCCTCGTCTCGGTGAGCTTTGTAATCTGTGATTACCTATGTTTTATAATTGCAAAGCTCTTTATCGTTTAAAGGGTACCGAGGCATATTTTGAAAATGGTATTTTTATAAAATTAATGAAATTGAATTATCCAGGGGGATAGGGTCCGGACCTCCTCTCCCCTATTACTACGTGAAATTAATCATATTGAATTTTCCAGGGGGGGGGGGGGGACCCCTTCTCCCCCTCTAGATCCATGCATGAGCAGGGAGTGTCGCATAATGAAATTAGAATGTTACTGTGTTTGGTCCACGGTAAACAGACGGCTGGTAAGCGACAGGAGTCTGGAAGTGCATATGTACACATTATGGCGGACATTACATTTTATGTGGAGTATATAATGATTAGGCAAAGCCAGCACTGGTAAACATATATGTCACATGTACACATTAAAATATTTATAAACATTCATAGTAAGCACGATGGCCTAGCGCATGCGCACCAATAATAGCATTGATTAATCGGAAAACCGTGGCGAGTACGGTGCCTGCATTAAATTCTATCTTGCTGAATGCAATCAAAAAAGGCGATGGAGAAAGTGCAAAGATGCGAAGGCCAGAGTGCGAAGTTGGGAAGGAGCGATAGTAGTATCGCTCCTTCGCCTTCGGACCTTTGCAATTTAGGCATCACATCTTCGCGCTGCGTCGTCGAATCTTTTGCTCCATTGCCTTTGAAACTTCGCATCTTCGCCCTAAGGTTGAAGTGGCTCTATCGGAACACCATAGATAATATGTTTTACGGTGTGACCGTTGGGGCGAGCGCAGAAGCAACCACATAATTGTCATCATTGTTAAATGCAAACCCGTGGACTTGCCCTAACCAAAAAACTTTGGCTTTGTCTCGAAAACTTTTACCACCGTAAGGAACCCGAAGTTATCAAACTTTTATTCCAATGTTCCCTTCCTAGGCTTATACACTTAAACAAATTACCACTCAGTGTCGTCGGAAGCAAATTGAAATTGGTGGTGGTGGGGGGGGGGGGCTAGACTAATCCTCAGAAATCTTGAAAAGCAAAAAGAAAAGAAACATAATTCCAAAAATCATGAAAATCCTAATCCGGTGGGGGGGGGGGGAAGTTTTATCATTCCTTTACCTTAGGGACTTGGACACGATTTGAGATCAAAAATTTTATATTCATTTTTTATGTATAAAATAGTTTACTAGAGCATTTTAAATGATTGACTTAAATTTTGAATGTTAAAGTCAAGGTACAAGCGAGATACAGAGGTAAGAATTGGTTGTTATGTTAACAAAGCTCGAGTCTTATAGTTGTTTACAAAATATGTAATGTAGAGATTTACCATCTCTTAGACAAAATGGCATGTAAAAAACATTTCAAACTAACTCAATATCTTCATAAATACTAGTATCAACAAAAGAAAGATACATTTGATAGAAACTTACACCATTACAACTCATATGTAAAAAATGACAATATTCGAGTTTTGTTTACAAAACAAAGAATTATGAACTCTGGCTCTTGCTTATAACTTGATATTTTGCTTTCAAATTTTGACATAGCATTAACAACTTCTATATTTATCAGTATAAACATTAAAAATGGAAAAATAAAATTTGAAAATTTTAAGTCAAATCGTGTCCAAGTCCCTTTAATAATGATCATTAAAATCAGTAAACAATAGATTATGTGTCTGTGTTATTTCTCATTTTGTTCCTTGTTGTTACCTGTGTTTTAATTATTTTCCTCTGTGACATCAATTTTGTTTTTAATCTTTTTAATTTTTGTACGCTATATAAGCGTTGTAGACGTGTGCCCTCACCCTTTTCTGGTGTGTGATATCCAATATTATTGAAAGGTTTGACCACGTATGCAACTATAACAAATACATATACGATGTATATATCTTAACAGCTTAATTTTTTTCTTTTATTTATTCATTCAATACAAAATGACGTGGCTGCACGTAGATCTAATAATGATTGGATTTTTCTGTTTTAATTATTTTTTGTCACCTACGGTTCCTAACGTATGCATATTATATATGATTGAATCAACATGACAGTAAATTTAGAATCTGGAACTTGCATGTGTATTTACTAAGCAAAAAAAAATATCAAAACTAATTAGCCAAAGAGTCACCGTTAACACTGATACTGAGTACTTCCTACACGTTACATCCAGTACAAAAGGTTGATCCACCTCTAAATGTATCGCGGGAAATTAAAACGTGAGTTCACTGTGACGTCATTCTTAACTTTCTTTTGCTCGACAGTTTTCGTAAATTGTCGGACAAATTCGTGGAAGGAAATGACGTCATATGTCTTTAACGTAAGCATATGTGCTGTTTACTTCAATTCTATAAAAGGATTTTTTATTGTTAAATGACAATGATCTTTGCGATTTAGAGGTAAGAATTTTCCTTAGAAACGCTTCCTGTTCCACCATGTTGCTATGCACCGCAAAGGATCATTGGGATAGTAGAACTTTCTCACGTGGCCTCATAAAAATTTCTTTGAACAATGTGCAGATTTGAACTCGAATTTCCACCGTTCGTACACGTTGTCTATGGAGCTAGCTACGCGAGCAGCGCTCGCTATAATATGTAAATGTAATTGTTAAAGGGGAATAGTCACGATTTTGGTCAAATTCTATTTTTCTGTTGGCATTATTTACAATGCTTTAGGAAAGCATTTCTACTGATCAAATGAAATTTGAGGGTCAGTTGTAATGTTATAAGCAAGATACAGGGCTCACAATTCTTTATCATGTAAACAAGGCTCGTGCCCTGTTGTTGTTTACATAGGTTCAATATACCAGTAAAAATCTGTTTTCAAGTTGATTTGTCGATATTCTTATTCATTTGAAGCAAAACTAAACAGTTTCTTACGTTTAACACATTCATTAGGTCTAAAATTGGAATTTTCACTACAACATTCAAAATGTAAACAAAAGCTTTGTTTACATAGCAAAGAATTGCAAGCTCTGTAACTTGCTTATAACTCAACGAATGACACTCAAATTTTGGTTGCCTATTAAAAATGCCTTACTGAAGCATTGTGAACATTAAAATCGGAAAATTAATTTTTGACTAAAATCGTGACCATGCCCCTTTAAGATGACAACCATACCCCGATGCAATACGACAATATCTTGTTATAACGAAAAGACTTTTATTTTCTAAGATATAACCCTTCTTTCACTTTAAGTTTATTTGAATATGAATTATAATTTATGTTACTTTCTGTAAACTGCAGCAGTAAAAATTACAATAGTGTAAAGACTATTTCACAAATGATAAAAAAAATATACTGAACAACTTTAATCTGCAAGGGGGTCATTAATTATTCTACAGGGGTCACTTTTCTTCATGTCGAGTGTGCTCATTTTTATGAACTTATTCTACATCGAACAATGACCCCCCCCCCCCGGTCATTATTCTACGGGGGTCATTATTCTTCATTACACCGGTTCTGGTCTGTTCTGCCCTAGATTTTCGAATGAAAATTTTTACATGATTTATAATGATATGATTATTATTTGAAGATAAAAAGGGGGTCTTTTCAAAGAATATTTAAAACATTTTTACTTATGACTTCATGGGAATTTGTTTAAAATGTATCATTTTTTCATTAAACATCTGTCCTATGGATTTTTCTTCTCTTCCACTTATAAAAAGTTTTGCTAAAAGTCATCATGTGGTAGCTGCCTTGAAATGAAAGCATTAAGCTATATTGAGGCTCGGTAAGGTTTGCTTTATCTAAAATACCGACAACAAATCCTAATCAGGCTTAAATTATATTTTAGGTGCAAATTAAATGTGCCATAACTCAGAGGGATGAATATTGACCCACCCTTCCGTTATCTTTTGTATTCTTTAAGTATGTTTTGACCACAGATTTCAATGATATACTTTTCAAGAAATTCTTGATACAACGACATCGCCATTGAGGAGTGGGATACCTTAATTAAGTGTATTATTAAGTTTTATTATTTCTAATAGTTTGACAGTTTCAAAAATCTGAATAGAATTTTAATATTTTAAGGGATTTTTCTTATCATTTTAAAAACAAAAAAATATCTTAGGGCAAATAACGCACAAATTAGGTCAATAACTTACATTTTTGAAAGTGAATAAAGCACTGCAAAAAATTATCATCTGAGGATTTTTTTTTATTCTAAGTAAACATCATTCTTTAGTCATCTTTTTTTTCAAACTTTAAGGTTAACTCTTTAGCAGAATGTGTACTAATGTTTTTTTATTGCTTGCATAATAAAATTGCCCTGACCCATTCTCATAATTTTGAGCTTGCCATAGAATATACAAAAGATTTAAAACGTGTGAGGGAGAAAGATAAACAAAATGTCCATGCATGTCATTGTATATTCCTCTTCAGAGTAAGTCAAATGAAGTAACAGTTACTTGACTATTTATAATTTGGATTTTTATCAATAATAGTTAAGAAGCAAGAAATAAACAATGATATGAATACATGTGACAACAATCTTTTGATCGTAATGTTATGACTAATGTAGAAGGCTAGTATAAAATGAGAATTATTGTATTTTATATTATTATATCGATTTAAAGATAAGTTTTAACTAAAATGTAATTGTGTTGCAGAATTTTACCTACCGTACTGTCATAGAAAAATACTCTGTTCAATCTTGCAGAAACATGTTATTTGTCAGCTATTAATCAACAGGTCAACTGATTTTCAAAAAATCAAATCAGTTGTAACATACCTTAACTCTGTAACTTACAAATCAAAACAAAAAAACAGCAACAAACAGCTGTATGTACAAGATACATTGTCAGTGCATATGATTTGAACTGATTATATGGTGTCGATTAGTAATTGATAAAAATGATCAACAATTCAATTGACTGATACGAAACCTACATGTAGAAATGTAAACAGTGCAATTTCCTGTCATGTTATCTACGAAACAACACATTAACTTAATAAAAAAGTCATCCATGGTATAAAAACACATTTAAAATTCTTTGGTATCTGGTTAATAACTAAAACACTATCTATTTTTTAATATTTGATAAATCATCAACCGATCACTTTCATAGGAAACACCATATAAAGTATCGCCAACTACTTCTCCCATAATCTCTTTCCTTAAGATGTAAACTGTCTCTCTCTCTCTGTCTGTCTGTTTCTCTCTCAACAACATGTACAAAAGTCGTATCTCTTTAAGGAAAACAGATATGTTTTATCATTTTAAAGTAACATCGATTATATATGAAAAAATTCTTTATAAGTTTGTTATTAATATATTTAAAGAATGTGATTGACCTAATTTGAAAACACTACCTTTTTATTGAATAGATTGTAATTTTGACACCTGCATCTTCAACACAATGGACACAGCAAGCACTCCATACCGAGTCCATCAGTGTTCTATGTGCCAGGGGGACACAGAGTACTGTTGCATATCGTGCAAATGTGATCTTTGCAATCCGTGTAAAGAAAATCATGTGAAAGATCTCAAAACAATAGACCATAATGTTGTGTCATACCATGACAAAACAAACTACCTCCCAAAACAAGAGATTTGCTTGAAAAATCTTAGCAATGTTTATACGAAGTATCCAAAACACCTACACTCTGGAGCATGTTATGAAACAAAGCAACAACAACACAGAAAAACCATTTACACAATCAGAAGTCATGCTCTCATTTACATACCTGTTCTCCTGCCCGGAATCAAGACTGATTTTAAAACCTGTCGCTCAGAATTCTCAAACTGTCAATCAGAGATGTAAACAAAGGCTCAGGAACTTAAAGATGTCATTCACTATATACAGAATGATTTTCTAAAAAATGTGTTTTGTGACTTTGATTTCAAACACAGATGCTTAAAACAGATGATGGAAATAAACAGACACATTGTCAGCCTACAGAGATACATACGCAGATATGAACAAAGACCGCTACAAACAAGGTCTCTCACTGGAAACTATCCACACAGGGCCTCCTGACAATAAACGTTCAAACACGAGCTCCCGTGCGTCCCACTTGCGTCACGCGTTGCTCCGTCAACTGCCCTCAGTCAAAGTCCTGCCCCACAAATGCTACGCTAAGCCTTCAACTGTGGTTGCACCACTGACCCACTGGCTTTAACGATATGACTATCCCTGCACTGAAACAATAATAACCTATTCTAAAACCTATAGACATACTCATTTATACAACGAAAATAACAAAGACCACACCCTCGTAAATATACCATGAAACTGAGAAAATATATACAAAAACTTACCGGCTGGAGAAAATCAAATGCCCAATTAGATTTACAGTATCTTAAGGCTACCCGTCTACCAGACTAACTTCTGGACTTCGCCAAAATTAACAAACTGGAGGACGAATTCAACAACGTGGCCGCACACTTGACAAGCAGCCACTGCTCTAACTCACAAAACCGGTTATACTAAAAATAGCCCTAATACCGAACACTCTCGATTAACAAATATTGAACACAACTTGGTCCAAAATTACAACTATTTACACAAACAAATACAAAACTGACATAAACTGAATTCAACTTCATCACAGTATGTATTTGTGTTGTTCTTGTTGTAAATGTATGAAACATTCTATAGTAATTAATTATTTCGGTATTTATTCTTTCCATGGTGGTTGTAATTAATTCATTGGATAATTTTTCATGTAATTGCATTTAATTATTTACGTGTGAATACATATTATTATACATGTATGTACATGTAGTTTATTACCGTTTTACTTTTTATGCTCAAACTGATTGAAACTAAAAGATGAAAACTTTATCATACGTTTATATACCAGCGAGATATGTTAAATTTAGTTAAATGAGTTTGATAAATTATTTATTCAGAGTATTGAATTAGGTACATCTACTCCTTGCAACAAAACATGACTGGAAACTTTTGTTTGATGTTTGTAGATCAAAGTCATATGATGGAGTCTTTGAATGGAATCCAAACCACAAAGACAGAAAAATCGCACCAAGGAAACCAGTGTCTGCAAAAACAGATGTTTTCCCCCAATTTACTTCACACTATCACAGTGACATGTGTTGGCCATTGTCAGCACATTTCCTGTGTGACATCAGACCGGATCTGGGTCAGTGATGATAAAAACAATCTCATCTTGACAGACACAACAGGTGTCCCTCTACATCGTGTGGAGGATGTATGTAGTGATTTATTTCGCAATGTATGTTTGGGGAAGTTATGTACTAATTCATATGGATTACACACAGTGAACAGTGGGAGTGACCTTTTTTATATAGATAGCAATTATAACATCAAGAAACTGTCAAACGGTATGAAAACAACCACCACGTTTGTAGAAACAGAATAATCTTCATGGAGACCACAGTGTTTGTACTGTTCCACGTTCACTGGGGATATATTAGTCGCGATGTGTTATATAAATGCATGTATACGGACAGGCAAGGTAACCCGATACAACCAAGGCGGACAAGTGACACAAACCATCATACACGACAGCACAGGCCGGGGCCTGTATAATTCACCTAACTTTATAACAGAAAACAACAATGGTGATATCGTTGTGTCCGACAATAACTCTATCTTTTGGTCTGGTGCTGTAGTGGTGACAGAGCGTGGTGGAAGACATCGTTTCTCTTACATAGGACATCCATCCAAATCCGGACTAAGGCCACATGGAATATGTACTGATGCGCTGTCACACATTCTGGTGTGTGATTGTAAAACCAAAACAGTACAAAGAATAGACAGGGATGGTCAGTTCCTGTCATATCTATTGACAGAATCAATAGAGATGGGTGGACTTAGTTTTGATATCAACACTCACCGTCTCTGGGTTGGATACTACAGTGAGGTGTATGTCTACAGGTATATTGACAGACAGGACGCCCTTACAGGTAAGTCTTGGTCATTATCATTCATATTAATTAGTAGTAGATAACTAAGACACACAATTTGTATAAATAATAGCCAGTAAGATACATGTAAGTCACGTTTTTCTGTGTTTTTGTTTGTCAACATAAAAAGCTCATTGTAACAGGATAAGCTGTATATACGAGTTATTGGAATTAATTTGTTCATTTAAAATAAATAACAATTAGGAACATTTTTTCATCGATCAGATCTATAGTAACATGTTATTGCATTTATTTAATTGAAATAAAAATTCATTGTAAATAATTAAGCAACTGAATGTATTACTGTGGTTTCACCAATATTCGTTGAATACCGATTTTCATGGATTGTGTTGTTAAGTTGATCCAGGAAATTTAATGTGTAATTTAAAGTGCAATTTCTACTAACACTTTGAACTGATAGGATCATTGGCCACGAATTTACGTATCCTTGAAACTGTGATTTTTACTTCATCCACGAAAATTGATGCCCTTGAATATTAATGAAACCACAGTTTGTTGTTACTTAATATGTACTTGTATTTTTAATTGAATTGATTTAATGAATTGAATACAAATCAATTCGTGTCTTGCTGTTAAGAAGTTTCAACTTTTTATATGTATAAATAGCTCTATCACTACATATTCTGTATTGTATTGATTAATTAACAGCTAATTGATAATTTTTTGTAGATAAACACACATACTCTCCTGATGATGATGCCCTATCATTCTCAACAGCAGCCGTAGAATGGATATAGCCCGTATATTGACAGGTTTTAAAAAGTTTTGTACAAACCAAATCTAGTCTGGTATCCACAATACACATGTTGTTTGTCACTTTCTTCAACATCCGCAGCAGACATTGATCAGTGTATACATACAGTTAACATATAGTGTAACACGGACTCTTGTTGTTTCACACACACTTTAACCAAGTTTTACTTAAGAACTTGATTTTATGTTTTTACAAATTAAAAGTGCTGAAGATTGATTGGATAATAGTTTTTTTTTTCTCGGCAATCCGTAAGTTACACTTTTTCCATCGGTGTCCCAGATGTATTTTTTAAGCTAATAATTGATCAATCGATCTCTGTTTATTTACTAATGCAGACATGTACATGAGGAGAACGATTTGTTTTTCTTCTAATCAGCTTTTTTTTAAAATATCATCATATCGATAATTATCTCAAGGCGTTCGGTTTCATACTTATTAAGCTATGATTGTTTTATTAATCACGGACAATTTCCGTTCCAATTACAGCTGTCTGATCCTATTTCAATTTGAAATAAACTATTGTTTAAACTACAGACAATTTTTTAACATGTAACAGATCACATTTTATTTGCTTCAGATGATAAGGAGCTCATTATAAGTTTTACTAGAGCCACAAGAAAAAAGGAAGAGCCGGGATATTTGCTAAAAGATATTTAGATAAAATATTTTTCGATTTATTAAAAATCAAATACATTTATTACATATTGTTATAAGTTTTTAAATGTTTTTAGTTTAATATAACATGAATGTGACAGTAGCATTACTTGATTTAAAAAGGACACAAAGTTTCAAATAAATGATCGAGTACTCGACAATCGCTCGAATAAAGTTTCCGATTAATTGACTGAGCCAACTGAGTAAAATTGACATCAGTTACCTAGAAAATACCTAAATGGATTTTTAGCATTAACGTGCACGACTTAAGTTAAATAAATTTTATATATAAATATACTTGAAAGCTGCTAGGTCCGATTTTAATCTTTAATTATGATGACAAGTTGTGCAAGAATATACAAAGTGTTTTGTCAAAAGCTTTTTACACGAATGATAACCACCGTAAATTGATCTAAACAAGTGATATAAGTATTTATTGTTTGAGAAAGTTAAAAAAATAATTCTATGACCTTAAAATGATACGACAAAGATAAAAACAAAAGCGGAAAGTAAAATACATTTGATTTTACACTTTTATGAGTCAGTTTTAGTGCTCTGCAGTTCTCAATATATTAATGTTTCTCAGTACCGTCATTGAGATATGATGGTAATGTCATACTTTCTCAAAACTGTGTATGTGTCTCGGTACGTTTCTAAATTTATCAGTACCGTTAGTTTTTGTCACAGTTTATCACTAATGCTGGTGCATTGTCAGTACATGCATAGTTTTATCAGTACACATTGGGAATGTCAGCACTTTTCAGAGGACAGTTGATAAGGCTTGCTTAATATTATTCATTTCGATCAACACTATGAGAATTGTGATTATAGTTTGTTGCTTCCTTGGCACAGGTTTGAGCTTACTTTATTTTATCCCAACATGTCTTTAGATTTAATACTTGAATATGATATGAACAATTTGTTACATTTTTCTTACGGTTTTTTTTTTGTATTATTACAATCGGGTTGTTATCGGGTTGGTCTGTTGATTCGGGGTACAAGGGACGGTAGGAAACGATATTCTGCATAGCAGTGCATTATTTTCACAAATTTCTACCAGCAAATACATAATGGACTTGGCGAAATTCCAGGGGTTAAAATAATGAGTAGTTTTTTTACCCTTTTTAGCTCACCTTAACTGAAAGCTCAAGTGAGCTATTCTGATCGCATTGTGTCCGTCGTCCGTCCGTCCGTCTGTCCGTCTGTAAACTTTTTACATTTTGAACTTCTCTAAAACCGCATGGCCAATTTCAACCAAATTTGGCACAAAGCATCCTAATGGTAAGGCTAATATAAATTGCAGATATGAAAGACCGATCTTTATTCCTTGCAACTGTAGAAAAAGGGGGTGCATTTCTAAAAATCTTCTTCTCAAGAACTACCGAGTCAAATTCAACGTAGTTTAGCTTAAATTATCTTTATGGGAAGGAAAATATAAATTGCAAAAATTCGGGGCTAATTCTGTTTCAAATTTGAGTAATTTACGAAAATAATAATAAGACACACAGAATGGGGGTCAATCAGATTAACTTCGGGTTCTGTATTCCATCTCTCAACAACCGCATTGAAGCGGCCATTTTGAACGTATCAGAAATGGGTCAATCTGACAAAGATGAATTTGGTTGTTGTGGATCAGTTTGCGTGCGAAAGGAATATTTGAAACATTTACATGATACATGAATGCCAATTTTGTGAAGTAAATTGAGATTAAATATTCCAATGCGTTGACATTTTTACCTTTGACAGTGGTTTTAGCTTGTTTTGATTTTCGTTTTGTTTTCATGAATTACGGTGTGTAACTTAGGGGAACTATCGCCTGTATTTTGTAATTTTTACATATCAATCAAGAATAGACATCCGAAAATAAGACAGCTGACTGTTACTTGCGGAAAATAAGATACTTTAACAGGTACGGTACTTTAACAGCTAAAATACAAATTATAATGATAATACGGTATGGTCTTTGCGTAATAGTTGATTACTGCAATGTGTTATAGGCTAGATGTCAGTATTTTCTCTAGTCTATTCAGTCTAAACGGAGATTAATTTTGCTGATGGAAATACTAAGTGTGTGTGTACATGAAGCAGAGACATAAATAATTGTTAGCTCACCTGAGGTGAAATATACAGAGAAATATCTTTAAAAATATTCTTTTCAAAAATCAATTGGCCAGAAAAGCTGTAATATGTGTGGAAGCATCCTCAATTTGTGTAAATTCAAGTTTCGCGGGGATGTTAAGGAAGCATATGGGCAATTTAGCGTCTTAATTTGACTGTTATATTCAAAATCGTGAAATTAAATAACTATTTTGAATACGATCAAAAACTAAGTATTATCCTTTGAAATAGATGTAAGTGCAAAAAAATCGGGTAGTACATTACTGCCACATTGGTGCATTATCACGTGACAACTATAAATAGCTTACGTATATTCCTTAACATAAAATGAGATAGAACAACACTACCCCGCGGTTTACAAAATAAAATAAATAAACCAAGTGAAGGCAAAACATCTCAGTTTAATCAAAACTGCTGCTAGAATCCAATGTTTTTCTTAATTCAATAGTTATTCATCCAGTTCTCGTAAAACCTTCCCAACTTTTATAAAGTTTGCACGGAAAACGGCAAGTTGCATCAAAACAACACACAGCATGGGATTCTAGCAGCATTTTTCATTTTAAGCATTGACCAAACTAACGATATATATAAAATTCAAAGTTCAATATATGCGGGGTAGTGTTGTTCTAGTCGGATTTTTATATCGTATACAACGACAGAGGAAAGCCTGGCCGAGAAATAAAAGCAAATTTGCATACCTTTTAGCGAATGATTGATGAAACTAACAACTATCCTAGTATTCTTATGTCCCATTCTCAATAAATCACACCACAATATTTTATTAGAGTTCTTAGATTAGTTATGTTTTGAATATGTTTACAATGCTTTCCGATCAAATTCACACGACATTCAACTTTTAGTCATGACGTCATCAATGTATAAACCTACGTAATACAAACTAATTTCTGAAAAAAAATTGACTTCAGTATTTTTATTTGCTTTTGGTCTACGTTTCGTTGCTTAGATAATTGAATATGTACATAATAACTAAGATTTGTGATATCACGAAATTACATGTAACTCAGAATCCATATGCTTCCTTAACACCCCCGCGTTGTCCAATCCATGATCCCCGGGGGTACGGTAGGGCCCCAATGGGGGATCATATTTTTAGATACAAATGTATATAGAAAAATCATTAAAAATCTTCTCAAAAACCAGTAAGCCAGAAAAGCTGTAACTTCTGTGGTAACGTTAGCATCTCCAGGTAGTGTAGATTCAATTTTTTTCAAATCATGATCCCCGGGGATAACGTGGGGCCACAATGGGGGTCGAAATTTTTACATAGGAATACATAGAGAAAAATCATCTCAACAAAAACCAGTAGGCCAGAAAAGCTGTAACTTGTTTGGAAGCATCTTCAGGTTGTGTAGAATCAAATTTGTTCAAACCATGATCCCAGGGGTAGGGTGCGGCCACAGTGGGTGGGTCGAATTTTACATAGGAATACATAGCGAAAAATCTTTTTTTTAAAATTCTTCAAAAATACCAATTACACTGGCCAGAAAAGCTGTAACTTGTGTGGATGTATTCTCAGATAGTGTTGATTCATTCTAGTTTGTCCAAACCATGTTTTCAGGGGGAAGGGTGGGGCCACCATGGGAGGGTCAAATTATGTTGGTGCGTGTAATTCTGTATGATATCTACGTAATGGTTGATAAATGCATCATGTTCTATTAAGATGCTCAGCAATTTCAATCTAAACGGAGAATATGCTCACTGCTAGAAATATATAACTGAAGCATATATGTGATGAAAAATAAATTGATTTTTTCTTTGTTTTAGTGCAGCTTTCTCTTGTTTTAATTGTTTACAAGTTCCTATAATTTTACTAACCTGAGAATCAAGCTTCGAGTTTTAAGCAAGATACAGAACTTTGCGCACAATGCTACTACATTTTGGATATGTTTGTACACGAAACTTAGGCCATGCTTTAGTTTGTTTATATTTTAAATACAGCTATGCTGAATAGGAAATACCAAGTTTAAAAATCTTAAATTGAATGTAATAAAGTCATGGGAACAAAAACATGACTCAAACCAAGCTATGTATCTTGCTGATAATTCTACGATTGACGCTGAAATTTTGGTTGATCAATAGAAATGTCTTCTTAAAAGGATGATATGCTGTAACTACTTTCTGATGCCCCTTCTTCAACGATGAATTGCATAAAATCTACACAAATTTTTTGATAGTTTCTCGAACACAAGTAAATGAAAACGACGCCTTTTTAACATTTCCATAGTCCTGACACATTATTATGAGGATAAAAGGATTATCGGTGTTCTTCAAAAATTATTGCAACGGAAAATCATCTTTGTACACATTTGTTGTTTTTTAATAAAGATGAAAATAGTGGATGGCCTTGGTACAATAGAGCGACATGCCTGCCAATACTTTAATTTGAATTAAAGCTCTTTAACATATGTGACAATATCTATAGCTAAATTTATTCTTCAATCAAGTGAGTAAGGATCTGAAACGTCATACAAAATGAATTCATGCCTGGTAAATGACAATCGTCTATAATGGAGAAGGCCAATAATGTTTTCAATTTGAGGAATTGCGCGCATTCGTTCTGGTGCATTGAGGTACACTTTTCTTCTTTCACATATAGAATTTTATAAAATACAATTACTAGTAAGTAGTGGACGGAGAAAACGTACCTTTACGCTCTCATGTATTTTAATCGTTTTATAAAGTGATTGGGGGGGGGCTAAAATAAAGGAAACTGGAAGTTGACTGTGAATACCAACTGAAGATTTAGTTATTTATATTGCATATGATCTTATTTTCGGTAAAAATGGTATTCCATAAAAGTAAATATGTCAAAGATTAAGTATATGCAAAAATAAGTGAAAATTCGGATATTCATTTTGGTTAATCTACTGAGGGGCCACATGGCACAATATCCTTTGAACGCCCATATAAAGCCAGTGTTGCTAAGGTGAGCGATGTGGCCCATTGGGATTCTTGTTGTTTTTAATATCTATATGTACAATGTAGTTTGAATTTCCTCTGTCTCCTTATCTCTGATTAAAACATAACATCTTGTTTATAATAGTTTTGAAATAGATGTATGCTTCGAAGCTTTCATAGAATAATACAAACCGGTAGGGGACGTGTATTGATTATGCAATACTCTCAGAATGCTTGTTGAAATTTACTTGGTATACATTATTTTGAATTAACTTTATACCCGAAATGTTTGTGATATTGGGTTTGCGATCTTATCGGAATTGGCAGTGAAATATAGATTTGGACTCACTATTTTTGCTACTTTTGTAAACTGTAAATTTAACATTTCCAGTGCAGCTTTGTTACAATTAGAACCAAAAACATGATCTAAAGTGAATCTTAATATTTATGGTCATCAGTAGAAGAAATTGACAAAAATGACGCTAAGGGGTTTATTAAAATATTTTATTTGTAAGTCATATGTTTTCATTGGCATACTTGGTGTGTTTCAACATCAAACTGTAGTTTTTTTGTATAAGTACATAGAAAGGTAGTGACCAAGATTATTTCTGCGATACAGTGACTAAGATTATTTCTGCAATACAGTGACTAAGATTATTTCTGCGATACAGTGACCTCATAGTCCGGTTTTTTTTCTGCCGTTTTAAAAAGAGATAACAACGGTTTGATCATCGTTTATAGAGGAAATGCATTAGCGAGTGTACAAATAAATGTCTGATGATTGCATTGGCTTTTGTAAGCATATTGAGGTTAACAACAGCATATGATATAATAGTGACGACCGTAATATAATATTGAAATATTACGTGTTTATTAAGCATGTTATTGTCCAATATATTCTTGCGTTAGTTGTTTTACATATTTATTCGAGTCTTTCAAACAAGTTATCCATCTCACTGTTCATTATTTTAAACTGAAGATTTTCTAAAGAACTGGTGGGTTTTTTTTTCATTGTTGTAAACTTTTTTTTAATGATGTTGAAGATCGCACACCATGTTTGAATTTATTTTTTGCTTTTATTATTTTATTTTTTTGCGGGGGTGCTGTTTCTGTTTGTAATTGTTTACAGTATTTTCAGCAACTTCACAGCCCGCTCCGTGTCCCCATGGATGGGTGAACCGCGGGTCGTCATGCTATGCCTTTATTACAGACGTCCCAGCCACATGGACAGAAGCAGAGGTTAAAATAAATAATGACTTATGATGTCATATTATAACAAACAAATACTCTGATTGATTTGGTCATCTGTATCTCATTTGATCTGTAATTGATTTAGTGATACAAACCTTTTAGGTTCACTGCAATTTAATGCAATCGCGATTGGTTGAAATTGAGACAGTTGTCGAGGATGAATTTCTGGAAGTGCATTTACTGAACGGCGGATTTAAAGGTATGGATACTGTGCATTGATAGATTACTCGAGTAACTCCAGCCATTATGATCGGGTTTTTTTATTGTCTTTGTATGACGTCCGCCTGGTGTTATATCTGGCAAATGACTTTTAAAGCATTTTCAGCACTACTAGTTTTTCCTTGAAATTTATCATCATCATTCATATGGTTCCATACGGGTAGGTCAAATTCGATACAATTTTTAATTTTTTTTTTATTTTTAACAAAGGATATAGATAAGAACAGTACGGACGGGTTAGAATGTATTTTGGATCTTTTTTTTAAATGTGTTAATTGTGGGATCAATTTACGCACATTAAAAAAAATAGTTTTCTCAAAGGGATTTAATGTCGTTATTAACGCAATTTTAGAAACAAAATTAAATGTCGAGTATTTAATCAAAATATTCAATACTTATCATCATACATGTAACACTATTTACCTCAATGCAGCATATTAAAGATATCTTGATAAACAGTCATGTTTGGTGAATTATTCCATAAGGTTGCTTTCAATTTTCACATTATGAACAACAAAATTTTGAAGGGTGTTTAAAGAGAAAAAATTATAGAAACGTATATATGGTAGAAAAACGGTTTCAGGAGATTTTTGGATTGGATTGAGTGACATCTTGGTAGAGGGAGAGTGGGTGTGGATGTCAACTCAAAAAGTTGCTCAATACACTAACTGGTGGCCCGGGGAACCAAACAACCTCCACTCCCCTGGAGAAGACTGTGCAGCCTTGACTGGTCGATTATTTCATTGGAATGACTTCCCATGTTTATGGCATCGCAACTTTATCTGTGAAAAGGAGTAAGATTTTACCTATAATGCGATCTAAAAATTATCGAATTCATCTATGAATGGGTTAAATATCAAACTCATTATTTTTTTTTACACGTCTTACGTTTTTTAGGGCTCACGGACACGAACAGTGGGTAGTTGTTGGATAAGTTGTCACTTGGCCAATAATAAACCAAAAGAAGCATTTGATTGAGTCGGTTTGTTACCGATTATATAAGACAAAAAACCAAAATGAATCAAATATCCCCGAACTCAAAATAGGACTCGTTATATAAAAATTATGTTAATTTGTGTAAAATTTGAAAAAAAAACGTCAAGTTCATACATTTTGCACGCGCGACGCATTATGCCGCAGGCAACTTATGTTTTATGATAGAAGTACGTTTGTTATGCCAATCATAAAAGTCGTAACCAGTGATATTTAATTATTGAATGCTCAATTTAACAGATTGATATTTTCAAGTTTCCAGCTTGTGCTTTAAATTTGTACGTCATTTAACAATCAATTTTCCATGCAATTTTGACTCTGAACTAAACAAACAAACTAAAGGCCAAACAAATGCACTAGAGATATATAGTTAAACATCCAATGTAGGAATGATTATTTTATGCTAATGGACTTTGAAACAAACTTCATTTTCTAGTTTGATTTTAAAAAATTGCCTTTGAAAATTTAGATGTTTTAAAGATCAAGAACTTATTCTATTAACAATCCGACTTGGAAACCCGATTTTTCAACTACATGAAGCATCATTCATTTTTGGGTCACCTAATAGCGAACTTTCCACAAGCTAATGAAATATCCGCTTCCAAATCTTGGCTGGAAGTTTGGACATTTGTGTTTCATTTTCACCGACAAAGATAATGCTCGAGAAATCCCGTAAAGTAAATAGAGTTATGGAGAACTAACTTTGTGTTTCTCATTCTTCAACGGATGGTTCATGAGGGTTGCTTTATTTGTTTGAATTTTAAACAGAAGCTATTGGACCAAATTTAAACAGAAAAATTGGAGGATTCGTAAGTATACCTGGAGTATATAAGAGATATATAAATCATCGAACATCAAGCTGAATTGCATGCAATGCATAGCTACTATAATCTTTAAACAAGTTTTTGGATAGTTTTTCTTCTATGGCACTATCGTTGAAAACATATGATGATGTTTAAAGTGCGACATAATATCCTTTCTCTTGCTGGATGCACTTCTTTGTTCGGAAATACTACAGTCTTTTTTTAACTTTATATCCTGACGTGTATATGACGGCTTGTTTCAAATAATTTTGATTTTTTTTCAAAAGAAAATGATGCATAATCAGTATAATAGTTACTAAACACGATTAACAATGCTACAGGAAAAAAAGGTGTAACCATTACAACAATGTCTATATGATATATTTGTCGGTTGGTTTCTGTCTCGTGTTTACCTGTGCAATTTTATGTCAGTTTGTTTTAGTTGCGAGCTTTGAAAAAATTTTTGATTTTAGAATTGGCAAATTCTTTGTGAAAAGTCAACATACAAAAATTGTTGTTAATCAATTTATGTTGGAAAAAAATATACCCTACATACAACAATTCGATTATTAACAAAAATTATGTAGTTCACGGATAGATTATTTTATTTTAGAATAGATTTAATATTATTTTAGCACTGAGTTCTTTTTATGTCGTTGTTCCTTTGACACTCAAAGCAGTACAGAAAAAGTAAATACCGCGCGTTATGAAGCAATTTTTTAAAGCTGCATTAAATGAACTTCCTCCGTCGTTTTAGAACTTATTGTAATTTTCGTTTTGTTTCCGTAGTTATATATTTATGTCTCTCAAATGCTTGCACGCTTTCATCAACCTGATTTGCATTGTTCGAACATCATTCGAAGAAACGTTTTTCTTCAGAGATGAAAAGATATCTCTTTCTCGCTCTTGCTATAGGCTAGAAATTATAGTTCTTTACCACATTCTGTTTAAAATTCGTTTGCTAAATCTATTTTTTACAGATGCTAATTCAGCTGTTTTCTTTTACATGTCTGGGGACGAGGAACATGTACATTAAAAATCAACTTTCACTTTCACAAAATATTTATAATATGATTTACAATTGCCCCATGCAAAGCTATCTTGCAACAGAATTTGAAAGCTTAACACTTATAAGTATACGTTTAGTGACAAGGTCTATACAAACGATCTTCAAAAATGAAAGTTGTAAGAATTTCTCTACCTTTCATAAAAGTTGTAAGAATTTCTCCTTCTTTCATAAAAGTTGAAAGAATTTCTTCACCTTTCAAAAAACCTCTTCTTCTGGTCATATCTTTTTAATTCTATGCAAATTGCATGTAGGCTTGTACATGCATGTCAGAATGACAGTATAAAACACGATGCTGGGGGTTTTCTCCAGTTAAGTGGTTTTCCCTTTTGTATTTATTCAAGTGACATCATTTATTGAGCCATAGGTACAATATTAAAACGCAAATAAATTGAATTTATGAATTTCACGTTTACTTATGTTTACCATCTTATATATCCAAAATTGGATCTGTGATAAATTCAGATCTAATATAACAAGAAAAATGACAAAAATGATAATTAACCGTCAACTATCTCAAAAATACATAAAACAAAATAAAAACTCAAAGCAGACCTCAAATATTAGCGGTAGGATGAGGTGCCCAGGAGGAGTGAACATTCTTTGCTGACCGGTTGCACCCGCGGCGTGCTTCTTGTCACAATCGGGCATGTCATAATCGAGGTAAATGTTAAAATCGGAAAAACGAAACGTTGATGACTTCGGCTTGTTCGTGGTCAAAATACAAACCAACACGGACCTCCATTACATTGGAAGTAGTATCAGGTGCCTAGGACGAGTGAGCATCCTCTGCTGACCGGTCACACCCTCTTTGTGCTCTTTGCTGTAATCGGATAAAATTGGGTGATTAATTATGGTCTAACAATTAGTATAAAAAAAAGTCAGTCAGCATGCGACCCAGTTTAAGATTGTATTTGCAGACAATGTCGTTGTATCTACCATAGAACTTACGAAAAGATTACTTCAAACGAGGCTGCTGATAGTCCGGTTTTATCAACTTGTTTGTCAGAAGCTTTCCTCGCCTTAGAAACTAATTATGCAGGTGATGAAGGTATATTGCTATACAAGTAAGGAAGTTGACTATAGAAAAACTGAAGTCATCGCGTTAATCACAAAGTTGTGTTGTTAGGTTACCATCATTGTCCATTTCAAATAAAATATCCAAAAATTAAACAAATGATGCAGACTTTGTGGTATCTTTTATTTCAAGTTCACTGGGATACAGTAGTAGCAACGTTAATGTTGACAAACGATACGCACGATTCTGATACACGAACGATCACGCACGATACACGAACGATCGCTTACTTACTGAATTTTCACGATACACGAATGATAACGATAAAACACGCAAACGAACGATTCTACACCATTTAACACGCAAAATTAATGTCCCAGAGATGAATGCGTATCGTATTCTCATTTTTAAGAAAATTTGGGGGATAATTATTTAGTTTTAAACGGTAAATTGGTTAGCTGGACCGCTTTCATTCAAAGTGTCTCTCTTGCTTATATGAGTAAAATTATGTGTCAAGATACAATGGATGTTTGATGAAGGCTGTTTAATAAAAGTTGTTGAAATACTTACAAAATGTATTTTACAACGAAAGAGAGAATACATTTAGTTTAAACAGATCAGCACTGATATGATACATGAATGTTAACAAGTGTCAATGTTCTTCTATCAAAAAAAAAAGTTTTAAATTTACATTACAGGATTTTTAATAAAGCATTAATAAATTTGCTTTTATGATATGTGGATCCACGACAAAAAATATTTAACTATAATAAATATACATTAACTATAAGATAAACCTACCTGAGGTGTTCGCAATACCACTAAAGTAATGGTGATCAAAATCCTCTGGAATTTCATTTGTGATATGCAACACTCATTGAAAAAACTATACTGGTGAAATAGATATTAAGGAACATGTCTTACAAAGATAAACACGTGGCATGTCTTACAAAGATAAACACGTGGTCAGTTAAAGATGAATAGATGTCTAACCGATCGCGAAGGCGAGTTGTTGTTTTAATACACATAAAGTAATGAAATGTTTTCTATGATCAAAAATCCTTTGGAATTTCATTTGTGATTTGCACCTTTCATTGAAAAAACTATACTGCTGATATAGATATAGATATTAAGGGAAATATCTAACAATGATAAACACACTGTCTGTATAAAAATGAATAGATGCTTAACCGATGGCGTGTTGTTGTTTTGATACAAAAAAAGTAACGATATGTTTTCTATGATCAAAAAGCTTTTTAATTTGAATCTTCGTTTTTTTTTCCTATCAAAATCGATAGAAAGATTCCAATTTGCTGCGTATTTGTCTGAAGCATATATAGCATCTGATATGGCACGAAACAATCAACGGAGAGGAATAAATTGATCCACTGTATTATCGTAGATTGCTTTATATATTAAAAAGTCTTTCATGAATTATTCCACTAATATACATGTATGTAACCCTATGGAGCAATTCTTAAATTGCTACATCATAATTTTACTCAGTTTGGTTTATCGGAATCTTTCATTGCAAGACAATAAACAAGTTAATGACATTCTTTGCTGTGATATAAACCATATCTTTTTCATTTATTTTTTAATTCCTTTAGTTTACCTTAAACTGTTTGGACATATGTACTGAAAATACAATATGTGTTTATAGCAACAAAGATGTTTTAAACAGGTTCGTTCGTATGGTATAAGGTTTATGGATCACCTCTATTCTGAAAATTCTGCATCATTTATTTATTCTACTGGAATAATATGTTTTACAATTTCAAAAACTACATTGAATAAAAGCGTTTTTCAAAACTTTCGTTTTTACAGAGGTAAGTAAGGGACTATATTTTGTGGCAGAAGGTTTTTAGGAAAAAAATATACATTTTTCATAACTCAAGCCGTTTAGAGTACTGTAACTTTAGCTTAATAATGTGCATTAGAAACAAAACTTCCAGATAGTTTTTTCATTTTGAATATCTTCATTTTGCTCTGAAGAAAAAACAATTTGAACAATTTTAAACATTCAAGTCGTCACATATTGGCATATTTAGCTTATATTTCATAAAGCCGAATAGGGCCACATAAAAAAATATTTTTATCTCGTAATAACGAGAAAAGATCTCGTTATTACGAGTAAATTATCTCGTTATTACGAGAAAAGATCTCGTAATAACGAGAAAAGATCTCGTAATAACGAGAAAAGATCTCGTTATTACGAGTAAATTATCTCGTTATTACGAGAAAAATCTCGTTATTACGAGATAATTTTCTCGTTATAACGAGAAAAGATCTCGTAATTACGAAAAAAGATCCCGTTATTACGAGTTAATTTTCTTGTTATAACGAGAAAAGATCTACATAAAATGGTGCGTTTCTGAAAAGGATTCGACTGGATCACCCTTTCAGTCTTTTTCATTCAAGAAACATTGATTCAATTTTGATTAATATTTAAAATAACAACGATCATTTTTCATTAATTTCGACATATCAATAATTGGATTTAACATTTTATCTTATATAATAAAAGGAAAGAACTTCATGTAATTTTACTATTTAACTTAAATATATTATAATCCCACTACGAAGTAAATACCAGGTAGTCCTATAGTCGTAAAAGTTACAAATAACTTTAATGACTTTATAGTTTCAGTCATGGATATGGATATACACGATTTACCCGAATTTGTGTTTTATATGTTTATACACAACCTACATGTATATTGAAAATAAGTGTTTTTGTATACTAACATTTTGGAGTCTGAAAACAAATTACACGTATTCTTCTTAATTATTGATAAACAGTTCGATGAATTTATTAATCAATCTGCTTTGGTACTTCTTCTGAAATTTCTTGAAAACTGTTTGATCCGATTTTATATCAAATTATGTGTACGCTTTTAAATAATGATTATGCTAAGTATGTATATATCAATAGACATTGCAGTAGTCATACACTTTACATAAAAAGATTAGAATAATGAAACGCGACATTTCAAATAGATCTATTCTCGTAAGAACGAGATAATTAACTCGTAATAACGAGATCTTTTCTTGTAATAACGAGATTTTTTCTCATAATTACGAGAAAATTATCTCGTAATAGCTAGATCTTTTCTTCTAATAACGATATCTTTTCTCGTAATAACGAGATAAATAACTCGAAATAACGAGATCTTTTCTCGTAATAACGAGATAATTAACTCGTAATAACAAGATTATTAACTCGTATTAACGAGATCTTTTCTCGTAATTACGAGATCTTTTCTCGTAATAACGAGATGATTAACTCGTAATAACGAGATTTTATCTCGTAATTACGAGATAAAAACAGTATTTTAAAGTGGCCCTATTCGTCTTTTGTACCTTTGGATATGTCCTCTGAATTTACCAACAGATTTTCCAACATTTCTCCTATAATTTACACGTTAGTAAATTTGAGAGTTCAAAATTATTTTTGCATGTTTAATTGGTAGAGACTCAAAACAGCGTTTTTCTAGTGCAAAACGTCAAAATATCAATTACGTGATGAAATTGTGAGCATTTCCATTCTAATATCTTTAATTTTATTCGTTTAAATAGAGGAAATATTTATTTAATGTCATGATTCATTCCAAATAAATGATAATAATAGAAGGGAAATAGACTTAATTGTAAATTGATATTGCGCTATCAGTTCAGAAGGTCATGCCGAATGGACCATAGCGCCGAAAGAAGCATATAATTTTTGTTCTGAATTTTGGTTAAGCTGTGAGTGTAATTTTTTTTAAAATACTTTCTACAGAAACTTAAGGACTTTCAAAAGCAGAAAAACTGTTTTCCAATAAGTTTTAATAAAGGGATATAAAGTATACCCGAGTGAACCGAACTAACGAACGACGTTTGGCTGTTCTCCCTTCGTTATGTAGTTGAATGGAAATCTTGCAAGACTGACAAACTCTGAACTCATGCTAAATCAAAACATCAAATCTCTGAGAAAACTGTATGAATTTATTTCAATTACACCAAAAATATATACTCTTTAGTGGGCAAGTTGGAACAAAACAAATATTTTCCCGTCTTATAACAAATATAAACCGTATAGGAATAATTAAAAACATATATCCCCTTTTAAACAATGATACACAAATGTATCTTTTTTTCAGATATGATACTAAACTTTTTGGTGTAACATTCCGCTTTAAATGAAATTGTAACGATATTAACTAAAGAAAACATTTTTTCTAAATAAAATTAAAGCTCTACGCCAAAACAACTGTATAATTTGATGTCCATATTGCGTGTGTAAATACATTCTAATGAGGCACAAATTCCATGCTAAAACCTTGTTATCACAAGGAGAGAAATTTCCAAACGAGATAATCCTTTTCCGTGTGTACAAGTAATTAATCATAGTATTAAACATAATTATATGCTTATGGCAAGATTTATGATATTTTTTTCTCTCTTGTAGTCGAGGTTTAATCCTTTTGTGGACAAGATTCAGTTCTAATACACGTTTTATGCATTAGGTTCTTAAAAAATGAAAATATATGGAACATCTTAGTTCATTTAATAAAAAGGCATTAATCTAATTAAAACTAAACATTGTTTTGCGATGAAGCAAACATTTTATTATCAAAATACAGCCGTTGAATATCCAAAAACAATTTAGAAAACATAATAAAATATTCTCTTCATGTTCCAACACATGAATATTTTCCAGTGAACTTTCTAAAAAAATAATTGGTCCTCTAATAAATGACGAATTTTGCACAAAAATTCAAAGTCGGCGTTCACAGGAAAAAATAAATACAAGTTTAATATGGCTAACTTCGTTTAGATTCAGAGGCTGAAAAATGTTGTGTTTTTGAACATGCATAAATTTTCATTTCTTTTAATTAACGTGTTAAAAATATGATGAAACATTACATAAATGCAGAGCAAAATCCTGAACGATTACTTTGTTATTTCACTACTGCGCATTGTTAACGGGTTTTTTTTCTCACGCTGCTCGCAAAATATTTATGAAGTTGGACTTTAACAAGGGCAAAAAAAAGATCATAGTTACAAACAACAAATAAACAACACTTTGTAGATGAGCACCATACAATCACAAACAAGTACTTTGCAACATTAATTGATTATGTTTACTTCTCCTAACAAGTTGAATTTAGAACAAAATGCAAAATGAACTAAAGAACAGGAGCAAAACACATGTTAAAATATACTTTAAAGCTGCTTGGTCCGATTTGATATCAAATTTTATGCACGTTTTTAAACGATGGCTATGCTTAATATATGTATGATAACAGACATTTCAGTAGTTTTCCCGTCAATTATGCCAAATTTCAATGAAGAAAAATACGTACAAAATTTGCTAACAAAACAAACGTCATTAAAAGGTACCGCGTAATTTCGCCTCATGTTAAATTTCACCCCTGACGACGAGACGGATATGGTTGTATTAAGGATTTGACATCGCTTTAAAAAAGGTCGAAATGATCAGACAGATTGCAAATAAACATGTGTACGTTTTGTTCGCTAATATTTCTAAAGTCTGCTTTCTTTACAATCGATTCATAGCATGCGGGTTCAATGACCCTAATCATTCAGGGAACGAAACCAAGCGGTTTCTTTTTCTAAACATGCCCATGATGCATTTTGGTATGTTTTTTTCGTTTGCCCAAGAGAAATTATTTTTTTATTTACTTTGAATATTTCTAACTTTGAATGGAGACTGATTCTGCTGATGTAAATAGGAGAAAGTCCATAACTTTCTAAGATAAATGATTTGTATGAAAAAAAAATTGATACTGTAATTACAAAAAAACGGACCAAGCAGCTCTAAATAAGGATGATTAAAAATAACAGACAATAAATGAACAACAATATTTTCGCTGGTAGGTGCCCATACTATCGTTAACATGTTTTCTGAAACATCTATTTCATTCTGTTAAACAGCTTTTTAAAAAGAGGGTTAAATTCGTCCTGTGAACGAGTCATTCATTTGAATAACGTTGATTTTGGGTACTCTTTTACTGTCGATGCCCCTCGAGAATCCACGCGTCTGGCAGATGGGTACCATTTTCTTAAAAGCCCAGGCAAAATCTGACTTCAGCCAACAGTAGAGAATGGGGTTGACAGCTGAGTTACTTTGGGCGATGAGGAGACTTATATTCTTAATCAGGTCAACGATCTCTGGGCTCAGAGATGTATATTTTAAAGGACCACAGATCATAAATGGAAACCAGAACGCCACAAACAAAAACAAGATGACACCCATGGTGGACGCAGACTTGGTTTCTTTCTTTAGCTGTTGCCTCCGCATGTAGTATAGTGCGCCTTTCTTTCAATTGTTCTTTTCCTGTTATCCAACGCAACTCGAAATACTTTAATATACATGGCTAAGCAGCACGTCAGAAGACGAAAATGGACCCAAATGAAAAACTTACAGTATACGCAGGGGGAGTCCTTGGTAGAAGTCGCATCTTTTGGATAGTACGGCATCGTTGTGCCAAAAATAAGGAATACACATGACGAGAATGTTGTAGACATATATGCCAATAGCAATCTTCCGAGCTCGAGATGATGTCATCCATAGCGGATACTTCAATGGATAAATTATAGCTATATAGCGATCAATTGCAATGGCCGTCAGGTTGTACATAGAGGAACTCAGAGAGAACAAAATGGAGGATACTTCAGAATACAAAGATACTTGTAACGGATGAATGTAGCCGCGGAAAAGTAGTTGAAGGCATACATTGGAGAGTTGCAAGACCGACGACAAATCAGCGAAGGAAGGCTCACTATGTAAACATTGGTTGGTGTACTAAGCCGACGACGGTAGAAAATCATAGCGAAAATGACCATCAAGTTCCCCACCAAAATTACGGGTATTATTCCAGCGATGATATTCCTAATGCTAGGTTCACGCTGTAGGATAAGGATTTTGGTGCGAGACCATCGGATCCATTACCAGGCAAAGAGTTGTTCATTATGATCCTTCGGGACAATAGCTACATGCTCAGTGCTCTGTTCATGAGATACAGTTCTCTGCTACTCGTTTTGTTTATGGCAGACTTTTGAATTAATACTGGCTGATATGAGACTTGTGGACATGATGACTGTCATTAGTCTCCTTTTTCCAGATATCCTATGCATAAAATCATCATTTACTACACGCAACAAGAATGTAAAAGAAATTCTGCTTGTTATTTACGTCTTATACATTTCGGACATGTGTTCTAAGTAATAGAGCATGATATCTTATTTGGAAACAAATTCAATACGAAGCCAATTTTTACTCTGTTCACCGTATTACTAATACCTTAGGGTGATCAAAGCAGAATCCGAGCTATGATAATGACTTACATGCAATAACTGTATAAAAAAACAAGAATGTCCCCTTAAACGTCCGAACTGATCATGAAACAACGTTTTCATAAATTTCCATCCGCTATAAATGGAATGTATCATATACATCAGGATTGAAAATATTTGCTTTCTGTGCAGTAATGCGGAAGATCAAATGTTGTCAATTTCATAAGATACGGGATTTTTTTTATCAAATTATCACATATTTTGGACGGATATCATTAAAATTCTAATGTAGAACAAAGGCCTTAACACCACTACGTAAATAAAAGCTAAATCTATAAATGACATTTATAGTTTTCATAATTAGTTGTAAGACCTGTTTAGATACCTTAAATGACCATTTCAAATAAGGTCTATTAAATAAAAAGATTTTCTTAACAATTTTGCATATTTCGACAGATAGCTATGTTAAAATTGACAAATAACCTTAAAAGGATATGTTCCTAATGTTTATGTAATTTGATTGTTTAATACTTTTTTGAAGTCATACTTCAGGATGATTTTTGTGCGGTTAAATATGCCTCGTGCACGGCTATATTGCTAATTAATTAGGTTTAAGTTTATTTATATATTATCTAATATCAGATAAACCATAAATTGACATTTGTAAGGAACGAATAGAAACAAGTGATCATTAGTTATGTCGTGTATGTTAGGAATCAGAAGGTACATATCCAAGGCAACCGATCAATCATTGCGCGTCTATACATGAATTGAGCGTTTGATATTTTATGCGTGATGTAAAATGACGACTTTTGACCCTCCACTCGAAGAGTCAGAGGTGCAGGATAGGAGATGCTAGCTTGATGTATTATTTATACACAAAGCATGTTTAATCTGCGCAGGGGTGTATAGGATTCATATATATATTATATATATATATATATATAAATATATATATATATATATATATATATATATATATATATATATATATATATATATATATCCAAAGTCTCTTTTTCAATGAATAATAAAAAAACCTTTAAAACACTGTTTCAAAATATTTCGACCGTGTACCGGTCTTTATCAGTCGGTCTTTATTGTCTATAGCAACACAACGTAGAACATATACTATGACGTCACAATATGAATACAGTCTGGCAAGTGACGTCATACAACAATATTGCGCCAAAACATGAAATATAGGTGAGAGTCTATAGAAGCACATTGATAGCCGTAATTTGTCCATAAACAAGTAATATATGAAAAATGTATAGATAACGGGACATAAAATATAGGAAATGTCTATACAAACAGTAATAATGTAGTCTAAAGACAATAATGTTCCCTTTTGTTGATACCAAAAGGCATATAAGTATTTAATTTTTTCTTCCACCAAATTTTCTCTGAATTTTCTGTAAGTTTCATCTTTGTACAATTTTTCGATACCTATTACAGAATAATCCTCAATTGTATGTTCGTCAGTATAAAAATGCATGCTACAGGGTCGTTAGTTTCTCTCCTGATCAGTGACAAATTTAAAACATGTCTTTGATATAAAGTCACCCCCGTTTCCCCAACATATACAATTTTGTTACACTTTTTACAAAACACCCCATAAACAACATTACTAGACTTGCAATCGATATGATTTAACTTGATACGTTTTGCCTTAGAATCTTTTAAAATGGCCAGAACAAATAATATATTTACACATAACACATTTTTTTGCACCACATGGCTCGCATAAGTGTTTTTTAAAAAAGAGGTTATTATGCTTCTTATGGATCAATATGACTTTCAAGTTTTTGTCCCTCCTGAATGCCACTATAGGTAAGTTATGAAACGCAAGTTTTAGGCGGTCGGAATTTTCGAGAATTTTTTGACGTTTCTTTAAAATTTGATGAATATTTGGTAGTCCTCTGGAATAGATTAACACAACGGAACACGGTTACACTTTTGTTATTTTTTCTGTAGTTCAATAAATCCGAGTGGTTGAGTTTATCTACCTTCACCAGCTGATCCTCGACCTCCTTGTTAGAATATCCACATTTGCGTAAATTAGTTTTAATTTTCTCCCGTTGTTTGAAATATCCCCCATCTGTTGAGCAGATTCGGCGCACGGACACCCAGTCCAAATGGTATAGAACTCTATGCTAGATTTAGAAAAGCGTAGATCAGCTGAATATTTGGGTGTATACCATTTGCCATTTTATGGAAATGTAGGAGATCGGCTTCTGTCCCTGACCAGATTCCAAATATGTCATCGATATATCTAACATAAAAAAGAGGTTGTATGTTACACTGTTCCAAAAGAATACGTTCCCAATCCCCCATATATATACATGCATAGTTTCTGCCAAGTTTGGATCCAATTGCAGTTCCTTCTGTTTGAATATATTGTTTGTTGTTAAAACTAAAATTGTTATTTTCCAGGACAGCATCCATCATCTGAAAATGGTATTTGTATCAACTTCTTTTTCTGTCGTTGATTTAAAACTTTTGCTATTACTTCGCGCTTCTTGTCTAAGTATACTGGGATACAGCGCTTTCACGTCCAACAAAATAATATTGAGGAATTGGATAATGGTTGATTTACGGTAGAAAGTTTTCTTAAAAAATCCGTAGTGTCTTGTACATAACTTTTTAACGATCGGTTTGCCTCCTCCAATTGTGATTCTACATATTCTGCAAGCTTCTCTGTTGGATGTTGGCGGCCAATTACTATTGTTCAATGGATGGTTTTCCTTATGATTTTTGGATTTGCCTGTAGTTTTCCTGAAGATATTTCTGTGGGTAAAAGATAAGTCGTAACTCAGACGTGATGGATCCTTTTTTATACATATTTTTTATTAGTTTCTTAATTTTGTTAGTGATTTGTTTGCTTTATCTACTTTAACTTGATCATATGACGCACTGTTAACCATTTCGTTCTCCAACTGGTCGACGTACTTATTGTGTGTAATCACTACTACCAGATCCCTGTCTGCTGGTCTAATAATTATGCTTTGATCATGTAATAACTCCCTCATTGTTTTGTCCTCTGAAACAGTTACGTTACTTGAAAATTTTCTATTTAACCCCGATAACGTCATCTTTCACTTGTCTGATGTATCCATCCAACCACTTGTCTCTTCCCTCTTCTGGTGTCCAATTACTTTTAGAGTTTTTACGATTAACAGTACTTACATCTTGTGAAGAAATGTCATTTTCTTCGTCAATAAAATACTCCCGAAGCCGCATCCTACGTTCCCAAGTCTGTAGATCTATTATCTAAACGCTGCCTAAGTTCTATTTTCTCTTAATTAAATAGTTATTCATCCAGTTTTTAAAAACAAGCTTCCAAACTTTTATTCAGTTTGCGCGAAAAATCGGTTCATTGCATCGAACACACATTACACAGGATTCTAGCGGCACTTTTCAATTAAAGCATAGATCAAACTATCGATGTAGTGTAAAATGTGAATTTTAACACATTGGTACACACATTGGTAGTGTTGGTTTAGTCGGATTTTTATATCATAAGCAACGACAGGGGAAAGCCTGGCAAGGAAAAAAAAAGTAAATTTATATACCATTTTTTCGTACAATCTCAATAAATCACATTAAAATACTTTATTAGAGTTCTTACATTCTTATATTTTGAATGCTTCCCGATCAAATTAACATGACATTAAACTTCCAGGCATGACGTAAACAATGTGTAAATCTAAGAAATACAATCTAATTCGTAAAAAAAATTTCTAAAGTATTTTTCATTTGTTTTTGGTCAACGTTCGGTCGCTTAAATAATTGAATTTGTACGTATTAACTAATATTGGTGTTTCCAAGAAATTAAATGTAACTCAGTTTCCATATTCTTCCTTAACACCCCTGCGTGTCCACTCAAGTTAATTCTTGGTGACAAAGAAACAAAGTTACATGTCAATTGTTTATTAGACCCTGTCTACACAGTAAACATACAGACCCCACCCCTCCTTTGAAATAGTTCTCATACCGACTCTGTATCACATTATATAAATAGTCCCTGTTTGGGAGGGTGATAGTTGAAATTCACCACCGACTCAAAGCGAAAGTTGACAATGGATTTCGAGGTGTTTTTATTTCAACTGTTACCTTTTCAAGAGGCACTATTTATCTTATTATACGGAGTATCTTAATTTTAAAGAAAACTAAATGTCTTAATACTCAGACGCACGCTTTGATAAACGCCATATTCACTCGAATTATATTAATCGTATATATAACTGACTTATTTGGAATAACATAAAATCTACGCGAACCGTACCGAATAATTTTCTCACTAACAATTTGTTTTATTTTACCTCAAATAAATATTCATATTTTAAACAGAATTTGATTGGCTAATATGGTCACGTGACCTTCTGATCTCCCAACACAACACAACATCGTGTCTCTCCTATTTGAATATAACTTGTTTTACTTTCGGTTCGAGTTACGAAAAGGCCAGGTAGTTCCCGGTGACGCAAACGATAACAATATAAAGTCGGTAAAGATGGTGAGGTTACACAAGCCAAGCAGTGAAGATTCTTTTCTGCATTTTAAAATAAAAAGACGCAGTGAACACGAAAATTAAATGAAAGTGGCCGTAAAATGCTTTCGGGACTTTTTAACCAAGAGTAAAATGTAGACAAATATTGAAGACTTGCCAGTCGAGATCTGAAGAAGTCGTTGACGGCATTTTACGTTAACGTTAGTGCAAGGAAAAATCAGGGCATCTTTTCAAGAAGAGTGCATACAGAACATCTGTTAAGAGTTAAAACGTTTGCTTCAAGAGAAAAAAACATCGACATTGTGAAAGATTATGAATTCAATAGAGCAACAAAATATTCCGAGCCGTGTCAATCGATTTGTAGAGGAAAGGACTTGAGGGAACTGACCACCACCCTCCTATTTCAGGGCAGAATCTGCAAAAATTGTGCAGTAAAGACACATCGGTTTTTGATTTAATCAATCAGTTTGGTCTACAATGAAAGGTTTGGTTTGAAATTACGCTTTACCCTTGCAAAAAGAAGAGAAAATTTGAGATCAATGACCAAAGACACATTTGAGGTAGCAAAAGTTGAAGTTGGAAGAATGTATGTATATCAGTTTGTTTATGAGCTGGATAAAAATCACCGGGCTGATGCTGCTGGGAGTGTTACTGAAGGTCGGATGTATGATCACCAGGACTGAGGAACTATTTTATGGCTGATCTGTGTTAAAATATGTTTATTACCATTACTACTACATAGCTATTATCATGATTATAAAGATTTTATTGATTGTTTTCCTCTTCTTTTCCAGAAAACATACAGAACTGCCCTGTGCTTTCTTTAGAAAAGTATGTATCAAAGTGAACCCCAAAAAGGATAACAAACAAGGTATGCAAATGCACATGTGGGAAACATTCATTGTCTACCTTTATGTCCGATATTTCAAATGTATGGAAACAGTCTAAAGTATATAGGAATCATTCGGTTCGTGCTACAAGTATCACTGTATTGGATGTTGCGGCATCAGTGGCCGTCACATTATGAAAGTTTCTGGACATAGATGGAGACTCAAGTCTTACTCCCATTTCAGCATCAATGGGAAGAAGAGAGAACTATCAGAAACTCTTAGTATCTCACTTTTTTGTCTTTTTTTCTGCGTTAATAATCTATGCTGAATAGAATACTGTAGTTAAATATGAAAATTGAATTAGTTTGCTGTTAATGTAATTGAAAACTTGAAATAAACATTTATTTTATTGTGATACAGTCTCAGATTTAGAATGTGTATCTCTACTATTTTGTCATAATTTTGTGTGTGATATCTATCGGTGTTGAATAAATTGTTTATTTTGTATATCGTTCATTAATTGTCCTTGCCTTGCATCGGTATATTAACATTTTGTGCATGAATAATCGAAAGACATGAAGATTTATTCACCCTTAAAAAATCATATTACCCTCGGGCGTTGCCCGGGGAATATGAATTTTCAATTGCGAATAATCTCCATGTCTCCGTCGCCATCATGCAATAAATGATAATGTGAGCCGTTGCCAAGTGTGCTGCTAACCCTCAGGAAACATGTATTGGAACGGATTATAAACTGCCTCTAAACCAATCAGATTTCAGTATTTTACATCAAAATATAATAATTATATTAAATATTAATTAGAATTTTAACACCATGCGATGACTTTGACAACGTGTTTAAACCGAATTCACAACTACGAGGAAAATCAGAAGCCTTTTTTTCCTAAAGGAGAAGAACAGAAACAGTTTCAGTTGAATACACATGCACTCTGTATAACTCGTTGTAATATCATTTACAATCAACTTTGGCAAATGTAAGAATTGATCTTTATTAGGAAAATAGAACTTTTAGTTGAACCTCATTTATTGAACGTTTATCGTAATTTTAATTTGAGAATGTTTCAGTATAATTTTACTTTATAAAAAAGGAGGCAGAAAACAGCCTCTAGTTGTCTACTGGAGAAATGCGTTTTCAGCACACAAATTCTTTGCACTGGCACACTGCACTTCAATTCCGTGCCTCTTAGTCATTTGGACCACGCTCATAATTGTACTACATCCATTAATATGATGCACCGGGGTCAACATTTTTATTTATGTGTATGACACGGCACAGACAAGCCCATTTCTGGAGATAATTACACATTTCTCTTTGACCATAAATAATCTACGCTATTTATATATTGTAAGTGCTTCTAACAAAAATCCGTAGAATGTATGTTATAATAAACGATCTATATGCAATCTTTATTTGGACACTATGCAAAAGACATTAGTATAATCCTTTGGTAGGTCTTTTCAATTATTTAAATAATATTCTCTGTGTACCTAAACATGTTTTTAATTTTACCATAGAATGACTAGTTGACAACACTCGTGATATTTCGTAAGCTTTTTTAAATAAATAAAACTACTTGCCTTCTGAATTCATAATCTGCGACCTATTTTTACATTTCATGCCAAAGCAGTGACGTCCTTACGCTGTTGGGTCAAATATTATTCGTTTGACGATCATGACATGGACACGTCTTCGTTATAAATGCGGTATTTTAGTTTCTTGAATAAATTACCTGGAACATTCTTACACTCTCTTTTGGCTCAAGGCTGTCGTTCACATGTAACAATATCACACAAGGATATTTATTCTATATTAGTACAGCAAGTGAACTGAGAGTTGTGCTTGTACTTTAAAAATGAAAACAGGCATCCTTGAGTCTTTGATGTCTGGTATTTCTGTTCTGCGGGTAGGTCTTGAAAATAATGTTATTATTCATTTTTCTATTTCAAGATGTCACGTTTTGCAAAACGTAATGATAGCAAAAAGAATCATACCATTTTTTCCATTACATTATATCAAAATACGATGATTCTATGTTGAATTGAAATACAAGTATTTCTAACTGTAATTAGATCGGAGAACAAAATTTAATAACCATTCGATAACCATTTATTGCAAAAATTAGTATCAATTCAACAACATATTAAGATTTTTCAATGTCAATAGAATAATTGAAGTTCAGTGTGGCATGCGATCAATAAGGTATAGGAATCATTCTTAGAGTGTGGTGAGAGATGGCTTTGGTCGGGGAGTGATCAAATCCAATAAAGGTGATTGGCTCTATTTTAGATTAAGATATGAATTGTGAGCAATTAACTATAATATAATACAGAAAACGATACATATATTTACCTTTAAAGTTGGTTATTTTCCTATATTTCGATATTTAGCTCTTCTTTTAATTGAGATCAATACAGTATAAAATTGTCCACGACCATGCAGGCCTCTTAATATTTTGACAGAACATATAATGATTGTTTTTACAAAAACTGGGTAAATGTCGCAAAACTTTGACAAATGTACTTTTACTTTTGATTACATATTAAAGAAATCATCCGAAACTCTAGCTTTCTAATTTGTCATCTTATAGTAAACTGGATAGGTACACCTCTGCACTGAATTTTTTTCAGCGGTTTTGTAATACAATTATATGGATGTTTGCACACACATCAATTACAAGATAACATTTTGTTTTTGATTTATAAATACATTGTAAATTGAAATTTCAAAGCTCTCAGAACGTATAAATAATAACATATCTTGTTAATTTGTTAAACAAAAAACATAATGGAAAGATAGACTTACACTCTGTAATCCAGTACATGTGATAAGTTTATTTTTACTGCATATATAGTGGTTTTTGCAGCTGTTTATATGACGGTACAATTGTAGTAACGTTTAAATACCACAGGATGAATCTTTGCCTTTCAGTCAACTCAAAGGTAGCTGAATGGTCTGGAAAGGTGACTGAAGGCATAACTATGCCTTTCAGTCATCTTTCAGTAACCACAGTATGAAGGTCTGAAATTCAGTCAACTGAATGATAACTGAATGGTCTGGAGGTGACTGAATGGCACAGACATGCCATCCAGTCACATTTCAGTTACCTGTCAGTCACCTTTCAATTGACTGAATGGCAGAAATCCATCCTGTAAACCATCAGTCATATTTTAATTGACTGAATGGCAGAGATTCATCCTGTGTACAGCAACGTATGTGTTAAAACTTCGAAAGCAAAATTTCCTAACATAGCAAAGATTTGTAATAAATTCAAGTACATTGTATTAATTCAAAATTTCGAATTGTAAGAACGTGATTAAAGTAAAAAAATATGTAAGTTTTTAATGTAAGAAAAAAGATGTAACATGATTAATGTAACAACAAATTCATAAAAGGCGAATTACCTTTCAAAAGGGAAAAAGACAACAATTACTGTCGGTAAAGTCACCCAATACGCATTTTATTGATAATTTAGATTTCCTGAGATTATTTAAATAGCAAAAACTTTTATAACGAGAACGATAGCTGATTCATAAACCTCATTTGGTTTTTTTTTTCAGTTGGGGGAAAACAAACGTTATTAGCAGACTTCAGTTATAAGAGACTTCACACGCCGTAGGAGGACCAAGTACTTTTTCAGCTAAAAAGCTTCTTAAACAGTCGCAGCTAAAAACCAAAGGAGCTCAAGCGTTCATGACTTAAAAATACCCAAGGTGTTACAATCTGGACAAAAATCAGTTGATAAACCTGACCTAGTGAAGTCGGTAAGAAAACAAGACTTAGACAATCCAAAAACAATAGAAAACTTGGCAAAACCTGATTCTATCAGGTTTAACACACCACAAAGCGGAGAAAATAAAAACATGCAACTTATTAATTCCGAATCATAGCGTCACAAATAGATCAAGTTTCTTCGAACAAGGTTCCTCAGAAAGACATTCAACTGAAAACTGGTGCTTCAGACCTGGAATTTTTCACATCTGCAAAGGAGCACATGATAAATATCTTCGTGACTTGACTATTCTTCAACTCCTATTCCACAACCTGTAACATCTGAAACAGATATTGATTTAACAACTCCAAACACAGTTATTACTCTAGGATTGGAACCTGTTAGAACACCAACACCAATTTATGCAATTCCATTCTGTTCATGGATAGATCCTAATAAATGCCCAGATGTTAGTAGAGTACAGCCGGAATGCCCGAATATCCAAAGTCGACTCACCTTACGGAAATGTAAACATGCCCACTTATTATCAGTTGGTGCTTCGAAACCAACGACATGGCTGGAAGCGGAAAACTGCATGATAATTCTCCACTAGATGTCGTGTTGGATCCGGAAATATGAAAGCGCCAAAATTTGCGTTGGCTATAATGACCAGTTCTTTTATAAAATAGTATTTTATGCACCATTACATTAACACATCTGTTGACGATTTCTTGACAAATCGCACGTCTGTTTATTCAATAATTGTTCTCATCATCTAATGTTCAAAATAAGCTGTGCAAAATTTCATTTTTTTTATTTTCATTTGTTGGTAGTTTGGATTATCCTTCCTTCG